>JASPKZ010007283.1:767500-1475000 GCA_030220185.1 Diploptera punctata | reverse complement strand
ACGAAGCGGGCCCGGGTTCGATCCCCGGTCGGGAGAGTTTCCTGGGTGAGGTTTTTATCAGGGTTTTTCCTCACCTGTAAGACAAATGTCAGGAAAACGTTATGCCCAAACGGGCCCCCGAAGTCATATGGCCAACATCATCATCATCCTTCACCGATGTAGAAAGCAACGGGAAGCTACCACACCTACAATTCCCTAGTAAAGCTGCAAATCACAGCATGAAAATGCTATGATTGCAGTGAAAGAGCTGCCCTCGGCCAGAATTACTATGGATGGATGGATTATAATTTTGTGATTTTTTTACTGCTTTATTCAGGCTGGGAAGTCAGACTGCCCTCTACACCCCGACCTGAATGATGTGTTGCGATATTCCAGTTTTATGGAGATGAGTGGAATGAAAGTATACTCTCCAGTATTATGTAAGTTGTATGCCGCTTTCCATATCCGACACACCGGGTTCTACTCCCATGCAGCATATAGTATATATATTTTTTCCCCCGTGGCAATGGGAGTAAATTCCTGCCGTTTACCCCATCTGCCAATTTATTGCTCGAGCTCGGAGTCATGAGGCAATACCCGGGTGGGCACCCCTACATATTTTCAACACCTATGTATTGCCAACCAAACTATTTTTTCTAATATGATCTGTGGTGAGGAGTGATATGAAATGGATGAATGAGAAATTAAATTACATGACATTGAGAAAAATGGGAATGAAGAGTGTTGGTGGAATGACATTTGAAAAAGAGGTGAACCCCGAGAAAACCTCGTAAAATCCTGGTATGCTCCATCACCAATACTCCTCTGCAATCGCCAGGATTACAACCTGGAACCCCAGTCGGGGCAGCAACATGTCTACTGAGACGGCAATATGCTGGATTATTTAATTAAGGTCCATTTTAGCTTAAAATATCAATTTATTACGTATAATAAATCAATCAATATATATGATTTTAAATAACTGAAATTTGACCATCGCGTACCTGTATTGATATACAATGTTCTCATATTTTGTAATAAATATATTCCTACTGTAAGTATTAATTATACATAATGATCTGCCCTAGATGTTTGACTGTTGTACTTGTAATATTTCAAATTTGGATATGATTTAATTTTAACTTTAAAAATTATAAATATATATATATATATATATATATATATATATTTATACAGTATATATAATTATATAGATATATTATAAAAACTATTGTTCAAAATATGGTTTTTTAAGAAGAAATATTTTAAAAATGCATTAAGTAACTCCGTTGAGGTCACTATGTTAAATTTTTAATAATTATAAAACAGTACCTGATATATCAGTCGTCCTCAATAATTTGCAGTGTTGTTTTATAGATGTCTTTCGCTAACTTAAATATCACCTGTTGAATGAGAACATACTCAGCAATATAAACCCTCTGTACAAAATAATTACCAACAACAGTCAGTACCAAAATGGAAGCAGAAGATGATACTTAAGTTGTCGAAAGGCCTATAAAACAACACTGCAAATAATTGAGAACGACTGAGATATCAGGTACTGTTTTACAATTATTAAAACTTTGAAGAAGTATTTTATATTTTCTGGTAGAGGAGCCTCATCACTAGAGCTCGGACTTCATTGCCTTTTCATTGCCGTGTCGCTTTCAAACAGTTAACTACACAGGCAGTTAGTCCTGTCCCGTGCGCAGTGCCACAGTCAGTGGCGTCTTAGCTGTGCTGCTACAAGTATAGTATACAGTCAAATCATAATACCGAGCACCACGATCTGATGAATGATTACAACATGCCGAAAACAAACACACACAAGATGAATTCACTTGTACGTGAGTACTGCCCTGAGTATTTTTGCCTAAAAGAAGATAAAATATTTTGTAAATTGTGTAATTTAGAGTTGAAGGGGGAGAGAAGAATTTTTATCAAGAGCCATTGCAAATCTAAAACACACATTGGGAATGTAAAACATAAGCTTGATGATGAAATACAGTCATCTGCACAAGGAGTTTCAGACACTTGTAATCATCGTGAATTTTACAAGGATTTATGCGAAACGATGGTTTCCGCGAATATTCCTTTCAGTAAATGCAAAATCCAGCTTATAAATTTTTTTGAGAAATATACGGGAAGAAAAATTCCTTGTGAAACAACTTTTCGCAGATATTATTTATCTCCTTGTTATGAAGACGTTCTGAAATACATTAAAAATACTGTGGCAGATCATAAAATATGGGTGTCAATCGATGAAACCCAGCATGCGTCCAGAAGGTCTGTAGGAAATGCGATAGTGGGGATATTATCACCTGAAACCCCCGGGAATAATTTTTTGTTAACTACCGAGGTCTTAAATAAAGTCAACCATTCAGAAATCGACAACCTTTCTTCTATGGTCCAATGAAATAAAAAGAGACAATGTTTTTCTATTTGTGACAGACGCAGCCCCTTATATGTTGAAAGCAGCTTCCAGAATTAAAGAACGGTATCCGAATATGATACATCTAACTTGCTTGGGCCATGGACTTCACCGAGTAGCCGAAAGAATTAGGTTGCATTTCTCTGATGTGGACATTTTGTATCAAACATGAGAAAATATTTTTAAAGGCCCTTTCTAGAAAACAGAAATTTAAGGAAATTGCATCACAAATCCCTTTGGCAACTCAACCTGTTTTAACTCGATGGGGGACTTGGTTGCAGACCACTGCATACTACTTACAGCATAATGAAGTGATTGTTAAAGTAGTTAACACAATTAATGCTGAAGAAAGTTCGGCGATAAAAATAGTGAAATCTCTGATGTCAGGATAACTGTATCAAAATTTGCTGGTAATCATCAACGCCTACAAAGATATACCTTTAATAATAATAAAAACTGGAATCTTCACATATAGCATTGATTGATTCCATAAAACAGGTAAAAATTTTATCGCGATATTTTGATGAAAAGGAGGTAGTTTTGGCATCTGAAATTGCAAAACAGAAATTGCAAAGTGTATTGCTGAAAAACCCTGAATTCTCAGCTATTTGCAGTATAAAGGATGTTCTAATGGACAACAAGAACGCATGTACTGTCTCCATGTTAGATACCTGTGATATACCGTACTTTCATTTTGCACCAGTTACCTCATGTGAAGTAGAAATTAGTTTTTCTAAATATAAACTTTGTTTGAACAGTCACTGAAGAAGTTTTTCTTTTGAAACTTTACGGAAATGCATTGTTATTCATTGTAACAGCTCTAAAGAAGTGAAAGGAGTAACTAACAGGGTTTTAAAAATATTATGTACAGTGCACATACTTTTTCTGTGTTACCTCTTTATTTAAAACTGTACGAAGAAAATAATTGTGTAGAAATAATGAACTTGTTATTTTTTTTGTAATAATGTATGCAGCATTGTATTTATAGATGCACAAAGAGAATTAATGTACGGAAATTATAAATTTGTTTAACTTTTTGTTGTACTGTAGCGCTTAATTTAAAAAAGTTAAAAATTAATTTACGCGACAAAATAAACTTGTAATACACAATTAGCTACTTATTTCATTACCCGCCTATACTTCCTGTAAATAGTACAGCACAAATGCCATACTAGTTAGTCTGGTGCTACTACACCCCCTATCACTCTCTCACCAAGCAATATTATGTATAGTAAGAATGCACTTAATCTAACTTCATGTCCGAGCCCTACTCATCACAATATAGTGGGTAAAGACTGCTGAAAATTTCATAGCTCAACTTCAAGTAGTTTCTGAGAATAATATAGCGATAGGGCAATTTTTATCAATACTTTTAAATTAATTCAGGCTGTATATCTTATAACACAATTTAAACTCACGTGTATATATATTATAACAGTTCCCAAGCTTCATCTGGCCATCATAATCACTTTTATTATATTCGCCATGTTTATTATGAATATGTGTCTGTGAATGGTGTATTTCATCTTTATGTTGTGATGTCTTGGAAAAGGCAATGAGATTGACCTGAGTTGATCACTGATACGGGGAGGCCCTCCATGTCCTTGTATGGTCCAAAAAGTATTACGTAATCAACATCATAGTATATTCTCGAATTTAAGCCACTTGTTCACCTGTTTCGGCCTCAAGAGAAACAGCATCCATAAGTCTTTTGAGTGGACGTCCAGGCCTTCCTCTTCCTGCAGGTTCACAACTTATCATTTCTTTGGGTATACTGTGACCTTCCATTAGATGATCATGTTGCATTCATCTTGACTTGTAATCAGAAATTTTGTTTGTAATTCACAGTTTAAAATCCCCTTCTCACTGTTGCCTCTGTGTGTAAGCATGTAAAAAGTATATGTAACGTTAGAGGTTAAATTGAGATGAAGAAAGATATATATATACATAAAGCTAAACCTTTCCTTAATTTAAACAAATATAATTCGAATCAAAATCCGTATTTTTTTACAATCTACTTTTTCAATACTAGTAAAATTCGTATCAAATTCCGTTGAGGTGAAGTCATATGATGAAAGTTGAAAATTAAATTGTACCTCTTGGTAGGTGCCGTCGTCCTCAACTTTGTTAATATATTGTATATAAATTAACTGGAGCGCTTTCGGAAGTTATCTTCCATCTTCTGCAGGTTGAGCAACTCCGCTGCTACAAACAGTTGGAATATACATCACCGTACACAACAACAACGAGTAGCGGAAGCTCAACTTGCAGAAAATGGAAGATAACTTCCGAAAGCGCTCTAGTTAATTTATATACAATATTTTAACAAAGTTGAGGACGACGGCACCTACCAAGAGGTACAATTTAATTTTCAACTTTCATCATTATCTACTTTTTATGTCATTTCACAGTCTACTCCTTCAAATAATATACATTAAATATAAATTGTATCCAATGCGCTTGAATGGTAGACGCTCAATTATGGGTTGAACTTTGCCAGGCGAATTAAACGTGCGTTACTGTTATTATTGTTATTTTTTTAAACACAGTGCAAGTGATCATGTAGTGTTTTCTCACAATGCGTGACGTAACAAAGTGAATTTCACACGATGTTGTTGTGCAGGTAACATTAACATGTTGCACGTTACTGTGTTATTATTCACTGAATAACATGAAGTTGGTCATGAATAAAATTAACAAATGAATACCGTGACCGTACCGCAACGTTATTACAGATTATACTACTTCTCTTCTTTTTCTCTTGTGTATCCCGTGTCTATTTCTTATTTTTTTTATAAATTCATTCAACGACTAAAGGCTACTTATTTAAAACAATGTAAACACATGTTCCAGCGCCCAATGTTATGCGCGTTAATTAGTTAAATCGATTTTTCTTCTTGAATCTATTATTCCATTGTCCTTTCATACAACCTTTATTTCATTGTTATTGTTATACTCTGCATCCAAGTAGCATTTGATCTCTTCGAGTTCTCGGACGGCAGCCTACACTTGTTTGCTTCAGTAGTCATTCTTTCCACATGATCGCATCATTATAGTTGTACATGATACAATAAATACTTTTTTACTCCTATTTTTATTTTTATTACATTGTTTCTAATCATATATATCTATTAGCGAATTCCGATCTGTTAAGGATCTTCTCATGAAAATATTTGTTTTTTTTTAACAATTTTCGTCCATCGTACTTAGTGGACACCGAAAATTACCATCTATATATATATATATATATATATATATATATAGTATTATTAACACTATAATAGTCACAATTTGTTCGGAATCAAACTTGATATCCATCCACAGTAATTCTGCCCGAAGGCAGGTCCTTCACTGCAATCTTTTTCATGCTATGCTTGCAGCTTTACTAGGGAATTGTAGGTGTGGTATCTTCCCGTTGCTTTCCACACCGGTGAAGGATGATGATGATGATAATGATAAGGATGATGATGATGGCCATATGATTTCGGGGACTGTTTTGGCCTTACAGTTTTCCTGGCATTTGTCTTACAGATGAGGAAAAACCCCGATAAAAACCTCACCCAGAAAAACTGCCCCGACCGGGGATCGAACCCGGGCCCTCTGCGTGACACGGCAGCACGCTACCTCGAAACCACAACTGTGGACAAAAAAAAATCAACAAATACAATTTGGGTTCACATAAAGACTCCTAAATTTGAACTTCAATTATTCAGATTTAAAGAAAACACTAACTTCTGAAAAAATGTATAAATTGTTTTGAAAATGAATAAGAGCTTGTGATTAAAAATCCATTAAACATGACAATAAAAATGACATAGGAATTCACGGCCAGAGTTCGTATTATGATCTTATAGACTTCTCCGGACTGTTGGTCGTGAAGCTTAAAACTTCCCGACATTTCGCCAGAGTCTGCGTCCGGCATCCTCAAGGGTTGAGTCTCAAGCCAACTCTTGAGTATGCTGGGCACGCCCAAACAGCCTGGAAGATGTCTATGAGATCATATAAGTTATCAACTTTTATAAGATTCGTGATGTGTTCCGTTGAGATATTATTCAAAATTAAAATATAAAATTATGGAATATTCAACTGAAAGATCCGTCTCCTCAACTTATTAATTATGTAAATGTAGCGCTTTTCTGCCGATGATGGGACAAGTCCCGAAAGCGCTACAGTTACATAATTAATCAGTTGAAGAGACGGACCTTTCAGGTGAATATTCCATAATTTTATATTTTAATTTTCATATAAGGTAGTAAAGATAATATTTTATTTCAAGACTGAATAATATTCATATTCAATTTTATTTAAACAATTCATATAAATTATTGATGAAAATGTGGTTTTTGAAGGATTGTAGGAGCTTCATCGCATAGTGAGTAGTGTTTTATAGCTCTACCTTGAGTATTTCCTGGTGAATTTGTTAGACTTATTTAAAAACTTAATTTAGACTAAATGTTTAACATATTGAAAAATAATTATATACTGTACTTTATTATAATAATTATAGGCTTATATTTAAAGCGAATTAACACAACAATTGTAATACTATCAAGAAATTAAAAATATACATACTTTTTTCTAATAAGAATAGCTTTTAATCCCTTTCTCAACCGATGTTGGTTCATTTTATATTAATCAGCTACGCGTACAAAGAAAGAAGTATTTAATAATTCGGAAAAAGTCGGAAAGGCAGAAACTGTATGAATTCAGTGAATTTCTCAGCTAGACAAATTTAATGTCCAATGTTGTTAGTTCACAAAATATGAAATTATATAGTTAATTAATTCACACATATCTAGTTTAGTAACAAGAAAATAAAAATTATAGCCGCTGGAACGTTCAAAATGTTCGCACTAAAATGTCAACTTTCGGGTTTATTCCTGTTCTTAAATGACCCGAGCTCGATCTCAATTTCTGTAGTCAAATGCTGCATTCTGAGTTTCGTTGCAAATAATTAAAATTAACGACCACTTCAGCTAATTTTAAATTCCAACTTACAGTTAAATTCCTATTTTTAATGATCGGATTTCGCTGATTTTTGCAGAATATATTTCTAGTTTCATTTCAACGTAATATATAGAAATTTCGGGTAATGTGGGCCCAAATAAAAATGAAATAAAACTTAATTTCAAATAAAATAATAAGGAAGATACATCACATCCAAGGGAAATTACAAGGACCAAGTATGAAAAATAATTTTTAATGATTGAATATTATTAACTATTTTGGTTTGAGTGGACCTTGTTAATATCTTCTTTAATTGGTGCTGCACTGGAACAACAATTAATGGAAAATATTTTAACTTCTTCCCCTTATTAACTTTGACGTGTTCAAGGCCACTTTATTTTATTCTTTGTGCGAATAAGGGTTTATTTGTGAAATTCATGAAAACGACCATTTTAAATTTTTTTCAAGCTAAGAATTAAATCTTAATTTCTGCTATTGAATATACACTTATAAAATGTATAATATTATTTTGAAACTTTACTTTTACATTCTTAATATGTTTTCTTTTTCCAAATCGTAGAACTTGTTCTAGCATTTGCCGTATTTTGTTTTCGTCTTTGATCCGAGGCTTGATCCTTGGGACTGCGAGCAATGTACAAGATACACCTTCAGTAGGTTGCTAACCCGTTTTCGTGGGGGGTTTATTATTCGAGGTTTCCTCCCTAGGCAGATTGCCTTCACCCAGCTCCAGAGCTCAGCGTGTTTTATTTCGGAGTTGTCTCTCCTAGATGGGTTGTCTTGCAGGACTAACGAACCCCATCCGCCCGTTTGTCAATCTACAAGGCAGTAGGCTTAGAGTTGCCTTTTCCGCCTGGTACAC
Source organism: Diploptera punctata (assembly GCA_030220185.1). Lineage (NCBI taxonomy): Eukaryota > Metazoa > Arthropoda > Insecta > Blattodea > Blaberidae > Diploptera > Diploptera punctata. The sequence continues at coordinate 1,466,763 of JASPKZ010007283.1, read as the reverse complement.
CGTACCGAAGGACCCCTTCTCCGCTGTATCTGCCGATGAGGTCTTCACCGTAACCCTGGCAAGGGGCCCTCACAAGGTACTATCATCTGGGCAAGTTGAATCAAGGTTCAAGCTGATAAAGAAGTACAAATATCAGGATATATAAAATATTTAATTTGGCGCAACAAACATATGTCAACAGAAAGCAAAACCCGCATATACAAAACGATAGTTCGACCAGTTATCGTATATGGACCAGAAACTAGGATTAATACAACAAAAACTAAACAAATAATAAGCATATGTGAAATGAAATCTTAAGAACTATTCAGGGGAAAACATTATTTGATAAAATGCACAACACGAAAATTAGGGACAAATGTAATATTCAAGACATAACCAAATTTATTATAGATAGACAGAAATATTGGAAGCGTCATATAGAGAGAATGAAATAAACCCGACTTGCAAAAAGAGCTAAAGAAGACACACCAATGGACGGGAGAACAACAAGAGGAAGACCAGCCAAGAGATGGATAGACAGTGAATGCACATCCAATACGTCTTCCTCCGAGGAGTGATTTTAGAAATAAACAGGATGAAAATCCTACAAATTATGATTAAGTAGAAGAAGAAGAATATTATAAATAATGAAAAATCTCCTAAATATGTTATATTATGTAGATGCTGTTTTAATATATTGGCGAATGTGATTTAATATTATGTGGCGGCTGCTGTATAAAATAATTAAACGTAATAAAGGAATTCAGTTAATGTGGATCTTTCACGAGGCTGTTAAAGTGGACCTGGGTCCACTTTACACGAATATGTATATTTTATTAATGATACTGCTATCTGTAAACCATGAACTTAATTAATTTTATTTAATATCCTTGTAATTTTACTAAACCCAAAGACCGTCACTGTCTGCAGATGAATGGTGTCTGAATGTTATAATCAACAATAATTTTACTAAACATTAAATATATATCAACGCTTTTTAATTACGATCACCCATAAATACTTTCAGATTAATTTGTGCCTATCTGAATAAATTCATAGAGTAAATAAACTTAAAAAGTTTCTGAAAGGTAGGATGGAATCTGGGGTCCACTTTGCCCGAATATGGAAGTTAAAGTTGACCTTTCTTGTAATGTAAAAGAGTTTATAAATTATGAAGTTGTTTCGATATTTGAATAAAATAATACTATTTCATAGTTATAACACTAATGATAATCACTGTAATTAAACAAAATTCAAATACCTTCATTAAAAGAAGAAAAATAATTAATTCAAAATAGGGGTCCACATTAACTAAAGTTCCTTTACCGACTTTCGTTCCCAGAATTGAAAATTTCAACTGCTAAGATGAAGATTACTTTTTAGTACCCCTTTGTAGAGCAAAACATCTTTCGGTATTCGCTGATATATGTGTGTATGCCCTGTGTGTATTTGTCGGTGTCCCACGCTAGGTGGTGAATAGGGAATGCTAGAATAATGTGGCAGGTACCGGGGAAATATTATTCTTGGGCTGAATCAAAGCCGACTACTGCTGCTGCATAAAATGCTCGAAAGACTAGGAGAAATTCCATGATGAAAAATTATTTGGTACTCTAGTTGGGAGATTGGGGGTGAAGCTGGCGACTCCAGCCCAGAAAACATTTGAAGATTGTGTTGAAGAATGTTTCGAGGAGACAGGCTAAAATATTTGTTGTGCATGATGATCATGATGTGTTTTATTTGGCATTTGTTATTTTTATTTTTTCTTTAATATCTATAATGTGTATATCATTAGCGTGTTCATTCAAATCTGGGTGTGAAGGTCCGACAAATTCTGGTGAGAGTTTTTTTTTCTTCAGGTTTTAATTCCTATAAATCAACGACACGGGGACCGTGGCTTTAGGTTTATTGCGAAGGAACCCTCACTGAGGTTGCCTCCTAATCTTCTAAAACTACTGAACCGAAAGTGATATTTCGGTTCTATACACCTGTGCTGTTATCCTCCCTCCACAGTGAGATTCGTGAACCATGCCAATTTCCTTTCTCTTTGCATCTACTCCCACTCTCCTTTCTACCCCTCCCTTTGCTCTGTTTGTAGTGCGCAATTGGAACTTCCCCTTCTATCTCGGAACTCTCAAATAGGCCAAACACGTAGTGAAATCTATCATTCGATCATAGATTTTCTTTGGAACACTTGTCTGTCGTCTGGAGGACGCGAGCTGCGTATTTTCGGTTTGGTCCGGCAAGTAGGGTAAGGCACACTAGGCAGGACTAAAAAGTATGTATGAGTTGTTCATTGTGTAAACAATGTTATTTCTGTTATTATTTATTGTTAGTTCTTTAATATTTGAATGATCAAGTTATGTATTTATTTAATTTCACTTTTCAACTTCAGACCTGCAATTTATACATTAAATCTCATTTAAAGTAAATATCAATGTTTGATTATTGTATGTTAGCTACGCTACAGCTGTCTTGCATAATTCCTGTACATAAGCTTGCTCAAAGTTACATGAGCTCCTTTTCCCCGTTTCATGGTTGAAAATAGTACATTCAGGTTAACTAAGAATCATAAATTACTACAGTGTGTTTTAAGAATTTATTATGTGTTGAAACAAATGTGTAGTTAACTGTGAACATGGATACCGGAAAAATGTATATTCATTGTAAAAGCCGGAATAATAAAAAAAAGATTGATTAATTTTTATGAATCTGGATAGGACGGATGAATCAATCTTTGCCTCTCATGGGCCCAGGCAAAGGAATAGAAATAGCACTGATAGCTATGAACTCGATGCTACTATATGCACAAGGAGGTTGCAACACGGAACAAAAAGGTAGTAGATCGAAGAAGCGCGGCTCACTACAAGCATCCCGGCCAGAATAGAACTCGCAGATATTGGGACTAGAGACGAGCATGGTAACCACTAGTTAACTAGAACCGACGTATAAAATAACTAACTCAATGGGATTGTCTAAACCGGAGGATCAAGGACGGGCGAAAATAATATCTCCATATATCCTTATCCTGAGTTAATGTTTTGCTATCATCCCCTGTACAATTCACCTCCATCAAATCATGATTGATGTTATTCCCCATCTTGTTATTGGTCTACCTAATGTACGCTTTCCTTTTGGTTTTCCTAAAATAAATTTCCTTGCCCCTCATGCATTATTCATTAGTACTACATGTCTTGTCCATTGCCAGGCTTAACTGTTCTTCTTAAATCTGTTTTCCCAACAAATATTATATATTAATTAAGACTTTCACGGCTATCGTTATGCATTTTAAAATACCTTTTCAGGATTCTTTGCTGTGTCTTGCAGTGTTTACTACGAAAATTGATACAAGCAGAATCTCCTGAAGATGTCACCCGCAGAAGGTAATGAAAATTCGAAAAGACAACACTCCAAGACAAGGCTAAGATTCCCGAAAATGTATTTTAAAATAAATATCATATAGTTCACTGTTGTTTAATCTTCTCAATTCACCTATCGCTATCTAAGCCTTAAACTCTATTCCATCCGTCTTCGCAGCAGGAGTATACGCAGTTGTCTAGCCTTGAGGCTGGCATTGGCTATTTAGCGAGATAATGAGAGAAACAGCCAATGAGAGTGCAACGCCATCCTCAAGGCTAGACAACTGTGTGTACTCTTGCAGAGTAGCAGTTTGAAATAGATACCCTACGTAGTAGGTCCATGAATGTTGCTAATACATTTATTCTCAAATACTCGTAAATCGTTTCCCTTTATTAAAATGAGATACAGTGTTTTGCATCCATATAAGAGCCTATAAATTGAAATGTAACTGACCCTATATAATACCATGCCTGGCATTTCAGTTTTCCTTTAACCTTCCTGACAGCAACACGTCAATATGACCTGTCTTCAGTTTTTTTCTTTCCAACTCTTCATAAATGTTCTTCGGCAACATTTTTCCACTTTGTCTTGCGTCTATCAATTATTTTATTTTAGTACAATAATATTCTGAGTATCCATTCCGCTGCAAGCTGGAAGATTGCGGATTAAAGTCCAGATGGGGAGCAAGATTTTTAAACATAAAGAAACCTTCTAGTATCACTATGGCCCTGGATCGGCTCAGCTTCTAACGGAAATAAGTACCAGACTTATGTTCTCTAGATGCAGGCGTCCGACACCCAGGGCTGACAACCCATCTGATTGCTTATGTAGAAAGATGGTAAACTTAATATTCTACTACACGAAGGGTCAGACAACTATACCTTCAGTTTTATATAGGCTAAACATTTACATAACTGACTCAATACGGATATATTCTGTTCATGAAAATTTAATATAATTATTTTGAAGATGAAGATGGCGTACAACTCAATGGTATTAATAAGCTGTTAGTTTATGCTGATGATGTAGTACTACTGGCCGATAGCGAGGAGATACTAAAGGCCAACACGCACACACTACTTGGTGACACTAAGGAATTGCGACTGGAAGTAAATATTAATAAACTAAATATATGGTAACACATAAAAATACATTATATAATGGAAATGGACAGCTAATGACAAATGAGGGAAATTTTGAGGAATTGGCTGAATTCAAATACCTAGGAACAATAATCACAAATAGGAATGAGATGCACAAAGAAATTAAACATAGGCTCAATTCTGGAGATGCATGTTATTATGCATTGCAGAGACTCTTGATGTCCCAACTCTTTCAAAAAACGTTAAACTGAAAATATATAAAACTGTTATTCTACCAGTTACATTATATGGGTGCGAAACGTGGACTCTTACTTTAAGGGAGGAAAGGAGATTACGAGTATTTGGGAATAAAGTTCTTAGGAAAATTTTTGGACCAAAGAGAGATGAACAGACAGGGGAATGGAGAAGACTGCATAAGAGTGAATTACATGGTCTTTATAGGATGCCAGATATAATGAGAACAGTTAAGTATCGTAGACTGCGATGGGCAAGACATGTGGCACGAAGACGTGCATGGAAGCTTCTTGTAGGAAAACCAGAGGGAAAACTCCAAGTTGGTAGACCAAGAATGAGGTGGGAGAATAGCATTAAGTATGATTTGAGAGAAGTAGATTATACAGGGGATGGTTGGAAAACATTGGCTCAAAATAGGGATATATGGAGAGCTTATGTCCGCGCGGCCATGAACATACGGGTTCTATAGTGCCAGTGAGTTAGTTAGTTATTTTGAACATTAATTGGTGACCAGATATTTAAAAAAAATAATAAAACGGGACAATCATGGGACGGTAATATGTGCAAAAAAATTAATTAATTAAATATGTACTTTAGGTTTCACGTCAGTCGTTCTCAACTAACTAAAATTTCTGTTAAACATTTTTGTAGGCCTTTCGAACATGTTCCATCACAGCTTTACAGAGAGTAGCCTACTTCAGAAGTTTAATGTAATTATCTTGAAGCTAAATTGGTGACCAAACATTGAAAACTGAGAAATACAGGACACTTGTATCATGTACATAGAATATTTAATATTATTTTGAACCTAAATTGGTGTGCAGACATTAAAAAAACATAAGGACGGACAAATACGGAACGCTGATATTATGTGCACATAAATTGAATTAAATTTTTTAAGCATAGATTGGTGACGAGATACTGAAAGAAAAAAAACGAATATGGAAAAAAATTAGGAGACTTCGCCCAGAATATGTATATATGTATATACCCCACACGTCCCGCGAGGGGACACGGGTGCTCCCAAACGGAAAATTTGTAACCAAGCTAATTTAGTTACGCTTATTTACGTACATATGTCAACGAGTGACATGTGGTTAGCACATCGCCCCAATGAGACATCTAGTAAAAAACTAAGCTATTACTCGGATGGATGAAGGTCGCTTAAATTTTGCACATAGGTCTTTTCATTCTGCCTAGCGGTTCATTTACGAGCCAGAAAATCTTCAGATTCGGGATCCACAGCTCAAAGTCCATCCAGGAGCACTTGTCCCTTGGACATTTCCATCCTTAATCCGGCCGGGTTTGAATATGCGACCCGCGGAACTAGAGGCAAGGAACATGTCAACCACGACCGATTAGAGGTATGTACTACCAAGGATATTTTGAAGTTGGTGTTTTATTTTCCGCCAGGATGTCAAATTAACACCCATCTCAACTATTTGGGTAATTTGTAGTAAAATATTATAAATGAGGTTTGTCCTTAGAATAAAGTGTTTTGAAGTGATTCGACCTCAGAGTTGTTTCCCACGAGTTGAGACCGCTAACACTGGGTGGCTTACGTCCACTCCCATTTGTTTCCAAGACGCAATAAGTGTCTGTGTTCCTACCTCAGGGATTCCACTGCTCACTCCTATTCAATGCAAGTGTCGTCATTTAATCTTCTGTACTTTAGTTGAGATACATTATGTCAGATTATATTAGTTACATTAAGCTATATTAGGCACATTAGATTAGATTACGAATTTTTTAAGATATATTAGATACGTTAGGTTGGGTAAGATTAGATTATGCGGTTAGATTAGATATGTTAGGTTATAAAAGGTATTTATTGGTTTTTTCGCCTCAACTTAAACAAACATATATACTGTTCACATACTACTTACATATATTATTTCTATTTGAGTTTATATAGACAGCACGTAACATAAATTCTCTACATTTGTCTTATAGACGAGGGAAATTCTCGGAAATATCCCACAAAAAACGTGTCCCGATTGGGGATCGATTCAGATCCCGCTGAGTCTGAAGCAGTGACGCTACACTATATCATAGCAGCGAAGAAGAATAAATAAGTCTAATAATCACCTTAAAATGATGGAAAGATATTTCGGCCCTTCTACGGCCAGATCTGAATTTTCACGCTTAAGAATCTTAGTTGTTAATAATAATTCTTCTTGTAAGCCCATGTTTTCCTTAACAGAGATTTAGGCGCCTTCCCCCTATAGGGAAGAATTTGAACCATACTAATTTAGTTACACTTTTTTCATTGAGATGTCATTTGAGTGGTCCGTGGTCAGCGTTTCGCCTCATACTGACATCAAGGAAACCTAGGACGCGAAAATTCGGTAAATTTTGCTTAGAGGCCTTTTCATTCAGGCTTAAGGATCTTTTACGAGCCTGAAAATCTTCAGACTAGGGACCCTCCCGGAGGACTTGCTCCTTGGATTTTTCCATCCTAAAAAAATCCATCGACCCCGGCCGGGTTTGAACCCGCGACCCTCGGGACCAGAGGCAAGGAGCATAACCACTAGTCCACCGGGGCCGACGTTAATAATAACAATAATAATAATAATAATAATAATTTTTCTCCACCAGGATCCGCAACTTATTGTAGTTACCCTAGTGACTCACGGTGATGGGTATGCACAGGTCTCATACTGGCCGAAATTCCATGAGTAAATTTCTTCTCTCATGGTGACTCGAACCAGCGCAGCGCAAATCCCGTAACTTAGCGTCAAGGTATCTTGCCTTACTCACTCGGCTACGACGTGGAGGACAATAATAAGTATCATTATAGGTTCATGGCCGCGTGGACATAAGTTCTTCATACATCCCTATCCTGAGCTAATGTTTTCCAATTATCCCCTATGATAATCGAATTCCCTCAATTCAAAATTAATGTATTCCCCAATCTAATTCTTAGCCTACCTATTGGGCGCTTCCGCAACAATCTGTAATAATGCCTCTCTTTCATTTCCCATTGAAGCATATGTCAAACCTATACTGGCTAGGTGACACACGTGGATGTGAGACTAGCAGAATGCTGGTAGGTCAGTTGCTTTCTAAGCCGTTCACTACATGGAGAAGTAAAATAACTACTAGAGAGCTAACGGCAAGACGATTAAAGTTGGAAGAATAGAAAACACTGTGAACACTTGTAACATTTAAATATTTTTTATGTATTTATAAATTGTTTGAATGGTATTATTACGTTGCTGTATAATCATAGATTTACTTGAGGACACGGCTGTGAAGAGAGGTAGCAAGTAACTCGTAATTAAAAAATTATATCCATGAATCCTATTACCACACATTATTATCAGTTTGTGTTAATTGAGGATACGCTTAACTTTAAAAATGCATATCAATGGTCTGGGAGCAAACAGTTCTGAGTTCATTACAGAATGTCTGAAAAGTCCCTAACCATTTCTGAGAAAACCATAATTATTGCTGTTCCTATTGAAATTAAAATTTTTAGTTGATTATCTATAGTTTGAGTCCTAATTTTGTACTCTCTATTGTAGGTAACCTGACATATTTTGACCATACAACAACGTATAGACGTCGTAAATTGGAGACTCAATGCACTGCCCTTCGCTGCCGTACAAGAACAATTTTGCCGACGGCACCGAACAGAAACCCCAACGCCAACAGCCATAAGAGATTTGTGAACAAGTTCAAGATAACTGGGAATGTTTGTAACGAGAAACGTTCTGGACGGTCATTGACATCACAGGAAATTGTGCAGACCATACGACAGGCGATCGACCAGTGTCCAAAAGCGTCGGTACGTCGTCTCAGTCGGGAACACGATATCCCAAAATCCACTGTGTGGTATTCTTACACTTCGTACTCAAGAAAAAGGTTTACCACATCCAGGTGCTCCATCAACATGAACCTGAAGACTATGCGGCACGCATGGCCATGTGCCATGATTTAATTGAGGCAGTAAACAATGAAGATTTGTTGGCACACGTCCTAATCAGTGATGAGGCTACCTTTCATACATGTGGCCTCGCCAATCGCCACAACAGCAGGATATGGGCTGATGAACAACCAAACATTGCCATGGAATTGGAATGTAACACTCCAAAGGTGAACGTATGGTTCGGCCTAACCCTAGAGCGCATTTACGGTTAATTCTTTTTTGCTGAAGCAACAGTCAATTCAACATCGTACCTGCACATGCTTCAGCTATTCCTGAAGCCCCAATTATTTGCCGACAACATTCTGGATTCGGTGGTGTTCCAACAAGACGGCGCCCCACCGCACTTTGTGTACATTGTGCGTGATTACCTCAACCAGACGTTCCCAGGACGCTGGATTGTACGAGGCTAGCCATGGACCTGGGCAGCACGCTCGCCTGATCTAACGCCCTTGGACTTCTTTGCATGGGGTTACATCAAGAGCCAGGTTTACAAGGTCAGGATTAGGGATTTGCAACACCTGCGTGAACGCATTTCGGCATTGGTGCGTACAATTTCCCCAGAAATGTTGCGGCGTGTGTTTAGGTGCGATGAAGAGAGATGGCAACTCTGCTTCAATGTGGAGGGCAGTCATGTCGAACTACGGTGATTTTGTCCAATTACAGTGTTTTCTTTGAAACTACAAACATTTCATTTGAATTAAACCTGCTCCTTCCCAGAAATGGTTAGAGACTTTTCGGACACCCTGTGTGTAGAAATCTGTTATGAGGTTGCACCGCGTAGGATGCCCATGGATAGATATTATACTTAAGTGGTTCACAATAACAATCGCAATCTACAATCCTTTGTCCGGGCCCATGAGAGGCAAAGATTGATTCATCTTTCCTGTACTGTTTACGTAACATACACACTAGTTAACATGAAATGGTAAATACCATGAAGTAATTTAGAAAGCTGTACCTAAATCCTACCGATATCCTAATCATGAGAGCAAGAAAGGGACGGGAGCCAATCTGACTTGAGAAAGTTTGTAACATAGGAACTAGTACTAAGCAGCAATATTATAGCAACTTGAATAGTAAAAGAACATCTTAACTAAAATATATTTTTAAAGTATAAATAGTGAGTCAAATATTAAATAATAATGACTATTTAACTCATGCCCCAAATGGGAGTCAATGACTAATCACATTTCAATGATTGTTTATTTAAAACCAACCACGGTCGTGTTTCGCCTAAAATTTACCACCTAAAGTTTATCATAATAAAGAAAGCACCTCCTTTTTAACATTCTGAATAGGACATAGCATTATTTTGCAGTGACTGACCCTCCAAGAAATACGGCTACCAGGTTGTATATATAGTGCATGAATGTCAGCAGAAAGCGCATGCTATAGATAATATAAAAACATTTGTAACAATTGATTATACGACAAAAAAAAAACAACTGTTTGCATTTTCTTAAACGAATTATTTTTCAGGAAATTACGTTGCAGAAAAATATAATTGCCATATTTACATCATAGGACATCAATGTAATTAATACCTATAACGTTGGTTATAAATTTCTCCACTAGGGTGCGTTCTTACAACATTGCGATCCTTTGGCAATAAATAATATTATGACCTGGTTGCAGTGATGAAGAAAAGAAGCAAATGAAGCGTACAAATCGTTTCTAATTTGTTTTCAAACATCGCCATTACATTAAATATATAAATATTTTAAAATAACTATAGTTAAATAATGAGTAAACAGTTTAATTTTATTCGTTAAATAGTTCTAACAAATGACACTCTTGATTTCAAAATTCTCTAAATAAATTCGCTCCTCACTTCGTGAGTCGTGAATTTATCGATAATTTGGAAATCACTCGTGGCATTACTTATGATAATTACAAATATTAACAATCTTAGACCAATATATATACGTTAAAGAAATAATATAAACAATATCAACTATAGAACTTAATGAATTGGTCGTCCATAATTCCAACACTTTGGAATTATAAATACAATAATAATAATGATGATGATCAACCATACGTACATTCACACACAGTCCAGACGAGGGCTAGAGTCCACACCCAGGATACACTACCCCGGCTTTCAGGACCTGCAAACTAAAGTAGAACTGCTCTGCTCGAGCTCCAAGGGCTCTCCGGCTTCGTGTGTTTGAGTTCCGGGGAAGAGGGGAAGTTGTGCCGTACATTGTCCACGACACATAGGAGGGGTAGCGAGAAGAGTGGAAAAAGATGATAGGAATGACACTGTTCTCGAATTTTGAAGTAAGACATGGAAGAGACGATGTAGATCGCAGACGAAAAATGTACTTTCGGTACAAGGTAAATTTACAATTACCCAGCAATAACCGTAACCCTAAATTTCCCTTTTATTCTCATAATGCCCATGGACATAAGAATTGGGGCATTTAATTCATAACAAGAATTAAAACATAGACTAAAAGGGAACTGTCAACCATTGCATGGCGAAACCTACCTTGAAATTTCTCCAGAGGAGCTTTGTGATAAACCAAGGCTCTGCATAAAATTATTGTCGCTTTTAACTGCCAGTCACTAAACTCCAGCTCCAAATCTCTCATTTAAACTACAGAGAAAAAATACAACTCATGAAGTGGTAGATCGGATAACCCTCACCGCACCGCGTCCCACCTTACACCGCTCTTACTCAAGCAAGTTGTCATTACTGGACTCTGACTTCGATTTTGTGTCTTGCAGTTAAAAATGAACTATGATTTTTAACGAGACCTTGGTACATCACAACGCTTCTCTAGGAGAAATTTCAATGTATGCTTCGGCATGCAGTGTTGACAAAACTCCTATTATTAGAACAGTGTGGTTCTAGACCTCAGATATATATCTTATATTAAATCATTTAGTATCAATTAATTTATAAACTATACCTGAAAATCTTGCATTGATATATTTTCCATAAACTAATCGAGGTAAGCTGTGATTTTTAGGACATTTTACTCGTTACATGATGAACTCCTGTAGCAGATTCAGTAAAATTGTCCAAAAAACGATATGTCTTTATGAATAATCTGTCATTGTTTCCCAACCTGTGGTTCGCGAACCCCCCGGGGATTCGCAAAATATTTCAAGGGGTTCGCCAAAACGTTTCTGTAATGGCGGGTTTAGAGGTTAGGTCTATTATTGTTTCCTTCAATTCTACAGCATTGCAATAATAATAATAATAATAATAATAATAATAATAATAATAATAATAATAGTGATAATAATATTTATTATTATTTTAAATTTAATTTATCCATACATGCAAAACAGTCTTCTCAATAACACACTGATTAAATCGCGTAAGAAATTGTCTGTCATTCGCTCTTAGGAAAATGTTAGTAGAAACACTTGCAATGCCCAATTTGATTATTGTGACACTCTTTTTACAGACTTAAATATTATTTACACTTAAAGACTTCAACGTGTTCATAATTCTTGCGCACTTTTATTTGTGGTATTCGCAAATTTGACCATGTTACACCGTCCCTGGAATGATTATCGTGGCTTCGTCTAAGAGATCGTAGAACTGTCCATTCCATATCCCTTCTCTATAAAATACTTCACACATCATCGCCTAATTGTTTATCTTGCCGCTTCATTAGACTATCCGACACACATAATCTTGACACTCGATCCCATCAACACATTGTCCTTTATATCCCTCCTCATCACACTGTGTATTATTCATTATCTTTTACAGTCTCACTTACCAAAACATGGAATTCCCTTCCGGCCTATGTCAGAGACTGTCAAACTGTAACATCCTTCAAAAACAACAAACTGAAGAATTATTTAATAGCAAACTAACTTATACACCTCACTGATAGTATTCTTTTAAAAATTAATAAATTTAGTTATTTATGAAAATATATTAAGATTAACAAATATTTTCTTTTGCTTTGTTTTAAATATTGTATAATCGTAAAATTAGTTTTCTATATCTCATTATTTTCCTTTGTTTTTTATATACATTAGACAGGGACAATTTAACATGTCTTGCTTGTATACATTTTATTATTAGTTTTAGTCTTAATTTTAACTAACATTAACTGGTTGCATTATAGATCGTAATATAATAGATATTACTTTTTTGATAAAATTTTTATTTAGTATTTAATATTAGAGTTAATTGAAATTGTTATATTCTGATGTAATATATGTTTGTCCTGGTGAGTGGAAGAGAAGGTCAATGGCCTTAACTCCACCAGGCTAAATAAATCTAATCCAATCTAATGCCCCGTGTTGCATATGCGTAACATCGGGAATTTATCACATTATTTCCACAATAAATTAATAACTACCTCAAAGGCCTGATTTTACAGTTATGTAACAACGTTAGGAATACATTTTGATTTCGCTACAACTAGGCCTACACGTTGTGTAACTTCAACTTTTAAGCCGTAACTAGAGTAACTTTAGGTTTTAACCGTTAAGGGTTAAGTTAATTTAAGGTTATTAAACCTTTTGCTTGGAATTTACTTGTATGCATGTCTACTGGTATGTATATTTAGAAGTCAGTTGTTCACCCAACTCAGATCGTTGTGGAAGGGGTTCGCAAGTCGAAAAGGTTTGGGAACCGCTGATCTAAGTGAAATTAAATATAAAAATAAACTTCATTTACTTCCTGCTTTAACAATACAAGACACCAACCTCATTGTTGTGTGATGAGAACTTTTGACTACAGCTCATGAGCTTCCGTGATCGATTTCAACCCACGTCACACCACAGGAAGTTCCCTTACGGGAATTATTCCTATGGTTGGGCAGGGCTAGAATTTAGGTTAAGTTCAGGTTTAAGGATTCTCATGGTGTTTCGTTATTATTTATCACCCATTATATCGTCGAAATTTTGTAATTATTCCATCCTTGCGCCCCAACCTCGGAAGAGGGTTATAATCTCTCCAATGTTAGGAGAGAATGCCGTAAATGTCGTAAGACTATTTGTTGGTATGAGACACAACCAATTATTTACATATACAATAACAAAACTAGTGGCATAGGTTTTTTTTAATACAATGACTACTTGTAGATAATATTTCACTTTCTTATTTATTATAGAAGATGAGGAAACTGTGCCTTCTTCTTCTTCTTCTTCTTCTTCTTCCTTCCAAGTATTAAGCCAAGGCCTGTTACGATCCTATAGATAATTTTCCCTCCAGCGTTTCATAGGACGGCCCAGTGATCTTCATCCTCTTGGTATATAATTATAAACAGCTTTGAGGATCCGATTTGAACTCATTCTTTCAAGATGGCATTTACAATTTAGTTGGTACTATTTAATATATTCCAAAATTGGCGTAGTCTTCAATTGAAGGGCTTGGTGGAAGAAGGGCCAATCCCACTCCTACATGAAAAATGAGTTTTATGACTAATGTGTAAGCTAGTGCCATCTAGTGTTTACTCCTTGAACTAAATTGATTGTGGGATATGCCAAACACCATGTAATATTAAACATAAAAAGTGATGGAGAATGAACTGTGCAGCTTCTTGGTGGATGTAGGGCCAATCCCTTAATGCCTTCTCAGTTAACCTAAGAGGGTTGTAAGCCTTATTCTGATTGGCCATGTGGTCGCCATCTTGTTGTTTAGCTCTAATTATATGTTTGTTTTCTAAGTGGCTGACTTGAATGGTGATTCTATGAGTAATATGGAAAATAATAGTGATATTTATAATAAATATAGCTCTTCGAATGAAGGAAAGTCAAAAAAAAAGAAAGATTATTAAAGAATGGAAAGATAATAAAAGAAAGGTTTTGAAGGCTCAAGGACAAGAATATGCGAACAGAGAAGGCAAAGTTGTAAACAAGAAGGTTAGTGATTCGTGTGCTGGATAAAACAAACACTATGTTATGAGTCTTTTCATCTACATGGTCCAGCTGCAGTGGTTTGAAGAAATTGAGCATCGCTTTCTGGTTCCAGGATACATCTTTCTTCCCTGCGATGCCGATTTTGGTCTGATAGAAAATAAAACAAGTTAAAATATACCTTCTTAGGTAAAATCCGTCGTCCTCAACTTATAAAATGTGTAATCTTTATGCCTGTAGGCATTTCAGAACATCCGTTCCATCTTCAGCAGTTCATTCTTCGCTACAGCATCCAGTATGATGTTTGATGCTGCTGGTCCTAATGTGGCTTTGTCGTTAGGACCAGCAGCATCAAACATCATACTGGATGCTGTAGCGAAGAATGAACTGCTGAAGATGGAACGGATGTTCTGAAAGGCCTACAGGCATAAAGATTACATATTTTATAAGTTGAGGCCGACGGATTTTACCTAAGAAGGTATATTTTAACTTATTTTATTTTATGACTCTCCACACTAACGGGTTTAACAATGAATTTTATTAATATTGACTAATAGAAAAACTGAAAAGAAAAACTCAGTTGTTCACACCACAAGATTGGAATGGTCCTTATCAGAAAATCTCGTACGACCAAACCATTTGAGGTGCTTGAAATGGGAAAGAATGCTTTTGTGTCTTTCAAGCCTCTGACTGAAAAGCTGGTCAAACGCCAGAAAATCATGGATGGAAGAAAAGTGGACTTTCCAAAGGCAATTGCTCTTAGGTTTACTAGAGGACACAAAGTGGAGATCAAATATACACACGGACACCTTTGTGACTGGGTGACTGTAAGTTTTCAGCGGGGAAAGGGACGAGCACCTTTACTTCAAGATCTTTTCCCCTAAATAAGCAAGGAGATGCACTATCTCCTCTACTGTTTAATTTTGTACTAGAGCATGCCATTAAATCTTTAGAGAATAAGGAAGGCTTACAACTGAATGGTATTAATAAGCTGTTAGTTTATGCTGATGATGTGGTACTACTGGCCGATAGCGAGGAGATACTAAAGGCCAACACGCACACACTATTGAGTAACACTAAGAAATTAGGACTGGAAGTAAATATCAGTAAAACTAAATATATGGTCACACGTAGAAATACATTATATAATGGAAATGGACATCTAATGACAAATGAGGGAAATTTTGAGGAATTGGCTGAATTCAAATACCTAGGAACAATAATCACAAATAGGAATGAGATGCACAAAGAAATTAAACATAGGCTCAGTTCTGGAAATGCATGCTATTATGCATTGCAGAGACTTTTGATGTCCCAACTCCTTTCAAAAAACGTTAAGCTGAAAATATATAAAACTATTATTCTACCAGTTATATTATATGGGTGCGAAACATGGACTCTTACTTTGAGGGAGGAAAGGAGATTACGAGTATTTGAGAATAAAGTTCTTAGGAAAATTTTTGGACCAAAGAGAGATGAACAGACAGGTGAATGGAGAAGACTACATAACAATGAACTACATGGTCTTTATAGGAAGCCAGATATAATAAGAACAGTTAAGTCCCGTAGACTGCGATGGGCGGGGCATGTTGCACGTATGGGGAATGAAAGACGTGCATGGAAACTTCTTGTAGGAAAGCCAGAAGGAAAACGCCCAGTTGGTAGACCAAGAATGAGGTGGGAGAACAACATTAACTATGATTTGAGGGAAGTAGATTATACAGGAAATGATTGGAAAGCATTAGCTCAGGATAGGGATGTATGGAGAGCTTATGTCCGCGCGGCCATGAACCTACGGATTCGATAGTGCCAGTGAGTAAGTAAGTAAGTACTCCAAAGGAAGAAGAATAAAAAAAAACTTCAAGACATTCTATCCCTTTTAAAGTTCATTCCATCTAGTCATCACAGCTTCTACCAAAATTTGAAGACAGAAGATGATAATGAAGAAAGCAGTGATGTTGAGTGCCTCTAGACAGTTTTCTGAACATTAAAACTAAAGTTGTGAGTTTGTGTAATTTATTTCTTCAATACCTGTTGCCCATTTGTATTGCATATTTGCAGGAATATTTCTAATAGTGTTCTGTATCTGATCCTAAAAATTCAAATACCAAAGTTAATTAGATTTGTTTCTAGAGCAAAAACACTTTGATTGTATTTTTCTCCAAATCACAAAATTGTGGGATTGGCCCTTCTTCCACCAAGCCCTTCAATTCTTTTAAGAAATCGGTGTTCCTTTTCCGATCCCATCTGGTGTAACTCGCTGTTCTGCGCATGAATCTCATTTCACAAGCCGTTATTCTGCTTTCATGTTGTCTTTTTGGTGTCCATGCTTCACTACCATAGGTCAATACTGGTCTAGCCATAGTGTTATATAAACGCAACCTGGTGTTTTTTTGTACAAGGGATGGTTTCATAACTTGATTAATAATTCTCAAACTTTTATTATAACTAGTAATTTTTTAGGGATATCCTTTTTCTCCCAGATAGAGAGAATATAGATATGTAATGGAAAACTTTAATATTTAAAAATTAATTCAGACTGAATTGTTTAACATATATAAAATAAATATATACTTTTAAAGATGCTTGATTAACACTAAAAAATATATATCAAGTAAATGGAATCAGTAGATTCTGTTAGGTATTGTTAGCATTAGAAATGGATTCTTGGACGCGATTGACAGGAATTTCAAGACGGAATAAAGTCAGAAACAGCACAATAAGGGAAGTTATGCAAGTTGAGGAAAAAATATATATTAGAAGAAATAGAAGAAAAACGTTGAAATGATACGGACACCTCATATGGATGGAAGAAGATAGAATACCAAAGAAAATTATTAATTGGAAAGTTAATGGAAGAGATAGAAGAGGCAGACCTAGAGAATGTTGGTTAGTTGGAGTGAGGAGAAGTATGAAAGCTAGAGATTTGAGAGAAGATGATGTTTTTTGACAGAAAACTCTGGCGACAAATCACTTTGGGTTGAAGGAGAAACATTGTAGTGTGGAATATCCCTAATAAAAAAATAGAATTAGAGATTTTTTTTTAAAATATGAGTTACATTTTACCTCTCTACACACTCGATTCCCCTTAAATATATAACAGTCATTGTTGTAAATTGTATCTAACTTGGTTGAGTGTGGACAAGGACCGAAAGGACCCAACTTTTCAATTAAAATATGAAATAAAATAGGACTAGAACTAAAATAATTCTTCAACATTGGAATTCCCTTCGTGAAGGACTTTTTTATAATTCTGCTCATATTTTAATATGAATCTGAAAAAAAAAATTAAATTGCTTAAAGCATCCATCAAAATTATAAGATTAAAATCATCCCCTGTACAATTAACCTCCCTCAAATCATGGTTATTGCCATTATCCCACCTCATTCTCGGCCTATCTACTAGGCGTTTTCCCTCTGATTTTCCTATAACTATTTTTCATGCCTCTCTTTCATTTGACATTCGTGCCGCATGTCCTGCCTATCGAAGTCTACGAGACTTAAATGTTCTTATTATATCTGGTTTCCCGTAAGGATCATGTATCTCACTGTTATTAAGTCTACTTCATTCACCTGTTTGTTCATCTCTTTGTTCCAAATGTTTTCCTAAGAAATGTATTCTTAAATACTAGTAACCTTTTCTCCTCTTTTAAAGTAAGATACCATGTTTCGCATCCATATATTTTGAAGGATTTCGGCCTCGCGGCAGAAACTCAAGACTAATTGAGAGCCCTGGCAAAATTTAATCGGCCTCTCCCATCCAATAATGTATTAC
This sequence comes from Diploptera punctata, assembly GCA_030220185.1. Taxonomy (NCBI): domain Eukaryota; kingdom Metazoa; phylum Arthropoda; class Insecta; order Blattodea; family Blaberidae; genus Diploptera; species Diploptera punctata. The sequence continues at coordinate 1,448,546 of JASPKZ010007283.1, read as the reverse complement.
TTGCCTGCTAGATGTCTACACGTTTCGATGAGCTAACCACTTGTTACTTTTTGACATTTGTAGGAAGATTCGCTTTATTGAGGAAGTCCCACAAGAAAGCAGTTTATCCACCTGGGGATGTACAGTTATATCAGACTGAGAAACCCCTTAGGGGTGCTAGGGATCTCTTACTTCTCACAGATAGTTTTCCAGAATGTAATTCATGTGTGTATCAAGTTTGTTTGAAATTACTCCTGTTTTCCAGAGTTGTATTTAACCTCTTTCTTGCTCACTCTACCGAGTATAGAGCAAACAACATGTGCACTGAATTTCATTCAATTAGGTCCAAGCGTTCAGGAGATAAACTACCACAAACATACATGATCATATAGGCTTACACACACACACATATATATATATATATATATATATATATATATATACACTGATGTCCAAAAGTTTAGGATAATTTTAAAACGGAAAATCAAATTGCTTAAAGAGGAGCAAGGAGTAAAAATTATTTATCAAAACGTTTCTCAGTACATTTAGTTTAGTTTACATACTAAATTATTATCTCTCTTCAACAATGAAAAAATTAATAGCAATTATAAATGAAAATTGCATTGTTGCAGTTAAGCCCTGTTCCATAAATCTTCATTTTTAAAGAGAGTTATGATATAATCAGATGTAGTGTAAGAACAGATTGCAGTAAAATGGCACAAAGACAACATCTGGACCCTCTGCTTCGGGGTAGAATTATTGGGCGGCTAGAAACAGGACAGACACAAACTGAGGTCTCCATAGCACTTAATGTGCCACAAAATGTTATATCTAGGTTATGGCGACGGTTCCAAGAGACCGGAGACGTTAGGCGAAGACCAGTGGGAGGTCGTCCAAGAGTTACAAATCCTCAGCAGGATCGATATCTTGCGTTAACTGCAAGAAGAAACCGAACAATGTCTGCCAGACAACTGAGTTCAGAACTTGCGGCCGCCTCAGGTATCAGAGTATCCAGGCAAACTGTCTATAGAAGACTCAGAGCTGCTGGTCTGTATGCTAGACGGCCTGTAGTGTGCGTCCCACTCACCCTTGATAACAAGAGAGCACGTTTACGGTGGAGTCAGGAACATCGCGACTGGACTCTATATCAGTGGAGCAGCGTGCTATTTACAGACGAGTCCAGATTCAGCTTGAACTGTGATTCGCATCGCGAGACTCTCTGGAGGGAGCAAGGAACTCGTTACAACCCCATGAACATCATGGAAAGACATCCATTTGGTGGCGGTGGTCTCCTGGTATGGGGAGGTATAATGATGAATGCACGCACAGAGTTTCACATCTTCGCAGGTGGCACTGTTAATGCTCAGCGGTATAGAGAAGAGATCCTGGAACCTCATGTAAGACTTTTCAGGGGAGCTGTGGGTCCAGAATTCATATTCATGGATGACAATGCCCGACCTCACAGGTCACAACTGGTGGATGAGTTTCTTCAGGAGGAAGATATCCAGCGTATGGAGTGGCCAGCGAGGTCTCCGGATATGAATCCTATAGAGCATGCATGGGATGCCTTAGGGAGACAAATTGCATCTCGTCAGCCTCCTCCGAGGACACTTCAAGACCTTCACATTGCTCTTCATGAGGAGTGGAATTTGCTGAGCATCGACCTCCTGAACAACCTCATCACTAGCATGCCACGTCGATGTGAGTCTTGTGTAGCTGTCAGGGGTAATCACACCCCATACTAATCATTTGAACCATTGTTGTTCAACTTTTATGTTCGAAGTCTGAAATGCAGTTTTCGTTTGTTGTTAAAATGACAAGTGAATGACGTATTCATGCCATTGTTTCTTTCGTGCCATGTTTCTAATTATCTGTGACATACCTTACCAAATTTTGTATTATTCTGACAAATGCTTTATAAATGAACTAATTATCCTTAACTTTTGGACACCAGTGTATATATATATATATATATATATATATATATATAAAGGTACCATGGCTAATTTGTGACTTGAGGTTTTATATGGTAATAAAAACTTATGTTTATTTTCTGAGACGCATGTAGGCTCGTATAATAGCAAAATAAATTTGACTGACACAAGATGTCTTCCTAATTTGACATATTACGATCGTAATAAATCTATTTGGAACAACTCCATTATGGAGTCATAAAGTTAGAGCTGCAATTATTGTGTAATTACACGCAAGGTGATCTTCTGTTTTCCAGAGCCTCCCGTTGAATTTTACAACCTGAAAAATAAATGAAGATAGCATTCCTATGAATCCTTTGTAATTCCGGCATTATTTATATACTGGAGTAGAATTATATTTGAAGTCTCGCTATATGTTATAAAAATATTTCCCACTTCTTATAACATATATAAATTCCGGCCTTTCTTTGATCTGATTGAAATAAAATATAAAATTATCCCACTATAGACTTTAGGATCCCTTGGGGTAGTATTATACGGGATCCAGTTTTGCGTTTCCAGAACATGGAGAAGTAGTAGTAGTAGTAGTAGTAGTAGTAGTAGTAGTAGTAGTAGTAGTACTTTATTATACAAAATGTAAGATATTCGCAATATTATTTACAAATATGGGTCGCACGGGCAGTAAGCCGTACGTGCTGTTGAGAATCCATTATATATAATAAGTAATATTTGGTAATAGTATAAAGAAAAACAAAAAGAAAAAATAACATTATAATTACATAAAGAAAACACAATAATGTTACAATTATATAATAATACAATAACATTATACATTCATTAAGTTATGTATAATTAATAAGAGTTAATGGTATTGCATTTTGATAACATTTATTTATTCATGAATGAGTGTTGTTCTTATTTTCCGCGTTTTGTCCAAAAATGTACCCACGTTTATCCAATTTTCTGGATTTATCATTAACTCGTAGCATGCCAATCTTTCCCGATCTGAATTTTAAAATCTTTCCGCTAATAACTGATGTCTCCAATATATTAAATCATCACACTTTCCTATCTCGTCTTCCAAGCTCCCGCACATTGGACATATGCGCATATCGTGATCGTCGCTAATTTTTAGAAATTTCCATGCCCCTAGCCTAAACCAAGCAAACCCTGATCTCTCTTTAAATCCTAGGTTGAGTATATAAGATTCTTATCCCCAAACATGTTTTAGGTCTCTTTGTAAATACAGTGAGAGTTTTCCCGTACATTCGGCGAAAATGTCTTGCTGGTTTATATCTAAGTACCTCCTCCCTATTTTTCTCCACACATTGTTGCGATTTTCAGTCCGTTTTTCCCATACCCAACCAATCCCAATCTTTTGGAGTTCTCTCCTAGCCTCGTCTGCCCAAAAGTTCACATCTATGTTCCTAATTTGGTGGTCGTAACAAATTGATCTAAGCATTGTTTGTTCACCTTGGATTACCCGCAACCAGTATTTGAATACACGAATTTTGCAGTGTATGTCGTCCTGGAATAACCCAAATTCATATAAAATTCCACAGTTAGAAACGGCCTTACTAAGTCCTGTAATATATTTTAGAAAATGCGTATATAGGTTATTTAGTATTTCCGTTCTTTGAAAACTCCAAATCTCACTACCATAGTACATTACTGGCCTTACCATCGCTCCATACATTCTTTTCTAATGTGCACATGGAGAAGTAAGTAGAGGGAGTGCTTGTAACCTGGTCAACACACGTGCTAACTCGAGATGAATAACGTATATAATACTCGTGTAAATGAACTAAGATATTGCCCTATGTAGGCCTATATGTCATCCATAAAACCACCAAAAAAACGTTCTTGTACTTACACTGGTGTGGGACTTGACAGAGTAAAATAAATGAAAAGAAAAATACGGAAGGAAACATAATTGTACTGAGAAATTACTTTCATAGTCATATTACTGAAACTAAAAATTACCCTAAAAACACTTACAATCTAATAGCTGACTATTTTAGACATCGCCTAAACTCATCTCACCATCGGTAATGCAACAGTAACCACTAACATCACAAGAGAATATCCGCAAGGATCGGCCAGCAGCCCAGGATTTTGGGTAATACTGTATGACAATCTATTGAGGGAACATCTCCCAAAACACAGTGTCACTTTTGCGTATGCGAATGATGCTGTATTGTTAACTGAATCAAATAATTTCACTAAGCCACAAAATAACACTAATAATTTTTAAGAACTATTAGCAGTTGGGGCATAAAATAAGTTGTGGTTTAATCCCTCGAAAAGGACAGCAATGTTAACCTCAAGGCGTAGAAAAGTTGAAACTGAGACTCTCTAAATGGACGTTGTGCGACTGGAACTTTGCAAACTCTCTGAAATACCTAGGGGTTGTTCTAGACAACAAATTAACTTTTCGTTCACACTTTAACCATATTGCAACAAAGGCTAGCAAATCAGTTTCCAATCTAATGATAGCCTCTCGCCCCACCTGGGGTCTTAATTCTGGTGTACTGAGAATATTGTATCGTGGAACTTACTACAAAACTTACTACAAAAGACTTACTACAAAAGAGATGGTTTGAAAATAAACTAGAACAAATCCAATGTGGATTCCTCTTGAGAATAATCAGAGGATATCGTACATCAACTGCGGCAGCTCAGGTTGTAGCAATTATTGAACCACTGTACCTCAGCTGCGAAATGAGGGCTAGCATTAGTAACATCAAGAGAGGTCGCTGGATACCAAATTATCTTCCTCATATTTCCATCGCGAGGAAACAAGATTGGGACATCCATCTGAGCATAAACACTATATTATGGACTCCTGCAAAGAAATTCACCAATATTCCATTTTCACAGCTGGTTCAATAATAATAATAAGCAACGAAAGAGAAGAAATTAAAGTTGGATGTGCTTTTGTAGTTTATGAGAACTCTTCAGAAATTTCCTCATCTTTGTTCGTGTAGGAAAGCCAGAGGGAAAACGCCCAGTTTGTAGACCAAGAATGAGATGGGAGAATAACATTAACTATGATTTGAGGGAAGTAGATTATACAGGGAATAATTGGAAAGCATTAGCTTAGGATAGGGATGTATGGAGAGCTTATGTCATCGCGGCCATGAACCTACGGGTTCGATAGTGCCACTAAGTATGTAAGAGTAAGTTAGTTTGTTCTAACTTTCTCCACAATTTTCCATTTTTCACGCAGAATCATTAGCCATAAAATAAGCTGTTAAATTATGTGGAACAAATGAAATAAGTTATCGTATACACAGCGATTCACAAACAGCTCTGAAAGCAATTAATGATAGATATAACAATAACCCAATAGCTTTCGAGATTAGGGAAGAAATGAAGTAAAGTTCAAAACATATTTGTCTATCTTGGGTACATGGACATTGCGGGATATTAGGAAATGAACGTACAGATGTATTAGCCAAGTCAGCAGTAGATTCCAGTTTACAATATGCGATGATCTATGCCATACTTCTTTCCTGACGTCACAAATACAGAAACATATAATAATAAGATGTGTGGCGTTATTACATTAATGGTACAGCTGTTCTTTTCAAGGATTTATGACAGAATAAAATGTAAACACATTGTTCCAAATTATATATTAACACAATTCCTCACTGGCACGAAAAATTTGGCCAATACCTCCAGAGGTTCAACATCATAGAAAATGCAAGCTGTAATTGTGGTATTAGCAACCAAAGTGTAGATCATATTAGCCTATATTTTATTGTCCATTGTTCTGGAATGAAAGATTCAAAATTACATGTCTTCTAAGTAACATCGCCTGTTTAAGTAAACCACCCGTTACAGAAGTGATTATGACAGAAAATAACTATATACTTTCTAATGTTTTTATAAATAAAATTCATAAAAAAGTTTTAATTTTAGATTTAAAAAAAAATATAACAACACAAATTTGACAAAATTAGCCCTAATATACCTTCGGTGAAATAGAGTTCATACATTTAGGATATTAAAAATAAATATCATATTATAGCTAATGTTTTTATATTATGTCAACCCCTACACCATGATGCCGACATTGACCAATTTAAAAATAGTGAACACAACGAAATACCAACCCACCATCTTCTAGCTTGTAGATTATTGCAGATGAAATAAGTTTGCAAAAAGTTAAATTTATTTTATAAGTTAAAGTAAAAAAAAAATTAATTTCTAATGTTAACTCAAAAGAATGTAGAAAAATTAAAACATAAAATTGTTATTCTTCCAGTTATATGGATGCCAACATGGTCCATTACGGTACTTTAAGAGTGGAGGAAACGTTATGGGTAATTGAGAAAAATGGCCCCTTTTCTTACTTTTTTATCACAGATAGACCAAGAGACAGGTGATTGCAAATAAAACTACGTAACAAGTAATCTACATGATCTTTGTCCACCGCTGTGGTCTCGAGGCAGCGTGCTGTCTTGTCACGCAGCGGGCCCGGGTTCGATCCCCGGTCGGAACAAGCTTCCTGTGTGAGGTTTTTCGGAGACCTCACCTATAAGACTAGTGTCAGGAAGCTTAAGGCCCAACGGTCCCCGAAAATCATCCGGCCATCATCATAATCCTTATCATTATCATCATCATCCTTCAACGGTGTGGAAAGCAACGGGAAGCTCCACACCTATAATTCCCTAGTAAAGCTGCAAGGTATAGCATAAAAATGCTCTGATTGCAGTGAAAGACCTGCCCTCGGGCAGAGTTAAAATGGATGGATGGACATGGCAAACGAGATGTGATAAATTGTTAAGTCTCACAGACTGCGATAATCAAATATGTGGTGCGAATGTGATATGAAAAAGATACGTGGAAACTTCCTGTACAAAAGAGCCGAGTGGGTTAACTTCTTGTACGAAGAAAAGGGAAAACGCCCAATAAGTAGGCCAAGGAAAAATGGGAGAATAGCATTATCAGAAATAAAAGAGGGTCGTGAAAAGTACTTGTTGAACAATAGAGGTAACTTCTTTTAGGAAACACAGAGCTAAAGCTGCCAGTAGGTTGGCTAAAGCAGCCAGTAGGTTGGCTAAAGCTGCCAGTAGGTTGGCTAAAGCTGCCAGTAGGTTGGCTAAAGCTGCCAGTAGGTTGGCTAAAGCTGCCAGTAGGTTGGCTAAAGCTGCCAGTAGGTTGGCTAAAGCTGCCAGTAGGTTGGCTAAAGCTGCCAGTAGGTTGGCTAAAGCTGCCAGTAGGTTGGCTAAAGCTGCCAGTAGGTTGGCTAAAGCTGCCAGTAGGTTGGCTTAAGCTGCCAGTAGGTTGGCTAAAGCTGCCAGTAGGTTGGCTAAAGCTGCCAGTAGGTTGGCTAAAGCTGCCAGTAGGTTGGCTAAAGCTGCCAGTAGGTTGGCTAAAGCTGCCAGTAGGTTGGCTAAAGCTGCCAGTAGGTTGGCTAAAGCTGCCAGTAGGTTGGCTAAAGCTGCCAGTAGGTTGGCTAAAGCTGCCAGTAGGTTGGCTAAGAATGAAAAATGGAAGTAAACGTTAACCATTATTTGAAGGAGGTGATTTATACAAGGTATGATTGGAAAACATAAGCTGTGGTTAGGGATATGTGGAGAGTTTATGGCTTCATGGCCATGAATCTCCTAGTTCGATAGTGACAATGAGTTATTTAATGCACCCAAGATCACCGAAGTTGATTTATCATATTGCTAAAAAGCTTATATTTCCATTTTATTTGTAAAGATCTATGATAGAAGACAGGACTGTGTACATATTAAAAACTTAATAAAATGATATATTGTGTATCATAAATGATAAATACCGTACCGTCATCTAATTTCCCCTCAATCTGTTTTGTTAAAAATGCTTCACAACAGCTCAAGTAACAAAAAAAATACAAATCTATTTAGAATATATATTTTCAAAATTAATATTATTTTACCCGCGTGGAATTGCCGGGCGCCTCCCCAGGTGGCGGATAGAGGTATGCTCACCAGATATGGCGGGCACTGAGGAAATAAAATACCCAGGGCAGACCAAAACTAGCACTGCTGCCTTGCAGTAAGATACTGGACTATCAAAGGCTAGAGGAAGTAAACCTTGAAGACAAATTACCCGTCCCCAGGATGGGGTTTGATGCACCGGGCCAGCTCCTCGTTCATCATTAAAAAAATATAAAAAAAACATCATGCCTCGGTAAAACACTCTAGGACGGGTAAAACTAAGAGAATACGAAATAAGTAAACAAGGGAAATTATGGGTGTACAAGAGGAGCCGGATATCATAGATATTATAGAAAATAAAAGATTACAGTGGTACGGCCATATCAAAAAAATGCCAGAGCAAAATTGCCTAAAATTGTTATGGAATGGATCCCAATAAAAAGTAGGAAGAGAGGAAGACCGAAGAAAACTTGGATAGAAGGGGTACAAGCAGCTATGAATATCAGAGGATTGGAGGAAGATCAATGGATGGAAGAGAGGAATGGCGTTTGGTTTCCGGAAGACGGTGGCAGTTGGCATGGTACCAGATGATGGTGTTGATTATGTTGAATATTATTTTAACTGCAGTAATCCACTACTACAAAACTAATTCATATTTGTCATAAATACACTTGAGGATGTTAGTGACAAAAATAATTTATATTGGCAGCACTGTTCTGAAAGCGAGGAGGAGGAGGTATAGGTAGACCACCAACACAGAACTCAGACTGTCTCATTATGGACTCGTTTAAAGGTGGTTCTGATAACCTTACTACAGCGAAACAACTTATTTCACTGCCAGGTGATGTCTCGTTGCAATACGTTTTTCTCATAATTTTAGACGTAATAATGTCTTAAAACATCGCCCTCGGTGGTGTAGGGATTATCTTCATTGCCAGTTAATCCCGAGTGTCGCAGCTTGAAAACTAACCGAGATCCTTACTTTTTTTTAGGATTGAAAAATTCAAGAGAACGGAAACCATGACAAAGAGATCCTGGACCAACACGAATTAAGAACTCAGACACTTGGTGAACTCAGTAGCAGTGCATGGATACCACCACAAACTATGGAAGAGAAAGTGTTTCCACGATCCCGGGAACAATTGTATCTGGAACTGTGCGAGCAACCATGCGACCGTTACTATTAGTCATTCAAAATATCTCTGCAGGCGGAAGAATTACGAATTTCTGTTTGTTGCTACACGTGACGTCATATAAGCAGTGTACACTGTCAGCGTCCCACGTCCCATTCCCCTCTGCACTCATAGATAGCAGTGTCACGTGTTCTATTCCTGAATAAACATGACTGCAGTGCCCTCTGTCAACAACTGCGCTTACTCCTTAAACGGGTAATATGTAACCACTTGAAAATAATAAACAATGTGAACCAATGTAATGAAAAAAAAAGTATGTAACTTATATATGTTCTTCACAATTTGTGCGCATTTATTCTATTATTAAAAATTCAAGAGACAGATCCTCGGGGTTGGACTTAAGCTGAGAGTCCTGAATCTGAAGATTTTAGGTCTCCTAAAAGAAACTCAAGCCTAAAAATTGAGCCTCTGGCAAAATTTAATCGGCCCTTCCCATCCAATTAATACCCTTAGTGTCTTAATAGCTTAATAGATGTCTCTTGAGGCGATGTGTTAATCACATATCACTGACTGGAATGTGTAGAGAAATAGACGTAATTGAATTAGCTTGGATAAATAATTCCCAACAGGGAGTACCGATGTCCCAACGTTGGTAAGTACGGATATCTACTAAACTATTTTTTAACGCCCCAAGAAAAAATGGTGTAACTTAAATTCCTACAAACTTGAATTTAAGGTATATATTCAACAGAATGGACTTCAGTCCACGATCTGCAAGAGTTTCTGAGTCCGTCACGCAAGAGCTGCGTAAAATAAGCTAATTCTTCAGCAAGTCGATATTGTGGTCCGATTTTGCTGGTTTACGGGAATATATATGATGACCAAGAACCTCTGGAAATTGTAAACTCGTTCAACTACCTGCATAATATTACAGACTAGGGTAACTACTTTCACAAAGCATGTAGAAGGCAGAGTGACAGGGGCAATAATTGCTATGAGTGATATTCCATTCCTAAGATAACTATCTATGACTACGGCTATGCAGATCTTCGTCACAAAGATAATTCCGATCGTGTGCTATGATTGGGAACTCGTATGACCTTACCTCATAAAGAACGACCTCAAGAACATAGCGAAAATTAAGCCAGCCTACCTATATCCAAATTTACCCGTTACCGACTGGCATGTGAACTCTCAGGAGAGACTTCCTTCATAAAACAGCTGCGAATACAGATACCGTTGCCATCTACCGCAGCCTACCAAGGCTTCCTAGCAGAATTCCACGCTAAGAAGAAAGAAATCTGGATAGAATTTTATGTAATGAAAGCAATGGAAAGTAGAACACGGATAGAAGCTAAGCATGATCCACGCCATTTTGTAAATTCTCTAACAACACATGGATATCACCACAAAGCGTGTTCGTGAAGAACCTCTCACGACGGAAACGCAAAATGCGTGTATGTGAATTCTGTGAACTCCTTTGTGATCGTTACCATGTCACAGCATATAAAAAAGACCCAAATCATTAATTGAGACCTGAACAGATTCATAACAACTGTGAAATCTAAGTTAACTCTAGTTAGTTCTATACACAACTTGTGCGCATTTTTGTTTAATGATAATCATATATATTAAATTGGAAAAAAACTCTAATTCTTACTTAGTATATTATTTAAACCTGTCGGACTGCAGAGAAAACAACCCTATCATAATTGTAAGATATTATCTTTTGAATACAGTACAATTTTACAAAGACCATAGCCGGCTAAGTTAGGGGTGAGCGGCCCCCACGCCTTTTCGTTCCAAATTCTGGTCAATCGTTGCGTCTGATGAGTTACAAACTCACCCCAAATTTCAACCTTATAGCTGCACTAGGAACAAAGATAAAAATGCAACTAGTATTTTTGGTGAAGATTTTTTCTCAGGATCTACTGGACCGATTTTTATTAAAAAAAATGCTGTAAATATATTCAAGGCGATTCACAGAAAAATCAAGAACTCATCCCACAAACGTAACTTCCCATCACTAGCTCACGAGATACAATTGCCAGTTTTTTCTATTAGACAATCGGACCTCTTTCTACAACATATAATTTTTCCAAGTCGATCGAAGAGGTGGAGCATAGTTAAAAAATTAAAAATACAATTTTTTTACACATTCTTTTTGTTTTGGATGTCATGACAATTGCAAAAAAATTTCGTACAGTTATCGAGCGCAGTAGAGTTTCCTTGTCCGTTTTACCGAACACTTTACCACAAAATCAGATAGCTTTACGCGAAGTTTTTCTTTGACAGTTTATCCCCGTTTTCGGCTACTTGACAGCGTCCGGCAATCGCAAAACGCGACGCGCTGCATTTAATGGGGAACGTGTTGCTACCAAGCGGTTCATGTCACAACAAATATTCAAACGCTGCACCAAACTCAACCTTATTTTCCGCTGTGTCAAACATTAAAGTGTACCGTCCATCTAATTGTCCAGTCACTCAGCCAGTCCGGTATAACTGGGTTTATTTCAGCGATAAATACATCGTTCACAGTGATTTTAAAAATTGTTTGTTTAACACAGAAGTGCAGAAAAAAAATCCTGGATCACGAGTTCGTAATTGTCGATATATTCGTCTTCTGTTGGTACATACTACGTTTGATAAAATGTCATACAGTGATACAAACATCCCAGGTGTGCCGTGTGTTACAGACTCGTACATAAAGTTAAAGATATTTTAAAAAAAGGACAATCTGCCGAAGAAGCAAGAAGCTTTTCTCGAGGTTTTCAACAAACGATTAGTATCAACGATGTACTTTGTGGAAAATGTCGCCTTTTGCCTTATAAACGACCGAAATATGAACCAGATTATGAAAAGGAGGCCGAGGAGGACGCCGATGAGGAGTCTGCTAGTTTTGAGAACTGTTGCCAACAATTGTCCGGTGTTTCAGTTGAAACTTCGGAGGATTCATCATCACCATCTCTTTCAGATTATACCTTCGCTTGAAATAAAAATAAAGCCTGCAACCGACGAATCACCAGTCAAATATATTGAAATCAAAATGCAGGGAACTGTTGCGAGACACAAGTACTGTTGTATTTGTCAAGTTGAGAAGTACTTAGTTGTGATCCCCCATGAAGGTCTCATGCAATCGTTCATAAAACTAGAGGATATATATCCCGGATAAAAATCGATGCCGCCGAAGTCACTTGATTAAAAATAGTTTGCATCTCATAAAAGTGCACGCAAACTTCACAAAAATACAAACTTCAGAACTGAAACAAATGATACAGTCTTTAGTAGTTGAATGTGACTCTACACTATTCGACAAAATTCGAGATTTCAGATGGTCGTAAGACCAACTGCGCATATTCACTGGCTTGAGCTCAGAAAATATAATGGAAATACGGGACATGTTAACTTCAATGCGTAGTAATTCCACACGTACAGTGACGCAAGTACTCGTCTTTTTATTCGAACTCCGGACAGGGAACTTTAACAAAATAATCGCATCTGTCCTACAACTAGAACAGCCGGTGTCAGACTTTTCAGAATCGGTAATAAAATCCTTCGAACAAGATGTTCTTCCTCATTACTTCGGAATATCCGCTTTGCAAAGAGGTGATCTTATAGAGAATCACTCAACGGACATTGCAAAAGACTGTATGATAGTCATGATAACCTGATACTCATTTGTGATGGAACTTATGCACGTCATCAGAATAGTTTCAATAACGAGTACCGACGGAAATCTTTCTCGGGTCAGAAGAAAGTTCCACTGTGCAAGCCTTTTACGATTTGCACAACTGATGGATATGTAGTCGATATGCTGGGACCTTACGTAGCGAATCAGAATGATGTGGGGATACTGAGAAGTGTGATAGATGAACCCAACGGCTTGTGCACACTGTTGAAAGAAGGGGACACTTTCGTTCTGGATCGTGGCTTTCGTGATGTAAATCTCACTTTGAATCGAAAGGTTTTCGAGTACTATTGCCAACACTTAAAGGAAGGCGTTCTCAGTTACCAGTTCAAGAATCGAATGATGTCGTGCTTCGTGACAAAAATTCGTTGGCCAGTTGAATCTGTTCATGGTATAATCAAAAAGAAATATCAACTCCTTGATAAAAAAATGGATATTAAAATGCTTCCAAAAGTGGGTAGTTACTTTAAAATCGCATCATTTTTTCACAATAAGTTTGGAAAGCGTTTAACATCCGTTGCAGAATGTGCAGATGAAGTCTTAGAGAAATGAAAATTCAGAACAGTGTCGAAAATATGTTTGCGATTGAGGTCGAAGAGGAAGGATGGCTTCGTAAGAAAATACCTTTTCTAAATATTTCATCGGAGGATCCACTAGATTTTACGGAAATGACTGTGAGAGAGCTAAAATTTCTATTTACCGGGTAATACCAGTTTTCACAAGCCATATCATATCTTGCAGAAACGATTGATCAAGCTGGGAACGTAAATATACAATTCGTCAAAGATAAATCACTCGTTTTGAAGCTTCAAGTTCAGTCTCGCCACATATCCAGGAAGGTGTATCGCTGCTTCGTTGAATATATCCCTCACAGTATTGGCACAAAAATAATTACAAAACATTATTGTGAATGCGCCAATGGAAGGAGGATTGTCGGTTGCTGTTCTCATGTAGCTGCAATCATATAATACCTGGCACATGGAAGATATTTGTCCAAGATTTTACAACCAGCTGTGATTCTGAATAAATTGTTCGCAAAGAAGAATACAACTGCCACATCAATGATGATAATGACGACGATTAATGGAGGCAGTGAAAATCTTCATCGGCCAGTAATGTAAATGACACAGCACCAAAAATTGATCAAGAATATAATTATATTGTAAGAAATATTAATAAAATTTACATAAAATGTGCAAAAAAAGTATTTTAATTGTTTTAAACTATGCTCCACCTCTTCGATTTACATGGAAAAATTACATGTTGTAGAAAGAGGTCCGATTGTCTATTAGAAGAAAACTGGTAATTGTATCTCGTGAGCGAGTGACCGAAAAAAATCATGAAACTAAAATATTATTTTTTGGGTAGTTACGTTCGTGGGGTTGAGTTCTCGATTTTTGCTGTGAATTGCTTTGAATATATTTACAAGTTATTTATTTCACACAAATCAGCCCAGTAGATCCTGAGAAAAAATCTTCACCAAAAATACTAGCTGTATTTTTATCTTTGTTCCTAGTGCAGCTATAGGGTTGAAATTTGGTGAGAGTTTTTAAATCCATCACATGCAACTTTTGGCCAAAATTTGGAACGAATGCGCGTGGGGGCCGCTCACCCCTAACTTTGCCGGCTATGACCTTTAAATACGTTCTACTGATATATTGTATTATTTTATTTATAGATTAAATGAATGTATCTAATCACAGAATACATTGTCCAATTTAAGGGTTAATTAAATTACATTGTATACATTGCGACGAACCAAGCTTAGCGGTTACTAGAGTCAATTTGTAATTACGGATTTCAAGTGAATCTCCACTTCTAATGGTGAATTTCACTGATTTTTTGACAATGCTCTCGATGTATGTTAATAATATGTACCGAGTTTCATTGTAAACCATCGTAAATTCCGACCATTAGAGCGATTTCTTAATTTTCGTTTCAGAAGAACTCCTACACTTAATGGTCCTATACTACCGGTTAACGAACTTTACCTTATGTTTAGCGAATTAAAGATCTTCACCCATCCTTATCTATTAGACATCGCAAGCGTACATGTATGCATATGTTCATGGGGGGGATGAGCGAAAATCTTAACATTGTGTGGAGAGAAAAAAACGGGATGAAGTATTTGGATATAAACCAATAAGATATTATCGCCGATTGCGAAAAACTTTTTCTGTATTTACAAACAGGTTTATACTCTAGAGTATAAAAATATATCAGAACTCTCTTAGTTTAGGTTGGGGCATAGAAAGTCGTAGAAATTACTACGATCATGATATGCGATAATGTTTAATGTGCGGGAGCTTGTGAAGACGAAATACGTTTATATATTAGTAAAATGCAACGTATTCGAATATTAAAGGCGTCAGTTGTTGCCCGAAACGTTTCTAAATTCAAATCGTAATAGATTAGCATGCTACGACTTAATGGTAAACCCAGAAAATTGGATAAACGTGGGTAAATACGTGGGCAATAAGGACAACATTCATACATGAATAAGAACTATACATAAGGACTTTATTGCACTAAAAGTAAGATACATTCAAAGTTATTTACAAATATGGGTCGCACGGGCAGTAAGCCGTAAGTGCTGTTGACAGTCCGTTACAATAAGTTGAGGTTTGGTAATAATATACTCACTACAAAAACGAAAACACAATAATATTACAATTAGATAACAATACAATTACCCTTTACATCGACGTAGTTAATTAGAATTATTAAGAAGTAATGGTATTGCAATTTGTTAACATATTTATTTATTCATGAATGAGTATTGTTCTTATTTTCCGCGTTTTGTCCAGAAATCTACCACATTTATCCAATTTTTTGGGCTTACCAATAACTCGTAGCATGCCAATCTTCCATGATTTGAATTTAAAAATCTTTCCGGTAATAACTGACGCCTCCAATAATCCGAATCGTTACACTTTCCTAGTATATGTATCTCGTCTTCAAAGCTCCCGCACATTGGACATATTCTCATATCGTGATCGTCGCTAATTTTTAAAAATTTCCATGCCCCTAACCTGAACCAAGCAAGCCCTGATCTCTCTTTAAATCCTAGATTGAGAATATAAGATTCTTTTCCCCAAACTTGTTTTAGGTCTCTTTGTAAAAACAGTGATCGGTTTCCCTCACATTCGGCCAAAATATTTTGTTGGTTTATATGTAAGTACCTCCTTCTTATTTTTCTCCACACATTCTTGCGATTTTCAGTCCCTTTTTCCCATACTCAACCCATCCCAATCTTTTTGAGTTCTCTCCTAACCTCGTCTGCCCAGAATTTTATATTTGCGTTCCTAATTTGGTGGTCGTAACAAATTGCTCTGAGCATTGTTTGTTCACCTTGGATTAGCCGCAACCAGTACTTGAGTATACGAATTTTGCAGTAAATATGTAAACAAAGTGTGATTATTACTACTAGCTTCTATAATTAGCTTGATTTGTAATGCAATCTATTGTTTTGTTTTTATTAAAAAAACTGTATCCATCGGTGAGGTCACGGAGTAGTATCACTGCGGGCCCGTGTTCGATCTCCGGTCGGGACCAGTTTCCTGGGCGATGTTTTTTAGAGGTTTATCATCTTCTGTAAGACAAATATCAGGAACCGTTAAGTCCCAAAGTGTCCCTGAACATCTTGTGACCATCGTAATTATCATTATCATATTTGCCATGTTAAGTAAGAACGTGTATATGTGAGTAGTGTGTTGTCTCAGAGGAGGCTTTGACATTGAAATGACGACTCATTCGGGGAGGTCCTCATGTTTGTGTGTGATACATAGTTTAAAACCCCTCTCCCGACAGGTCGAGTAACTGAGTGGTGTGTGGCATCTTGAAAGTACCTATAAAGTGAGGGTTCTATTTATTATTACATAAAACTTTCCTCATTAGAGGATTGCCTCAAGGACAAAGGGATACAGACAATTAATTTTTGTAATTGATGAAATACATTTTGTAAATACATTACAAACATTCAACTTGTAGGCCTAATTGAAGTATACATACTATAAAGTAATTTTGTAAATATGGTTTCTTAAAATTGAAATAGATCCTCTAATGGCAGCGATGGCAATTCTAGAAAGATACACCCTGTCCAAATCTAAAGAATTCCAAAATTTGGCTACGAATCCTGGTATAGTACCTCTTGCCCCGATCATCAATCCGGAATGGAATGGAATATCATTATTATTAGTTATTAATGTATTGATACGGACTCTCAACAGCGCGTACGACGTGCTGCTCGTGCGATCCATATGTAAATAACGTTATATACTGTATATTATATTTTTTTTGTGGAGTGGCTTGCGTGCTTAAATGACCCCGACAGCTATGCCGGCGGTAGCATTGCTGTCGAAAGGGTTGCCCATGCCGGACAGGTCTAAGACAATAAGCCAGACGAAAAAAGTACCTTGGTCGAAAGAGTGACGATCTTTCACCGTTAAAATACAACCGTCAAAAAATGCGGACATGGGTTCCACTAGGGTAAAATTCTCCCCCATTCGGTTCTCCGGGCGGGGACTACTACAGGGAATCCATGTCAACGGTTCAAATTTCGAGAGCTATGTCCACGCGGCCATGAACCTACGGGTTCAGTAGAGCCAGTGAGTAAGTTAGTTATATTTTACTTTTGGTCTAATATATATATATATATATATATATATATATATATATATATTATCCGTTAATGCTCTTGCGGCCGTAATTTGGTTTCATCGAAACCAAACTTGGCGTTTAGGAATTAAATAAAAAACGTATGATTAATTTGTTAACAAGAAA
This sequence comes from Diploptera punctata, assembly GCA_030220185.1. Taxonomy (NCBI): domain Eukaryota; kingdom Metazoa; phylum Arthropoda; class Insecta; order Blattodea; family Blaberidae; genus Diploptera; species Diploptera punctata. Next base: position 1,431,112 of record JASPKZ010007283.1, on the reverse strand, counting down.
AATCGGACCACTAGAGGTAGGTGTTCATCTGAAACGAAAATTTATAAACGCAACAATTGAAACCAAAACTGTACACAATATTCAAATTAACTAAGTAAGGTATTCTCCAAAAAGTAGCGAAATCCGACTATTGAAGGTGAAGGTTTACCTGAAACCCGAAATTAAAAATGGATTCTAGCACCCGCCATGTTTACTTTGTCGAAATGTATACCATACAATTTAACCCTTAAATTGGCAATATATCCTATTAGATGCAATATTCTAATTCATTTAGTATTTTAACAAAATAATAGCAAAAATAATACAAATATATATTTTTTAAAATTGGTGTCAAATTATACAACAATACGCAAAAAGATAATGTATAATAAATTAAAGTTATGAAGTATTTGTTTTCTTTGCAGTCAGACACTTAAAAATTCTGGCATCGGATACTGAATATTTCCGATTAATCAAATGAAACACATATCTGTAAACCAGCAAAATAAGTTCATAAATTTAACTTGATACAAATCCTATAAACATTAATGATACTCAATCAAATAAAAAAAGTTATCACAATACTAACTAACTAACTCACTGGCACTATCAAACACGTAGGCTCATGGCCGCGCGGACATAAGCTCTCCATATATCCCTATCCTGAGCCAATGTTTTCCAATCATCCCCCGTATAATCTACTTCCCTCAAATCATAGTTAATGTTATTCTCCCACCTCACTCTTGGTCTACCAACTGGGCGTTTTCCCTCTGGTTTCCCTACAAGAAGCTTCCATGAACGTCTTTCATTTCCCATTCGTGCCACGTGTCCTGCCCATCGCAGTCTACGAGACTTAACTGTTCTCATTATATCTGGCTTCCTATAAAGACCATGTAATTCACTGTTATGCAGTCTTCTCCATTCATCTGTCTGTTCATCTCTCTTTGGACCAAAAATTTTCCTAAGAACTTTATTCTCAAATACTTGTAATCTCCTTTCCTCCCTTAAAGTAAGAGTCCATGTTTCGCATCCATATAATATAACCGGTAGAATAACAGTTTTATATATTTTCAGTTTAACGTTTTTCGAAAGGAGTTGGGAAGTCAAGAGTCTGTGCAATGCATAACAACACGCATTTCCAAAATCGAGCCTATGTTTAATTTCTTTGTGCATCTCATTCCTGTTTGTGATTATTGTTCCTAGGTATTTGAATTCAGCCACTTCCTCAAAATTTCTCTCATTTGTCATTAGTTTTCCATTTCCTTTATATAATGTATTTTTATGTGTGACCATATATTTAGTTTTATTGGTATTTACTTCCAGTCCCAATTTGTTAGTGTTACTCAGTAGTGTGTGCGTGTTGGCCTTTAGAATCTACTCACTATCGGCCAATAGTACTATATCATCAGCATAAACTAACAGCTTACTAATACCATTGAGTTGTAGGAATTCTTCATCATCTAAAGATTTGATGGCATGCTTTAGTACAAAATTAAATAGTAGAGGAGATAGTGCATCTCCTTGCTTCAACGCATTCTGGATTTCAAAATAATATTTGAATTAATTATCAGAACTTCTCATTCAATAAAGTAAATTAATTCATTTACAATAATATAAACACTAAAAAAAACAGGGTAAGGAATTCGCTTATTTTACGCAGTTCCTGCGCGACGGACTATTATTAATCAATTGCTATATGCCAAGTATGATCTTGATGAAACATAAATTCCTGCCGCTAGAGCGTTAACGGACACATGTACACAGATATAGCCTATAGCCCTTAACTAACTAACTCACTGATACTTTTGAACACGTAAGTCTACGTCCGCGCGGACCTACTTCTCCATGCATCCTATCCTGAGTTAATAATTTCAAATAATTCCCTCAAATAATGATTATTGTTATCCTCCCACCTGATTCTTGGTCTACCAAATGGACGTTTTCCCTCTGGTTTTACTACAAAAAAAAACTTCCATTGCACCTCATTCATTCGACATTCGTGTTACGTGTCCTGCCCACCGCAGTCTGTGGTATTTAACTGTTCTTATTATATCAGTGTTCCTATAAAGACCATACAGCTCTATATTATCAACTCTTCTCCTTTCACCTGTCTGTTCATCTCTCTTTGGTCCAAACATTTTTCTACTAACTTCATTCTCAAATACTAAAATCTCCTTTCCACCTCAAAGAAAGAGTCCATGTGATATAACTGGGAGAATAACAGTTTTTATATATTTTCGCACCACAAGTGGCACGATGTCATAGAGTAGCCAACTCATGTACAACTTATGTCCATGAACATAATCTACGACTTTCCATTATCACTACCGTTCAAATGGTAACACATGTTTGGGATGTCCGATGAAGAGAAGGATTGAAAATCTAGCCAAAGTAACAGGATACAGGCTCCCTTGTATCTGTGTAGAACATGGTCAATGTTGTCATTGATAAATATGTTTTATTAATTTTACTTTTACTACACTTTTTTATTTTTGATATTATTATTATTTAAAAATTAGAACAAGTGCACGTGGAAGACATATCATGACGCAAGAGAGTGGGCAGCAGTAAAACAAATGAAGGTGATTGTGAAATGTATCACTGCGACCTCACGAACATAAAAACCTCATCAGAGCTGTAAAATACTTGTTGGGCGTCGCCTTGTCATCTGGTTAATTATTTCCATTCTAACTTGAAGCGCTTAAACAAGTGCTTTACAAGAGTCATCCACCATTTAACTCACTGGCACTATCCTATCCATGTCTATGCGAATATAACCTCTCCAATATCCCTATCCTGATCTAATGATTTACAATCGTTCCCTGTATATTTCATCTCCATCAAACCATGGTTACAGTCATTCCCCCATCTCATTCTCGGCCAACCTACTTGGCGCACTCTCTCTCTCTGGTTTTCCCACAAGAATTTTCCATACCCCTCTTTCATCACACATTCCTGCTTCATGTCCTTCACATTTAAGTCTATGAGAGTTAAGTGTTCTTATTATATCTGGTTTCCCATACAATCATGTGACTTATTGTTGCGTAGTCTTTTCCATTCACCTCTCTGTCTCTCTTTGGTCCAAAATTTTTCATAAGCACTTACTGACAGACGTAAATTGCACTCTCTTTCGCTACTTTTCAAGCTTCTGAATTCCTACATTCCTATTTACCTGGCGTCCAGATTTGAGAAGTTATCCTCCTACCACAATATTGACACTAGGTCACAAGATAGCAGTCTGCTAACAATTCCTCTTCATAGCACTTCCTCCTATTCTACTTCCTTCACAGTAGCCTCCGCCCGCTCCTGGAATCTCCTTCCTCAAGATATCAGGGGTTGCCGCACACTTGGCACCTTTAAGTCACGCTTATACAGTTACCTGTTGTCTAATAATTAATTTTTCTCTATTTATTTAATTTTATACTATGTCATTAATCTTTTCCTCGTTTTTTTATATATCTTGTACATATTATATATTTAATTCGTTAAATTTAGAGTAAATCAAAATACATTGTAAATATTAATTGTATTGTATTCATAACTTGTAATCGTTTATATATATATTGTAATTTAGATTTAAGACTTTTCTTTTGTATTTTTTTAAACCTGGTTGAGTGGTAGATAAGGCCTTAAGGCCTTAACTCTGCCAGGTAAAATAAAGCTATTATTATTATTATTATTATTATTATTATTATTATTATTATTATTATTATTACTACTCGAATAATTGTATTTTTATCCTCGAATAATTGTATTTTATGAACTTAACATGATTTGAAATGGATTCAACATTAGCAACATCACTACAGCCCAATTCGGACCTCGGCTTCTCTCAGAACCCTCTTCCAAGCATCTCTGTCTCGGAAAAAGTCACCATCCCTCGATTCTCAGCTTTCTCAGATCCTTCAAAATTCCACCCATCCAAACAGCCTCGGTCATCATACATTCATTTTTTCTTCAAATTTACATTCCATGATCTTCTAGGGTATCTCATGTTCAGTCAATCACTGTATGTGCCCTGCCCATCGCAATTTTGAAACGAAAATTGATATAATATCAGAAGACTTATACAATTGATATAACTCAGTTATATCTTATACGACATTCTATCTTATAATATATAATTTTTCTTAACATCTTATTTTCAAATGAACGCAATCTTAACTTAATGATAATCGACAATCTCGATATTTCACTATCATATATATTAACATTGGTTTTATCAGAGTTTAGATTACATTTTGTTCCTCTTGTAAAAAGCCTTAACTTAACTGTCTTAGTAATCCAAAATTTGCTTTATTAGAATTGTTAAGTATGCTTCCAATCTCTTCACTGAAGTTACTTGTATCATTAATTAGGGAGCCAAGATATTTGTACCATTAATTAGGGAGCCAATATATACAGAACTAGAAAACTTCTGGAATTTATATAGAATAATATTTGCATGGGTAGTTTGCGTTAGATCTCGTTTTTTTTTATTTTTGTTAAGTTACCAAAACTTATACATTTAGTTTTTTTTTCTTAATTTACTTTCAACCCAATTTTGGAAATGGAATAGGGACATGGAAACTTTTCATAGATTGAAAAGTACCCTCTAGGAAGGTCAAGAATCGAATGGGAGAGTAATATTAACCAAGTTGAGAGAAGTGTATTATGCCTATACAGCGAATGATTTGGAAAATATTGGCTCATGATATGTTCGCGCGGCCATCAACCTTCGGGTTGATTAGTGTCAAGAAATTAGTTATTTAATATTCATGAAGTATATAAATAAAATTCAAATTAAAAAATCACAGGTTTTATGTATTAAATGAAATTAAATTTGGGCCTTTACACGCATATAATATTCGGTGGCCTAGGGGTTAACTTCCTTACTCTGGTCCGAAGGTCCCGGGTTCGAACCTGAGCGGGGTCAACCCATTTTGTACGATGGAAAATACAAGTGCAATTCTTCCGGGAAGAACTTTAAACTGTGGGTCCTAAATGTGAATACTTTCGAGCTCTTAAAAGACCGCAAGTTAAAATAGAATCTCTGAGCAAAATTTAATCTACAAGTTGGAAGGTCGAGGGTTCAAGTCCCGGTGGGATCAGGATTTTTAAACTGACCAAAACCTTCTGGCGGCACTATGGCCCTGGGGTCGACTCAGCCTCTAACGGAAATGAGTACCAGACGCTTGTTCAGGGGTAAAGGCGGCCGTCACGCAGGGCAGACAACCCGGCTGGCATTAAGTGCCGATTGTCTAGAAAAAGTGGGAGCCTTAACCTCCTACTACCCCAAGGGCTTCCCGAGGCCTGTTGTGGGATTACTTTAATTTACCAGATTAGTAATCTATTAGGTTTGACTTGTGGCGATGTGCTAACTACATGTCACTCAAAAACATCTCTAGGCAAATAAGCGTAAATAAATTACTTGGTTAAGTATAATATAGAATTATAGGCCTAAATTTAGAACCTGTAACGTACGTAGTCGTCTACCTGATTAAAAAAATATAATTTGCTGTAGGTCTTCCAAAATCCGGTTTCATCTTCAGCACGTATCATGTTAAATATTTAATTCAATGCCACCAGGTTTCCTTATATTTCTATGGGCGACAGGTGTCATCCAACCGCTATACAAAGGGAAAGGTGGGGCACAGATACCAGAAAGTTATAGGGGAATTTGTCTCTTGTCAGTGTTCGGAAAAATATATTGTAAAGTACTTTACGAACGAATCAGACAATGGGCTAAAGAGAACAATAGGCTCTCAAAATATCAGGCAGGTTTTAGAGAAGGCTACTCCACGGTGGACAACCTATTTGTTCTGAGAACATTAATTGATGACAATCTGAAAATGAAGGGGGGTAAATTATTTTGTGCATTCATTGATTTTAAGATGGCATTTGATACTGTGGACCGAAGCGCACTTTGGGAAAAATTAAATCGGAAAGGATTGTCTCATAAAATGATACATGCTTTAATGTCAATTTATAAATATGTTAAATTTTGTATAAAAGTAGACCAAGGGCACATTACAGAGAGCAGTGAAGCCAATCGGGGAGTGAGACAAGGTTGCATTTTATCACCAATGCTATTTAATCTATTCGTTGATGATATTGTAGACGTAATGCTAGAAGGAGAAATTGAGGCTCCGGAGATAGGAAATGTTAGAATCCCAGTCCTGTTTATGCAGATGATTTAATTATCTGTTCCAAGACAATCAAGGGATTGCAAAGAGGTCTTGACCTACTGGAAATATACTGTAGGAATTGGGGATTGACTGTAAATGCTAGTAAGACAAAAACAATGACCTTTAAAAATGGGACGGTTTATGGTAGAACAGAGGAATGGAAATACAGAGATCAAGTTCTTCAAAACGTGAAACATTTTGAATATCTTGGTACGACGTTGAAAATGAACGGAAAGTGGAAAAAACACATTGATATAGCATTATTTAAAGGGAGGGGACAACTTAACAGTGTACTCGGTATTCTGGGTCGAGTGCCTGATATTCCAGTCAGCACATTAGAAAAAATGTATGGAGCGATGGTCAGGCCAGTAATGCACTATAGTAGTGAGATTTGGGGTTTCCAAAGAACGGAAATACTAAATAAGGTATATACGCATTTTCTAAAGTATATTACAGGACTTAGTAAGGCCGTTTCTAACTGTGGAATTTTATATGAATTCGGGTCATTCCAGGACGACATTAACTGTAAATTCGTGTACTCAAATACTGGTTGCGAGTAATCCAAGGTGAACAAACAATGCTTAGAGCAATTTGTTTACGACCACCAAATTAAAAACATAGATGTTAATTTTGGGCAGACGAGGTTAGGAGAGAACTCCAAAAGATTGGGATGGGCTGGATATGGGAAAAAGGGACTGAAAATCGCAAGAACGTGTGGAGAAAAATAAGGAGGAGGTACTTAGATGTAAACCAACAAGATACCCTCGCCGAATGTACAGGAAAACGCTCACTGTGTTTACAAAGAGACCTAAAACACGTCTGGGGAAAAGAATCGTATATACTCAACCTAGGATTTAAGGAGAGATCAGGCTTGCTTGGTTTAGGCTAGGGCATGGAAATTTCTAAAAATTAGCGACGATCACGATATGCGAATATGTCCAATGTGCGGGAACTTTGAAGATGAGATACATATATTAGGATAATGTAATGATTTAGAATATTGGAGACGTCAGTTATTACCGGAAAGATTTCTAAATTCAAATCGGGAAAGATTGGCATGCTACGAGTTATTGGTAAATCCAGAAAATTGGATAAACCTCGGTAAATTTCTGGACAAAACGCGAGAAATAAGGACAACACTCATTCATGAATAAATATATGTTAGCAAAATGCAATACCATTAATTATTAACAATTATATATAAATTAATTAGTGTATAATGCTGTTGTGTTATTATTTAATTGTAATATTAATGTGTTTTCTTTATGTAATTGTAATGTTAATGTTTTTTTAGATATAATGCTATTGTGTTATTACTTAATTGTAATATTATTGTGTTTTCTTTATGTAATTGTAATGTTAATGTTTTTAGTGTATAATGCTATTGTGTTATTATTTAATTGTAATATTATTATTGTGTTTTCTTTATGTAATTGTAATGTTATTGCTATTGTGTTATTACTTAATTGTAATATTATTGTTTTCTATATGTAATTGTAATGTTAATGTTTTTAGTGTATAATGCTATTGTGTTAGTGTATAATGCTGTTGTGTTATTATTTAATTGTAATATTAATGTGTTTTCTTTATGTAATTGTAATGTTAATGTTTTTTTAGATATAATGCTATTGTGTTATTACTTAATTGTAATATTATTGTGTTTTCTTTATGTAATTGTAATGTTAATGTTTTTAGTGTATAATGCTATTGTGTTATTATTTAATTGTAATATTATTATTGTGTTTTCTTTATGTAATTGTAATGTTATTGCTATTGTGTTATTACTTAATTGTAATATTATTGTTTTCTATATGTAATTGTAATGTTAATGTTTTTAGTGTATAATGCTATTGTGTTATTATTTAATGGTAATATTTTTATTGTGTTTTCTTTATGTAATTGTAATGTTATTGCTGTTTTTGTTTATTTTTCTTTACACTAGTACCAATTATTACTTTATTGTAACGGACTGTCAACAGCACGTACGGCTTACTGCCCGTGCGACCCATATTTGTAAATAATATTGTAAATATCTTAATTTTTGTCTAATAAAGTCCTACTACTACTACTATATTTCTAACATTCTTTCCTGACGTTGACGGATTATAACCCAGCTTCTGAGGTAGGGAGGCTATATCACTCTCATCACTCTGTTGATTTCCATTCGTCCACTGCTTTCGTATAGCGAAATTTCTCAACCAGATGAATTGACTTACGCTTATTTTCCTACGGATGTCAGCGAGGGACATGTTGTTAGTGCATTGTCTCGAGGCGACATCTAGTAGGAAACTAATGTTTTAACTATATGGATGAATGTCGGTTAAATTTTACTCAGAGGTCGTTCAATAAGACTTGAGGTTTTTACTAGTCCGAAATCTTCAGACTCGGGACCCACGCCTTAATGTCCTGGATGGAGGATTTGTCCCTTGGAAATTTCCATCCTAAAATTCCATCTATCTCGGCCTGGTTTGAACCCGCGACCCTGGGACTAGAGTAAATGGCATAACCATTAGATCTCCACGACCAACACCCCGATGCCATCATCATCATCATCATCATCATCAACAACAATCACGGATTAAGCCCATGGTGGCTTGTTCCGGTCTCATAGATTCTCATTCAAAAGTTGGATCCATCTCTTCTTCGGTCTACCAACATTCCTGCGTCCTTTTGGTTTGTATTTAAGTATAATTTTGGGAATGCGATCATCTTCCATTCTTTGAACATGTTCTTTCCATTTTTTTTAGATTCTTTTATTCGATCTAAGAGTTTAATGATATTTAGCTCACTTCTAATAACTTCACTTCTTCTCTTATCTAGAAGTTTGCAACCAGCCACACTTCTCAGAAATCTCATTTCAGCTTCTTCTATGATCTTCTATTCTCTTTTAGTTAAAACCCAAAATTCACTACCATACAATAGTAAGGGGACCGCCACTACTTTATAAAATTTTAGTTTTTTCCTTTTCTTGTACTTCTAAGTATCCTTTTGATTGTTCCACATATATAATTGGATTTATTAAGTTTGTTATATAGATCTTCATTTTTAAAAATAGGAGATTTCATAACCCAGGTATTTAAAATTGTTCACTTGTTCAATGGGTTCCCCCTCCAGAATTATTTTAGCTCTTACGGTATCTGATCCCTTAAAAGCTAGGATTTTAGTTCTACTTATTGATATTTTGAAATTATATTTCTGTATAATGTTATTTAACTAAAAGAGCGATTTCTGTAGAACATCTTCTGAACTAGATATTAGAACTTGTTCGTCTGCAAAAAGTAAGGATGTTATGATGGGTAATAAATTATATCGGAACACTTAACTTAAATTTCAAACCATGGAGGACCACATGAAGAAATAAGGGGCTGCCGGACATTGGCATATTTTAAAAGAAATCTAAATGTATATTTGCTCTAACGTCGACTTCATCATTACCCAGTGTAAGGTACATATATTAATTGGCGTTTTTTGTATAATTCATCAAATTTTATATTATTATTGTTATTATTATATTATTTTATTATTATCTTTATTATTATAATTATTATTATTATGATTATTATTATTATCGTAAGTATTATTATTGTTATTATCGTATAAAATGTTGTTTGTATACATGACATTTACATTGCTACATTTATTGTATCTTTAACTGTTTATAATTAGTATATGTATATCTATATTTGTCAAATATTTATTTGTATTTGTGCTCGTTGAGTGGAAGCGAAGGCCTTACGGCCTTAACTCTGCCAGAATAAATAAAACATTTATTATTATTATTATTATTATTATTATTATTATTATTATTATTATTATTATTATTATTATTATTATTATTATTATTATTATTATTATGAAGTTAAGTTTGCAGTGATGTGAGCGGGAATCATACGCGGGACCTTATGATCTGTGAAGATAATACTATGAGACTGATCGGGTATAGGAAGGGGTGTCAAAGTGTAAGAAATAAAATTTTCCATTATGAATGAGAAAGCAAGTAGACTCAGTAATAAGAATAGCAAATACACTTTGTCCACTCTTGTTGTGTGAAGTTGTACTTCTAAGGTGAACATAAAGGGCGAACTAGTTCAGATTTCCTGTCGTGTCTGACATATTAGTTACACCTACACCACTTGTGTCAGATCTAATCAAGCCATGCCCAAATGTACCTGCCTCAAACTCAGTCAAACTTTGATAAATTTATAATTCAAACACTAAGCTGACGTCTGATGGCTCATGTGATCCACTGGGTATTAATTTTTTTTTACATTGAGGTTTTCTCCGTTGACTGCAATGACATTTTCTGATGCTTCTTCATAAATGCCGAATTTCCACGCAGAGTAAGTACGAACGAAATTCACCCAACTGAATGTTTCCTGCGCTATTTCACTTCGCACGTTTCAGTCCGTACTACTTTATAACTGGCACTCCATCGATGGGATGTCTTACCGTGACGTTTTCGAACTTTTGATTGGTGCCACAACTGAATGACGATTCAGATTTAAAGTAGAATTTTAATATCATAATGAATATAAAAGTTAAAATTAATAATTTTGTATTTTAAAATTCTTTTAATATTTAAATATTCCGATTGAGGGTCTTTCCACTTTTCAGCGGTTGCCCTTTTACCAGCCGGCTGTTGGCCCTTCACATCCACATGTGTCAATCACAGAGGTAGATGATCAACAGCCAGTGTAGGGGTGACATGTGGTTAGCATGTCGAGTCCCCCAGCCGTTATAGCTGGTTCCTCAACCTGGAGCCGCTACTTATTGTAGCTACCCAATTGCCTCACGATGCTGGGTGGGCACCGGTCCCATACTGGCCGAAATACCATGAGAAAATTTCTTCCCCCATGGAGACTCGAACCAGCGCAAGTCCCGTAACTCTGCGCCAAGGCTTCCTACCTTAACCGCTCGGCTACGGCGCGGGACTTAATATTTAAATATAAGTTATATAAATAAAATCATCTAAATAATTCATTGTTGGTTATTGTTGAATAAAAAGTCTCAGTAACAATTAAAGAAATTGTACTACATAACAGTTTTTGTAAAGAATGCTTTTAAAAATTGTTTTAAGTCATTGTTGTCAAAATTATAAAGCCTTCTATTATAACTGTAATAAGAACACCTGCCTAACTTCATATTCTTAAATTAAAGTAAACTAAACTCTGATTGGATGTTAAAACAATTAACTTTCTTATTTAACAAATCAATTTAAACCTTATATTTAAATAACTATTAACCAATAGAATTTAAAATTACCATCATGTGACGTAATAATATTCTTTAAAATTATAAAAGAATTACACTAGTCATTCTTCATACAACTTTCAACAAAGATGGAAGCAATTGAGCTCTACTGATAAAATGTGATATTTAATACAAGAAGAATAATTTATTAAAGAAATTAAAATTAATTTAAATTTTAATTGACGGTGAAGAATAATACCACCTACATTTACTTGATCTGCTGGGAAATTAAGAAGTGAATAAATTTACAATTATTTCTACAAGAAACAGTTTTCAGTGATTTTAAAGAGTTTTCCTATCCAGTGTACCAACTTCCGACCCTAAGAAGAGAATCCGGCTCTACCGAAAATCAAACCCAACCTGAACCAGTGATTCTTTTTGGGACACAAATCCTTCTTCAAAATGTTACAACATCGGACATGAAGAGAATTACTGCTTCAAAATGTCACCACAACGTGGGACCGCAATTTACTTCTTCAGACTATCAATCTGTTGGAGCAAGATAGAGCACCGCCTCACTATTACTCTCACTTTCGCAAGTACATTAATAAGGTGTTTACAGAACATTGGCCAGGACGAACACATCCTCTTATTAAATTGGCTTCCGCGATATCAAATGTAATATAGGTCAAGATAGGCATGTATGAAGAGCTAATATCCGCACGGCCTTGAACCTAGGGGTTCGATAGTGCCAGTGAGTTAGCTACTTATTAATATTTTCTGTTATATTGTATCAAGAGTCCAAAGCCGTGACTTACAGGTAACGCCATTGCCTCTGACACTGAGGGTCCGTGTTTGATCCCCGTAGCGACAATTTAAATACAGTATAGGGTAACATTCAAAACTAAAGATGTGAACGCGTTTATGAAAAGACAATTAATGAATTGCCAGAAGATAATTAGAGTGCCGCTTGTGAACACGTGAAAAAACAGAACAATGATACTGGAGACGGATGGATGAAATAACTGACCGATTAGGAGACATACACGGAGAAAATGATGAAAATGCGGATTAGCTGGAAGTGTATGATGAGGAGCCCGACAGGTCAAAAGGATAAGAAGAAGAAATATCCAGCACTCATACACAATGCTTGCTGGATGGAGTGATCACCTATCCTCCGTCACCATAATATGCCTTAAGGAAGACCGACAGCAAGAGGTGAAGTTTAGAACCCTTAAACTGACCAGACTACTTCTCTCTCTTAAAACAACCGGACAACTAAATTCCCACACATGATTATAAATATTACTGGTTAAATAAAATATGTCGTACATAAAATTTTAATCAGCAACTGTTTGTATCGTTTTACAAGTAGAAGATGGAAGTTACGTTTTTCCGAAAGGTCTCCAACGTGTGTGTGTTCTAATGACACTCACTTCATTTTATGTGCTTCGGATTCCGCGCTGGGCTGATAGATGATGTTAATGTTGTCTATTTTCAATTTACACACCACTTCAGCAGACTACTTTAAGTATATGATGTTTCTTGGATCGTGTGCAGAGAGGAGTGTAGGATGAGTGTATGTTCATGCTTGTGTAGTGTAAAATGTGTTGAATGAGGCATTATGATGAAAATATGGGAGAAGGTGAAACCCGGTGCCGGCACGTAACCTACTCCTATCGAAAAGCACCAAGGGGGCCGCCGGACTTAATGTCCACATTCAACGGATCTACTGCGGGGAAGTTTTTAATTTAATACAGAAATCTGGTGCACAATCTAGCGATTAAAAATTTACACCATCACCTCTCCTGGTCCCCAGACTGACAATTTTGCAATGAAATTAATTTAAATAAATTCATTAGTAATTAAAATTTTGAACCCTCCCGGGTATTGGACCCGGGCCTGCTAGTCAGGAATCAGGCATGCTACCACTTAACAGACCTTCAAAGCATTCTACAACATTTTATCCAGTTGAGGACGACTGAGATGTCAGGCACAAATTTTATTTTTTAAATTCGACATACACTATCGATGGTATATCTCACCTTGAGATGCTAGCAATTTGTTTGAAACCAATTCAGATAATTATCTGTCCCAGCAAGATGGAGCAACGCCTCACTATCACTGTCAGGTTTGCAATTGTTATAATCGGGTGCTTCCAGAACATTGCGTAGGACGAACAGGGCATCTTACGAATGCTCTTGTGAAACGGCCTCCGCGATCTCTAGATTTAACCCTAACATTTTTATTGGGTAGTATATACGTCCTTCTTCTACCACATGACCTATGTGAACTTGAAATGAGGATTGAAGAAGTCATAGCTGCAGTCACACCTGACATGTTGTTCAGAGTGTGGCAAGAGTTGGACTACCGCTTCGAAGTTAGTCGCATTACACATGGCGCCCACGTCGAGGCACTGTAATGCAGTGCCTCACAAAAATAAACCTTAAGAGGGGTGATGGGTGAAATTTCTATTTTCTACAATTTTTTAGCTAGAGACTTGATGTTTTGTTCAAACATTCACTGCATGATTAAATAATGACGTTTTTAAGTTTCATTGTTGTGAGACATTTATTTTATGAGTTATTAGATATTATATTAAAAATTGCATATATTATATTTAAATGGGTTCCACAATATTTTAGTAAAATGTCTGATTTTTTTACAAGACTCCTAAAATATTTAGAAAGAGCATCATACATTAGAATTTTTATAATGTGAATACAAAGGGAGAAAAATATAATGTTGTACCTCTTGCGTGGAATTACAAAAAAGAAATAATTGCATACATTTTATTTTTTATTCTTAAAATACCACTTCAATCATGAAACCCATGCACTACTTTGTTACTCATTGTTCTCAGGACATGCAGTAAAAATTTGAATCTTCTAGGACAAAATTTGTGAATTACATTCAATGTTGAATGTACTAAAATGCAGTGGAAATAATAGTGTGGGAAAACAAGTTTAAAGATTTGCATGCAGTTTAAATACAATATGTAACATACAGGCCTAATCAGCACTTTAGGGCACTTAGAAGCGTCATAGGCCTCTGAAACTTTGCCAACATATACATTAGAGCGCAGAATATTTTTTAATACATAAAAATGGCAATTTTGATTTCAAATGATCAATTTTTCACCCATCACTCCCCTTAATGTCCATGAGTCATCAGTCGTTACATAAAGATACGGTGTTTTATAGCTGGAAATATAACTTTGTTTAGAGACGCGATGCATTATTATTGAAACTTCGTGTAATAACTACTAAAATATATTCTATTGCATTTTGTTTATGTTTAGAATGTGACTGTACAGGATGATTCAGTAAGAGCATACGAAAATTAAACAGGAGAAAGAGGAGATCCAGCTTAAGGAGCTATAGGAATAAACTTATCTTTCACATTTCTGTCTTGTTTTATTTTTATTTACATCATTTATCAGTTAACTGCAAATACTATCATTAACACAATTAACGTACCATTTTTTTTATTTTCCAACTGTTGCTCAAACTGACGGCCACCAACCTCATTACAAGGATGACATCGGCATACAAGATTACGCCGTACCCTGGCAAATATCATTGGTGTGCTTCTAATTACATTACAGGTAGCTACAATCCTAGCAACTAATCCCATGTTCGTTCCCACTGGAGTGTCAAACATCGAAAAATTAAGGGAGTCAGATCGAATCCGCATCATGACTTCCTAGTCATCAGGCTCTTTATTGCGAGAACTAAAGGATGTAGAACTTGGTAAAAAACAGCACACTACATATAAACCTGTACGCACGTTAGTTGTAGATCAGTTGAAAAACAGTAAAACAGTAATGCTAGACAGTGTGATAGTCTTGTATACTTCCATACGCCCTTCGGCTGGCTTCTCGGACTTAGGTTCCCTATCTCAGATTGTTCAGTGGAACATCCCCTATATCCAGTTCAATTTTAACACGCTCTTAAGAATCAGCCTGTAGGTCTACAGATCATGGTATTTTAAAATTTGAGTGAAATCGTTATTTTAGATAGTGAATTATGATATTGCATGGAGAAGGCTACATAACAATGAACTACATGGTCTTTATAGGAAGCCAGATATAATAAGAACAGTTAAGTCTCGTAGGCTGCGATGGGCAGGACATGTGGCACATATGGGGAATAAAAGAGGTGCATGGAAGTTTCTTGTAGGAAAACCAGAGGGAAAACGCCCAGTTGGTAGACCAAGAATGAGGTGGGAGAATAACATTAACTATGATTTGAGGGAAGTAGATTATACAAGGAATGATTTGAAAGCATTTTAGCTCAGGATAGGGATGTATGGAGAGCTTATGTCCGCGCGGCCATGAACCTACGGGTTCGATAGTGCCAGTGAGTGAGTAAGTAAGTAAGTAAGTAAGTAAATTATGACATTGCATCGTTATACATAATTTTAACCATTTGTTTCATTTAGGATAAGTTACTGGAATTAAAAACAAATGTATGCATATCTCTAATACTAATCCCTTTCTTAATTAGGACAACAGCGCAGTGAGCCCTGGCTTCCTCTAGGGCTCACCTCTATTCATCCTTATCCCTGGATAGCTGCCTCCAATTTTCCATTTCTGCCCTGTACAGATCCTGCCACTCACAATCCTACCATCTTGATCTCGGTCGACCCATTGATCTGGTTCCCCCTGGATATATGTTAAAATAGATTTAACTTTTCTATTAACCTCCATTCGATTCACATGCCCCAGCCATCTTAACCTTGACAGTCTGGTATTTGTTGTTATATCTACTTCCTTACGTTGTTCAGACAGTTCACTGTTATATCTGCTTCTCCACATATTTCCACATTTGACTGCACCAAAATTTCTCCTCAGAATCTGTATTTGATTCTAATACCTGGAATTATTACAATATTTTGTGTTAATTAACTTTACATATAGAATTGAAAGTAAGTAATTCAGATATTAATAATTCAATCAGAACTAATTTCTAAATAATTTATGAAAAATCACTCTATATATTCACTTTCCTCACGAACTATTCAGGTAGGATTTTATTCACTACATGATGATCTAGGAGATACATTAAAATGGCTTTTCAAAGCTACTGATTAGTAAATAATCTATGTTAAAAATTTACGATTTTAGATTATGGAAATCTTATCCTGCTTACAATATATTAAAGGTACAAACAATATAATTGTTATGGTAGAATATAAGATACAATAACTACCTGTAGTTACATTTTTACTTTCTTATTTATTACAAAAGATGACAAAACTGTATCCCATTAAAGGTATGTGATAATCTAATTCAATTATAAAAAAAATTAGATGTAATGGTTTAAGATATCTAAATGCACATGTGAATTTTAAAGGAAATTAACACAAAGTTCTATAATAATTACAATCAGACTTACGTCGTCTTCACAAATATGAACTCTTAACTGTCATGTTATACATTTGCTAAAAGATATTATATTGTATTTTGTCTTTGTTAGGATGTGGCGTAGGAATGAGTTCCTAATCAACTCACTAGGACATTGGAACCAGGAAGTTCAGAGCCGCTCCCCATACGTTCCCATTCTCTTTATTTTCTGTCGAACTAGGTACATTATGAATATTTTATTTTACAAAAATAGTACTTAGATTTATCAATATTTTAAACTGATGTCTATAATATATAACAGGTAGATGTATCATATCTACGATAGGAGCTGTTCTCCCTGTGTGCATATTTTATTACTAGTTTTTATTTTAATTGTAATTACGTTTGTTGAATCTTACTTATATTACTGTTCAGTTGACCAAAAAATCGTTTAATATGTAATATTATTCTGATTTATGTATTTTAATGCCCCATATGTTTTTTCTTGGTGCTTCGAAAACAAGATCTCATGGCATTCTCCACCAGACTAAATAAACTTAATCATCATCATCATCATTATCATCATCATCAACAATCACAGATTAAGCCCATGTGGCTTGTTCCGGTCTCATAGATTCTCATTCAAAAGTTGGATCCATCTCTTCTTCGGTCTACCAACATTCCTGCGTCCTTTTGGTTTGTATTTAAGTATAATTTTGGGAATGCGATCATCTTCCATTCTTTGAACATGTTCTTTCCATTTTTTCTAGATTCGTTTATTCTATCTATGAGTTTAAAGATGTTTAGCTCATTTCTAATATCTTCACTTCTCTTATCTAGAAGTTTGCAACAAGCCACACTTCTCAGAAATCTCATTTTAGCTGCTTCTATGATCTTCTCTTTTAGCTAAAACCCAAAATTCACTACCATACAAGAGTAAGGGGACTGCCACTATCTATGAGGCTTTTAGTAATAAAGTATTATTTCCTCTGGGTACGTTACTGGCGTTCCGCAGAATGAGATGTACGATGGGATTGCCATCTTAAGGCTAGACACCATAGCCCCCAGTTGTATGAACCCCAAATGGAGGGCTGCCTCTTCCGCTCCTAAGGACCGTTGAGGACTTCTCCCTTGTTACCCCGAGAATGGGTCTCCACATTTTTCCCTGGAAAATGGGTGCCTCCTCCGCACATTTATTTCTGTCCTTTGAAGTCTTCACACGTTACCCTGTGCAAGGGACCCTTCGATCAGGTACTGCACACCGGGCCAGTGTGACCTGAAGCTCGCGAGGGAAGAGACGCTAGGCCCTTTGATGAGACTGCCTCTTAGAGGGTTCTCATCCGCTACCCAGTATAAACTTAATAAAAATAATAACTTACAGCGCCTGTAAGGCGCTGCCAACGAGGGAAGGTGGGATTCTTTAACATTGGTTGGCAACCTACTTGAAGCAAGGAAACCGATTCGAACCCTGGTCCTCCAAGTAGAACTTGGTCGTCGGGTCTGCTCCCCTTTCCTAAAGAAGATAAACAGAAGGGTCCCAAAATTAGACGACTTAAAGCACGAAAATGGACAATGAACTTTGCATCTGGAGTGTTCAAGGAATAACTAGCAAATTTGAAGACCTTTTCGGAGAAACACAAAATGGATATTATAGCCTTTACAGAGACAAAAAAGAAAGGCACCGGAACAGAACAGATACAAAATTATGTACATATTTATAGTGGAGTCCCCAAACATTAAGAAGCTAGATTCGCCGACTTTATCGCTATTAAGGAAAAGTGAAAAACATCCATGAAATCTAATCAGTGATCGTCTCCTCCAAGTGAAAATTAATTTTAAAGATCATGAATTAATCATTGTCGCCAAATCGCCAAATAATATTACCATAGATGATGTTGAAGAACATTTATGTTAATTTCTTATACGATTAATCACTAGTTGATATTATTTTCTTTCAGTTACAAATTGCGTGTAATATGTGTTGGCGTCATAATTATGACGAATAGATGACATATATATATATATATATATATATATATATATATATATATTTTGCAAATTCCCCAGGAGGTCTTTCGACATTCCTGGTTTCTCTCCTGGCATGGCGTACTTGTAACCCACTTCTGAGGTTTGGGAGCCTGGAAGGTGGGGTTACATTGCCCCGATGATATTATGGATGATGATGATGATAATGGTGCGCCAGGAGAGTCCCTAATCCTAAGTTTAACCTAAGATGAATATGAATGATGATGATTGCGATGGCCAAATGATTTCGGGGACCGTTTGGGTCTTAAAGTTTTCCTGACATTTGTCTTACAGGTGAGGAAAAACCCCGATAAAAACCTCACCCAGAAAAACTGTCCCGACCGGGGATCGAACCCGGGACCGCTGCGTGACATGGCAGCACGCTACCCCGAGACCACAGCAGTGGACGAATAGATGACATATTGCATGTAAGAATTGGACTGTAACACAGTTCTCATACAAAGTCTATTCGTAAGGAAATTAAACATAATCTATATAAGGCTTATACAATGTATAACTAATCAACTGATGAAAGCCTGTATAAGTGGCTTTGATTAGTAACACTGTTGATGTGAACTGACATGATTACTATATTCATGTAGTTTTCGCTATAAAATTATTATTTTAGCAGATTTAAATGGGGAGTTGGCTGCTGTGTAGCGGAGAAGTAGTAGGAGATAATCAATATTTATCGATAAAGACTCATTGAATTTTTCTATCAGTCACAACTCTATTCATCCATCCATCCATCCATCCACAGTAATTCTGCCCGATGGCAGGTCTTTCACTGCAATCATAGCATTTTAATTCTATCCTTTGCAGTTTTACGAGGGAATTATAGGTAGCTTTCCGTTGCTCTCCGCAACAGTGAAGGATGATGATGATAATGATAAGGGTGATGATGACCAGATGAATTTCCGGGACCCTTGGGCCCTAAGCTTCCTGACATTTGTCTTACAGGTGAGGAAAACCCCCGAAGGAAACCTCACCCAAAAGCCTGTTCCGATCGAGAATCGAACCGTGCCCGCTGCGTGACAAGGCAGCACGCTACCTTGAGACCACAGCGGTGGACTCTATCAGAAATAATTAACCATAATAATAATAATAATAATAGTAATAATAATAATAATAATAGGCCTATTATTATTATTATTATTATTATTATTATTCCTCTACTCTATGTTCCTCACTGAGACATCGGTGCCCCCCATCAGGAAATATCTTAAACAATGCTAATTTGTACATATATAAATAGGATCTTCTTGGTGATAAAATTGTATTACACGAAGTCAATAAAAAGCAAAATCATCAAATTTAATTTAGTGATTTGGGTTTTAGTAACTAGATGGAATATGATAATTTAGTTACACTTGTTTTCCTACAGATGTCACGAATTGTCATGGCTACATCTAAAAGAGAGAAGAAAATCGCACTGTCTAATTCTCCTATTTAAGTTCCTACATACCTCGATTCCCAATTATTTATCATCCCGTTTCCAGTATCTATCATCAAACAGTTAACTTAAACACAAGATCACAACATAGTCTCTTACTTAATATACCGCAACATTGGACATCACATCACTCCATGTCATATACCATCTCCACTTCTCGCAACTGGAATTACCTACCACAAGAAATAAGGGGCTGCCGGACATTGGCATCTTTTAAAAGAAATCTAAATTTATATTTGCTCTAAACTCGACTTAATTATTATCCAGTGTAAGATATATATATTAATTGGTGTTTCCCGTATAATGTATCATATTATTATTATTATTATTATTATTATTATTATTATTATTATTATTATTATTATTATCGTATCATTATTGTTATTACCCTATAAAATGTTGCTTGTACATGACATTTACATTGCTCCATTTATTGTATCTTTAACTGTGTATAATTAGTATAGTGTATATCTATATTTGTCGAATATTTATTTGTATTTGTGCTGGTTGAGTGGAAGAGAGGGCCTTATGGCCTTAACTCTGCCAGAATAAATAAAGTATTATTATTATTATTATTATTATTATTATTATTATTATTATTATTATTATTATTATTAGTGGCATGGACGTGGCCAATTTTACAACTCAGCGCTTGGTGAGGAAAGGGGAACCTCAAGGCGGCGTCCTCGCTCCTCTTCTCTTCTCGATTTATATTAATGACGTGACCAAGAAACTACAAAACTGCAAGCATCATCTTTACGCCGATGACCTACA
Source organism: Diploptera punctata (assembly GCA_030220185.1). NCBI lineage: Eukaryota > Metazoa > Arthropoda > Insecta > Blattodea > Blaberidae > Diploptera > Diploptera punctata. Next base: position 1,410,177 of record JASPKZ010007283.1, on the reverse strand, counting down.
GATTTACACACACTTTAGGCCTGACGAAATTAATGAATATATTGACAAAGTAAACACTGACCTCAGGCATATATCTTTATGGTCCAGACAATATGGGCTGAAACTAAATGTAAACAAAACGCAAGCAATAATTATCGGACATCCAAGGCTATTACACCTCATAAACAATGGCAATATGCCGGCTGTCATATTAGATAATGAACAAATTCCTTATACCGACGTCGTTAAAGACTTGGGATTTTACTTAGATTCTAATTTAAATTGGCATGTGCAAGTAAAACAAACATCTAAAAGGATCTTCTCCATAATGCATTCCCTGAAGCGACTTAAACATTTTCTTCCTACAACTCTTAAAAGAATTTTAATCCAAACTTTAGTGATGCCGCATTTTGACTACTGTGACGTTCTACTAACTGACATAAGTGACGGATTGTCGGACAAATTGCAGCGTGGTGGTGGTGGTGGTGTGGTGGTGGTGGTGGTGGTGGTGGTGGCGGCGGCGGCGGCGGCGGCAGCAGCAGCAGTAACAGAAATAATAATAATAATAATAATAATAATAATAATAATAATAGTAATAATAATAATAATAACATAACAATATCGGCCGCTTCGTTGTGCATGTGGTTAGAAATTTTCCTCCAATTCTCGGCCCCAAGTTCACGTCTCACGAGGGAAATACTTATGTTGGACCAGATGGATTGTAACAAAAATTGGAGGATATATTGAATGAAGGATACTGAACACCGTGATATTAGTCATTTCACTGCAAATTCAATAGTATGTATAATATTTAATGGGAAATAAGGAATAATAAAAAAGAAATAGAGACTTAACATCCGTATATGACAGAATAAATAAGTAAAACATTTGGAAAAAAAAAAATTAAATAAACAAATAAAAATAGAAAATGATAGTGTGGTGAATGAGGGAAGAACAAAAAAGGGGCAGGGAGAGAGAGAGAGAGATAAACTAACGAAATAAATATTGCAACGGAGCGGCACGGTTACTTGAAGAGCAGCGCACCGGAGTGTGAATGTTTTTTCCACTCCCGCAGTTTGAGTATTTGTACAGTATATACGAATTTTGTTCTGTATAAACATAAAAACTCAATAAATTGAAAGTATAATATAATATTTGTTTTATTATTTATTGATTGGCATTTTTTTGGCGTAAATTAATACTTTTTTGGGACATAACAGTATATTTACACGTAAATATGTACATTTACAGGTGATAGTCTCGTGAATCCATACAATATTTGATCAAAAGAATAAAATGGGCATAATAAATTCATTTACGTCTTAACTACGTTTGAATTTATAGTTCAGGAAACATTTGAAAAACACGAAGAACCTGGATTGGATGATAACCAGTTTGCATATTTTCTGGCAGAACTTATAGAACAAAAATATTGGAGGACTTTAGCGAAAATACTTTAGATTTCGAAGACTATGCCACTTGCAATCAGAAGCTCACACAGCCGGATGTTGTGAAGACTTTGAAATTGCCAACGAATCCAGTGAGGAACGTTACAGTTCAAGTAGCTTTGAGCCGTCTCCTGTTAAAAAACCTAAACTTCCTAATGTACCGTCTGCCTATTCTGAAGAAACTTTGGGAAACATTTATGAATATAGGGTGTCAGGGAAATCTGGCCCGAAGTCCTATTCACAAATAATTAAAAAAGAACCGTCATTAATTAATAACCGAAATGTAAGAACAGTTTTGAATTATATAGAAAATAAAACATCTTATCCAGCTTCACAATTAAAAAACAGGGACCCCTACAAAATCGTCCAAATTAAAGACTACATCCTTAATAAGTTTCGAGATTCTCGAGATGGGGGATTGACAGTGCACTATTGACATTACATATGTGGGCTGTTTTTCGAGCGAAGGAATTGGGCTTGAATGAATTTAAAACTTCATAGACATTCATTTCAAATTTAAAAAAAAGAAAACAATATTTCTTCAAGAAAAATTACCAAATTTGTCACTGTCAAGGGTATTGAAAACAAAACTCAAACTATTGAAAATGCAAATAAGTTTGTAACAGACGTTAATCATTCAAGAAAACTTCATGTCAACAAAGAATGAGTGGAACTGTGACCAAAGTCAATTTAACACTGGCAGTCAAAGGCAAAAAGCTCACTGTTGCTACATTTCAAAACCTACATGGAACTACACATTCTTACACTATAGATGCTCTTATTTCAATGTGTGGGTAACTTGGGAAGAGGTTATACTTCTGTTTTCGAGAACCTACTGGAAACAAATTCGGGCCCAAAGTTCAGAAGAAGATAGAACAGAATACACCTCCAAATGTGTATATCGACTGTAGTGCTAATGGAAAAATGTCAAAAGAACATTTGAAAATATTCTTAAAACATATATTTACTGAAAACATTGAAATGGGTTCACCTTTAATATGCGATTCGTGGTCCGGGCATATTGACGAACATTTGCTACAGGAATGTTTACCCGATAAAAATGTAAGGTTGAAAATTATTCCTGCAGGGGCCACCAAATATATACAACCACTTTATTGTTTTCCATCAATATAAGATCTATGCGTCTAAAATCAGATGGTGATGTGAAAATGTCTGATAGATTCTTTATTATAATACTGCATTTCCTTATATATAATCAACTGTCAGTAGAATTTTACAAAGATATGCGTATTTATGCTTGGATAAAGTCCGGCTATAACGTGGACCAAAGTGTAACGCGATTCACAAATGTGATTGAAATGCATTTGACATTGGTTTTAGTGATTGTGTCACATATGACTGCTCCAGGATTGCAATCATCAGATGCTCATGGTGTTCGCAAAAACCATTTCATCGAAGACCCTCATTCTTACCATTGATGTTATGGTAAATGATAATTTGTTTTCATTACTCCAGTACACGAAATTATAATCGATTCTGAATTTCAAATAAAAAAACGTAGTAGTAGTAATAGGATTTTATTAGACTAAAAGTAGGATATATACAATGTTATTTAAAAATATGTGTCACACGGGCAGTAAGCCATACGTGCTGTTGACAGTCCGTTTCAATAAAGTAATATTTGGTAATAGTATAAAATCAAAAAGAAAACAATAATATTACAATTACATAAATAAAACACAATAATATTACAATTACATAATAATACAATAACATCTTATTCTTCTTCTACTACAAGGTTTAGGCTATGCAGCCTGTTCCGGCGAAGTTAAAAGTGGAGTCCATCTTCTGCGTGGTCGGCCAACATCTCTTGTTCCTCTGGGATTATACAGGGTGGTTCTTTTTGGTATTCTTTCGTTGTTCATTCTCATTAAGTGTTCTGTCCATTTCTTATTATTTTCGCTGATTTTATCTTCAATTTTATATATATTTAATTCTTCTCGTATAGTTTCATTCCTTATTCTATCCGCTCTTCTGCATCCTTTCACATTACGTAAAACAGCATTTCTGCAGTCTGTATCCTGCTTCTATCCCTTGATTTCATTATCCAATTTTCACTTCCATACAACTACAATAACATTATACGTTAATTAAGTCCTGTAGAATTATTAAGAATTAATGGTATTGCATTTTGATAACATGTATTTATTCTTGAATGAGTGTTGTTCTTATTTTCCACGTTTTGTCCAGAAATTACCCACGTTTTCAGGATTTACCATTAACTCGTAACATGCCAATCATTCACGATTTGAATTTAGAAATCTTTCCGGTAATAACTGACGCCTACAATCTTCTAAATCTTACTTTTTTTAATATATGTATGTCTTCAGAGCTCCCACACATTGGACATATTCGCATTACATTGAACAGAAAAAAGTATACAGTGCTCTGCTATCTGTATAAAGTAATAAAAAATGTTATTAATATTAACAAGGAGAGAAACTAGTATTTACATTTTTTGCACCGCTGTAGCTAGTAGCACTTGTGCTTGAAACCAGCTGCATGAGCAACCGTGCCGTTACGAACCGGTCAATGAGACGCGATTGAAATTTAATGACAAATAACACGAGTTTTATTAAATTTGCAGCAAAATGACCAACGTCGTCATATTTAATGTCAATTAATTAACATATCCGCCAATTTTTTTTACAATCCAAATGGTCCAACATAAGTACTTTCCTTGTCAATACAACATGTGGACTCTGAGCCAGGGCATGTTCTCCGTCAAAAACTTAATTTCTTCAGTTCTCCATACCCATATCATCCATTTCAATTAATCTGTTCCTGTGATGGTCTGATAAGATTGTCAGTCGGCTTCCTCTTGTATCAAACAACTTCAATAATAGTGATTTAATTTCATCTCATCCGTCGATCTGTCTCTATGCCGGACGAGGGTAGAGGGCTTATTTGATTGATCCCCGTTCGTCCCGCTGAGGGACATGTGCGCTTTACTAGTGACAACTTTCTTGACATGACTAAATTAGTTACGCTTATTTCCTTACTGGTGTCTGCGAGAACATATCTTTAGTACATCAAATCTAGGAGACAACTAGTAGGAAAGTAAAGTATTACTCGGATGGATGAAGGTCTGTTAAATTTTGCTCGGAGGTCTTTTTATTCAGACTTGAAGTTATTTCACGAACCTCAAAATCTTCAGACTCGAGACCCATGGCTTAAAGTCCCTCCCGGAGAACTCCTGTCCCATGGGGTTTTCTGCATCCGAAAAAATCCATCGAATCCGGCCGGATTTCAACCCGGGACCCTCGGGACCAGAGGCAAGATACATAACCACTAGACCACCGCGGCCAATAGAGGGCTTACATTAACAACAATAGTAATAATAACAATAATAATATATTATTATTAATATAACTTATTATTATTGTTATTATATTATATTTTGTTGTTAATATTTTCCACCGCTATGCCCTCGAGATAGCGTACTGCTTTGTCACACAGCGGGTTCGGTTCCCGGTCGGGACAGCCTCCTGGGTGAGATTTTTTTCGGGGTTTTTCCTCACCTGTAAGACAAATGCCAGAAAGCTTAGGACCCAACGGTCCCCGAAAATCATCTGGCCATCATCACTATCCTTATAATTATCATCACCATCCTTCAACTTTGTGGAAAACAACGGGAAACTACCACACCTATAATTCCCTAGTAAAACTGCAAAGCATAGCATGAACATGCTATGATTTCAGTGAAAGACCTGCCCTCGGGTAGAATTACTATGAATTGATTTGTATTATTATTATTATTATTATTATTATTATTATTATTATTATTATTATTATTATTATTATTATTATTATTAGAAATAAAAGAAGCCATAATGGAAGGGAAGAATGGCAAATCACCAGGACCGAGAGGAATGCATATAGAAATATTGAAAAATGGAGGAAAAATTTAATCAAACTCATAACAAAACTATTTAATCAAATTTTAAGAGAAGCAAAAATACCGAAAGATATGACAGTAGGACATATCATAACTATATTTAAGAAAGGAGATAGAAGGATTTGTGAAAATTATCATGAAATGCGTGTTATGAATTCCCTGATGAAATGCCTAGGGAAAGTGATAAGAAAGAAAATAGAAAAATGTTGTAGTGGAATAGAAGAGCAGTGTGGGTTTACACCAGGTCGATCTTCTATAGATAATATATTTGTAATACGAAAAATCGTAGAGAAATTTGAAAATAAATCAAAAGATATTGGATTGGTTTTTATAGAATTAGAAAAAGCATGACAGTGTACTAAGAGCAAAATTATAGGAAGCATTACGTATAGCAAACATTGATGAATCCCTAATTCAAGTAATATAAGAAATATACAAGAAAAATAAATGTCAAATAAAAATGGGGTCTCAGTTATCAGAACCTTTTGGAACTAGTAAAGGATTGTGACAAGGATACCGATGTCACCAACACTGTTTAAAATGTATATAGACATTTGTTTAGTAGGATGGTCACGTAAGTGTGCAAAAATTGGACTAGAATTAACAGAAAGAAGATATCTACATCATTTACTTTTTGCCGACGATAACATTATTATAACCCAGGATGGAGAAGATTCAAACAAATTATATGTGTAAACAGCTGTCAACAAAATATCAGAAATGGGGTTTGAAAATCAACAAAAATGAAAGAGTATTTAACAAATGACCCAGATAAATTACATATTGATGGGGTAAAGATAGAGAAGAACGATAGTTTCTGTTATTTGGGATGAATTATAGAGAAAGTTGGAAAATCAAACAAAGAAATAGCAAAAGGGATCAGTAATGGCAGAAAACCCATAGAAATGTTAAACTCTATACTGTGGAGTAAAAACATCATTAACAGAACAAAACAACTAATTTATAAATCCATCCTAGAAAGTATAACGTTATATGGATCGGAAGTCTGGACAATGGCACATCAACATGTCAACAGATAAACTTCAGTTGAAGTGGATTTTTGGAGAAGAGCTGCCAGAAAATCTAGCCTGGAAAAAATTAGAAATATAGAAATTAGAAAATGGATGAATGCAGAAAGAAATACAATGGATGAGATTGAACACAGATGGCTAAAATGGTACGAACACGTAAGAAGAATGCAGGATGGAAGACCACCAAAGGCTGTCTATGCATGGAAAATTGAAAGAAGGAACAGAAAAGGAAGACCAAGATCAGCCTGGAAGAACAACATTCAAAATTCAATGTGGAAATTTGGTGTAAGAGATGACGACAAAGAGGACAGAGAACGATGGAGAACTTTAATTAAGGGAAATTTGTGAATGATTGTTGCAAACTGATAGTCTATAAGGCCGTAGTCATTTATATTTATTATTTTTTTAATTCATGTTAATTACTAAGATTGGTTGGAGAAAACCTTCAATGATGAGGAAAATTCTCAAAATGATTATTATTATTATTACTTTTTTTTTTGATTGCGGATGAGTACATGTAGGACTACGCAAAGTACTTAGAGGCGTTTCCTTTGAGCCAAAATTTCTTTCATTCTTTTGCTTATGAGCTTCTTTTCTATCATCTGTCCAAGTTGTTCCAGTTTTTTTCTTCGGTTTGTCCTCTTGGTCAACTTGCCACTAATTCACCTTAATTCTAAATATATCTCTGTTTGGGATATCTTCTTTAGTAATTCCTGCCAATTTTAAGTCCTTTTTGACTTAATCAATCCACTTCATAGTATCCACTGGAGCTTTACTTCTGTTTTCGTAGAATTCCATTATCTGTTTTGTAAGCCTATTTGAGTTCATTCGTTTAATATGGCCATAAAATTTTAACCTTCATTTTCTAATATCACTATGAATGTCTGTATATATTTTTATTTCCTTTTTACTTCTGAGTCTAAATGCTTCACCTATGACTATTATTATTATTATTATTATTATTATTATTATTATTATTATTATTATTATTATTATTATTATCGTCATTATCGTTATCATTAATATCATTATTATCATTATCATTATTATTATTACTACTACCACTACTACTACTACTACTTGTGATAGCGCTGGTGATGTGAAAGTTAAAATTATATTGTCGGGCACTGAATGTATCTAACATATATTTATAATAGTGGTAAGAGATACCTTGGATTTGTTTTGTTTTCAAAATTAGTGGGCAGATCGACAAGCAAGCGGGATGGTAAGATAATTACAGATGGTCATGCAAGGCAATATCAACGTGACAAAACGAGACTCGTGATTTGTGAACCAAACCCTCAAGTAAACCATTGTTACCTGTGACTGGGTTCTAGTCGTTATCTCCACCAACAAATTCAATGCTCCCAACAACATACTGTAACTTAACGGGAGGCAGTTTGTGAGTACGAACTCGGTATCAATAAAATTATAAATATTAAGAAAAAATATACAAATAAATATGAGAAAATTAATACATAAATTTTATAACTGATTCTAATCATCTGGTATTATTATAATTGTTTGTACACCGTAGCCTAATGGTTAAAGCAATATGCTACAAGCAAAAAAGGCAAGGGTTCGAGTCCCGGTGGTGTCAGGATTTTTAAAATAAATATAAACCTTATGGTGTCACTATGGCCCTGAAGTCGACTCAGCCTCTAACGTAAATGAGTACTAGATACTTGTTCTGGGGGTAAAGGCGGTAGTCACTCAGGGCTAACAACCCGGCTAATTTCAAGTGTCGATTTTTTAGAAAAAAGTAGGAGCCTTAACCACATATTAGTCCAAGGGCCTCCTAAAGCCTGTAGTGGGATCAGTTTACCTTTTTTTTTTAACTATATATACATATCATTAAAAAAATGAATTGAAGTACCTTCAACTATTCAGTCTAGTTAATTTATAAGTAATTTCTGAAAATCACTCTATCTGTGCTGTTGTGTCAGGAAATACTTGGGAATTTTTAATTTGTTGTTCAGGTTAACCGTAATTCCTAATACGTAATCCTATTTATTTTGATTAACAAATCGATTTTATTTTCTTAATTGATTGCTATATGATATGCCGAGTTTGGTTCAGAAAATAGTCTGCCGCGTCAGCGTTAACCCATACTGAAACGCACACAATCACACACACATATAAACACATTATACAGGATGTACGTATATTCATGGTCTATATTGGTGTCTAAAAGTTGGCAATGTAAGTTTATATCTCGGACTGCGCATGTTCGGATTCTTGGCAATAGGAAGGTCCTCCGCCATCATTGTGATTAATCAGTCGCTGTCTTTCTAATGTATTACCGTCCGCCTCCATATGTTTTCATTCGCTTGTTGTGAGTGAAGACAGTGAATCAGAAGAAGCAGAGAGTTAGTGATGTAATGTGAAAGGAGGAGTTAATAAGTACAGCAATATTAAGTATTTTTTATTTAAATGGGTTAGCTATATATGTAAGGTCGATGAATGCAGCTGGAGAGAAAAATAAAATCTGTCTGAACTGAGATTTTAACCCGGAATCCCACTTTAGATATAAATTATACTTATAAGTTTTTATTATTGATTTCGTACATCTCAATGATGGATAAATCATATTTGAAGAGAAAAATTATACGCTCAGACCGGGACTTGAACCCGGGACCCTTGGTTCTCTAGACCAAGTGCTCTACCAACTGAGCTACCTGAGCAAGTACCGATCTAAACGCAAATCTTTCTCTATATACATTGTAATTCCCGTCCACCAAATGCTGTGAAGCCATGCTTCTATCTTGCAAATGGCGGCTCCTTTATTAAGAAGACATATTTGGGAATTATACATCACAGCCGTACTGGCTGTAATGTATAATTCCCAAATATGTCTTCTTAATAAAGGAGCCGCCATTTGCAAGATAGAAGCATGGCTTCACAGCATTTGGTGGACGGGAATTACAATATATACATTGTACTGGCTGTAATGTATAATTCCCAAATATGTCTTCTTAATAAAGGAGCCGCCATTTGCAAGATAGAAGCATGGCTTCACAGCATTTGGTGGACGGGAATTACAATGTATATAGAGAAAGATTTGCGTTTAGATCGGTACTTGCTCAGGTAGCTCAGTTGGTAGAGCACTTGGTCTAGAGAACCAAGGGTCCCGGGTTCAAGTCCCGGTCTGAGCGTATAATTTTTTTCTTCATATACTTATAAGGTTTACTGTCTACATCGGAAGCCTTGAATGAACTTGTTAATTTCAATATTAGGACTGATTAAGATTTAATATATATATATATATATATATATATATATATATATCATCATCATCTACCGTCACGGTTTAGACCATTTCTGATCTGTTCCGGCTCCATATTATAGTTGCTCGCTCCATCTTTTAAATGGTCGTCCACGACTTCTATGTCCTTGTGGATTGTAATTTAACATCCAATGAGGTATCCTCATTTGAGAATACAGTACTTAGGAAAACTTTTGGACCAAAGAGAGATGAACAGACAGGTGAATGGAGAAGACTACATAACAATGAACTACATGGTCTTTATAGGAAGCTATATATAATAAGAACAGTTAAGTCTCGTAGACTGCGATGGGCAGTACATGTTGCACGTATGGGGAATGGAAGACTTGCATGGAAGCTTCTTGTAGGAAAGTCAGAGGGAAAACGCCCAGTTGGTAGACCAAGAATGAGATGGGAGAATAACATTAACTATAATTTGAGGGAAGTAGATTATACAGGAAATGATTGGAAAGCATTAGCTCAGGATAGGGATGTATGAAGAGCTTATGTCCGCGCAGCTATGAACCTACGGGTTCGATAGTGCCAGTGAGTAAGTAAGTATGAGGTATCCTCTCCTCACTCATTCTACTAACACGTTCAAACTATTTATTACAACATTCTTCTATTTTTGTTATCACAATAGTTATTTGTAAATCATCACGAATATCTTCACTCCACCGTTTGTCCTATTTAATATATATATATATATATATATATATATATATATATTATTTCAAGATATCCTCAGTATTTATAGTCCGGGCATGCGTTAATCTCTCCTGCCACAACTCCTGACCACAGCAAACAGCTTGAGTTTGAATTGAGTACAGCCGCACCCAAGTGTAAGCGTATGGCATATGTGTGGTGAACTTTTGAATATAATAATAATAATAATAATAATAATAATAATAATAGTGTTTTCTTGCAGCTGCGATCGTATGTCTGGTAGGACACTTATAGGATAAACTGGTGAAATCCTGTCCAACGTGCATAATTTGTTTTCTTAAAGAACAATATTGTTGTGACCAGGGCTTCATGGTGTATATGGAAATTGACAATATCATCATCTCCTCATCCTATGAGAACAAAGATAGTAACGGTTCTAATGTTCCGACAAGAGTTCAGAGAATGACTAACGTTTACAGTCTGGCCAATCTTTATGCGGTATATGCCGAAAATAATTTAGTTGAGACTACAGGATGCCGTGACACCAATCAGGGCAAAATGGCGGCAAGTACGAATTTATAGTTTTTATTGTTTCAAATAAAGTGCAGTTCATTTAAAATGCAGTGATTTGTTTCTTGTAATGTATATTAACACTGCCGTTTGGATATAATTTCGTATATTCTTTGTACGTTGTATACATAAAGGGCAGTGGTTTTACTTCCCGCACTAGGTAGGTAATTTTTAATATTACAGTATAGTTATTTATTATTTATAGGTTGGCAACTCCGTAATTTATGAAATTGAACTTTCAACCATGGTCGCCATTGCTGTAAGTACGACAGAACGCACTGTCGTGCAAGAAATAACTTTAATTACGATCAGTATTGAGGCGCTGTAACTACACTTACAGTTTTGGTAGTTTCAGATTACATTTAGTTTAATAAATCTATAAAATGTTATAATAGTATCGCTTTAATTTATTTAATAAAATGCCTCCCATTTTGTAATTGTATTAAGAAAACCTCTGTCGACAAATCACTTTGGGTTGAAGGAGAAACACTATACAGTGGAATATTCCTAAATAAATAATAGTTTTAAAAAACTAAAAGAACACGCTTTATTAGAAAACTAAAAAAATGAAAAATAATTTTAATTTCCAATACGCTTGGGATAAAATAAAGTGGTCAACAAAAAAATCATCTCCAACACATATAGAATAAAATTAGAGTTATCAACAAAAAGAAAATAATTTTACCATCAAAAGCGTGGGGTGCTTTTTATGATTTTTACATTTTCTTCTTAGAAAGCTTACTTTTACCAATATCTGTTTATTATCAAATATATTAATTGATATAGAGCACCCCACGCTTTTGATGGTAAAATTATTTTCTTTTTGTTGATAACTCTAATTTTATTCTATATGTGTTGGAGATGATTTTTTTGTTGACCACTTTAAATTTATCCCAAGCGTATTGGAAATTAAAATTATTTTTCATTTTTTTAGTTTCTAATAAAGCGTGTTCTTTTAGTTTTTTAAAACTATTATTTATTTTTTTATTTTTTAGTTTTAATATTTTACAGAATAAGATAAGAATGTAAATATCTTTAAATTCCATACTATTATAGTATGAGCTAAAATTATTACTCTTCTAAAAAAAAAAAAATCCTCCCCAGCCGGATTCGAACCAGCGACCTATGGATTACTAAAATTATATACCACTAGTTCACCGCTCTACCAACTGAGCTCTGACAACGATTGACTAAAAAGTCGACAAGTCCGTTACCTATTATACCAGTTTTAATGTTTTTGATTTTCTGATGATTCTGGCCAGGAATTTAGAAATAAAATATGAAATTATTGTAGTGTCATGGGTCCTTTACAAGTACCTATACAAAGTTGCAAGTCGATCCAATGCTTCTAAGTGGGTGAAAATCGTGTTCAAAGATTCCGTTACATAAATACAAAAACACTTTTTTTGATTTTCTGATGATTCTGGCCAGGATTTTAGAAAATGAATATGAAATTATTGTATTGTCACGGGTCCTTTACAAGTATACAAAGTTTCAAGCCTATCCTATGTTTCTAAGTGGGCGAAAATCGTGTTCAAAGATTCCGTTACATAAATACAAAAACACTTTTTTTGATTTTCTGATGATTCTGGCCAGGATTTTAGAAAATGAATATGGAATTATTGTATTGTCACGGGTCCTTCAAGTCTATCATATGTTTCTAAGTGGGTGAAAATCGTGTTCAAAGATTCCGTTACATAAATACAAAAACACTTTTTTTGATTTTATGATGATTCTGGCCAGGATTTTAGAAAATAAATACGAAATTATTGTATTGTCACGGGTCCTTTACACGTATACAAAATTTCAAGTCGATCCAATTATTTTAAGTGGATGAAAAACGCGATGAAAGATTCAGTTACATAGATAGATAGATAGATAGATAGATAGATAGATAGATAGATAGATAGATAGATAGATAGATAGATAGATAGATAGATAGATAGATAGATAGATAGATAGATAGATAGATAGATAGATAGATAGATAGATAGATAGATAGATAGATAGATAGATAGATAGATAGATAGATACAGGTCAAGCTAATATAAAGCGTGTAAAAATAAGGAAATTGCTAGAAGGAATACATGCTATGTAATTAACGAGCTTTTAAATAATTCAGTTAATTTTAGATTTTAGTTTTAGACTTAAAAGATCTTAACAGATTTTATCGTTCTTTTATGACGTCATAGCTCATGGTTACTTCTGAAATAACTAAATTACAATTACAATTTGCACAAAGTGTAATTTTCCAAACTGAATTAAAATTCAACTAAGAAACACGTAAAAAGCTACTGCAATTAAAAAACGAATTAGTAATCATCTTGTAATAAAATGGACTTGAGGATACATTAATACAGTAGACCTATATTATTAGAACTTAACATAGAAGCAAGAACGCTGAAAATATATTCGCCTATATTCTTAGAACTTCACATAGAAGCAAGAACGCTAAAAAGGTATTAACCTATATTCTTAGAACTTCACATAGAAGCAAGAACGCTAAAAATATATTGGCCTACATTCTTAGAACTTCACATAGAAGCAAGAACGATAAAAAGATATTTTGACTTGTTTTACTACCCTTGCATAACTGAAAACTTAGTAACGCATTTACAGTTTTTTAACTACAGTTTTCTAGTGTTAATGTAACGCCTACAGACATCGATTCCAATTAACATTTCACTTAGTTTGGTTTTATCAAGAGTCGGATCATCATCACCTCTCTTATAAATGTTACTTCCTCGTCAAGTGAGTGACCGTTCCTCCTCCTGTTCTCAATGGCAGACCAACCCCAACTGAAGGGAGTATTGTTTTATTCTCATTATTTATAACAAAGCTGTTGGCTCTTTTATCATGATCTTTTTTTAATTTCTCGAGTGTTTCCACGAAAGTGTTTCATGTTGAAAACAGTTTTACTTATCGGGACCTTTTATCGCGTACTTATTTTATCCGATTGTTCTTATAAAACTGGTTATCATATTAGGGGCAAATGTAAACATCATTAATATGCTTTAACAGTTTGTATCGTTTGAATTAAGCGGCAAACTCTCACCTTTATCGCATTCTCTTTTTAATTTATATATAGATGAAGTTATGTTAAAGTGGCAGGTTAATTTAACTAAACATTTTAAAATAAATAATAAACTGTAGGATACAATATTATTTGCTGATGATCGAGTAGTGATTTCCACTTCAGAAGATGATCTACAAAGAGCTATTTTTAATTTGGAAGTGCCAATTACAATTAAAAAATTTCAAAGAATAAAACTAAAACTAAGATTTAAAGGACATGATACCTTAAGAGCAAAAATAGTAATTGATAATACAATTTTTAGAGTGGGTGAACAGTTTTAAATATCTAGGTTTCAATTTATCATATGTTAAAATTGAAGATATTAATGACAAAATAAATAAATTTAATCTACTGTGTGGCACTATTAAAAGAACCCTTAAAAACACAAGAAAAGGAACAAAAATTAAATGTTATAAATCAATGGCTGTTCCTGTATCGATGTATGGATCAGAATATTGGACGATCACTAAAAGACAAGACCAGAGATTGGAAGCAGCTGAGATGTGATTTTTAAGAAATATAGCAGGATATACTCTGCTGGATAAGTAAAGAAATTAAGATATAAGAAAGGAACTAAATATTCTCAAACTTACAGACCGAATAATTAAATATAGGAACGACGGGAAAGAACATATTGATTGAATGCCAGAAGGAAGATTTCCAAAATGATTGCTAAATTATAAACCGCACGGAAGGGGAAATGTTGAACGCCCACACAGAAGATGGTCTGAACAATTTTAACAATTCTAGCTTTCATGAAACAGGAACGAGCCAACAGGCTTAATCCCTGTATGATGATGATGATGATGATGATGGTGATGGTGACTCTCATTTCTCATCAAGACAACACACTGCCGCTTCTCTGTGACTATAGTTCGGGCGCCAGTACTTTTCTTCATGTAGCCTGTAATTATATCGTGTTTATGGAAGTCACCACGTGTTGGTATTGCCATCTACTTAAAAATGTATTGCTTTTGTTTTATTTCTTGGTTATTCCAGGTATATTTTATTAATTATATCCATCCATAGTAATTCTGCCCGAAGGTAGGTCCTTCACTGCAATCATAGCATTTTCATGCTATGCTTGCAGGTTTACTAGGGAATTGTAGGTGTGGTAGCTTCCCGTTGCTTTCCACACCGGTGAAGGATGATGATGGTGATGATAATGATAATGATGATGGTAATATGATTTCGGGGACAGTTTGGGCCTTAAAGTTTTCCTGACATTTGTCTTACAGGTGAGGAAAAACTCCGATAAAAACCTCGCCCAGAAAAACTGCCCCGACCGGGGATCGAACCCAGGCCCGCTGCGTGACAAGGCAGCACGCTACCTCGAGACCACAGCGGTGGACATTAATTATATTTGAAGAGAATAAGTATACGCTCAGACTGGGGTTTGAACCCAGGACCTTTCGCTTTCTAAGCGAATGCTCTACCAACTGAGCTACCTGAGAAACCCCAATCTTAACGCAAATTTTTCTCTCATGGACACTGTTAATTCCCGAGAGCCAAATGCTACAAAACCGTTACTTCGATCTTGCAAATTATGTTGTATGAAATGAATAAAAAAACATCGCTATTTTTTTTAAGTTTGATACGTATAACCGCGAAATAAGTATAAATGTTTTACGTACAAGTAAGTTAACTATCTAAACATTCAATTACACCCAGTTGGGGTTTGCAAACAGTTACGTATAAAGCTGCTTCAACTGTACATATACTGCGTCTCTAAAGAAAGTCACACTTCCATAAATCTAAGCTAACATTAGATGACTCATATGATGGATATGCACTTCTTTCCTTTTATTTATGTATTTATATATTTGTGAGGCATTCAAGTCTGTTGAACGTATATTGCGCAGTACACAAAAATGCATTAAATGATATTAACTCGTAAGTGGCCATAAGCATTGAATTAGGTGGATCGAGATTGTTGCAAAGTAGAATAAAAAGCGCAGAAATGAACTTCCTTAGAAGAACAAAAGGCTGCACAAGATTAGATCGGATAAGGAATGAAGATATAAGAACAGAGTTAAATATATATCCGTTGGATGAGAAAATCAGAGAATATAGAGAGAAATGGTTTACACATGTGGAAAGAATGAATGCAACAAGATTACCAGGAGCAGCATTCAACTACAAGCCAAGAGGTTCAAGGAATGTAGGAAGACCAGTGAAAAGATGGACAGAACAACTGTGAGGCGAAACTGGCAATTTGCCTAGCCCGTGAAGTGAAGAAGAAGAAGAGAATGTACACAGAATCACTGGGATTGAACGAATTTAACCCAAGCTGAACTTTTTCTGCGCCACGTCACATTTCAAGTTTACTTTTTTGACTGACGCTGTCAACGGGATATCTTACTCGGTTAATGCCAAAACTCAATGAGTATTTGCATAATTATCCGTTCCAGCAAGATGGAGCAACGCTTTACTATTAATGTTAGATTCGCAACTATCTTAATCGAGTGCTTCCAGAACGTTGGATAAGACAAATAGGATCTTTTGACAATGCTGTTATGAAGTGGGCATCGCAATCACACAATTAATCATATGTTATTCTTTCTATGGTGTTGCCTGAAGAATAATAGTGTTTAAGTCCTTTCTCTACTGTGTGATTTACGTGCACTTCAAATGGGGATTGAAGAAGCCGCAGCTAACAGTCACACCTGACACTGTCTTCAATGTCTTGCAAGAGCACTATCGCATCAATAAGTTACACACTGCGCGGCGACCGGAATCCGGCACTGTAAAGTAGAGATCACCTCCGAACCTTTTTCTCGGGCCTTGTGGGCGGATTATCATTTGGTCAGATATAGTAGTAGTAAAGTAAAGTATTCCCACTACAGGCCTCAGGAGGCCCTTGGGGTAGTGGGAGGTTAAGGCTCCCACTTTTTCTTGACAATCGGCACTTGATGTCAGCCGGGTTGTCAGCCCTGCGTGACGGCCGCCTTTACCCCCAGAACAAGCGTCTGGTACTCATTTCAGTTAGAGGCTGAGTCGACCCCAGGGCCATAGTGCCGCCAGAAGGTTTGGGTCAGTTTAAAAATCCTGACCCCACCGGGACTTGAACCCTCGACCTTCCGGCTTGTAGCGCAGTGCCTTAACCACTACGCTACGGCGTGCCCCCATATAGTAGTAGTAGTTAATACAAATTCTCTTTCTTACCTACTTATATTTGGGATGTGGAAGCACGGCCTTGATAGATGCTAGTTTTTTGGAGCACAGCGGAGGCTCGAAGCCTCGAAACGTTTGTTAATGTAACATACGTAAACATTATTTATGATAATGAATGGTCTTGTCAAACAAAAATTAGCAATAGTCAATCGATATTACTTTTACTTTATACTAAATCAGTTTTTGTTTTGTCTAAAATAATTATATATTCTATAAAATATTTATGAAGTTTCCTACAGAAAAATAAATTGAATTAGGATATTTTTAGGATTAATATTAATCTGATTAACATTTTGATTAATTCCATTAAAAAATTATATATTATTCAGCACTGTGTTTCCTACAATCATTATTCCATTACGTGTATATTATCTACCACACCGAATATAAACACTTGGGCCAATGATCATTTCAGATGATAATTTGGACTTAACAATAATACTCTCACAACCATATTAATGTACAACTAAAATTATGAACTTTTCAGGCTTGCTGTAAATTACATATCACATTACAATGTAAAGGATACGACGTATGTAACAAGTACGAAATTATAAATGATTTTCATGATTATGGGATATATATTTTATGGAACGATTATTAATTAACTACCATACAGTAGTACAGCGCTGTGGTCTCAGTGTACCGTCGTTTCCACGTACACAGCGGGCCTGAGTTCCAGCCCCGACCGGGACAAATTTCTTGGGAGAGGTTTTTCGAGGTTTCTCCTCGTCTGTAGGTGTGAGATAAATGTCCGGAAGCGTAAAGGTTCCAAAATTTTAGGACAATATCTGGCCATCTTAATCATTCTACCATACTCGTCTTGTTTGTTATGAATGTTTGAGTGAATGTTGTGTTTTGTTCGCGCTGATAATTAATTCGGGGGAGATGTCCATGTCTTGGTGTCGTAATAAAGTATCTACATGTTCCAAATTTTAAAAACTCTCTCCCGACAAGTCTGACATGGGACACGTAAAAGTGCCTAAAAGGGAGAGGTTAAACTAAGAATAAGAAGCAAACAAAAATAATGTAATTAATGGCTACTTTCAATAATATTATTTATTTATATACAGAATTTTAATGTTTACACATATTTCTCTGCCTAAAGTTTTATTTTCCTTCTCCACTCATCTCTCTCCATCCAATCCATGTCCTCCAGTCCCCTTGCTCTCATTCCAGTTCTTATTTCCTGCATCCACGAGGATCGAGGTCTTTCTCTCCTCCTTCTTCCAGGTGGACACCATTCCAATGTTTTCCTGGGTAATCTTTCTTCTTGCATTCGTCGTACGTGCCCATACCAATTTAATTGCTTATACCTTATATAATCTACTATTGAATAACCAATATTCATTGTTTCTCTTATGACAGTATTTCTTATTTTGTCTAATTTTTGAACATCTTGCTGCTCTCCTCAAGAAATCCATTTCCATCGACATAAGTTTTTGTTCTAAGTTTTTGTTGAATTTCCAAACTTCAGCTCCATATGTAACAGTACTTCTCACTATTGCATTATCAATAATATTATACGAATAGAATTACTGATTACGAAACTATAAAATTTGTATTATAATGGGACACAACAGTTAAAAGAGTTGAACTGACCTCAAAAAGCTATGAGATACCGAATTGTACTATATTATGGAGTATGTTTTTTAACTGTGAAATTTATGTCGGCAGATTTCATGACATTATTAAAATTTGTATATTATTATTATTTTACTATTATTATCATTATTAATATTATTATTATTATTATTATTATTATTATTATTATTATTATTATTCTAACTTATTATTCTTATTTTTGCATCTAGTCTCTAACATAAAATATTTTTAGAAGAAACTCTAAAACGTAGAGGCATATTTTATGTACGATAGTAAAAACTTATTAGGCTACCTACAGCACAGAACTAGATGATTAATTATATTGTTTACAGCCTGAACAGAATTGTCGCATGCTTTGTAAGCGGTTTATAAAAGTATAATAAACTATCTTTATTTGTCTCCAGCTATGAACTAGTGGTTATGTTTCTAGCATCCAGTCCCGAGAGTCGCGAATTCAAAACCCAGCAGGAGTCAGTGAAATTTTAACGTGGAAAATTCCAGGGAAGATGCCCTTCGAAAGGTACTTTAAGCCGTGGGTCCCGAGTCTGAAGATGTTAAGGCTCTTAAAAGAACCGAAAGCTTCAATAAAACGGCATATGTCCAAAATTTAACCTACTTTCATCCGTTCGAGTAATATATTCGTTGCCTAATAGATGTTTCATTAAGCCGATGTGCTAACCACACGTCGCTCATTAACATCTGCAGGTAAATGAGCGTAACTAAATTAGGTTTAAAGAAACTCCAGCAAGGGAGAATTTGTGTTCCCACGCGGGACGTATGGGGAATATATTTATATATATATATATATATCTTCATTAACAATATGTAAAAATATAGCCTATATTTAATTAACATAATGTTTGGTATTTAAATTCACCTTTTTATATCGACTATCAATATCGACAATAAACAACCTTGAGTAACCTTGAGTAATATTGTTTGTAGAGTCATTAATACCTGGCATGTGTAATTTCACGCAGGCCTACATGGTACTATAAAGGAATAATTTAAGTTATTTTTTTTTCAAATATAATACCTTCATTAAAGTATTTAAAGCGTCTTCATTTCGGTTACAAAAATACTACGTTATAGCTAAGATTAATAAGTAAAACCAATCGTGCTGATACAAATCTGAGATCTATAAAAACAGATAGGAGTTTAGAGAAGCGTGATGACATAGGCTACTATAAATATAGATAATATAACACATAGGCTATTTGTCCTATCATAAGCAGACTTCCTTAGTTATGATTACACTCCGTTCTTCTAATGTGCGTATATACAGTATTTTATAAATGCAGCTCCAGCGTCAACAGAAAAGCGATGCACTGGTTTCGGGCCGTAAAGCTCGAGCCTCTAGGCTTCGAACTGTTAGCGAGCCATTACTCCTTTCTTGCACGCAAAATTTGCGAGCTGTCATAACGCGCTTAGTAGGCTATTTTTAAAACACATACACACAAAAGAAACACACACACACACACACACACACACACACAATATATATATATATATATATATATATATATATATATATATATATATAAATAATTTGAAATATTACTTGCGCCTGAACAAAATTTCACAACTTCCATATAAATTACCGGTAACATTTACACAGATAGAATATATTTTCTACACTTATTGGCGAATGTCCCAAAATTTTAAAAGTAATAGTACTAAATTCTTCGTCTGTGATTATTTTAGTAGTAGTAGGTTTTTAATAGAGGCACATTAGAACCCTTGAAATGAATAAAGTCAATATATAGAAAAATATATATGCCATGAAAATAAAAATAAACGCCAGATCCGAGAATTGAACCCCCAACTATATATATATATATATTGTTCACATAAACAATCTTCCAAACATTTTTTAAATCTCTATGAATCCGATCTAATAGACATATATATTTATGAGAACAACGTCAACATCTTAATTATTTCTTAATTCACTATAGATTTACTAAATATAACTAAAAATATTCACACAGTTGTGAAGGAAATTCATAGTTACTCTTTAGGAAGCTATAATATATATGTTACCACTGAACATTTTCTTGATAGCAAACTCAGTTTCAAAGACTGTTAAAAAGCTCTCTCTAAGTCGTGACATTGAATCTCGGATCGTGAATGAAGCAGATCAAACGAAAAGAGTTTGAAGTCGGCTACATTATCTGCTGAACATTATACAATCACACACATATTTCCTTTCAGTTATTTTGTAGATCTGAACATACATTATCCACTGGCAGGAGAAAAAAAAAATCCGTCACGCAGAACGTTATAAACTACGAAAATTCATCACCAAGACGAATTTATAGTCCCAATTATGTTGGTTTACTGAATACATTTTTATTTTTTTAACATTTGTTAAATCAGTTTCTTAATATATCGGACTGCAGTAAAAACAAACCATGCATATTCATAAGTTATTATTGATTACGTAGTGTTGTATAATTTTGCACACAATTAAATAATTTCTACTCATTCATTTTTACATCACTACATTATACATATTGAATAAAATAGGATACGTGCAGATTTAAAATGTATGGCGCACAGATACATTGGGCTAAAACAAACGTAAGGGCTGCTAGCCTGATTTTTTATTATCGCGTTTCTGGTAAATCCACACTTCGGCGAAACCTTTGCTCATTTTATATCAATAGAACATATCGAGTTTCGTTGCAAAAAATCTAAAATTGTAACCGCTAGAGCGATTTTTAAATTTTCGATTGAGGTCAATTCCTACCTGTAAAGCCGCGATTTTACTGGTTAATGGTTTCCACTTTGCTTTTTTAATTGATTGCTATTTGTTGAGTTTGATTCGACAAAAAAACAAACACACGCACATACACACACACATACACACACGCATATATATATATATATATATATATATATATTATAATTAAATCTTTAACATTGAGCAATGCAAGCTTAATATGGTATGATAAGAAAAATAAATGCCTGGACGGGATTCGAACCCGGATCTCTGAGTCTGTACCTCAGCGTGATGTCCATTACACTACCAGGCGAATCCAATTCAAACACTTATTTTTCTTATATATGTATTATACTCTCCATTATTACTAGATGTCGCGAGAACACTGTCTTCACTGCCATCTAGTAGCTGACTATATCAAGTAACCAAATTAAAGAGAATATTTTATTTTACTTTATAGCAGTGACGCTTTATCGATGTTATAATTAAATCTTTAACATTGAGCAATGCAAGCTTAATATGGTATGATAAGAAAAATAAATGCCTGGACGGGATTCGAACCCGGATCTCTGAGTCTGTACCTCAGCGTGATATCCATTACACTACCAGGCGAATCCAATTCAAACTCTTATTTTTCTTATATATGTATTATACTCTCCATATTACTAGATGTCGCGAGAACACTGTCTTCACTGCCATCTAGTAGCTGACTATATCAAGTAAGCAAATTAAAGAGAATATTTTATTTTACTTTATAGCAGTGACGCTTTATCGATGTTATAATTAAATCTTTAACATTGTGCAATGCAAGCTTAATATGGTATGATAAGAAAAATAAATGCCTGGACGGGATTCGAACCCGGAGCTCTGAGTCTTTACCTCAGCGTGATATCCATTACACTACCAGGCGAATCCAATTCAAACACTTATTTTTCTTATATATGTATTATACTCTCCATTATTACTAGATGTCGCGAGAACACTGTCTTCACTGCCATCTAGTAGCTGACTATATCAAGTAACCAAATTAAAGAGAATATTTTATTTTACTTTATAGCAGTGACGCTTTATCGATGTTATAATTAAATCTTTAACATTGAGCAATGCAAGCTTAATATGGTATGATAAGAAAAATAAATGCCTGGACGGGATTCGAACCCGGATCTCTGAGTCTGTACCTCAGCGTGATATCCATTACACTACCAGGCGAATCCAATTCAAACTCTTATTTTTCTTATATATGTATTATACTCTCCATTATTACTAGATGTCGCGAGAACACTGTCTTCACTGCCATCTAGTAGCTGACTATATCAAGTAAGCAAATTAAAGAGAATATTTTATTTTACTTTATAGCAGTGACGCTTTATCGATGTTATAATTAAATCTTTAACATTGTGCAATGCAAGCTTAATATGGTATGATAAGAAAAATAAATGCCTGGACGGGATTCGAACCCGGAGCTCTGAGTCTTTACCTCAGCGTGATATCCATTACACTACCAGGCGAATCCAATTCAAACACTTATTTTTCTTATATATGTATTATACTCTCCATTATTACTAGATGTCGCGAGAACACTGTCTTCACTGCCATCTAGTAGCTGACTATATCAAGTAACCAAATTAAAGAGAATATTTTATTTTACTTTATAGCAGTGACGCTTTATCGATGTTATAATTAAATCTTTAACATTGAGCAATGCCAGCTTAATATGGTATGATAAGAAAAATAAATGCCTGGACGGGATTCGAACCCGGATCTCTGAGTCTGTACCACAGCGTGATATTTTTCTTATCATACCATATTAAGCTTGCATTGCTCAATGTTAAAGATTTAATTATAACATCGATAAAGCGTCACTGCTATAAAGTAAAATAAATATTCTCTTTAATTTGCTTACTTGATATAGTCAGCTACTAGATGGCAGTGAAGACAGTGTTCTCGCGACATCTAGTAATAATGGAGAGTATAATATATATATAAGAAAAATAAGTGTTTGAATTGGATTCGCCTGGTAGTGTAATGGATATCACGCTGAGGTACAGACTCAGAGATCCGGGTTCGAATCCCGTCCAGGCATTAATTTTTCTTATCATACCATATATATATATATATATATATATATATATAGGAATTACATACAATGTGCAAAGTATATGTGAGTTCAGTTGCTGCTGAAGTGTGTTAGTGAGATCGTTTTCTGGGGGCGCCAATACGCATGGCATCTGTCGCACTTCATTTCACATAGTTCACACACAGTTTTCGTGTGATTCGTGGACGTTCTTTGTTTATATGAACTATGCTGATGGCACAAAGTGAAGATGATTTACAAGTACTACTGCACAAGTTTAAAATCATTGCAGTAAAATATAACATGAAAATCTCAACAAATAACACCAAATCAATGGCAATATCCAAGGACCCACGCCGTGTTAAATTAGAAATAGAAGGAAAAAGTATAGAACAAGTCATGAAATTCAAATATTTAGGAGTAGAAATCAATAGCAGCAACAGAATAACAGATGAAATCCTCCATCAAGCAAATAATGCAAACGAAATATCGGGATGTTTAAACAATACTGTTAGGAAAAATAAAAATTTAAGAATAGATACAAAAGTATGAATATACAAATCTGTCATAAGACCAGTCCTAACATATGGTTGTGAATGCCGAACAGAAACTCAGAAAACAAAACAAATCAATGAAACAACCGAAATTAAAGTATTCAGGAAAATCGTAGGAAAATCGCTGAGAGAGAAAATTCGCAGCTCTGTTATTAGAGAAGAATGTGAAATTGGACCTATAAACCTTTGGATAAATGATAGAAGACTAAATTGGATCACATAGATAATATGTAGAACAGTAGATTAGTGAAGAAAGTACGTGACTGGACACCTCAGCAGAAAAGGCCATTAGGAAGACCACAACTACGATGGAAGGATGTCGCCATACCCCGGACCTGTAGTGAATGAACACGCAACAAGCTGCCAGCTTTCATGCGTAGAGGAAGAAGAAGAAGAAGAATATATATATACATACATACATACATACATACATAGTCATTCTGCCCGGGGGCAGGTCTTTCACTGCAATCATAGCATTTTCATGCTATGCTTTGCAGCTTTACTAGGAAATTATAGGTTTGGTAGCTTCCCGTTGCTTTCCACACCGGTTAGGATGGTGATGATAATGAGAAGGATGATGATGATGGCCGGACGATTTTCGGGAACCGTTGGGCCGTAAGTTTCCTGACATTTGTCTTACAGGTGAGGAAAATCCCAGAAAAAAACCTCACCCAGGAAACTTGTCACGACCGGGATCGAACCCGGGCCCGCTGCCTGACAAGGCAACACGCTACTTCGAGACCACAGCGGTGGATATATATATATATATATATATATATATATATATATATATATATTGGTGAGGTCATTTCCGATGTCTTCTTTGATATGATCGGTGAAGATATGTGAAAATGTTTCAAAAACCTTGTCATAAGTACTTCCTTAATAGCTTAATTTGGAATTCGCTAATAACCATAGAGAAATGTCACAAATGTTAGCGCTTTCAATTATATGCACCGAACTTATTGAAGGTGCTCCCATGAAAACATTTTTTTAAATCTTCGGCGACCCTTCGTTTGAAGTATAAAAGTAACTATAACAAATGTGTTCCGAAATATCCATTACGGGTTGATTAGCTAAGGTTTTGAAATGGAATAGTTTTCATGCTACAAATCGCATTAAGTGTCTAAATCTGCGGCGTCTGGTTACATCGATAGGAATCTAATGACTCAACTAATTACATTTACAAAATCAAACATTCACTGATTTCGTGACAGTGTCTAATCTATCATATAAAAATGAATGTGGGTTTGTTTTATTTGTTTGTTTGTTCGTACTTTATGCGCGGCCATACCGTTGATCCGATTTTAATGAGGCTTTTTGCAAAATCTTCAGGAGATTCCCGGGATGAACATAGGCTATAAAAGAGTTGTGATATTCAACTCCTATACCCTTAAAAATCGCCCTTTGTAGTAGAAAATGTGAAAAAAGTTGCTCTTCGGACGCTTAAATGGATTACGCTGCCTAAACCATAACAAATATACAGAATTAATGTACACAGAATTGAATATTTCAAAAAGCTCTACAAAATGTCCGCGACAGTACGTTTCTCTTACGGATAACTCACAATAACCATTTCTGTCTTTCATTGATGCCAAGAAGATCGAGACAAGAACGTAGATTCCTGAGCAAGCATAGCAGCACATGGCTGGTATTCTTTTACGAATAACAATAACGAATTTTGTATTTTATCTCATTTATGCCAAGATGATCGAGGTAAGTAGATTCCCGGGCAACACCAGGTAATCAGCACGGAGAATCTTAAAATACTTACGATATACATTTATAATTATTTTTTCATTTTACTTATTCAACTAATCATAAGTAATGCCACGAGTGATTTCCAAATTATCGATAAATTCACGACTCACGAAGTGAGGAGTGAATTTATCTAGAGAATTTGGAAATCAAGAGTGGCATTTGTTAGGACTATTTAACGAATAAAATTAAGCTGTTACTACTCACAAATCATTATTTAACTATAGTTATTTTAAAATACTTATATATGTAATGTAAACGGCGATGTTTGAAAACAAATGAGAAACTATAGGTACGCTTCTACTGCTTCTTTTGTTTATCACTGCAACCAGATCATACTATTTATTGCCAAAGGAACGCAATATTGTAAGGAGGAGCTTTCTTTAATATGGTAATTATAACACTGATAAATATTTGGTGAAACACGACTCTGATTGGTTGTAAAATAGAAATCATTGAAATGTGATTGGTCATTAACTCCCATTTGGGGCATGAGTTAAATAGTCATAAGAATTACATTACGTTTTGTCTTTCAGCTCATTTATGCCTAGAAGATCGAGGTGAATAGATTTACGGACAACGCCGGGTAAACAGCACGGGATATCTAAAAATAGTTACGATAGAAATTATTCCTCTTACTTATTTAACTAAACATAAAACACATTTATTTTCGTATTTCAGCTAATTTATCAAGAAGATCGGGATAAGTAAATTCCCGAGCAACGCTGGGTAATCAGCACGGGGTATCTAAAAATATAAATTTATAATTATTTTTCTTTTTATTTATTCAATTAAACATAAAATCACATTAATTTTCATTTATTTAGACATAGGAGATCACGCCGTGTATTAGCTAGTGTTAAATACAATCACCTTTGTCACTGTAAGAATACTTTTTATACGGAAACTACCCAAATATCTCTACTGTAGGCTATTTAAGATTGTGGTTAGCCTAGTTAGTTCTTATCCACTACAACAGTGATTTGATGTGGCGACTACCAAAACTCGTTGCACACATTGTACCTGCATATAATTTTCTGGTACATTCGCTCAAATTTATTTTTTCAGTGCCAAAGTGAAGTGTGTTTATATTTACTTGACGTTGGACATTGTTACGAATTCAGTAAATTTTGGGTTGTGTAAATGTAGACTTATAAATCATAAATTACTATCGACTTCTCGCTGCCAAACGCGGGAGATTTAAAGGCTTAACGTAATTTTATGGTATCTGTAGCACGAAAATGGTACGTTTCTGGACAAATATTCCTATCAAAACGTCATCTACTCAGTTCCCTAAAAACAAGCCCTAGATGTGTGTAAATATGTTTCATAATTTATATTTGAAGAGAAAAATTTTCGCCTAGACCGAGACTCGAACCCGGGACCTTTCGCTTTCCGGGCCAAATGCTCTACCAACTGAGCTACCGAGGCGAGTTGCGATCTATACGCAAATTTTCCTCTTATATACGTTGTAATTCCTTCGCGCCAAATACTTTGAAACCTTTGCTTCTATCTTTGCAAATGGCGGCTTCTTAGTTAAGAAGACATTTATTAGGAATTTAACACTACTTTATAAAGCCAGTTGGCTTCTATTGACGTTTTTATTATTAATTTAACACTTCTCACTGAAGGAAAAATTATATTTGAAGAGAAAAATTTTCGCCTAGACCGAGACTCGAACCCGGGACCTTTGGCTTTCCGGGCCAAATGCTCTACCAACTGAGCTACCGAGGCGAGTTGCGATCAACTGTTTCATAAGTATAAGACCAAATGTATGGTATATTATGTAATTTGATGTAAGTTCAAATAAAGAGACAGGGAGGAAAATTCACGATTTGCCGTACTTTTCTTAATCGAATGCTACATTATATCGAGGAAAAAAAGAAATAGCCATAGAAGTTTTATAATTATAACCTCTTAATCGAACAATAATGCAAGATAGCCTAATCCAATTTAGTTTTTAACAAATATACGTAGTCTATATGTGCTACAAAATTTGAATTCAGTTTCATCTTGAAATTGTCCAGAGGTGTACAGAATATTAAAATATTTGTTGAGGTACACTTAGCGACAAAAAGAATGAGCCGCTTGAAAAAGCGGAGTTCCCGTTATGGCCAACTGCATATACTCGAAAAGCCATAGCTGAGGTTTACGAGGTAACGCACTGTTAATGTTTCAAATACGCTGTATTTGGTTTTAATCGTCTTGAATAGTTAAAGAGCTGTGAAGGAGACATGTTTCTAGATATTTAAGAGTCTTGGACAAATGCAATATTACTCATTTTAAATAAAGTTCAACTCTCGTTCATAGTGTAAAAGTAAACAAGCCGATTAGCATCAGACGTTCGATTAGCGTAGATCGTTAAACTTCTTACAGCAAAATGAAATGTATGTAAAAGCCAGGGTTCGAATCCTCCGACATTTTTTTTATTTATTTCTAATTTCGCAAAATACGTCCTGTAATACTTAATTCCTGCCACATAATCTACGTCCATTTTACATTATCTTAAGTAATATTCCTGGCTTCGTAAACTCTGTAACTGTATTTAGCTACCAGCATAAATTTAATTGTGCGTGCAGTACCACGTTTTAATAATAATGCTCTAAATGTGTGTAATAAAATATAATATAGTTTCATATATTTATGAGTTTATTTATTTATTTATTTATTTATTTATTTATTACGTATTAGTGAGGAAACGTTTCAACCTACATTTAAAATATTTTGTTTATATATGTCTAGTCCATCATAATAATAGCTCTTAGATAATGGACAATAATAAAAAATATTATTATTATTATTATCCGTCATCTATAATAATAATAATAATAATAATAATAATAATAATAATAATAATAATAATAAAAATAATAATAATAATAAAAATAATAATAATAATAATAATAATAAAAATAATAATAATAAAAATAATAATAATAAAAATAATAATAATAAAAATAATAATAATAATAGTAGGGTTGTAAGGGGTAGTGACGTGTGTATAACCTCTCCTACCCAATTCTCATCCTCACCTTCTCGTGGTACAACCTGTTTTCACAAACGAGGCTCTGAGGACCGAGTCACGGCGGTATAACCGTTCCATCAGGTACTGAGTAAATGCGGTATCCTAATGTCTGTCCAGAGACTAAAAGGTAGCAGCCCTACCACTGGACTACTTAGCGTCGGGCCAGTAACCTGTCCTAAGGAACTTCAAAACTACTTTCAAGTCTCAACACGAAAAAAGCCAGAAGGAATTGAAATATGACGACCCACAGCAAAGAAATATGGTTAAAAGAAAACGGCACAATGATATTGTAAGATATGCAACCTGGAATGTCCGAAGCATCCATGAAAAAGAAGAGGAACTAGACAGTATATTTAAAAATAGAAACATTGATATTGCAGTAACTACAGAAACTAAGAAGAAACTTAAAGGAACGAAAGAAACACAAAATTATGTACAAATATATAGCGGTGTCGACAGGAAAACCCATGGACAAGCTGGAGTAATGATTTGGATTAATAAAACCATAAGAAATAAAATTCAACACTACACTTACTGGAATGAAAGAATATTAGAGCTTCGACTGAAAATAAATAGAGGTAATTTGACAGTTCTTGGTGTATATGCACCAGAGGAAGGCCGTGAAGAAGACAATGAAGAATTTTATAAAATATTACAAGAAATTTATAGCAAAATTAATAGAAATGATTACATTCTCATAATAGGAGATTTAAATGCCAGAGTGGGCAATGCTCAAGTCAACAATAATATTGGAACATTTGGCGAACCAACCAGCAATAGGAATGGGACAAGATTAACAGATTTTGCTATCTACAATGAACTGAAAATAACGAATACCTTTTACAATCATAGAAACATACATAAATATACCTGGCATCGTCAGGACTCAAAATCAATCATTGATTATTCATTGCAAATAATAAGATTTTTAAATTGTTTCTCGATGTCAGAGCCTACAGAGGATATGATATTGGTTCAGATCACTACCTAGTAGAAGCAAGAATAAGATTTCCACCAAGATGGTTTAAAAAAGAAGAAACAACAACAGAGCATAGAACAAAAGTACAAGGTAAAATTATTTTATGATGACAGCATTAAATGGTTATATTCGAGAAGAATTCAGCAATATATGGCTACAACTCCAGAAAGTAATGATGTCGAAGAAGAATGGAAAAACATTAAAATGATAATTCAAAATGCAGCTAATGAAACTTTAGGAAAAGTAAATATACAACAAAGAAGAAATAGAACTCTAAAAATCTGGGATGATCAAATAAAACAATTGATTGAAGAAAAAAATGCAGCTTATAAAAAATATTTGAACACAAAGAAAGTAGAAAATGAAATAGAATTCAAACGCTGTAGAGCTATTGTTAAGAGGGAAATAAGAAAGAGACATAGGAAAACATGGTTAAATTTTGTTACACATTTAGAATCAGATTTGCATAAGCTCCAACCTAATGCCTTCAAAATATTAAAACATTTGAATAAAGATATTAAAGAATCTACCAAAATTAATTGCGGAGTAACAAAAGAAGATTTTTTCAATTATTATAAAAGTCTTTGGACTGACAATAGCTATGAAGATACAATTTTCCGAAATAATAATGAGACAGATTCCATAATATCATTGGAAGAATTGAACAATAGTTTAAAGAAATTAAAAAATGGGAAGGCAACTGGCACAGATGGCTTGAATTCTGAATTGTACAAATATGCAGGGCAAACAGTTCCATGAAAGACTGTTGTCCTTCTTTAATAATGTATTCAAAAATGCAGATATACCACAAGAATGGAAGACAAGCATTGTTATACCCCTGTTCAAGAAAGGAGACAAGAGAAAAATGGACAACTATAGGGGAATCAGTTTGTTAAACACATGCTACAAAATTTATGCAGACATTTTAAATGGAAAATTGAAAAGTTTCAGTGAAAAATTCCTTATGGAATGTCAAAATGGATTTAGGAAAGGACGATCTTGTATTGATTCAGCATTTTCTGTTAAACTATTGCTTGAAAAAAGAAGAGAATTCAACTTAGAAACACATTTTGCTTTCATAGATTTTGAAAAAGCATTCGACACAGTCAAGAGATCAAAACTCTTAAATATATTGGAAGACAGAAATATACCAAATTACTTCGGCAGAACATACAAAATATTTACAAAGACAACACCATAAAGATTAAATTAAATAACAGATTTTCTGAAGAAGGAATTATAAATCGTGGTGTGAGACAAGGCTGCCCCCTATCCCCAACACTCTTTGCAATTTATATCAATGAAGTAATATGTTGCTGGAACAAAACATATAAATTTGGAATAAGAATATCAGAAAATAGAAAATTAAACACCCTATTGTTTGCAGATGACCAAATAATAATAGCAAATTCCGAAGATAATCTACAGAAAGGTCTGTATGAACTTAACAAAATTACAGAAGAATATGGATTAAAGATATCTACAGAAAAAAAACAAAAATTATGGCATTTCAAGGTGTAGATCCTGTCAGAAGTAAAATTGTACTGGACAATAAAATTTTGGAGCAGGTGAATAATTTTACATATCTAGGATGCAATATCTCATATGAAGAAGAAAAGGATGTAAATGCAAAAATATCTAAATTTTTAAGAATTTTAGGGTTAATAAATTCTATCTTCAAGCCACAGTTAGTCCAAAAGCATTCAAGACTGAAAGTGTATAAAACACTGGCTCTTCCAACTCTTTTGTATGGTAGCGAAGTATGGACGTTGAAACAGAAGGATATACAGAGACTTAGATCTGCTGAAATGAGATATCTTCGGAGGACTGCAGGATACACACTACTAGATCACAAAAAAAATGAAGACATCTTAGAAGAATTACACATGGAATCTTTAGAAAACAAAATTTCTGATTATAAGTCAAGATGGATACAACATGTTCATCGAATGGAAGATCACAGAATACCCAAACTAATGTTAAGATATCAACCTGCAGGAAGAAGAAGACCAGGACGTCCACTCAAAAGACTTCTGGATGGTGTTTCTCTTGAGGCCGAAACAGGTCAACAAATGGCCTAAATTCGTGAATGTACTATGATGATGATGATGATGATAATGATAGTGATAATAATAATAAATAATAATAAATAATAATAATAATAATAATAATAATAATGGGATGTATCAGTTGATGTGAAGAATGTAATTACCTGGGGATCAAAATTAACTCAAAATGTCCCCACGAAAATGACATGAAATATAGAATTCAAAAAGGCAGAATGTTAATAACAATGGTAAACGGAGTTTTGTGGGATAAGAACATAAGAATAGATACCAAATTTGAAATTTATAAATCCATATTTCGAAGCAGGCTTACATACGGTGCAGAAACTTGGCATCAGAATACAAGTTTGAGTTTAAAGCTTATGTATACTGAAATTGATTGTTTCAGACGCCCAATTAGACATTCTAAATTGGAAAAAATCATAAATACAATCATCACACAACAAATGAAAGTCCAAAATTCAATATTAGATTTTGTGAGATACAGACAACTAGAATAGTATGGTCATATACGTAGGATGCCAGAGAAAAGATTACCCAGACAAGCTTTGGAATGGATTCCACCTGGTAAAGAAAAGAGAGGTCGACCTAGATTTAAATGGATGGATGATGTAAGAAAGGTATGAGGGTGCCAGGTCTGGAAGAATTGGAATGAAAAGATAGAGAAGAATGCAAGAAAGAAGGTAAACATTTAAAAAGCTTTGGGCATAGGATAATGTTTTATTACACTGTACCTGTTTATAAATAAATAAATTAATATATATATATATATATATATATATAATAAAAATAGTAATACTTGCAAATTGTTAGTACGTTTTTCTTTAAGAATGAATATACAGAATAGAATAGAAAACACTTTAAAAATTAAAAAAAAAATAACCTCACCGGGAATTGAACCTGCGACCTTTTGCACATGAATAAAGCCACTAAGCACTGAGCTGCGCTTGTTGCTATTGAAAGAATACTCTTCAAGGTTAGAGGGAAAATGTATTGTAGGTCTACTGTGCAGTTAGTTTACTCGTGTGAATCGCGCGTTAGAACTAGAAATATTCGAGATCAAGAGGCGGCCCATTCTTGTTTGTCGCTAACCATACGAATTATATTTTATACAGTAAGACTATTACAAAACTGTTGATTTTCTTAGGGCTTAAAGGACCTTCGGGACTTGGATTTTTGGTAGCATGAGGTTCTAGCCGAGCGTTAGTATGTCGATGTATTAGTTATAAAGGCATAGGCCTACGTGTTTTTGAACATAAATGAATGGATTCTTGATTTAAATTATTTTATTTCTGTGACTATAATGATTACAATAACCCTAATTATTCTAACCCTAAATAACTAATCTAAGCTTATATTAAGAAATCCTACATTCTAACTTTCTTGAGATTCGAGAGAGGGAGATGGGGGTTTATAAATCTACCCTAATTTACATTTTAATAATTATCTAATAATTCTTACGCTTTGAAATATAGTATTAAAATATTTAAGACATTTGATTACATTTCTAACTGTCCTAAATTCTATTAAGAAAAATTGTATGTAGATTTACCCATCAGCTAATGCTTCAACAGACACGAGTCCCCTATTTTGCCAGGGTTATATAGTTACTAAGCTTCTCTCCTCCAGGCTATATCTAACTGTACAAAACATTCCATTAGTCTAAATGCAGAGATTTTACAGTTAGCCTTGCAATCTTTGTCCTGCCATAATCAAAACTCTGTCCTGAAATATAATATGTCTAAGTGCTTTATTTCAACAACTGTTTTTATTGTGAATAATCAAAATAATCTATGAAATAATTAAATATCTATGTAAAGTATTATATGTATTCGTAACAAAGACGTATGTGCTTTTCAGAAAAGTAAGCTTACTGTGTTAAGTTAAATTTTTATAAAACATAAAAATTAATTTCTCTCTCTCTCAACATGGAGTCAAACACGTAAACTTGTCATTCCGACAGGTCGTATAAAAACGTCATGGGGTTAAATCCTCAGGAGTATAAACATCAACTATTCAATTCCACTACAAACAACAACCGTTAGCTATGTATTTTTATGATTTCACAGAGAATCCAGCTTTTGAAGTTGAACCCATGAACATATTTTTGAAAAATAAACTTTGTATTTATCGCCGATCTGTTTGCTAGGCAATAAATATGATAATATATATGAAGAACAAGGTCATAAAAATGTTAATTAACAAACATACTTTGTGAATTTAAGTTTTTGGTAACATC
Source organism: Diploptera punctata (assembly GCA_030220185.1). Classification (NCBI taxonomy): domain Eukaryota; kingdom Metazoa; phylum Arthropoda; class Insecta; order Blattodea; family Blaberidae; genus Diploptera; species Diploptera punctata. Next base: position 1,376,024 of record JASPKZ010007283.1, on the reverse strand, counting down.
GGATTCCTTGCAGCTGATTCCATAGGTTGTTGAAAAGATCTCTAACATTTATTTTTTTGCAAGAAAATAATGTCGGCATTAAGTTGTGGTAAGTGACAGCTGTCTGCAGGTAAAACATTGTAAGTAACAAACGTTGTCTGTAGACGCAATTTGTTTTGTTGTGATTAGGAAATTAAATGTCATGATTTAAATATTCGTAATACTTCTGATAACAGCTCTCTTTCTAATTACTTACTCACTGGCACTATCGAACCCGTAGGATTATGGCCGCGCGGATATAAGCTCTCCATATATCCGTATCCTGAGCTAATACTTTCCAATCATTCCCTGTATAATCTATTTCCCTCAAATCATAGTTTATGTTATTCTCCCACCTCATTCTTGGTCTACCAACTGGGCGTTTTCCCTCTGGCTTTCTTACAAGAGACTTCCATGCAAGTCTTTCATTCCCCGTACGTGCAACATATCCTGCCCATCGCAGTCTGCGAGACTTAACTGTTTTTATTATATCTGGCTTCCCATAAAGACCATGTAGTTCATTGTTATGTAGTCTATCTGTTCATCTCTCTTTGGTCCAAAAAATTTCCTACGTACTTTATTCTCGAATACGTAATCTCCTTTCCTCCCTTAAAGTAAGAGCCCATGTTTCGCACCCATATAATATAACTGGTAGAATAATTAGGGACCCGTACTATAATGATGTAATGAGTGCAAACAAATCGGATTCAAGTTACTCCTAAAAATGTAAAAAAAATATCTTTACTTCTTAACCCGTTTTGAAGTAAAACATGGTATGTACAGTAGGCCTACTTACCAAGTTTTACAGCCACTTCCGCATTTAACACATAAAAGAAAGCAAATTTTGTAATTATCATTTATCAACTATGGCTGAATGTGGGGTAATTGAACTTTGTAAAACATAAATGCTTGCTTAAAAAATATTTCACTATGTTCCGCAGAATATTAATAATAAACTGATTTTTTTATTAGCTATTAGGAACCAAGATCTCATACTTGGATGAAAAATAAGGTATCTGTGTGTACCTCTTCTCTATCATTAATTCTTACCATCCATCCATAATAATTCTGCCCGAAGGCAGGTCCTTCATTGCAATCATAGCAGTTCAATGCCATGCTTGCAGCTTTAACTACAGAATTGTAGGTGTGATAGTTTCCCGTTGCTTTCCACATCGGTGAAGGATGGTGATGATGATGATGATAAGGATGATAATGATGGCCATATGATTTCGGGGACCGTTTGGGCCTTAAAGTTTTCCTGACATTTGTCTTACAGGTGAGGAAAAAACCCCGATAAAAACCTCACCCAGAAAAACTGCCCCGACCGGGGATCGAACAAGGGCCTGATAAGTGACAAGGCTGCACGCTACCTCGAGACCACAGCGGTGGATTAATTCTTACATCCACAGAAAAACGTTTATGAGAAGCAGCTAATAAAAATATTATTTTTCAATAGTCACAAATACTTCCGTAACATGTTTACAAGATTATCGATAAAAAAGTACTTAATATTATCAGCAAAACATAAAAATCGACTTACCAAAAGTTTAATTTTGTTAGTTACCATGTGCCTGGTATATTGAACAGTAAATAGCAGTTAAAATGAACACTTAATTTTGAACAGGTTGCGGGATACAAATACGTAGACGAAATAATTACACACAAGAAGTATATGCAGAAAGGAATTGAATATAGGCTGAAATCTGCCAACGAATGCTATTATACATTCCTGTATTCGAAACTTATTAAAAAAATTAACTAAAAATATATAAAGCGGTTACTCGTCCATTTATATTATATGGAAGGAATAGGCCTACATTGTCTCTTACTTTAAGGGAGGAGAAAAAATTACGAATATTTGAGTGAATAAATTTCTTACGAAATTTTGAATCAAACAGAAGTGAGTAAACAGGTGACTAGAGAAGACTAAACAGTGAGCTATATTGTCTTTATGAGAAACTTGGAGTAATAAGAACAGTTAGGTCTCGACTGAGATGGACACATGTGACAGGGATGGGTAAATAAAGAGAAGCAAGGAAACCTAGAAGGAAATCGGCCAGTAGGTAACCAAGAACGTGTTGAAAAAAATATAATTAACCATGATTTGAGGGACAACAATTACATAGGAAATGATTGGAAAACATTAGCTGAGAATACGGATGTATGGAGAGCTTATGTTCGCGTGGCGATGAACCTTCGGGTTGCATAATACCTGTAAGTTCGTTTTATATGTATTCTTATTTATAGATTTTTATAATTCATTGTGGCTCAAGGTGCCTAAGTGAACCGAGATCTCCCTCCGCCGTCATCTAATTTTAGCTTTGAATTACGAATTTTTTCAATTACAAACTTGCAATATCCGACTAAACATCATCCATTCATCGTTTCCTTCGTCATCCTCTAAGTCTTTTTCCCACCTTTCCGGCAAAAATAAGAATTTTAGAAATATTTTATATTATATATCCAGACCGACTTGACAAAAATCAAAATAGTATCTTCTAGTAACTTAACTAACTGACTGACACTATCGAACCTGAAGGTTCATGACAGCGCGAACTTAAAGCTCTCCATACATCCCTATCCTGAGATAATATTTTCCAATCATCCCCTGTATAATCTACCACGCTCAAATCCGTGTCTACCAACTCAACAGTATCCTTTTTTTATCTTATTCTCCTGTGAGCATTTGCACATACTCGGCTATGTATTCTCCTGGAAATTTTCCTTTATACGACATGAAGACGATTTTTATCTGGTCTACTGCTGTCCACGTTTCCGAACGTACGTAACCATGGCTTAATAAGGGTCTTAGATCGAGAGAAAATTTAACTATGGCTTTGCCTCTACATCGAACACCTTACTATTTTCTCCATCCTTTCTTGTCTCAGCCACCCAACTCTGGAATTCCCTCCCCTTGTATATCAAGGACTGCTCGACTCACAACAGTTCACAACAAAATTCACTTCATATTTCCTTACACAATAACTTATAATAAACAACCGTGTTTCAAATATTCTTTTGTTATTTCTTTGCATTTTAAACTTTTTCTTACCAAGTCAATTACTTAAACTAACTATAGGTTTTTCCCTCCATGGTATCTTTACCTTGTCGTGGTGGTGGAGTGGCTTGCGTGCTTAAATGATCCTGAGAGCTATGCCGGCGGTAGCATTGCTGCCGATAGGGATACCCATGCTGGACTGGTCGAAGGTGATAAGCCAGACGAAAAAAAGTACCTTGGTCGAAAGAGTGACGATCTTTCACCGTAAAAATAGAACCGTCAAGAAATGCGGACATGGCTTCAACTGGGGTAAAACTTTCCGGAGGTCAAATAGTCCCCCATTCGGTTCTCCGGGCGGGGACTACTTCAGGGAACCCATGCCAAAGGCTCAAACACAGGGACACGTTCCTAGGAACATGGAATGTTAGGACTTTATACAATAGCGGGGCACTAGAAATATTAACGCGGGGCACTAGATAAATCGCCCTTGGATATAGTCGCTTTACAGGAAGTTAGGTGGCCAGGAGAAGGTAGTCAGGAATCAGGAAGCTTTGCATTATACTACGGGGGGGTGCAGAAAGACCTGTATTTGGAACGGGTTTTTTAGTCAGAAGGAGGATCCTATCCGCTATCCGAGATATTAAGTTTGTTAGTGATAGGGTATCATACATAATTCTAAAGGGTAAACAACATGATTTTATACATGTAAATGTACATGCCCCCACAGAAGATAAAGGTGACAAGATCAAGGATGAGTTCTATGAAGAATTAGAATGCTTATTTGATAGCCTTTCGCGATATCATATGAAAATTGTCTTAGGAGATTTTAATGCAAAAGTGGGGCGGGAAGATATATTCAAACCAACAATAGGCAAATTCAGCCTTCATGAAGATAGTAACGACAATGGGGTTAGATTAGTCACATTTGCCACATCGAAGAATCTCATTGTTAAGAGCACAACATTTCAGCATAAGGATATTCATAAATACACCTGGACGTCCCCAGATGGAGAAACCCGGAACCAGATAGATCATGTATTAGTGGATAAACGTTGGCACAGTAGCATCATCGATGTTAAATCAGTTAGAGGGACAGACTGCAATTCGGATCATCATCTGGTCAGAGTGAAAATCAGACAACGGCTATCGCTTATGAGAGGAACAAACGCTAAAGATGATTCTGTAAAATTTGAAAAAAAAAACTTGAAAAATGATGAAATACGGCAAGAATACCAAATCAAAATTACTAATAAATTTGTAGTACTGGAATCTTCAGATGACAATGTGACAAACGAAGAAGAAACTGATATAAATGAAGAATGGGAGGCTATAAGAAATACTGTTAAATTGTCAGCATCAGAAAGCATTGGTTGTTTAAAAAAGAGACAAAAAAACAAGAAATGGTTTGATGAGGAATGTGCCGATATTCTAAAGAAAAGAAAGCAAGCAAAAATGAAATGGTTACACGAGCCAAATGAGGTAAATTTAGAGCAATTGGGTAGTATTAGACGGGAAACCACCAAGCTACTAAAGAGTAAAAAGAGGGAATATTTGAGAGAGAAGATTAATGATCTTGAAATGAATGCAAAAGATAGGAACATTAGAGAATTATATCAGGGAATCAGTATAGAGAAGAAAGGGTTTCAGGCGAACAAACATAATTCGGAATGAAAATGGGGATGTGATTGCAGATTCCAGGAGTATATTAAATAGATGGAAAAGTTATTTTAATCAGCTATTAAATGTACACACAGAACAGGACATTGTGGAGGATAATTTACAGACGGCAGAAATACTAGTCGCAGAACGAAGTGTATTAGAGGTTGAAATGGCGATTGAAAAATTGAAGATGTACAAAGCATCAGGTTCACATGAGATCCCAGCAGAACTGATAAAATCAGGGGGAGAAAAATTGATGGACAAGATACGCTGGTTGCTTAGTATGATTTGGGAAAAAGAAGCTCTTCCAGATGAATGGAAGGAATCAATTATTGTACCAATTTATAAGAAAGGGGATTAAAACTGATTGCAACAACTACAGGGGCATCTCATTACTTTCAACTTCGTACAAAATTCTAACAAATATATTAGTAAGCAGACTTACTCCCTATAATGATGACATTCTAGGAGATCATCAATGTGCATTTAGAAGAAACAGGTCTACAACAGATCAGAATTTTAGTATAAGACAGATTTTAGAAAAAAAATGGGAATATAATGGTACTGTACATCAACTGTATGTAGACTTCAAAAAAGCATATGATTCAATTAAGAGGGAGAAGTTATATAGTATCCTGCTGGAGTTCGGAATTCCTAAAAAGTTAGTTAGACTTATACGAATGTGTCTAAATGGCTCAAAGAGTAGGGTGCGTGTAGGCAAACAGTTTTCAGACACTTATGAAATCCAGAATGGGTTGAAGCAAGGAGATGCACCATCTCCTCTACTATTTAATTGTGTACTAGAGCATGCCATTAAATCTTTAGAGAATGAGGAAGGCTTACAACTCAATGGTATTAATAAGCTGTTAGTTTATGCTGATGATGTAATATTATCAGCATAAACTAACAGCTGATGATGTAATATTATTATTCGACACAGTCAAGAGATCAAAACTCTTAAATATATTGGAAGACAGAAATATACCAAATTTACTTCGGCAGAACATACAAAATATTTACAAAGACAACACCATAAAGATTAAATTAAATAACAGATTTTCTGAAGAAGGAATTATAAATCGTGGTGTGAGACAAGGCTGCCCCCTATCCCCAACACTCTTTGCAATTTATATCAATGAAGTAATATGTTGCTGGAACAAAACATATAAATTTGGAATAAGAATATCAGAAAATAGAAAATTAAACACCCTATTGTTTGCAGATGACCAAATAATAATAGCAAATTCCGAAGATAATCTACAGAAAGGTCTGTATGAACTTAACAAAATTACAGAAGAATATGGATTAAAGATATCTACAGAAAAAACAAAAATTATGGCATTTCAAGGTGTAGATCCTGTCAGAAGTAAAATTGTACTGGACAATAAAATTTTGGAGCAGGTGAATAATTTTACATATCTAGGATGCAATATCTCATATGAAGAAGAAAAGGATGTAAATGCAAAAATATCTAAATTTTTAAGAATTTTAGGGTTAATAAATTCTATCTTCAAGCCACAGTTAGTCCAAAAGCATTCAAGACTGAAAGTGTATAAAACACTGGCTCTTCCAACTCTTTTGTATGGTAGCGAAGTATGGACGTTGAAACAGAAGGATATACAGAGACTTAGATCTGCTGAAATGAGATATCTTCGGAGGACTGCAGGATACACACTACTAGATCACAAAAAAATGAAGACATCTTAGAAGAATTACACATGGAATCTTTAGAAAACAAAATTTCTGATTATAAGTCAAGATGGATACAACATGTTCATCGAATGGAAGATCACAGAATACCCAAACTAATGTTAAGATATCAACCTGCAGGAAGAAGAAGACCAGGACGTCCACTCAAAAGACTTCTGGATGGTGTTTCTCTTGAGGCCGAAACAGGTCAACAAATGGCCTAAATTCGTGAATGTACTATGATGATGATGATGATGATGTAATATTATTGGCCGATAACGAGGAGATACTAAAGGATAACACACACACACTATTGAGTAACACTAAGAAATTTGGACTGGAAGTAAATATCAATAAAACTAAATATATGGTCACACGTAGAAATTCATTAAATAATGGAAATGGACAGCTAATGACAAGTGAGGGAAATTTTGAGGAGGTGGCTGAATTCAAATACCTAGGAACAATAATCACAAGTAGGAATGAGATGCACAAAGGAATTAAACATAGGCTCAATTCTGGAAATGCATGCTATTATGCATTGCAGAGACTCTTGATGTCCCAACTCCTTTCAAAAAACGTTACACTGAAAATATATAAAACTATTATTCTACCAGTTATATTATATGGGTGCGAAACATGGACTCTTACTTTAAGAGAGGAAAGAAGATTACAAGTATTTGAGAATAAAGTACTTAGGAAAATTTTTGGACCAAAGAGAGATGAACAGACAGGTGAATGGAAAAGACTACATAACAATGAACTACATGGTCTTTATAGAAAGCCAGATATAATAAGAACAGTTAAGTCTCGTAGATTGCGATGGGCAGGACATGTTGCACGTATGGGGAATGGGAGACTTGCATGGAAGCTTCTTGTAGGAGGGCCAGAGGGAAATCGCCCAGTTGGTAGACCAAGAATGAGGTGGGAGAATAACATTAACTATGATTTGAGGGAAGTAGATTATACAGAGAATGATTGGAAAGCATTAGCTCAGGATAGGGATGTATGGAGAGCTTATGTCCGTGCGGCCATGAACCTACGGGTTCGATAGTGCCAGTGAGTAATTAAGTAATTATAGGTTATTGCTGTGATTTCGAGGTAGCGTGCTGCCTTTTCACGCAGCGGGCCCGGGTTTGATCCCCGGTCGGGGCAGTTTTTCTGGGTGAGGTTTTTATCGGGGTTTTTCCTCACCTGTAAGACAAATGTCAGGAAAACGTTAAGGGCCAAACGGTCCCCGAAATCATATGGCCATCATCATCATCTCATCTTCATCATCAACCTTCGCCGGTGTGTAAAACAATAGGAAGCTAACACACCTACAATTCCCTAGTAAAACTGCAAGCATAGTATGAAAAATGCTGTGATTGCAGTGAAGGACCTGCCTTTGGACAGAATTGCTATGGATGGATAATTGTTATTATTATTACTATTATTATTATTATTTATTATTATTATTATTATTATTATTATTGTTGTTTGTATTATTACACTCTTTCTTTCTTTGCCTTGTAAACTTTATATTGTGCAGCCTATATATATATTATGCATCATTAATCAACGTGTAGATAATTCATAATTGTTATCATAATGTATAATTTAACCCTGGTGAAATGGAAGAGAAGACCTTACGGTCTTATCTCCATCAGGTACAAGAAATAAATAAGATAAATAAATAAATGAATAAAATCTAAGTTTTGTTCTCTAAGATCATATTTTTCATGTTAGCACATATGAAACATCGAGTAGACTTTCTTTCCATATTACTATTTCACTTTCTATTTTACTTGCATTGTCTAAGTAGGAGCCGAGGTAGGAAATTCTTTAATATTTTCAAAAGTGTAGATTTGGTTGTGTTCCATTTCCATGCTTGCGTAGTTTCATGTATTTTGTTCTGGTTTCATTCACTGTCCAGGCAATCTAATGTCCTTCGACATAAAGAATACTAAACATCTATTTCAGGACAGGAATACTTCTTCCAGTTAACACAATGTCATCAGAAAATACGATTTTGCAGTTTTTATATAGTTTTATTTTTACGCATGTGCAATACCGAATAAGTATAAATTTCAGTTGTTAAAATGACAGATTATATAGAATTTCCAAAATATCAGAAAGGAACACATTTGAATAGCGTAGAGAAACGAATTATTTTTAATATTTTCAAAGATTTTGGTGAAAAATTTCCCACATAGCTATCGAGGATGCGGTGAAAGTAACAGCAGAATTTACAGGTGAGTCAGTATGGAGCATAAATTCTGCTCGTAATGAAATTATACCCGTAAATAAAGGATCTCGTAGATTGCGATGGGCAGGACATATGACACGAATGAGGAATGAAAGATGTATAGAAACTTTTTGTAGCAAACTAGAGGAAAACGCCCGGTTGATAAGCCAGGAATGAGGTAGGAGTACAATATTAACTAGGATTTGGGGGAAGCAGATTATACAGGAGATGATTGGAAAACATTTTCTCGCGATAGGGATATATGGAGAGTTTATGTCCGTCATGAACCTAGGAGTTCAATAGTGCCAGTGAGTGAAAATACATACAATTAATAATTAATAACCTTTAGCAAAATTTTAAATATCACTCTGACACCCAGATTTTCTTCGCTACAAAACTAGGTACGTAATATTTGAATATGAATTAAACAAAATCAGACCATAAATTCGACATGCTGAGGAATTCGATTTACGTTTACGCAGGCAGCTCTTACCTCACAGACTTCGTAAAGTACTGATATTGGACACAGCATTAAATGAGTAAATATGATGACAATGTTGTTATATCCCTGATACTTGGATATTATAAAGTACATATGAAGCTGGAATGTTAAAAGATTTTAAACGTTGCTTTTAAGAGAGGAAAACACTTGATAACCACGCAACAACACTTCAACTGTTTTTTTCCACTCCATTTAATAAGCTAACAGAGTGTTTCTATTCACGGTCAACTTCAATGTGTTCAATACCTCTAAATTTTAACTTATTTCTAAGCATGACAAACCCTAATCACAGTGCACTTTAAAAATTAATCTTAATAGGAGACAACTAAGGAGAGAGCTAGATAGTAACTCATAATGGAACAATTATTATCTCATTATAAACAGAATTTCAATTTATCATCTCCTGTGGAGATCACAGCCTATGTACAGGCAGCCTCGGTTTTCATTTGGCCAACAAACAAAATTATGTTTCTTAAACATTTTCTAACAATATTGAAAATAATATTAAGAATAAAAAATATTTTCATTTGTTTTGTTTTAAATATTGTATAATTGTAAAATTAGTTTTCTATATTTCATTATTTTTCTTTGTTTTTTATATACATTAGACAGGGGCAATTTAATATGTCTTGCTTGTATACATTTTATTATTAGTTTTAGTCTTAATTTTAACTAAGATTAACTGGTTGCATTATAGATCGTAAAATAATAGATATTATCTTTTTTATCAAATTTTTATTTAGTTTTTCATATTATAGTTAATTGAAATTGTTATATTCTGATGTAATATATGTTTGTCCTGGTGAGTGGAAGCTAAATAAATCTAAATCTAAAATCTAAAGAATGCAACGCCCAAAAATAACTAGTAAGTTCTGAAATTCTAAGTTCTGAAATATTATTTTTTTATTGAATCTCCAATAATATGAACCCTATTTCACCATCCGGTATGTTAGGGTTTTAGTTACAATACAATTAATTATTTACAGTAATTTAGAGTGTGGTTAATTTCTAGAATTACATAATAACGTAATATGAACAAATAAATAAATAAATTAACAAACCCAAGTAAAAACTAACTCAAAGTCTCTTAAAAATATGATGGATAAAGCCCACACAGCTTTTTATATCAACACTTCTTACATAAAATATTTGACAAAGGCAGTTGAAATCTATTAAGGCAATAACTTAATTTTTTAATAAATTCATGTTTTTTTTGGAACCAAATGCGAGACACTCAAATAACAGGTGTGAGATAGTCTGGCTGGAAATTTTGCAAATACCTACTTTAAATCGTTCCAAATAATGTCCAAATTTACCGTGTCCAGTCATAAATTGTGTTAATACAAAATTTGGTTCTACGTATTTGCACTTTATTCGGTCAAAAACAGTTGGGAAAAATAATGTTCTTGTCAAATCACCATTAATATCACTCAACATTCCAATTTTGTAAGAGATCATTTTTTAATACTTCTTTAATGTATGATAGAGGACAGAAGGGGTAAAGGTAATCCATATTTGAATTAGCAGCTGATTTGGCAAGAAAATCTGCACGTTCATTTCCTGTAGTTCCAGCATGTCCTTTAATCCAGCCTAGACAAATGTGTCCAAGATGTTGGTTTAATTTTGTTCTTATAGAGGTTGCAATTAGGTGACGGTTGAATCTGTCATTGATAGCCGAAAGTGCTGCCTGGGAGTCACTATAGATACAAGAAGACTTTTAACAATAAAAGTTGGTTGGATTCAAATATTACGATCTGAGAATACATAAGGATGTCTCGGAAATCCACTTAAAATATGGTATGAGACCCATCGGAACCCTTCATATCCGTCCCACAATTTTTTTACGGAAAAGTCTGGAGTCATTTTCGCCTGCTCTTTTCAAAATGTATAAGTAGTTTCCTTCCAATTTTAAAGCGATTAATCCAATTAACTTAATCTAAAATAATCTAAAATAAACTAACCTAATGTAACATAATCTAAGTTACTTTAGCATAATATACTGTATTCTAAAAGAATATAACCCAATGCAACCTCTTCAAATTAACCTAACTTAATCTAACGTAACCAAATCAAAAGCTTGAATTTTATAACACTTTTAACCAACTACATTCTAGGGCGAAATTATCATAAGTAATGTCACGAGTGATTTCCAAATTATCGATAAATTCATGACTCACGAAGTGAGGAGTGAATTTATCTAGAGAATTTGGAAATCAAGAGTGGCATTTGTTAGGACTATTTAACGAATAAAATTAAGCTGTTTACTCACAAATCATTATTTAAATATAGTTATTTTAAAATATTTATATATTTAATGTAAACGGCGATGTTTGAAAACAAATGAGAAACGATTGGTATGCTTCATTTGCTTATTTTGTTCATCACTGCAACCAGATCATATTATTTATTGCCAAAGGAAAGCAATATTGTAAGAATGCACTCTAGTGGACAAAAAATGAAACACATCAAACCGTATATTAATTCATTTATGGTCCTATGATGTAAGTATGACAATTATATTTTTCTGGAATATTATTACCTGGGGATAAATACATTTAAGAAAGTGCAAACACTGGATTCTTTTTTTGGTGGTATAATCAATTGCTACATATGTTGTTTATATTAACTCCCGCATGCGCGGGACATTTGTCTTACAGGTGAGGAAAAGCCCCGATAAAAACCTCACCCAGAAAAACTGCCCCGACCGGGGATCGAACCCGGGCCCGCTGCGTGACAAGGCAGCACGCTACCTCGAGACCACAGCGGTGGACCTCCTATGATGTAAATATTTCAATTATATATTTCTGCAACGTTAATTTCTGGGAAATAATGCGATTAAGAAAGTGCAAACGGTGGTTTCTTTTTTGTGGTGTAATCAATTGCTAGGAATGTTTTCATATTATGTCTCGCAAGCACAATCTGGTTACATTCCTGCAGTATATATACAATCTGGGAGTCACTTGATAAAATTAAAGTGATAAATGAAAGTGATAAAATCGAGGTGAAAAAGACTGATTGGTTGTAAATCAAAATTCACAATATTGTATGGATGTGAAACTTGGGCTCCAGTGAAAAGACAGAAGGATAGAATACAGACGGCAGAGATGCGATTCCTAAGACAAGTAAAAGGATGTACAAGACTTGATAGAATAAGAAATGAAGATATAAGAGAAGAATTGAAAGTACAGCCTTTATTGGATAAAGTCACGAATTACAGACAGAAATGGATTGATCACATGGATGGAATGAGTAAGGAGAGATATCCATTGTTAGCCAGGAATTATCAAGCCAGAGGAAGGCGTGATGTTGGAAGACCTAGAAGACGTTGGGCTGATGCAATATGAAGTCGGCACGGGCAATTGCCTAATCCCTGGAGTGATGATGATGATGATGATCAAAATTCATTGATTGGTCATTGACTGTCATTTGTTAAATAGTCAGGACAATTTACCCACCATGTGGTAAAGATACTGTAGCAAATTAATTAAAAGTCATATTTGTATAAACTGTTATATCAAAGTATATTTTTTACCCCATGTCGCGACAGGGCTAAAAGGCTCTGGCCTACCAGCCGACTGTTGGTCTCACATATACATGGGTAAATCACAGAGGTATACGATCATCCTGCCAGTATAAAGGTGACATGTGTTCAGTAAGTCGGGTCCCCAACTTATGTAACTGGTTTTCTTAACCTGAAGCCGCTACTTATTGTAGCTACCCAAATTCCTCAAATGCTGGGTGGGCACCGGCCCCATACTGGCCGAAATTCCATGAGAAAATTTCTTACCGCATGGAGATTCGAACCAGCGCAATTCCTGTAGCTCTGCGCCAAAACCTCTTCACTCAGGTATGGCGCGGGAATAGGCCTATATTTTGACCAAATTAAAATTCAATATTACATCCTGTATTCAAAATATTACAGGTACAGCAATAAAACTACTGAGACAGGTTTTATATATAATGACTGCTTGAAGTTAAAATTTTACAATCTCCTATTTATTTTAGAATATATATATCGACTGAAAATTTCAGATTCCTAGTTAAGATGAGAACTGAACATGTAGGTAAACGATGGTCAAATTTTAGTATTTTTTTTTTCAAAATGCCCCAGGTTTGTCTTTCGATATTTCTGGTTTCTCTCCAGGCATGGCGTACTTGTAACCCACTTCTGAGGTTGGGGCGCCTGGAAGGCGGGGTTACGTAGCCCCGATGATATGATGGGTGATGATGATGATAATGGTGCGCCAGGAGAGTCCCTAATCCTATGCTTAACCTAAGATGAATATGAATGATGATGATTGCGATGGCCATATGATTTCGGGGACCGTTTGGAACTTAAAGTTTTCCTGGCATTTGTCTTACAGGTGAGGAAAAACCCCGATAAAAACCTCACCCAGAAAAACTGTCCCGACCGGGGATCGAACCCGGGCCCGCTGCGTGACAAGGCAGCACGCTTGACCACAGCGGTGGACAATTTTAGTCATTTAAAACCTAACCTATACACAATTATGTATACGAGGGCGGATCGGAAAGTAACGCACAATAATGTTTTTAAAAAAGTTTAATAGTAAAAAAAAGGAAAAAAAAATCACAAATGAACTTACATCTTTTACCTACTTTTCGACATAGTCACCAACTTTCTCAACACATTTTTCCCATCGTGTTACCAGTTTCAATATGCCCTGTTCGTAGAAGTCCGTTTGGTTGGAGTGTAGCCATCTGCGCACTGCTGATTTCACTTCCACACCTGTCTCAAAGCGTTTGCCGGCCAGGAATTTCTTCATGGGACCAAAGAGATGAAAATCCGATGGTGCAAGATCCGGACTGTATGGTGGATGCTGGAGCACCTCCCAACCAAATTCGGCGATTTTCTGACGAACGACAGCAGCAACATGGGGGCGAGCATTGTCATGAAGAAGTTTAACGTTAATGTTGTGACGTTTGTCACGAATGGCACGACGCAACTTCTCCAAAGTTTTAATGTAGGCCGCAGCATTCACAGTGGTCCCGTGGTCAGCAAAGTCCACCAATAAAACACCATGCATATCCCAGAACACTGTCACAAGCACTTTTCTGGCAGATTGAGTCACTTTGAATTTTTTCTTTACTGGTGAACCAGCATGTTTCCACTCCATTGATGCCTGCTTGTTTCGGGCGTGTAGTGGTACGCCCACGACTCATCACCTGTGACGATTCCTTCCAGAAAGTCATGTCCTTGTGCGGTGTACCGCGTTAAATGGTCCAAGCTTGCCATCATTCGCTGGCCCTTGTGGTCGTATGTCAGGTTCTTAGGCACCCAGCGAGCACTAACTTTACGGAATTTCAAATTTTCATGAACAATATCGTACACCGCACCATAGGAAATGTTGAACTTCTGCGATAAGGCTCGCAGTTGCACACGCCGGTCGTTCAGAATTGCCGCCTCAATGCCTCTGACATTCTGCGGGATTGCTGCTGTTGTCGGCCGGCCGGAGCGTGGCGAATCACTAAGGTTCACGCGTCCGTCTTGGAAGAATGTGCACCACCTGGAGACATTGCTACGGTCCATACAATCATCCCCATACACGCCACGCATGTCCCTGTGAATTTCACTGGGTTTATGCCCTTTGGCCCACAAAAATCGAACAACACTTCTGTGTTCCTCACAGGTGGACGACTGTAGCATGCGCGCCATCTTTGTTGCATAGTTCAAGCTTCTCTCGCAAGAGGTTCACCTGAGAAAAAAATACCATCTGTAGTGAAATCTTCAAACTATATTCCTGTGAAATTTCAACATTCTAGCTGCAATACCAAGGCAGAAAAAAATTATTGTGCTTACTTTCCGATCCGCCCTCGTACATATTGCAAGAAAACAAAACAAACACAGATATATTATTTGAACTTATTGTTGAATCTATTCTTGAAAAAAAAGCAGATATATTATTTGAACTTACTGTTGAACATATTCTTGAGGGGGAATAAATTATATATATATATATATATATATATATATATATATATATATATATAGGTTATATATATATATATATATTATAGAAACAAATAATTGCTAGACGTTAGAAGAATCGTCAGACAAATACCGCCCAAAGTAATATAAAAAAAGCCGAATGGGAAACGAAGGCAAGATTGGCCACTTACTGGTTGGATAATGAGACCGGAACAGACCACTAGATCTTTATCCTTGATGTTTATAATAGAATAAAATATATAACGTTTTGATTACGAGTTACACTTTATGTCTGTTCACAATGAACTCTTCCTAAAATAACCAACTCATGTCACATTTTCTCTGCAACTGTTTCAATGATATAGCTGATACTTTTTATATCTATCGTGCTGATATTGTTAGTCGCCTGAAGATATGTTCGCAAACTTATGTACATAGTATACAGTAGGACTATATTTTGAAATCTGACACTTCATTATTATTACGTTTTAATTATTTAAGTAATTCTGTCACGCAAGAACTGTCTATATTGAGTAAATTCCTCAGCAAGTCGAAATTAAGGTCCGATTTTCCTCGTTTACGCAATATTTTGTCTTTTGTTTATTTAAATCTATTACGTTACGGTAAAACAACCATGTCGACCACTAGAGCTGTATTAAAATTTAGCTGATGTTTGGAGAATTCCTTCGTCGGTTTACTTAAACGATATTAACATAATTTCATTGCGAAAAATTGAAATTTGCATAGCGACCGTTAGAGCGTTAGAAGTCATACACGCACACGCACATACACTCTCTCTCTCTCTCTCTCTCTCTCTCTCTCTCTCTCTCTCTCTCTCTCTCTCTCTCTCTCTCTCTCTCTCTCTCTCTCTCTCTCTCTCTATACATAAGCACATACGCATATACGCACGCACACACTCACGCTCGCACGCACGCGTACACACACGCGTACATGCATAAAATACAGGAGAATTTTATTAAGTTTTTTACAGTTTCACGAGAAAGGTTTGTTTAAGTTTTCACCATTAACTTACATCGCGTCTGTTTGTTTTTTACGCATGCTACCTGGGAATAGAGTTTCATAATAATGCTGCTAGGTGTCAGACACTGCCCAGTTGTACCACTTCCTCCATTTTCACGTGCGGAGCCAATAGATGACAATATGAATCCTATCAGAACCGTTTTCCTGGATCTGTCCACCTCTGATCTCATTGTCCAATAGATTATTCACCTTAGTTTTCTCATCTAAGTTATTGAATATGTTATTAATTAAAGTTTTCAATAAACGAAGGATATAATTAAACTTTTAAGTTACAAGCGATCATTATTCCGATTGAGGGTCTTTCCACTTTTCAGCAGTTGCCCTTTTACCAGCCGGCTGCTGGCCCTTCACATCCACATGTGTCAATCACAAAGGTAGATGATCAACAGCCAGTGTAGGGGTGACATGTGGTTAGCATGTCGAGTCCCCCAGCCGTTATAGCTGGTTCCTCAACCTGGATCCGCTACTTATTGTAGCTACCCAATTGCCTCACGATGCTGGATGGGCACCGGTCCCATACTGGCCGAACTACCATGAGAAAATTTCTTCCCCCATGGAGACTCAAACCAACGCAAGTCCCATAGCTCTGCGCCCAGGCTTCCTACCTTAACCGCTAGGCTACGGCGCGGGATCATTATGACAATGGGTATTACTGTTGATATCAACAATTATTTCCTTAAATTGGCAAAATATATATATAATGCAATAGATACTGGAGTTCTAGTATCCCTAGACAGTAACTCCAGGTCTAGAACGTGGCACGATGTCAAGGGGCAAAAAAAATTGAATATTTAAGCTCACAAAAATTAGGCTGTCGCGTAGAGAGAATGAACCACTTTCACTGCTACAGCTACCTTCCGGGATCGTTGGGTTATGACTATGCTGTACTTAGTAACGTGTTCCTGATATCTAAAGAAGTTATTAATGAGAAAACAGCCTGCCTCGGGCCCATAGAAGGCGGCTAACAATTCATCTTTCTTTTCCAGTTGAACGTGCATATAAATATAAATACTGATTATAAATTGCATAGGATGAAATAACTTCGTTACAGGATAGAGAACAATGATTACTCTTAAATAACAACAAGGGGCGTAATATAAAAGTTAAGCTTTTAATGAAAAACAAGTGTTGATTGTAAAAAAAACAAAGTAATAAATGAATAACAAAAGATTGATCTTCGATCAATCGATCAGACATAGATAATAACAAAGTATAACTGAATAAATAACATACCATACAAACTGTCACACTCATACATGTCCAAACTCCATTGGAATTCCTTTTTCCATGCTTGATTGGACTAACTCAAATCCGACCATTCCTCGGTCACAATCCACTTGTTTATCTTATAAATCACCATGTTAACTTTGCCGATGCATGGTGCACTTAAGCTGGATTCGGATACTGAATCCACTTCTACACAACATAACGCCACTTGCTAGGCCGATCGAATGATAAGGTTCATTGAGATTACCAAGCATATAAAGGTTCGCGAGTAGAGGGGATGAGCGCTATAAAGATGCGCGGGGGGAAAGGGTAAAAGGGAAGGGGTAGCCACACGGAACAAAGGACATTGGCAGGCTTCATAAATGTTCTGGAGGAGCACAAAGATGAATAACTGAACCGCAAAAAGGTACTTTCGGTTCAATAGCTCCCCCTACACCCTCCGGGTAAAAAGAAAAAGAGTCCATAGGCTTTAAAGTAATGTCCAGTGAAACAATCCCACGTTGGGAGGGGCACATAAACACTATCGGATTCCAGCGGTACTATTAATGCAAATCTTCCATCGTCCCCAATATCACAATCACCACACTCGCTTTAATGTAGACTATTCATGCGCTGAAAATAAACTCCATTTGATTCAGCCGCCATAGTACAAGTCTGCGGTGTTCCAGGTGAAGCCCCGGGTGACGATATGATGATTGGATTGCCGGATCGCAATCCCGTTCCACCGCTTTCCAAGAATCCGTAGTTCCAAAAGCCACTATGCTGGTCAGCTGGGCACTCGGGGGTCGGCCGGATCCTCCAAGCGCTCGACTGCCGAACACTCCAGGCTTACAAAGAGTCGAACTGCCAATGTTTAGGAAAGGTAAACTGAAACAAAGAACAGGCAAAAGCAGGAAAGCAGAACCATATGTGTCATAATACAAAATATCTAGCTTAACATACAGCTCTTTTTCTACAAACATGCTAGAGTTTACTCCACAGTATTACATAATTTAATTAGATCAACATGTTGTATTATAATGTGGTCATGGACGCCGACTAACTTCTATTCACCTTTTTTTAGAATTTAGTTTGCGTCTCATTAGCAAGACCTGAACCACATGTACAAAAACTCATTCTGGTAACTCTGACAACGAAAAGGATGGTACAATCAGCTCAAATATTCATATTTAACATTAGTATACTTCAATATCCGAAACAAACATATATATATATATATATATATATATATAAACAAACCACGTAGACTAAGATCGACACTCTCTAGAAAGATGCCCATACCGCTGACATTTCCAACATTGTAGATTATTTTTTTGATTGCCAAGAAGGACGACTCGCCGAAGTACTAGATTTACTTAAATTGTCAGTTCTACTTCTTTCACTAAAGTCCCTCTGTCTTTCAGCGATCTCGAAATCCGCCACCTTCCTGGCCAAGCCACACATTTCGGCTACATTTTGAGGCTTCGTAGCAAAAACCAAATGCTGTCTAGTAGCCGGGGACATATTCTGCAGAATAAGATCAATTAACTTTTCTTCCGAAAATAAAGGATTCAACACAAGTGAAGCTCCTTGTATGTTGGAGATAAACTCCAACAAAGATTCCTTAGGCATTTGGAATCGTCGTGAGACAAATTTAATCCAAAAGCCTTCCAACAATCTAGGAGGCAACAATGAACACTTCACATGTTCTAAACTCTCCATCCAAGAGAATCTCAACTTAACAACTTCACTCCAGACTTTCAATAGAATTTCTCCGATGCAACTCAAAATCGAGTTTACAAAATACTCATCGGGAACTAATTTCAATTCGAAGAGCGAGTTAATTTTAATGAGGAAGACCACTAGCGATTCCTTATCTTCACCGTCGCAGGGATCAACTCTTTTAATCAACTCTCGGAAAATCCGCTGATTATTCTCTTCCAAAAAAGGAGAAAGGTTGGAGACAGTTCCACTCGAAAAATCTTTGATAGAGCTAAGTCTATGATCACTTATATTCTTATGCTGTTCTGCCAAATAATCCTCTTGATTTGCACTATCTACAATAAACTTACGTTTTATTAACATTTGTTCAGCCGGGGAGAGAGAATTCATATGATTTTTAAGCCGCTGACGTAATATGTTTACATCACCTTCAACCTCAATACCTAGTAGGTTTAACTCTCGAACGAGATGGTCTTTGGATATTACATCTATCCAACTAGGCATGATTACAAAGTATAATAGACACAAGATGTAAACAATTATAGTCGAACGTAGTTTTATATGCATGAATCAGTCTCTGTTATAAAGAAAGATGAGTCAATATTTACGTAACGTAAAGCAAACACGTAAACTAATACTTAATAACTTTACCATAAATGCCAAGCATCGAAAACAAGTAATAATCCGCAGGGTAATATCTCTGAAAAGATACAGATTTTCTAATTCTAAATTTCATTAAAGACCATAATACAGAGTTCATACCCTTGTCTTGGTGTTTGAGACCAAAACTCCGAAACTTGAATTAAATTGATACTACAAGAACCACAGTTAATAACATACAGCATAACTTGTAATGTGAAAAACACAAAACAAACGCTTTTCTACCATTTGTACTTAGTGAACCCAAAATTACACATCTGCGACCATTTGTGCGCATTGAATCCAAAAACATTGAACCCAAAAAACCGTTGAACTCAAAAACCCAAAACCACGCTCTGATAAACCATTTGTCGCGTAGAGAGAGAATGAACCACTTTCACTGCTACTGCTACCTTCCGGGATCGTTGGGTTATGACTATGCTGTACTTAGTAACGTGTTCCTGATATCTAAAGAAGTTATTAATGAGAAAACAGCCTGCCTCGGGCCCATAGAAGGCGGCTAACAATTCATCTTTCTTTTCCAGTTGAACGTGCATATAATATAAATACTGATTATAAATTGCATAGGATGAAATAACTTCGTTACAGGATAGAGAACAATGATTACTCTTAAATAACAACAAGGGGCGTAACATAAAAGTTAAGCTTTTAATGAAAAAACAAGTGTTGATTGTAAAAAAAAACAAAGTAATAAATAAATAACAAAAGATTGATCTTCGATCAATCGATCAGACATAGATAATAACAAAGTAAAGCTGAATAAATAACATACCATACAAACTGTCACACTCATACATGTCCAAACTCCATTGGAATTCCTTTTTCCATGCTTGATTGGACTAACTCAAATCCGACCATTCCTCGGTCACAATCCACTTGTTTATCTTATAAATCACCATGTTAACTTTGCCGATGCATGGTGCACTTAAGCTGGATTCGGATACTGAATCCACTTCTACACAACATAACGCCACTTGCTAGGCCGATCGAATGATAAGGTTCATTGAGATTACCAAGCATATAAAGGTTCGCGAGTAGAGGGGATGAGCGCTATAAAGATGCGCGGGGGGAAAGGGTAAAAGGGAAGGGGTAGCCACACGGAACAAAGGACATTGGCAGGCTTCATAAATGTTCTGGAGGAGCACAAAGATGAATAACTGAACCGCAAAAAGGTACTTTCGGTTCAAGGCCTATATATATATATATATATATTATATATATACTGAATTATACGAGTGAATACACCACATTTGAGAGCGTCACAACAAATAGACCTCGCAATAACAAACGGCAAGTTATTATCTTTGGTGAAGGATTGGCAGCGTAGAGGAGAAGAGAAAAGTTGCTCAGATCATATATATATATATATATATATATATACATTTAAGAGATAATCAGGAAGAATCATCATCATCATCATCATCACTCCAGGGATTAGGCAATTGCCCGTTCCGACTTCATATTGCATCAGCCCAACGTCTTCTAGGTCTTCCAACATCACGCCTTCCTCTTGCTTGATAATTTCTGGCTAACAATGGATATCTCTCCTTGCTCATTCCATCCATGTGATCAATCCATTTCTGTCTGTAATTCGTGACTTTATCCAATAAAGGCTGTACTTTCAATTCTTCTCTTATATCCTCATTTCTTATTCTATCAAGTCTTGTACATCCTTTTACTTGTCTTAGGAACCGCATCTCTGCCGTCTGTATTCTATCCTTCTGTCTTTTCACTGGAGCCCAAGTTTCACATCCATACAATATTGTGGGAACCGCCATAACATTATACATTTTTATCTTGGTTTCTTTTCTAATTTTATTTTTGAATGTTCTCTGTATTGTTCCACACACCGTCTGAAATTTATTTATTTTGGAGTCAATATCTCTTTCCACATTGTAGCCAACATCACAGCCCAAATATTTGAAACTAGACACCTGTTCTATACTTTGATTTTCTAAAATAATTTTGGTTCTCACTGGATCTCTTCCTCTAAAAGCCATGGTCTTCGTTTTCCTTACAGAAATTTTTAGATCGTATAATTTACATATTTCATTTAATGCATGCATTGATTTCTGTAAGTCGTCTTCATTTTTCTGTATTATGATTACATCGTCAGCAAATAAAAGATTATTTATGCACATTTTATTATCCATTCTTATTCCTGGATTTACTAAAACTTTCCATTTATTAAAAATATCGTCTATATATATATTAACAAAGTGGGTGATAAACTACATCCTTGTCGTAATCCAGTATTTGTTTTGATTGCATCTGTTCTTTTGAATCCGGTATCTATAATTATATTTGTGTCTTCATATAATGTCTTTATTGTTTCAACAAGGCACAGCGGGTATCCTTTCATTCGTAATATTTCCCATAATTTTTGTCTGTTTACTCGATCGAAGGCCTTATCCAAATCTATAAATCCTATGTGAGTTTCTAAGTTATGTTCTCTTCTCTTTTCTATGAGTTGTTTCAGTGTAAAGACATTGTCTATACATGACCTTCCCTTTCTGAATCCACTTTGATTTTCACTTATTATTACTTCTGTTATGTTTCTCAATCTATTATTTATTATTTCGTATATATTTTGTAGCCAGTATTCATTAAGCTAATCCCTCTGTAATTCTCGCAATTTCTCCGGTCTCCTCTTTTGAATATATTCTTGACAATTGCTGTTTTCCAAGTGGTTGGAATCCCATAGGTCTGCCAACATATATTAATTAGATGAAGTATTCGTAGTTTACACAATATTCCACTATATTTGATTAATTCCATATTTATATTATCTAATCCTGTTGCTTTCCTATTCTTAGTGGTTTTCAA
This sequence comes from Diploptera punctata, assembly GCA_030220185.1. Classification (NCBI taxonomy): domain Eukaryota; kingdom Metazoa; phylum Arthropoda; class Insecta; order Blattodea; family Blaberidae; genus Diploptera; species Diploptera punctata. The sequence continues at coordinate 1,353,529 of JASPKZ010007283.1, read as the reverse complement.
AGCCATTTCTAATTCATTTATGTCTATTACATCAATATTTTCCACTTTTATTTCTTCCTCATTGTTCTCTTTTCCTTCAATTTCCTCCTTTTTCCAAAGTTTTTTCATAATGCTGGATCCATTCTTGTTCTGGGATTATATTCAATCTGGCAGAATCTTTCTCAGTCTGATTTAGATGTTTCACTAATTTATAACCTATTTCTTGTCTTCCATACATATCATGTTCTACTGAGCTTATAAATTATCCCATGACTCCTGATGGGATTTTCTTATAATGCTTTTAGCAATTCTCCTTTTCATTTTATATTCTTCATAAGATTCTTCTGTTTTCAGTCGTAAGTATGTATGATATGCTTTTTGTTTTTCATTCACTGTATTTTGTATATTCGCATTCCAAGTTCTCAAGCCCTTCCTATTCCTTATTCTATTTTTTCTTTCCTAATATCTCATTTGCTGTTTTTATGTATTACATTTGATATATTTTCCCATTCAATATTTATATCTTCTGACGTCGCTATCTCTGATATATATTTATTCATTCTGCTTTCATAATGTTGTCTAATACTTTGATCTTGTAATAAATATATTTTATATACTTCTTCTTGGTTTCTTTTGTTCTTTATGTTATTTTTCCGCCATTTAGCTATTATGTTTATTTTGCTTATCACGAGATAGTGATCAGAGTATATATCGCTGCCTCTATGTACTCTCACATCTTTTACCAAGGCTCCTAGCTTGTTGTTTACGATTAAATAGTCAATTATTGATCTTGAGTTATATCCACTTCTTGTATATTTATGTATGTCCTTTTTTCGGAAATAGGTATTCATTATTTTAATTGATTATAGGCTGAAAACTGTCTCAAATCCTGTCCATTATCATTTATTGTTATTTCTCCATTATTTCCTATTACATTAGGTATAGGGACATTGCCTACTCTGGCATTTAAGTCTCCACTTATTATTAAATGATGATCTTTTGTATATTTATCAACTAATGTTTGTAATGTTTTATAAAATTTTTTTGTTTCTTCTTTCTTGCCTTCCTCTGGGGCATACACAGCAATTATCATCATATATCCTCTTTCAATTTTAAATTGGCTATCAGGATTCTTTCATTTATAAACTCATAGCTATTCAATTTGTTCTTCCATTTTTCATCTATTAAAATTGCTACTCCACACTGCGCTCTTGTTGTCTGTTCTACTCCGCTATACAACATAGTATAGTGTTGTAAGTCCTTTGTTCCTTTTAGTTTCTTTTTTGTTTCTGTTATTGTTGCTATATTTATTTCTTTTTTCTTTAATTCTCTTTCTAATTCTTCTTCTTTTGTATTTATTCCCCTTACGTTCCAATTTCCTAATTTCAAAATGTCCTTTATTCCAAATCGTATCCTTTTATCTTGCTTGGGTCGGTTCCTTTTATGACAATCCGGCTGATTTCCATGAAGCTTCTCAGTAAGATAAATGTCTCCTGGAAGCGTTACGAGCGCTTCGCAGGACAAGGATGGTGGAAGGGCTGCTTCCTCTGAGCCTCCAAACATGCTCCTCTGGGTATCCACCCCCCAAGAGAGGGCTGCTTCTTCCGCTCTCAAGCCCTACAAGTTTAGCTGTGCTATTCCTTGTCGCCCTGTTGACCGTTGAAGACTTGACTTGACGAAGATGTGGCCGCCCAATATGGATACAGACGCCATTCCTTCGTTGTGAGCTATACTTAGTTCCCCTCGCCTCTTACCCACCAGCAAGATTAACCTAAGTCAATCTTCCCCAGTAGAGTCGTCTGGTTCATCGGGTACTAAGCCCCCCCACCACGTCAAGGTGATAGCTCCTGGGGGGGATCAGGAAGAATTAAAACAAAAATTCCTACCACTGATGACTTAAACACAGCACTATCTAGAATTGTTTATGCAGAATACGATACAAAACATCTAGTGAGGGACTATCAAAGAGTCATCAATGCAGACTGCAAAAATCAATTAGGATATCAACCTCAATACGAAAACAATTTCAAAGGAAATATTTACCATGGTGGACGAAGAAGTAACAATATTAAGGAAGAAAACAAATACAAAAAGAAGGCGGTACCAAAAAAAACCAAAAAAACAAAAATAACCAGGCATTACTATTAAAGAAGAAATGGTTACCTGGAAGCTAAGAAGGAAAAATATGGAAGGAGAATAAATAAAGAAAACGTGCACTAGTGGAAAACAGGGTACTGTTCTTTAATACCGATCTAATAACCCGTGGAATTCTATTAAATATAATTTGGAAAAAAATATAAAAAAAACATAAAAAAAATCACCATTGACAGTATTGGAAAAGATGGACGATTCCGTCACATTTGGTCTACACGAAATATTTAAAAAGATCGATTATTTTGCTTACCACACGACGAGGAAGATGTTGATTATCGCGACTTACAAACAAGTGAAAAAGACACTTAAAAAAAAGCATTGAATACACAAGATGTCTGTTGATTTTATCCGTGTGTGTGTAAGTGACATCAAACAGATTATCGAGCACATGGATCAGAATAAAACTCCTAGAAGACAGAATAGTAAGCATAATTTTATTCCAAATAGCCTCAATATTATCAAAATGCTTTACAGATATACATATATATATGTATATGTATCCATCCATAGTAATTCTGCCCGAAGGCAGGTCCTTCACTGCAATCACAGCATTTCCATGTTATGCTTGCAGCTTTACTAGGGAATTGCAGGTGTGGTAGCTTCCCGTTGCTTTCCACACCGGTGAAGGATGATGATGATGGTGTTGATAATGAGAAGGATGGTGATGATAATGATGGTCATATGATTTCGGAACCCTTCGGGCCTTAAAGTTTTCCTGACATTTGTCTTACAGGTGAGGAAAACCCCCGATAAAAACCTCACCCAGAAAAACTGCCCCGACCGGGAACCCAGGCCCGCTGCGTGACAAGGCAGCACGCTACCTCGAGACAACAGTGGTGGACATATATATGTATATAATTATCTAAAAATTCATTCTTCCCTCAACAATGGAAGAAAGCAAGGCTTCTTTCCATCATAAAGCAAGCAAAATATATGATTACAAACGACAAGAATTATAAACCTATACGAATGTTAAAAACAAGTAACAAACTGCCTGAGAACTCATGATCGACAGAATAATGTATCACGTAAACAAATAATTTATTAAATGACAATCGGTTTTGCTTGACCCCACAGCGAAGCACATTATGTGTAGCAATGACATTGAAGAAATACGTAGACGAAATTATAAAACAAAATCAGTATCTACGCTTATCAGTCTTAATATCCAGAGTGCCTATTGTTCAGCTTGGTGGCCAAGCATAATGCAAGCTTTGAGAACATTTCAGTGTCCGAACAATTTATAGAAAATAGCGCTAATCAGACGAAGAGAAAGTAAATACATAAGCATCTACTTCAACAGAAAACTATTAGAACAAGTCGACAAAATCAAGTAGGTCAATCTCTGTATCATCATATTTACCTTCAATGAACATATAAAGTACCTGTCACAAATGTGCACAAGTTTGGGAAACGCTATCTCTAGAACTGCATGAATAAGTTGGAGATTGTATCACAAAGCTTTGAGGACAATATATAAAGGTGATATTATTCTCCCATAGCTGTTATATGGAGCTCCAGTTTGGACAAATGCTTGGGAGAGAAACTATAACTTCCAAAACGTAAACATGGGGAATATGCCAATAAACAAAATAATAGCAAGAACGTTTCGTACTACATCATAAGAAGCACTGTTTATGGTGACTGGATTCACTCCCATACCTTGCAGGATACAAGAAGCTGTGCTTATATTCTGTAACATAACACACAGACATGATGTCTGAAACGTTGATCACGTTACGCATTGTAAGAATTGGACACACCCAGCTGGACTTGTAGAAATCAAGAAAACAGGTGAAAATAAAACTTTCAAGTATGAAATCTATACGGATGGTAGCAAGAGTGATCACGAAGAGTCATATCATTCAACCAACAAAGCAGCAACTAAACTATAAATTTTCCCCCATTTGCTCAAATAATCAGGCAGAACAACTTGCTATCAAGAAAGCCATATATCAAACAACTTATCAGTGAAACGCAAGTAGAAGACGGAAAAGTAACTATATACACAAATATTAAATTACCTAGGGCTCTCTAAGGAACGGCAGGAACCGTAACACCCTCATCGAGAAAATTAGAATGAATCTGCGATTGGTAGAGAATGACAGTTGGCAAATGGATATCATCAGGGTGAAGTTTCATGTTGGAAACTATGACAACGAGATGACAGATCGTCAAGCGAAGCAGCAGGCAGTGAGAGACGACGAACTCTAAATTTGTCATGCGAACGTCCGAATAAGTGCAGTGAAGTACAAGCTAACAGCCAAATTCATGGAAAATTGGAAAAAGGAATGAAATTCCTCTACCCGACTCCTTACGAAATCATTGTTCCCTAGTGTGGATGAATGAGTAAAACTGAAAACTCAAATGACACCAAACCTGACCACCTTGCTTACTGTCTATGGCAGAATAAGTGATTATTTACAACGATTTAATACTAAGGAGAGTGACCTGTAGTAAAGAATGAATTAGGGTCAATTTATGTCAGACAATTAACAAAGTTTGTTAACAGTATTATTTCGTCAGTTTACAATAGGAGGGAGAAAAAATATATTAATTTAGTAATTATTAAGTAAATAATAGGTTAAACGAAAGTAGGGATGTAGCACAATTACCAGAGGTAGCACGATAAGTGTAAGAATTTAGTATTTCTTATTTTTTTAGAAATGGAACATACTACCAAGTAAATATTATAAAGTAAAAATATAGATACATACATTTATACAGGGCAAGTCAAAATGTTGTGCAGGTTTTCAGAAATTTATTATGTGAAATGTAATGAACATATAATATCGTGAGACATATTGTATGAAAGGTAAACTCTCAAAGTTTAGTTGTCCACTTCTAAAGTTCCGCGTTCACCCGCAAGATGTCAATAGCAGAGCAGTAAAGGAAAATGGCGTTGACTGGGGATCAGAAGTCTTTCTGTGTGCTTGATTACCATGTAAACAACTCTGTGACTAGTGTTCAACGACATTTCCGTACCAGATACGATAAAGACCCGCCGGATGGGGGATCCATTCGTAAGTGGTACACACAATTTAGGGATTCAGGCTGTATCTGTAAACGAAAATCGACTGGCCGTCCGTCGACGAGTGAAGAGACAGTCGAACGCGTTCGCACATGCTTCGTGCGGAGTCCACAGAAATCCACCTACCGGGGAGCGACAGAACTTCAACTACCACAAAAAACTGTATGGCGGATTCTCCGGAAACGTTTACAGATGAAACCCTACCACTTGCAACTGGTTCAAGCCTTAAAACCCGCCTTTGCGAGCGTCCTTCTGTGTTGATTTTCTCGCATTAATGGAAGAGAATGAGTTCCATGAGAGGGTAGTTTACAGTGATGAAGCGACTTTCCACCTTTCAGGAAAAGTGAATAGACACAATGTAAGGATTTGGGGAACTGGTAATCCCCATGCAACTCTGGAACATCAACGCGATTCTCCGAAAGTGAATGTCTTTTGTGCCATTTCCCATGCAAAGGTTTATGGGCCCTTTTTCTTTCATGAACGTACTGTGAACGGACATGTTTTCCTTGATATGCTACAACAATGGCTCCTTCCGCAGCTTGAAGCGGATAGTCCAGATTTCATTCTGCAGTTGGATGGTGCCCCTCCACATTACCATGGCAGTGTTCGAGACCATTTGAATACGGCTTTACCACAACGCTGGATAGGCAGTGCATCTCAGGGTGATCAACAACTCATTCATTGGCCACCTCGTTCACCAGGTCTAACCCCGTGTGATTTCTTCATGTGGGGTCTTGTAAAGGATCATGTTTACGTACCACCACTTCCAACAACACTGCATGAACTGCGTGCCCGCATCACAGCAGCCATTGCTGATATCGACCGCGGACTGCTACAGAAAGTTTGGCAGGAGATTGAATATCGGCTTGACATCTGTCGTGTAACAAAAGGCGCTCACATAGAACATCTGTGAATATTTAAAAAAAAACTTTGAGAGTTTACCTTTCATACAATATGTCTCACAATATTATATGTTCATTACATTTCACATAATAAATTTCTGAAAACCTGCACAACATTTTGACTTGCCCTGTACATATTTCTGTCATCGGTTATTACTTTTTAGTGAATTAAATGAATGGATTTTTGAAAATTTTTACATATCTTCATGAATTTTATCTAGTAGGAGGGGAAAATTATCATCATCATAGTACATTCACGAATTTAGGCCATTTGTTGACCTGTTTCGGCCTCAAGAGAAACACCATCCAGAAGTCTCTTGAGTGGACGTCCTGGTCTTCTTCTTCCTGCAGGTTGATATCTTAACATTAGTTTGGGTATTCTGTGATCTTCCATTCGATGAACATGTTGTATCCATCTTGACTTATAATCAGAAATTTTGTTTTCTAAAGATTCCATAGAATAACAACAACATTCTATTCTATGGAATCTTTAGAAAACAAATTTGGGCACGCCGTAGCGTAGTGGTTAAGGCACTGAGCTACAAGTCGGAGGGTTGAGGGTTCAAGTCCCGTTGGGGTCAGGATTTTTAAACTGACCCAAACCCTCTGGTGGCACTATGGCCCTGGGGTTGACTCAGCCTCTAACTGAAATGAGTACCAGACGCTTGTTCTGGGGTAAAGGCGGCCGTCACGCAGGGCTGACAACCCGGCTGACATAAAGTGCCGATTGTCTAGAAAAAGTGGGAGCCTTAACCTCCTACTACCCCAAGGGCCTCCTGAGGCCTGTTGTGGGATCACTTTACTTTAAAGATTCCATATGTAATTCTTCTAAGATGTCTTCATTTTTTTGTGATCTAGTAGTGTGTATTCTGCAGTCCTCCGAAGATATCTCATTTCAGCAGATCTAAGTCTCTGTATATCCTTCTGTTTCAACGTCCATACTTCGCTACCATACAAAAGAGTTGGAAGAGCCAGTGTTTTATACACTTTCAGTCTTGAATGCTTTTGGACTAACTGTGGCTTGAAGATAGAATTTATTAACCCTAAAATTACCATAGGATAAAAAAAATGTATCGCTATATTTGTGTATGTTTGTGTGCGTGTCCTTCCTTTTGTTTCTTTAAACCAACACGTACATAGAAACCAATTTAAAAAAGTACGATCTAGTTCGTTAACTAGCGAAATCGGTCCATTAGGAGTAGGAGTTTATCTGAAACGAAAATTTGAATGTAGCTCGAACGGTTGCAATTTTTTTATTTTTCGCAACGAAACTCAGCAGGCCTACTACTGACATAAAACAAGGAAGGTAGGCCTAATCTCCAAAAATCAGCAAATGTTAACCATTAGGTTTGGGGATTTACCTTAACCAGTAATTATAAATCGCTGTAGCAACCGTCATATTTCCTTTATTGGCAATGTATCATTTAAGCTGCAGTATGTTTTTAGTTGTGTCGAATTACACAATACATAGTAATGACTGGCTTGAGAAATTAGTGTTTCTATAATTTGAGAGTTAACAAAAGAAAATGTATTCTCTAAACCAGAAAAATTGTATCATAACTCTATTTACTGATGAATTGGTTTAGCATATGCAGTTGCTGTGAGTGTAGTTTTTAAAGCTACCGGTACTCGGCTGGGGATGTGTACACAGTATGTGGTCGCTGCCCACCGGGGGGTGTCTTATCACACCACCACTTTCATGCTCTCAAATCATTGTACTTTATTCCAGACGTTAAATCGATCCCTCGCTGAGTGTCTATTGGTCAATAAATTCACTCTTTTTAAATTCATCTCACTTTCATCTACCTGACCTTGGTTACCTCATTTATCGTGAGCTAAGTGATATTAATAAGAACAGTTATCGACTGCTGTGAACAGGAGAAGTGACACGAGTGGGGATTGGAAGAAGGACGTGCAAACTCCATGTAAGAGAACCAGAGTTCATTAGGTCCGCAAAGAATGAGATGGAAGAATAAAATTAACCATGATTTGAAGCGGGTGATTGATTTGGCAGTATTAGGTCAGGATAAGGATTTATGAAGAGCGTATTGCCGTGTGACCACTAATCTCCGGGTTCGATAGCGCCAGAGAGTTAGTTAAGCTTGTTAGATAATCAGGAATATAATAATGCTCTTTTTTTACCAAAGAGAAATCGACAGAAAGGAGACAAGAGAAAACAACATAACAAGGAGAACCTGATATCAAATACGCGTTACTATTTCCTCTCTTAAAGTAAGGAACCATGTTTGGCATCCGTATAATATAATATGGGACGCGGCTTAGCGCAGTTGGTAAAAGCAATAAGCTACAAGCATGAAGGTCGGCGATTTTAAATTTAATCTGGACTAGACTTTATGGTCCTGGGGTCGACACAGTCTCTAACAGATATGAGTCCCAGACACAAGTTTTCGGAATAAAGCCGACCGTCTCCCAGGACTGACAACCCGGGTGAGAACTCTTACCGACTGTCTAAAATATTGGGAACTTTTACGATGAAAAATCAAAGTAATATGATCCCGAGTCTAAAGATATTCTGTCTTCTAAAAAAAATTACGCCTAAATTAGAGCTTCTGATCAAAATTTAATCGGCTTTTCCCGTCCAACATTAGTTCCTTACCACGTGTATATTTAAGGCAATAAACTAAACACTATCATTCGTTAACATCTGTAGAGAAATAAGCTTAACTAATTAGCTTCATTAAGTAACTTCTGCAAGGAATGGGATGTACAGTCCGATTGGGAGATTCTCAAATTGAAAATAAGAAAACACCTATCGTTAAAGTGGAGAGTACATTAGAGACTGAAGTAGCTTTCTTGTGGGATTATATTTCCTTCAATTAAAACGAAAACAAATAATATCACTTGAAGAAAACTTATATTGTATAAGGTAAACTTTACAGAATATTATATTATTTTCCAATTACATATATTTACACACATTAAAGTTTGGTAAAATTGAAACTGATTAATTTTCATATTTACTGCTATTCCTAGCTGCTTAATCGGAGACAATACTACCATAAAACTCTGTGCATGATTTATTATAATTGAAATATGTCAACAACTCATTTTTATTGAGTTCACTGAACTCCTGTTTGGATCATCCCTCCATTTCAGCTACATTGCTGATAACAGCTGATAAAATTATTTGTGGAAGAACTGGATAGAAAATTATTTTGCCAATACCAAAATGTTTTTCTTCTTTCCCCATGATGTCAATAATACGAACCCTCTTTGAGCAATGGATATGTTCATAAATATTTCCTGGAAATGCATATTTTTATTTTACTTGATGTAAATTTATTTGATAAAAACTATTTCTCAGTAATATATTTAAAATATATAGATAGTAACTGAAAAAGATTTAAGAAACTTCTAAAATCAGGTGAATTTCTAAACGCAGTCATTTTGTTTGGATTGCAAAATCAAACCCCTGCTTATTGCAGCATACATAATCATTTAATACATTATAAATTTCTTCTGTGTGTAAAACGTGTCATTTGTCTTAAATAACTTACTTAAACACTAGGTCTGGTATCCAAAACGAGTATAGGCTATTCTTTGCTCTAGTTTAAATTTAAATTAACAGTTATTTGATAGATTTTACAGATTGTTAGTGAATTCTGTTTTTTGAGACATATCTGTTAAATGTTGGCAAAAGTACAGAAATATTTCTATAAAAATCATATTCCTATGAGACTGACTCTGGCTAGCCATCGATGTTGTCTTTTTGATAAAACTGAGCAATGCTAAGTAATCAATACTACTCAAGTATGATATTTTACTAATTTACTTGACAGACAAATTTTTATTTCAGATTGAAAGATAACCAGCTATTTGGAACATGCCTAAGGGTCGGTTTAACCAACACAGGTAACTGTATTACGCAAGTTTTCCCCGTGTATAACGCATAGCTTAAACTGGAGTAATACAATTACCTCTGTTGGTGAAACCGACCCTAAGCAATGAATGATGCTCTTTATCTGGAAAACCAAACAATATTCTTAAAACTGAGAATCGTTAGCAGAGCCTGATAAATAATTAATTAGTCATCATCATCATCTGCATTCATGGATTAGGTCTGTTGACCCGTTCCGACTTCAGTCCATCTCTTTCTAGGTCTGCCCACATCTCGGGTGCCTTTAGGTTTGTATTTTGTTATTTGTTTTGGATATCTATCTTCATTCATTCTGTCTATGTGTTGCTTCCATTTGTGTCTATATGTATCTATTTTATCAGTTATTGCAAATATTTCAAGTTCCTGTCTTATTTCTGTGTCCTTGATTCTGTCTTCCTTAGTGCACCCTTTAACAGATCTCAAAAATTTCATTTCTGCCGCCGTTATTCTACTTAGATCTTGTTTTTTATATATCCAGGCTTCTGACCATAGAGCAGTACCGGTACTGCCAATGTTTTATAAAATTTCAATTGGGCTCTCTTGTTGTTTTATTATTTAGTGATCGTTTTATCATACCACATATTCCCTGGAATTTTGCTATTTTATTAGTTATATCATTATCATAATTAAATGAAATGTCACATCCTAGATAATTGAGATGGTTCACCTGTTCTATGATTTTGTTTCCTGTTACTATTTTGTAAATAATTAATTAAGTGTTTATCACTTTAATTACCAACAATTCTAAGTAATTGGACAATAAGTACACATCATTTTTAAAAGTTCTGTGTACAATATGTGGACGACAATTTGCTTTCAAAAACCACAATTTCTTCCCTTTAAATTAACGCACACTGAATAATGTCTCCCGTAACTTGCATTTGTATTGACAGCAGACAAACGTAAAAATAAATTTGTTTTAATTTTAAGTGTTATACACAAATTCTGTTTTATATTTTCTGAGGAGGGAGGAAAGGAGATTACGAGTATTTGAGAATAAAATTGTTACGACAATTTTTGGACCAAAGAGAGATGAACAGACAGGTGAATGGAGAAGACTCCATAACAGTGAATTACATGGTCTTTATAGGAACCCAGATATAATGAGAACAGTTAAGTCTCGTAGACTGCGATGAGCAGTACATGTGGCACGAATGGAGAATGAAAGACGTGCATGGAAGATTATTATAGGAAAACCAGAGGGAAAACGCCCAGTTGGTAGACCAAGAATGAGGAGGGAGAATGACGTAAACTATGATTTGAGGGAAGTAGATTATACAGGGGATGATTGGAAAACATTTGCTCAGGATAGGGATATATGGAGAGCTTATATCCGCACGGCTATGAACCTACGGGTTCGATAGTGCCAGTGAGTTAGTTAGAGGCATTAAATGGTCCATTAATCCAGAAGGTCTTATAAATCTGAAATTTTACTCTAAATACGGATAGTTTAATCTAATAACGACTGCAATGAGAAAAATGTTTGGTTGCTTTATTTGAAAGATCAATTTCAATCCCAAAATAAAGGTGTTCAATTTCACGACGTTATATAATTATTTTTCAACAAAGTTGTGAATACCTTGTGGACCAAACACATCTTTCACTAAGACTTCACATTTTGTTTCATCATAAGTAACTTTTTTCTCGCTAAACTAGAATCTAGAAAAATATGCGAAAATAGCACAATACTGAAGTATGTGCTTGTAAATTAATTCATTTATAGGCCTACTTCGCAATGTGGTAAGCCACTGCAAGATCGAATGCCGTCGCTTGCAAAAAAAAAATACAACAAATTACTAATAACAACGTTCCGATTTAATCTATTACCGATACATTTCAGATCACGGTACCATCAAATACCAATAAATTAGATAACAAGTAGCCTACCTTATTTTCTTCAGTATAATCTAATTTAGTGAAAATGCGTGTAATGGCTGTATTCTGCAGGGAGGATTTTGTTTCTGTTTATGTTGCCGGACATCGGTAATGTCCCCACGTGATATTTAAAAAAACAAAGTGTGCAATTTTCCTTAAAAACGTTTTATTCAACTGAACGTAGCACAGAGAATTATTTTCCAAAACGAGCGTTATAAGTTGGAGTCTTATTGTCTTCTCCGGCTTCGTGTATTTTCAACATTTATAGTTTCATCTTATGCTCGCCCGCTGATTTATCCAGTATATGTCCAGTGTCCGCAAAAATCTTAAAATCAAACGAGTAAGCTCACAACTAATGCATTGTACCAGATATAAAATCAGAGATCAAACCAGAGTGAAATTCAATCATGAAACATGAAGGACCACAAACCATAGATCACGAAACCATCCATAGCAACAAAATATGTTACCAATATTCCCACATAATTTTCGTTGTCATGATGACAATTGAGGTTCGTCACGAAGCGAACCACCAAAGAGATTATGCTCCTTGCGCTCCATCTCCAGGAAAAACACGTCTCCAACATTACGAAGCGAATTACACTACCGCACAATATTACATTTCTTATGGAAAATGTGAAAACCATTATTTTGTTTCTGAAATGAATTTAAATATTGAAATAATTCACCAGTAACAATATATCCATCCATAGTAATTCTGCCCGAGGGCATGTCTTTCACTGCAATCATAGCATTTTCATGCTATGCTTTGCAGCTTTACTAGGGAATTCTAGGTGTGGTAGCTTCCCGTTGCTTTCCACACCGGTGATCGATAATGATGATGATGATGATGATTATGATAAGGATGATGGTGATGATGCGGCCATATGGTTTCGGGAACCATTAACAATATATATATATACAGTCCACCGCTGTGGTCTCAAAATAGCGTGCTGCCTTGTCACGCAGCGGGCCCGGGTTCGATCCCCGGTAAGGGCAGTTTTTCTGGGTGAGGTTTTTATCGGGGTTTTTCCTCACCTGTAAGACAAATTTCAGGAAAACTTTAAGGCCCGAACGGTCCCTAAAAGCATGTGGCCATCCTTATCATCATCATCATCATCATTATCATCATCATCCTTCACCGGTGTGGAAAGCAACGGGAAGCTGCCACACCTACAATTTTCTAGTAAAGCTGCAAGCATAGCATGAAAATGCTATGATTGCAGTGAAGGACCTGCCTTCGGGCAGAATTACTATATATATATATATATATATATATATATATATCTGCTGTAGCTATATCATTTTGCACGCTTAACAAAAAAAAAGGTACTTTTCTCTAAAAAAAACCTAAACCTTACGTCTGCATCGCTTACAATCAGGTAGAGATAAAATAAAATTCAATGAATTATGTTAAGCTATAAAAAAGTTTAAAATGCATTTGAAAAAAAATGTCTTGAGCAATGGGCAGAATATCTACAATAATTGAGAGGTTTTATGTGAAGACTACATAAATTGACATGACGTCTTTAGACACTTGAATTACCGATAGATAGGTTTGGTAAGTATTTGACCTTTAACTTAATCGTATGAACCTAAAAACGAAATCGTTCTGTTTTGGTCACAATGTTATTTAAGGACTAAGTTGGAAGAAAAATAACAAGGAGAAAGAAAAATAAAAAAACATAAGATATACAAAAAGGTTACTATAAAATAAAAAAAATATAAGCTTACTAATAAAACGAAGAAAATGAAAAAAAAATGTGCTTAATTTAAAAAGAACAAATATATTAAAATGTGATAAAAAGAAAAGAAAAGTAGAGAATAAGAACGAAAAATGCACAGAAACAACAAAGAGAGAGAAGAAAGAGAAGAATAAGGGGAAAAAGAATAAGAAAAAAATAACGGAAAAAAGAAAACCATACAAAAATAAATAAATAGTGAATAGCTTAACGTATATAAGGAAACAACATATTCAATTTGAAAGAAAGATAATATCAACTATAAGTAGAAGAGCTGTTATAACTGAGAATGGTTTTATGTAAACCGGACAAAAGCTCATTTGGTCACTAAACGTCCACATTACAATAGAGGTTTCATAAGTATTTGAATTCGAAATTAGTTTTATGGCCTTGAAAGCTTGAAGTGGTTTTGTTTTGGTAACAATGGTACTAACTTGACCACAGTTAACTGCATGGACGTGACCTCACGAACAGCTCTTTCTAATTGTTCAAACCAGTGTCTTTCTTATCATTTTTCTTATTATTGTATGATGTAAATACGTCTTGCAGACATATAAAAAACTTTATTTAAGAGCTCCGGTAACACAAACCATACAAACAAGCATGCTTACACACCTAAGTGCATAGTTTTTTCATAAGTAATGCCACGAGTGATTTCCAAATTATCGATAAATTCATGACTCACCAATCATTATTTCAATATAGTTATTTTAAAATATTTATATATTTAATGTAAACGGCGATGTTTAAATACAAATGAGAAACGATTGGTACGCTTAATTTGCTTCTTTTGATCATCACTGCAACCAGATCATATTATTTAATGACAAAGGAAAGCAATATTGTAAGAATGCACTCTAGTGGAGAAAAAATGAAACACATCAAACTGTATATTAATTAATTTCTGACACTATGATGTAAATATGGCAATTATATTTTTCTGGAATGTTATTACCTGGGAAAATATAAATTTAAGAAAGTGAAAACTGTTTTTTTGTGGTATAATCAATTGCTACAAATGTTTTTATATTAACCTCCGGATGCGCTATGTGTTGACATTCGTGCACTATATATACAAATTGGTAGCCGTATTTCTTACAGAGTCAGTCACTGCAAAATAATGCTATGACCTATTCAGAATGTTAAAAAGGAGGTGCTTTCTTTATTATGATAAACTTTAGTTCGTAAATTCTAGGCGAAACACGACTGTGATTGGTTGTAAAAAATTCATTGAAATGTGATTGGTCATTAACTCCCATTTGGGTCATGAGTTAAATAGTCTGAAAAAATTTATGAATGTGTTATTTGAGAGTCGGCCACGTAGAGAGACCACAGATTGGTTTTGAGGTAACCCTGAGTAGTTGCCTAGTAACGCAAGAAGATCCGATCTGGACAAGTTTCCTGGAGTGGATATCTTGGGAGTTTTCTTCGCCTGTAAGACAAATTTCGGGACAATTTAAGGACAAAATACAGTCGGATTATAAAGGCTCAGTACATTTTAAAGAAATCGCTTACATATCGTATTTCTGTTACAACCATTCGAAAGATACAAACAAATATGTTCACCATTGAAAAGCGGATAGAGATAAGAGGCGCGTTTAAGAGGCCAGTCGTACGAGGAAGTTAGAGACAGATTCAAAAGGAAACCATCACGGGAGACGTGTATCTTGATATGTTGCAACTTTTGTTACAGCCACAGTTACAGCAAGATGGTATCATTGATACAGTGATGTTGCAACAAGATGGAGCACCACCACACTTTGCTCTGGCTATACGCGGGTATCTCAATGACAGGTTTCCCAAAAGGTGGATTGGAAGGGCATCTCCTCGTATCTGGGCACCTCGTTCGCCAGACCTCTCGCCCCTGGACTTTTTTGCTTGGGGATTCATCAAGCAACAGGTGTACAGAACCAAGTTTCCTAATCTGCAAGTGCTGAAAGAACGCATACGACAAGCGAGTGAAATGATTACAGAGGATATGTTGGTGTATGTTTTCCGGGAGACGGTCCGTCGTTGGAAAACATGTTTTGAGTTTGATGGAGGTTTCGTTGAACACTAACTTGATACTAGTAACTACCTTATAATTTTTGTTTTATTTGCGCTATGTTATCCACAAAATGTACTGGGACTTTATAATCACACTTTAGTTTCCGAACACCATATGCCCAACATAATCATCTATATAAGTTTAGAATGAATAATCCTGCTGTCTCGGAGCTGTACTTGCATTGAGCTAATTCTTTACTCTGGCAGAACTCCATTCCCCGCGTTTTCAACAAAGAATATTAAACATACTCTATCGACAGGTCGTAACACTTAAATGCTCGGGTGACATGTTGCACATGAAAGGGAGAGGTTAAACTAAGATAAGAAACATAAGTGAGTGGGTCATTAAAAATGGTAAAATGTAATCATCATCATCCTGCCAGGTATTAGTCCTAGAAGAACTGTTACGGCCTGAGAAAGCGGTTTCCGTGCCATCTTTTCATAGGTCGACCAAGTGACCGTTTCCCATTTGGACAGTAGTTCATTATTGCCTTGGGGATCCTGGATCTAGCCATTCTTGGGACATGTTCCTTCCAGTTTAGCTGATATCTGGAAATGTAATCCAGTATTGGTGACACATTAAGTTCTTGAAGGATTTCTACATATTTCTTTCGAAAAGCCAGACGGGTAAAATGTAATTCAGAATGTAAATATACACAGTAACCAAGAAATCCCTATCCATTTCTGGTAGCGAACATTTTAATTCGAATGAACTGTTTATCGGATCAAAAAAGACACCGTAATTCACTGAAATCACAACAGTTCCATTTCGAAGCAGAGTAGCCATCTCTCCTCGGTGCACCTGAATACACGATGCAACATTGCTCGGGTAATTGTATGCACCAACACACAAATGCGTTCACGCAGGTACCGCAAACCCCTGATCTTCACCGTGTACACCTGACACTTGATGTGACACCACACAAAGAACCACCTGGGACGTTATACAGGCGAGTGCGATGTCCAGAACCATGATGAGCTTCGTCCAATCCAGCGTCCTGGGAACGTTTCATTGAGATAATGGCGCATAATGTGTGCAAAGTGCTTTTTTCTTTACTGCGAAGCGCAAAGTTTCCGACACAGTGGACTTTGGGACGCCGTGTTTCCGTGTCGACGCTTAAGGACAATGCTCGGTCGGCTGTCGTATGGTCTCCACAGTTTTCTACGACGTCGATAACCTCTTAGAAAGTTTCTCAGAAATGGTTAGGGACTTATCGGGCATTCTGTATGTAGGTACCTGTATTTCTAATTACATGACATAAATAGACAATTTGGCGTTAATTAAGGGTAGATTTAGTCTTATATATATATATATATATATATATATATATATGTGTCCACCGCTGTGGTCTCGAGGCAGCGCGCTGCCTGGTCACGCAGCGGGCCCGGGTTTGATTCCCAGTCGGGACAGGCTTCTGGGTGAGGTCTTTTTAGGGGTTTTCCCTCACCTGAAAGACAAATGTCAGGACGATTAGAGCCCAACGGTCCCCGAAAATCATCCGGCCATCATCATTATCAAACTCATCCTTCACCGGTATGGAAAGTAACGGGAAGCTACCACACCTATAGTTTCCTAATGAAGCTACAAAGCATAGCATGAAAGACGTGCCCTCGGGCAGAATTACTATAGATGGATATATATATGTATGTATGTATGTGTGTGTGTGTGTGTGTGTGTGTGTGTGAGTGTGTGTGTGTGTGTGTGTGTGTGTGTGGATTAATTTATAAATATTTATGAAAAATCATGATTCTGGTACACTTTTCACAGGGACTACTAGAAAAAAACCTGTGAAATGTTCAAGGCCCTAAAATAGTCCTCCGAGAACCTGTTTTGTATAAATGGTTTATATTTAAAAATATATAATTTTTCGAAGTTAAAATTCAATCCAATCAAAATATTCGAGCTGCAACAATAAAACTACTAGAGCAGATTTTTACATATAATTATTACTTGTATTCAAGTTTTATTTGTATATTACAGACGGTAAGAAAACTGTGCATCAATGTAGCCAAACATCAGTTACTCGTACATTAAACTGTATGGTTTAAGATACAGTAAATTAAACATTCGTAAAGCTGAATTATTAACGCAGATGTGTGAGGTAATTGAATCAGAGATATAATTTTTTATTGCTCTCTAATTGTACACTATTCGGATCACAATCCAATGGATATATCGATAAACGTTGCGTCCATTTTCGCGGATATTGCATTGCATAGTATGGTAATATTCCATATTCCGTGATTTAAAAAAAAATACTGGCATGAAATAAAATAAGAAAACTGTTTGATAAAGTTGTTAGAGTTACTATAACGACGTCTGAAACCCGAAACAAATGAACAAAAGAAAGCAACTTCCCAAATAAAGATCTAAACATTTCATCAGGTGTTAAACATCGATTTTACACGGTTAATTTTTCCAACAGGTCATTCTTATATCAGTATTGTTCACATCACGAATAGTTAACGGAAACTGACGACTAAAGCCGAAGTCGTATTATTTAAATAACTAAGCATTGTATATAGTTTTATTGTGACGAATTAATGACAGATGGCGGTCGTAATCAACGGTAATTCACAGATTTGACACAGGTAAGGCATATTCCGAGACTAATGACAATGACAATACAGACACACACATAGAGTTCAAGAAAGGTTACCTACAATTTGAAAGACTTAGATCCATAAAATTTCCATGTATAATAAATTTCAAACATTTACTTGTGGCAATAAAGAGACGTGTTGGTTCGACTCACCATTAACTCACTGGCCATAGAGAACTCGTGGGGGTTATTGGCCGCGCAGACTAAGGTCCCATACATCCCTATTCTCAGCTGATGTATTCTTTTCCATACCACACTCAAATCATGGTGAATGTTAATCTGCCATCTAATTCTAGACCTATATACTGGGCGCTTTCCTTCTGGTTTTCCTACAAGCAGTTTTCATGCACATTTTTCCATCCCTATCCGTATCTCATGTTGATTAAGATAATACGCTACAAGCCGGAAGGTCGGGGGTTCGAGTTCCATTAGGGTCAGGATTTTAAACTAACCTAAACATTCTGGCGGCATGATGGCCCTGGAGTCGACTCTCTCTCGATGTTTGTTATGGCCGTCACTCAGGGCTGACTACACTGCTGACATCACTTGCCGATTGTGTAGAGAAGTGGGTGCTTTAACTTTCTACTACCTCAATGGCATCCTAAGGCCTGTACTTGGACCGCTTTACTTTACTTTCCCTCATAATTCCAAAACTATATGACATAATGTAATAAAATTTTGCAAGCAAATATACTACTTATAGAGAGAGAAAATTTATCAGAATCTCTCTATAGCATGATTATTTAACTAAAAAAAGATAATTGTCCCAAAAAGTTAAATAAAAACTGGTATTCGGTTAAAAAAAGTTCATACAGTTAGTTTTAAAAATGTGATACATTTTGTATATATATATATATATATATATATAATTTAAGAACAGATTACAAAAGGAATCATTGAAAAATATTCAGAATGGTAAAAAATGATCTGGAAAATATTAGAAAAATATAATTTCCTCAGGTGACATTTTGAATGTGAAAATAAGAGTAGTGGCAACTACTCGTAACATCAGAACATTGTAACTTAAAGAGGAAGTTATGATAATGACTAATTTTCATAAGTAATGCCACGAGTGATTTCCAAATTTATCTAGAGAATTTGGAAATAAAGAGTGGCATTTGTTAGGACTATTTAACGAATAAAATTAAGCTGTATACTCACAAATCATTATTTAACTATAGTTATTTTAAAATATGTATATATTTAATGTAAATGGCGATGTTTGAAAACAAATGAGAAACGATTGGTATGCTTAATTTGCTTCTTTTGTTCACCACTGCAACCAGATCATAATATTATTTATTGCCAAAAGATCGCAATGTTGTAAGAATGCACCCTAGTGGACAAATTTATAACCAACGTTATAGATATTTATTAATTTCTGATGTCTTATGATGTAAATATGTCACTTATACTTTTATGTGTCATTTCCTGGAAAATAATTCGTTTAAGAAAGTGCAAACAGTGGTTTCTTTTTTTTTGTGGTATAATCAATTGTTACAAATATTTTTATATTATCTCTCGTATGCGCTACGTTTTAACATTCATGCACTATATATACAATCTGGTAGCCGTATTTCTTAGAGAGTCACTCACTGCAAAATAATGCTATGACCTATTCAGAATGTTAAAAATGAGGTGATTTCTTTATTATTATAAACTTTAGTTAGTAAATTTTAGGCGAAACACGACTGTGATTGGTTGTAAATAAAAAAATCATTGAAATGTGATTGGTCATTGACTCCCATTTGGGGCATGAGTTAAATAGTCACTGATACGCTACAGATACAATTTGTGAAAGAATAAAAAACTACCTTAGCTAGAGTGTTCGAAAGTAAATCAACCTCTTTAAACACCCTAACAACTTTTGCTACGAATGTGGCTTCTTCGCTATAAATTTCAACAACAAACAATCACTCCGCGACATACAAATTTCACAAATATTAGCTACTTGGACCGTGTACTAGTGACTGGTATAATGACTGGGCACGACATGTTATATGTAAATCTTGTTCGACGGAAATTGGTAGAAAAAGAAGAAAAGTCGACGCTTTATCAATCCCAGTGATTTGGCAGGAACCGAAAATCACGCTGATGATTGCTATTTTTGTTGCGTAAATGTTAAGGGATTCTCAGAAAAATACAAACAAATAATCGTGTATCAAGATATTTAATCTGCAATGAGACCTCATAACAAGCACTGACCACTTCCCAGTCCTCCCGAAAGGGAAGTCATTTTTTGTTTAAGAAATACGGTGTGGTATGGGTAGAGATGATAGATAGGCTTAATTAGAATATGATTCTGACACTGAAGTCGTTCTTGAGATATTAAGTTTTGAACCAAGGAAATTTACACAATCGGAATTAAAAAACCTCATTAGAGAAGTATCATTCTCAAAAGACAACGCGAAACTTCTAGCTGGAAAAGTCGTTTTTATATCATAGAAAAATCTAACAAATATATTAGTATCCATACTTATTCCCTATATTGACCTTTTAATAGATGATATTATAAATATGGATTTAGAAGAAACAGGTCAAAATTGACGATATTTAGTATAAGACAGATTTGAGAATTGAATGGGAATATAATGGCATTATGCATGAACTATTTGTAGACTTAAAAAAAGGCATACGACCAATTAGAAATAAAATAATAGAACACGTGAGAAATTTTAATTATCTGGGATACAATGTATCATGTAGAAAAAGTGAAGACATTGAAAACAAAAATAAATAAATTTAATTATATGTGTGGCGCCATAAAACAAAGTCTCAAAGGAACTAGAAAGGAGACACTTTTAAAATTTTATAAAACAATGGCGGTTCCAAAACTACTATATGGATCGGAACACTGGGTCTTAACCAAAAACCAGGAACGAAGAATAGAAACGTCAGAAATGAGGTTTCTGAGGAGTGTAGCTGGCTGTACAATAACAGATCAAAAACGAAATGAAAATATACGAAGAGAACTAAATATATTCAAACTATTAAATAGAAATACCCAATACAAAGATGAATGGATGAACCACATCAATTGAATGGATAACAGAATTCCGAAACAGATTCTTCATTACAAACCACTAGGACGAAGAAATATTGGAAGACCCAGTAAAAGATGGACAGACCGATTCTAACATGAGATCGAAAAAGACCAGCATAATCCTTGATGCTGACGATTATGGTGAAAAAAGGATTACGACTCAATTAAAAGGGAGAAGTTATATGGTATCCTGCTGGAATTCAAAATTCCTAAAAAGTTAGACTTATTCAAATGTGTCCAAATGGCACAAAGAATAGGGTGCGTGTAGGCAAACAGTTTCAGATACTTATCAAATTCGCACTAGGTTAAAGAAAGGGAGTCACTAACTCGTCTATTATTTAATTTTTCACTACAACCTGTCTTCAGACCTTATAGCCTGTAGAATGTCTACAACTGAATGTGTTAATAACTTGTAAGTTTATGCTGATGATGTAGTATTGTTAAGCGATAGCGAGGATATACTAATGGTCAATATGCACACTTTACTGAATAACACTAAAAATTGAGACTGTATGTAAACACCAATAAAACTAAATATATGGCCACACATAGAAATACATTATATAATGGAAATGTACTGTTAATGATAAATAAGGGAAATTTTTAAGAAGTGGCTGAATTCAAATACCTAGGAACAATAATTACAAACAAAAAATGGGGTCATCCCAATTTTTCTCAAAAAGTAGATTTAGGAAAGATAAGAAAACATTACCACTTGATAGGGATATGTGGAGAGCTTTCGTTCGCTCGGCCACGAACCTAGGGGTTCCATAATGAGTTAGGTAGACGAGCCCATGTTATTATCCATTGGTTTAAGTGGCATCTTCAAGGAATTAAAATATCAAAATCTTACAACGGATAGGAGTCTGTTCACAGCGACGTTTGAAAGGTAGTTCTACTACTAAATTACAACTTAGTGCTCTCTACTTCAGTTGCTCACATTAAAATAAGGTAAGAAAATATGATTGAAATTCTAGAACCAATCCAATAAAGTCTTCACTAGTGGAATATCTGTGGTGATTTAAAAAGTCTTTGGCATATTGATAGGCATTGAAGGAATTTATTTTTAGATTTTTAGAATAGATTTATTTAGCCTGGTGGAGTTAAGGCCATGTGGCCTTCTCTTCCACTCACCAGAACAAGCATATGTTACATATGAATACAAAAAAAAATACAATAATAGTCATATTAAACAGGACAAACATATGTTACACATGAATACAAAAAAAATTACAATAATAGTCATATTAAACAGGACAAACATATGTTACATATGAATACAAAAAAAAGTTACAATAATAGTCATTGAACAATTAATTATCTGTCATATTGAATAATAATGAAATTAATGTCTAATAATAGAATGAAACTAAATACAATTAAAATTAAATTAATGATACAATGAATAAAAAAAGGAATAACAGCTCGAATCTACTATACATAAAAAGAAAAGAAAAAAAATACAAAGAAAGTAATAAACTACAATGAATTAATCTACGCTTTTTATACAAGGCATTAGGTAAATATATTAACAAATCCTAAGTATATTTTTATTAAATAATGCAAAAACGCATTATTAATTCTTAAAAAGTAGTATTAGTGAGTTGTTTCTGTTAGTGATTTTATTTTCAATTTATTTCTGAAAGATGGTAAAGTTTGGCAGTCTCTGACATAGGGTGGAAGTGAATTCCATGTTCTAGCAAGAGAAACTGTAAAAGATTTCGAATAATAGGTAGTATGATGAGGAGGGATATAAAGGACACTGTGCTCAAGGGATCGGGTATCTAAGTTATGTGTATCAGAGAGTTTAGTGAAGCGGTGTGATAAATAATAAGGTAATGATGTGTGTAATATGTTATAGAGAAGGCATAGGGAATGGATGGTTCTACGATCTTGAAGACGAAGCCATGACAATTGTTCCAGGGATGGTGTAACGTGATCAAATCTACGTATACCACAAATAAAACGTATGCAAGAATTGTGAACACGTTGAAGTCTTTGGGTAAGAACAGTATTTAGGTCAGTAAAAAGAGTATCACAATAATCAAAATGGGGCATTGCAAGTGTTTCTACTAACATTTTTCTTAGAGAAAACGGTAAACAATTTCTTATACGATTTAATGAGTGTATTATTGAGAAGATAGTTTTGCAAATGTTATTTATTTGTTTATTCCAAATTAAATGTTTATCCATAAACACTCCTAGATTTTTTACTGTCTCACTATAAGGGATCTGAACCCCATTAAGTGACACATGTAATACTGCATTTGTGTTAATTGAGGATAATAGTCTCTGATGGCCCATAATGATTGCTTGTGTCTTTCTAGGATTTAATTGAAGTCCATATTTCTCTGTCCACGCCGTTAGCGAGTCAAGGTCCTCATTAATTTTGGTTACCGCGTCATTTAAAGAATATTTGTCTGAGTGAAGGTAGATCTGCATGTCGTCCGCAAATAAATGATGTTTGCAATGTTTTAGGGAGTCAGATATGTCGTTTATATAGATTGAAAAAAGCAATGGGCCGAGCACCGAGCCCTGTGGAACTCCAGCTTTACGGTAGGTCCAAGAAGAGCGTAATGTAGAATTTCCTACAACATATTGCTGGCGCTCACGAAGGTAGGAGTTGAACCATTGCGTGACACTGTCAGAAAGTGAGAGGTTTTTTAGTTTAAGCAACAATAAGTCCAAGTCTACCGTGTCAAATGCTTTACTAAAGTCAAGTAGTGTAAGAATAGTAAGTTTTCGATTATCAGATGCTTCGCGTATGTCTTCACATATATTTAGTAGAGCAGTATTTGTATTGTGTCCTGTCCTAAAGCCTGATTGGTATTGATCTAAAAGGTCGTGTTCAGTTAGGTAGTCAGTCAGTTGTTTATGGACTAATCGTTCCAAAGCTTTTGAAAGGGTAGGTAAAATACTAATGGGTCGAAAATCGTTAGGAGTTAAGGGAGTTTTTACTTTCGGGAGTGGGCGTACAATTGCTTGCTTCCATAATGTGGGATATATAGAGGTTTGTAGTGAGGAGTTGAAAACATGAGTTATGGTAGGTAGTATAACGTCGATTATTTTGTTAAGTAGAGTGATATTTATACGGTCAGTACCTTCTGCTTTTGTTTTTATTCGTTTGAGAGCTTTCTTTATGTCATTTTCTGTAAGATATGAAAAATGGAAATGTTCTCTGTCTGGTGGATTTGTCAATAGTAGTTCACTTATTGTATGTGTTTTGTCTTTAGGAGTAAAGAATGTGCTTGTAAAATGGTTATTAAGTGTGTTCAGCGAAACAGGTAGTTTTTGTACCTGTGTGTCTTTCCTTCCTACACCCATTTTATTCAGATTTTTCCAAATATTTGGGTTATTGTTATTAGGTTCAGTAAGGCTGTATAGATGTCTAAGTTTGGCGTTTCTGATAGTTTGTGTAGTCTTGTTACGTAACCGTTTATAGTGATTGAGATTTATGTCAGTTTTGTCGACTCTATATTTCCGATATGCTGCGTCTCTTTCAGTCATCAAGTCACGAATGTTAGCAGACATCCAGGGAGCAGGGTGTCGTTTCACTAGTTTAGTTTTCAGTGGAGCGTGTCTGTCATATAGTTGTAATATAAGGTTATTTAATGCCTCAACTTCTTCGTCAACAGAATGCAACGTCCATATAGTATGCCAGGGTAATTTTATAGCGTCTTCAAGTAGAGCTGCATTGTTTATATGTTTTAGGTCTCTATATGTGATAGTTTTACGAGCTAGTTTAGGGCACTGCAGTGAATATGCTAAGAATATAATATCATGTGCTGATATTCCGGGAGCTGACAGTTGCCCGTGGGTTAGTACTCTGTCTGGATTATTAGTAGCAATTAAGTCAAGTAAAGTCTCAGAATGATTGGTGTGATGTGTAGGCTGTAAGGGAAGGATAGTCATATCACAAACTTGGAACGCGGACATAAGCTGTTGTGTATGTCTGTTGTCAGTGTCTAGTATATTTATATTAAAGTCACCCATGACGATAACGTGTTCATATTGTATACGTGCGTTTTGTAGAGCGGATTCTATTTCTGCTATTTTTTTCATTTTTTTTTTTTGGGACAGCCGAAAAAGAGACAAGCACTACGTGGATTTTAAGTTCAATTTATAAATAAAATTGATCTTATATTAGAAGTAATTAATTACTACATGATTGGACACTAGACTGGACACCTAGACGAACCTGCAACTTCTGACAGGAAAACTTTCAACACAACTCTTTGATTAATCCGAAGAAACTGCTTCTTCCACTTTTCCTCATAACAATCGGCCTGTATAAAACTCCTGTAAACACTTTCGGAAAAATATATTCTAAGTGATTCCCGTACCTGAGTGAAAATTTGGCAAATTATCAGCCACTAAAATTAAGGAAGGCATTTTAGAAATACCACAAATTAGATAATTATTACAGGATGTAAATTTAGATCAATCAGAACTGAAAGGTTTGAAAAGTTTCTGATGACTATGTATGTACTTTATAAAGAAACCGAAGTATTTCATCAGGATTTGGAATCAAGTTACTAGGACCCATGGAACGAGTCCACGATGACGGAGATTTGTTGGATGTTGTGCCGTGATGCTTCAGAAAAATAGCATAAATGACAATCGTCTGTTAAGCATCTGTAGCTTCCAGTTCTCTTATTAAAATAAATGATAATATTATAATGATATTGTGAAAAGAAAAATTAATGTCTGAACCAGGAATCGAACCGTGGACCTCTAGTTCTCCAGACTAGTGTGCAGCCCACTGCACCATTATAGACTTGGCACAAGCATTAATAATTCCTTCCACAAATCTATAATTCTCGTTTCGTCCGTTGTCAGGTAGGTGTCACTGCCTTCGCCAACGGCCGGCTTCGTTTAGAAGTATCTGTATATGATAATTTTACAAGCAGTAAATGATGTTATTTAACATTTTCCAATACTTTATTTTAACACAGTTCCAATAATGGTTTATATAGATAGATAGGTCATCGGTTGATTAATGTCTTTGACATCGTCCGATTCCTAATAGCCAATTTTGTCGGTCCATCCAATCTCCTGGCTGTAGATGTTTCTCCTTCATGTATGAACATATTCGCTGACTCCAGGAGGATTATATTATAATGATATTGTGAAAAGAATATTAACATAATATTATAATATAATCCATTATTGGAACTGCGTTAAAATAACGGTATTGGAAATGTTCAATAAAATAAATGAGTTTATGGAAATACCATTTTCAGTTCTGTTATTGTTTATATAAATATGGTTGGTTGGTTGGTATCTAATGTCGAGCACTTGATAATAAAATCATTCGCTCTCTTGCTCTCCAATATTTAGCAGAAAGGCTGGTCTCTTCTACAAAAGCTGGACAACGGAGGAGATGGTTTCTTTCCATATCTTCATTTAAATTGCAAAAAGGGCATTTAGGTGAATCTGTTATGCCAAGTCTGTGTAGGTGTTTATTCAGGCAGTCATATCCCGTTAGCAGTCTGAATGTTTATATAAATATAATAGAGCGTTATAAAAGTAATAAGTTAGAACATATTTGTATAGTGAAGAATTTACATACATTTTCACAGATTTCTTTCTTTTGAGCAAAATTTTGAAACCTGTAAGTGATGGGGAAAAACTGAATATATTTTTGTCTTCAGCAACAAAAGTAGACTTGAAGAGTGAAATTTCGATTCTGGCGATTAAAAATAATTATATTTTATTGACCAGTGTTATTTTTATGCAATGCGGCCACGTTTTCTGGCATTCTCTCCTGTCGATGACAGAATTGTAACTCGCTTTTGAGATTGGGGGTGGGTGAAGGGCGGAGTTACGTTACTCCCACTGATATCATGGTCAGTGTTTACGAGTATCAGGAGAATCCTTAAAACTAAACTTAACATAAATTCCAGACCATGGGCGACCACAAAATTAATTCTGTTTAAGGAAAATTTCCAGAGGTATGAGCGAGAATCGAATCTCGGATATCATGAACTATAGACAGAAACTCTGACAATTAAGCTCATCTCGATAAAATTGTAAACTCTATAAAACACTTGGGGTCGTCATCGTCATCTTAATCAATTTTAAAGCCTTCTGGCAATTAAGAAACTGGTGAAAATCAGATAAAACTAAATATATGGCTACACGCACAAATATAATATTAAATGCCAATGAACATTTAAAAACAAATGAGGTACACGTTGAAGAAGTAGCTGAATTCAAATACCTAGGAAAATAATTATTACAAACAGTAGGCGTAATGAGGAGGAGAAAGAAATTTAACATAGTCTCAACTCTGGAAACTCATTCTATTATGCTTTATACGGATTCCCGTGATTCCAAATTCTGTAAAAAAAGGTTTAACTAAAAATAAATAAAACTGTAGGTTTTCCAGTTTTAATATATGGATATGAAACATGACCTCTTATACTTTAAGACAAAGTTGTGTAGGAATATTTGAGAATGAAGTGTTTAGGATACTTTTGGACCAACAAACAGGTGAATGGAAAGGACTATTCAACAATGAACTACATCGTCTTTATGGGAAACAATAAGGAATAATAACAGTTAATACTAGTATAGTTGTTTCCATGGTATATTTACCTTGTCGTGGTGGAATGGCTTGCGTGCTTAAATGATCCCGAGAGCTATGCCGGCGGTAGCATTGCTGCTGATAGGGTTACCCATGCTGGACTGGTCGAAGGTGATAAGCCAGACGAAAAAAGTACCTTGGTCGAAAGAGTGACGATCTTTCACCGTAAAAATACAACCGTCAAGAAATGCGGATGGGCAGGACATGTGGCACGAATGGGATATGAAAGACGTGCATGGAGGCTTCTTGTAGGAAAACCAGAGAGAAAACGCCCAGTTGGTAGACCAAGAATGAGCTGGGAGAATAACATTAACCATGATTTGAGGGAAGTAGATTATACAGGGGAAGATTGGAAAATTTTGGCTCAGGATAGGGATATATGGAGAGCGTATGTACGCGCGACCATGAACCTATGGGTTCGATAGTGATAGTGAGTTAGTTAGTTATAGTTGTTTGGTTGCAAATGAGGTTGAAGACTAAAATTAATAATGATTTGAGGAAGGTGAATTATACAGAGGGCGATTAGGAATATTAACTCAGGATAGGGATGTGTGGACAGCTAATCTACTCACTGCCATGAAACTCGGTTTTTCGTATGTGACAGTGAGTTAATAACATAAAGGAATAAGTCATTCGTTACGTACGAATAAAATGATCAGTTGTCAAATAATTTGAACAAAGGAGAGAGTTGTGAAGTGAAAACACTAGAGATTCTGTTTACAGATAACTTGCTCAAAAATTCTAATTATCCCTAATAAGAGAAAATTCTATGTTCCACCACCAGGTCTATAAAGCTTGCACAAATAAAGAGGCACAGAATCGCCTTATTTGGATAAAGTAACTCACTTAAATTCAAATATTTATTCAAATCATGCCCATTACACAAAGAATTGTGGAGTTATTTTCCTAATTCGATCCTTTCTATAGAACCAGTTGCTCTGATTCAGTGGCGTGCACTCAGTGAAACATGCTTCGGGAACAATATTGATCACACGATTAATCAATTGTATTAATGAAACCGTCACATTTATTCAAAACGTATGGAATTCTCCCTCAGGGGTCCCCATCTACGGGATATGTGGATGGCGACCACAAGGTGGTCAAGCTGAGCAAAACATTGCTTTTGTGTTTTCCTCTTTACTTTTATCTTTAACCGATCTGGTATTTCTTCTTTTCTTCCACTTACTTATATCAGACTCTTAACTTTACTATCTAACCTCTCTTGGTTAACTCTTGTTTTTTCGACCCCGACGCTATTAGGGCATCCGAGGGCTAGGGAGTCTTTCCTTTCTTCCATTTCTTCTTTCCTTTATTTTCTTTCTTCTCCAGAAAAGCCTGACCAGAGACTATAAGATGGCAGCCCCATCACTGGTCTTGCCTTCCCTTGGCCAGCTATTATTACGCTTTCAAGTCTTATACGAGAATTTCCCGGAACGCTGGAGGGAAAATTTTCTATAGGATCGTAATAGGCCTTGGCCTAATACTTGAAAGGGAGAAGAAGAAGAAGAAGAAGAAGAAGAAGAAGAAGAAGGAGAAGAAGAAGACGTATGGAATTCAATACGGTATATTACAGGTCTAAACGTCAGAAGTGAAACATGGAAATTTGAAGTATTCATGCGGCCGTACTAGGAGGGGACAAAATCAGTCAATGTACGGTACAATAGGCTGGGTTACACTAGTAACCTCCGAGACGATTCCAACTGGGAAATACTGTACTAAGGCCGTATTCAGCAGTATTCAGCGGTCAACGCGCGGCAAAAAAGTTTTAGCACTTATCTGCAGCGTACCATTCAGCGGGCAATAAAGCGCACTACCGGACTTGCAGCTACTGCAGCCAAGTAAAAGTATGCTGCAGACCAAAACAGCTGCATCCATTGTGATTGGTTATTTCATTCAGTTCAAACATGGCGTCTTCGTCCATAAAAAAATATGTTTAATGTACATATGTTGTGTTATTTACGTCTAGACATTAATATATGAGTTATTCGAGGTGGCTAACACTTTTAGACGAATATATGTGATAAGACGTGCATGGAAACTTCTTGTAGGAAAGCCAGAAGGAAAACGCCCAGTTGGTAGACCTAGAATGAGGTGGGAGAACAACATTAACTATGATTTGAGGGAAGTAGATTATACAGGAAATGATTGGAAAGCATTAGCTCAGGATAGGGATGTATGGAGAGCTTATGTCCGCGCGGCCATGAACCTACGGGTTCGATAGTGCCAGTGAGTAAGTAAGTAAGTAAGTAAGTATATGTGATATATTAAGTAAAACTAAACACAGTGATAATTTTAAGATTGTTATCAAAATCAAGAATTTACTAGTAGTAGTAGGACTTTATTAGACAAAAAGTAAGATATTTACAATATTATTTACAAATATGGGTCGCACGGGCAGTAAGCCGTACGTGCTGTTGACAGTCCGTTACAATAAAGTAATAATTGGTACTAGTGTAAAGAAAAATAAACAAAAACAGCAATAACATTACAATTACATAAAGAAAACACAATAAAAATATTACCATTAAATAATAACACAATAGCATTATACACTAAAAACATTAACATTACAATTACATAAAGAAAACACAATAATATTACAATTAAGTAATAACACAATAGCAATAACATTACAATTACATAAAGAAAACACAATAATAATATTACAATTAAATAATAACACAATAGCATTATACACTAAAAACATTAACCTTACAATTACATAAAGAAAACACAATAATATTACAATTAAGTAATAACACAATAGCATTATACACTAAAAAAAACATTAACATTACAATTACATAATGAAAACACATTAATATTACAATTAAATAATAACAATTTATATATAATTGTTAATAATTAATGGTATTGCATTTTGATAACATATATTTATTCATGAATGAGTGTTGTCCTTATTTTTCGCGTTTTGTCCAGAAATTTACCGAGGTTTATCCAATTTTCTGGATTTACCAATAACTCGTAGCATGCCAATCTTTCCCGATTTGAATTTAGAAATGTTTCCGGTAATAACTGACGTCTCCAATATTCTAAATCATTACATTTTCCTAATATAGGCTATGTATCTCATCTTCAAAGTTCCCGCACATTGGACATATTCGCATATCGTGATCGTCGCTAATTTTTAGAAATTTCCATGCCCCTAGCCTAAACCAAGCAAGCCCTGATCTCTCCTTAAATCCTAGGTTGAGTATATACGATTCTTTTCCCCAGACGTGTTTTAGGTCTCTTTGTAAACACAGTGAGCGTTTTCCTGTACATTCGGCGAAGGTATCTTGTTGGTTTACATCTAGGTACCTCCTCCTTATTTTTCTCCACACGTTCTTGCGATTTTCAGTTCCTTTTTCCCATATCCAGCCCATCCCAATCTTTTGCAGTTCTCTCCTAACCTCGTCTGCCCAAAATTTAACATCTATGTTTTTAATTTCGTGGTCGTAGCAAATTGCTCTAAGCATTGTTTGTTCACCTTGGATTACTCGCAACCAGTATTTGAGTACACGAATTTTACAGTTAATATCGTCCTGGAATGACCCGAATTCATATAAAATTCCACAGTTAGAAACGGCCTTACTAAGTCCTGTAATATACTTTAGAAAATGCGTATATACCTTATTTAGTATTTCCGTTCTTTGGAAACCCCAAATCTCACTACTATAGGATCATAACCTCTTGTTTGCATGTAGATCACTGTGTTGTAGGCTAGTCAATGTTTTTATTATGAAAATTGTATCACCAGATGATTCATTCGCTAATAGCCTACCTGGTGCAAAGTCGATTATAGATTTTATTTTTAATTAATAATAATATATATATATATATATATAATAAATTATAATCTTATGATTGTGTTCATGGGGACATTTCTGGAAGTACCTAAAGTGGTTCTCGAAACAAGTTTTCTCTACAGATAAAACGAGCATTTGTGCTCTTCTTTAAATGTGTAACAAAATAAGAAAATTGTGTAATGGACAAAGAGATGAACTGTGTATCTTATATTTGTATTTTTTTCTGAATAAAGAGCTTTGTGAAGTATCGGCCGTGAATTGAATTGAAATATTACAATATTCTAGAATTCTTATCTAAATTTGACCAGTGAAGGTACAAATACTCTAGTGCGATGTGCATCAATAAAATTAAATTACAGCCAGAGTTGGTTAATGTATTAACAGCAAATTTTGCACTAAACATAGGATTTTAATCAGAGCTGATCCTTTATATACTATGTCGTATCATTAAGATGCTGAGAACCATTACTTGAACCAGGTATGAATAATTATCAATTTGCACTTTAATTCCCATTTTTTCGTCAAATAAAATGTATTTTATATATTTTAATTCTAACGCATGCAGTCTCTCTTATGCGATACAGCTATTCACTGTATACTACCATTAACCTTAGTGGTAAATTAAAAATTAAAATGATGGACCTTCTTGGTGATAAACATTATTCAGTTAAAAACACTCTCAAATCACCAAGACAGTTAAAAACAAGACAACACGTTTAGGCTACTACGTAGTCATTATCAAGACTGAGCCCAGTGGAAGACTTAAGTCTTGATATTGGCTACGTAGTAGACAAATGCGTTGACTTGTTGTTTTTAACTATTTTGGTGATTAGAGAGTGTTTTCATAACTGAATTAGTGGTAAATGTTTTTCATATATTATAGATAATTCCGTGATATATTCAGTGTAACATGTAACTTACTAACGTGGCATTGTTAATGTTAGAGATTACTTTAAATAATTTATTTAGTGGTTAGTGATTTAGTGAGTGAGTGGTTATCTATAATTAACTGCTGTTATGACAGAATTTCATATATGTCCATCAATCCATAGCAATTCTGCCCAAAGGCAGGTCTTTCACCGCATTTTCGTGCTATGCTTTGCAGCTTTACTAGAGAATTATAGGCGTGGTAGCTTCCCGTTGTTTTCCACACCGATGAAGGATGATGATGATAAGATGAATATGAATGATGATGATTGCAATGACCATATTATTTCGGGGACCGTTTGGGCCTTAAAGTTTTCCTGACATTTGTCTTACAGGTTGAGGAAAAACCCCGATAAAAACCTCACCCAGAAAAACTGTCCCGAGCGGGGATCGAACCCAGGTCCGCTGCTTGATAAGGCACACGCTACGCTACCCTCGAGACCACAGCGGTGGACATATATATATATATGGTTGGAAATTTCATATAAGTTTTGGTTTTACTTTAGCCATAAAGATTATGGTAGTTACTCTTATAGGTAATTAATATTTTGAGATGATGCAAAAAAATATAATTAATCAATTATTAAGAAAACTGTATTTAAATTGTTAAAAATTGATATTCTTCTTTGTTTTCATTCCTATTCCTTAACTAATTTAAAATAAAGATATAGCATGTTTGAGACTGAAAAAAATACAATGATGCCTTCCTTCATACAATTATTTGGTTGCTAAACGTAGGCCATATCTTGCACTACTTACATTAATTTTGCACATATGTCTATATTTCCTGTGTCTTATAATGTAACCCGTAATCCTCATAGATTTAAATATGGGCCTAAAAGTGTCAAATGTTGTGTAAGAAATGGCAAGAATAGATGGCTGAACAATTCAATAAAATTTGCCCTACAGCCCATATGGAAATACTTTTAGTGTGGTTATGAAATATATATATTATGTGATGTCGAAGTAGCATTATGTACATCACACAGGGAATTTGCAGGAGTGATATTTTAAAATAATAAAATAATATAAATTTGTGTCCAACTCAAGGACGGATTGAGAGATGATATTAAGCCCCTATATTTATAGAGGTCTGTGAATAACAAGGTTGCAGGCTGACTACACGACTGATGAACGAAATGGATGAGATGAGTATGGGGAAAAGTGGAAATGAATTGTGGTAGGAGAAAATGGGAGAAACCCCCGAAAAAAACCTGCCGTAGCTCCGTTTCCTCCACAACGAAATCCACGTATAGTGACCGAGACTCTAATAAACTTAAAAAAGCTACTCCTACTAAAATACAAATTAATAAGATTAAACTAATAATAAATTATTATAAATAAGGTTCTCGAGACGCCAGCGGTGAGAGGCGAGCGTCTAATCGCTTGCGCCACGGAGCCGCCTGATATTTCAATAATATAAAAATACAATTTTTCTCCCTATAATAATATTTTAAACGATCTATTCGTCCATTTCCTAAATCCATTAAAATGAATTGTAAATTATGTATATCCCTATTAGTATTATGATTAATTTCAATAGCATGGCGTAGTAATATGAGTAATGAAATTGGCGGTTCCGCTATATGCAGCGGTCCATTCAACAAATTCTCAAATTTCCGCTGCTTAGGCAGCCATTTTTTGCTAAAGCACTTCTCAGCCTTTTTTTTGGCCGCTAAATACGCCCTAAATGAAGGGGATTTAATATGACAAAGTGTAACACTTACTGGTAGAGAGACGATCTAATACACAAGCTCAACAGCGCGACTTTCAGCCAATTTGCGCAGAAAGTGAAAATGGTCTGTGGTGCAGGTCCATTTCTTTGTTAGTATGATCAATGGCTAGTAAACCAAATTTACTGAATCATCTGTTGCGCATCTCAATTTTGTATGTGCTGTTTGCATTCCTCTCGCTTGCACTATACAGGGAACTGATGTTAGATAAAGATCCACGGATGAAATGTAAACTATTGAGCGCTAATTCAATGTAAAACAAAAACTTTTCAGAAATGTTATCATTGAATACAATTCTCATGGGTACAACAACAGTAAAACTGTTATTTCCTTATTACTGTGTAAAAGTTTCTTGAGTACAGCAGAACTGTTGTTTTCAGCGCTGAAAAGTATAAAAAAACTTCTCTCGAAATTCTTGTAGAGAATATAGAGTCTTGGAATTGTTTTAATTGAAGCCCGTCTATTAAAATAACTTAGGAAAAGGAACATTTCGTTGAGAAAGTGGTTACCCAATTTGTTTCCCAGAAGAGAAAAAGATAATTTGAATTCCACTAATCTTGGTGAGATAATTTGGCAAAGTGTCAAGGAGAAATTATGTTATATAAAATTTCGCTTACTGATAGATTCAATAGGAGAGAGTATAAATTTATATTGAAGAACTAACTCAGTGCCAGGTTCATGCCTGCGCGGACATACCCTTTCCATACTGCTTTATCCTTATGTAATGTCTTCCAATCATCACCTATACAATTTACATCCCTCAAACCATGGTTGAAGTTATTGTACCATATCTTTCTTGGTCTACTATTGCCCCTATTTCAATCTCCAATCGTGTCCACATGTCTTGAGCATCTCAGTCTACGAGACATTACTGTTCATATTACATACACTTCCCCGTAAATATTATAAGCGTCTGGATAATCAGAATACCGTCGTGGTATATCTGCCAATCCTAAATATGTTGGGGGAAGAAAGTTAAATTCACTCCCGTGAAAATATTTATAAATTGAAAGTATAGTCATTTAGGGTTTATAGAAAGTCCTGTAAGTAAAGGATATTATTGGATAAAGCTCACTGTTAAAAATGCTCTTCTCCATTATAAATTGACAATAGGCTAAATTGTTACAAAATAATAGTGTTGTCCTTTAAATCAGTGTCAACTATCAAAACAATTAATATGGTTCACTTAAATTTATAACATTCAGTGCTACAGTTATCCGAGTGATCACTGCACGCCACTGCTCTGATTAGATCTAAATAGCGTGAACAGACGCAACAGTCATTGTAAATATCGATTTGATGAGGTAAAAACTGAACATGTATGTTAAGACATTCCATTTCCACCTGAAACCTATAAACAAGTGAAAAGAATGCTCTTAATACACACTTCTATGTCCTCATGAGAAAACTTGGATTAAAAATGGTTAATTCCGTGTAACAATTGACAGAACACATGAAACGTTTCATCCCAGCTATCTAATGTAGTATATGGACTATTGTTTTTTTAATCCTCCATCCGAAAATATTGTAGAATATGAACAATCTCATACGTAATAATGAATTGATATGTATTTTAATTAAAACTCTTACACCACGCAGAAGCGTTAGTTGTTACGTCAGTTAAATTTATTTTTATAATTAGTGACTAAAGTTTATTAGAACATAAAATATGTATTTTGTAACTCCTCATATATATATATATATTTTCACAATGGTTTGTCATAAGAAAATTGAAAAATTCTGTGATTATTTTATTCTCACTCTGTAAAACATTATCATTCTACAATTACATCAGTTACCCGTATCAAATCATATATTTTAAGTACAATTGTAAAAAAAAAGAAACTAAATATTTCTTTGTTAAAGAATTTCAAAACAATATATAAATATTTGGAAGAGTAAAAGTAGTGTCCTACCATTGTTTACGAATTAGGCCTACTTTATACGTCTCTTTACAACTTTTTTTTTCCTCAACTCTGGTTTAACTACTTATTGAATAATATAATCGCAACAATCGCAACAATGTAAAATTAGTTTTTTTCCTCAGGTGGTAGGACACTACTTTTAAAAAGTAAAGTAAAGTAATCCCACTACAGGCCTCAGGAGGCCCTTGGGGCAGTAGGAGGTTAAGGCTCCCACTATTTCTGGACAATCGGCACTTGATGTCAGCCGGGTTGTCATCCCTGCGTGACGGCCGCCTTTACCCCCAGAACAAGCGTCTGGTACTCATTTCCGTTAGAGGCTGAGTCGACCCCAGGGCCATAGTGCCGCCAGAAGGTTTGGGTCGGCACTATGGCCCTGGGGTCGAGAAGGCAGCACGCTACCCCGAGACCACAGCGGTGGACTATTATATATTTTATTCTCATTACCTCAAATTAAAACAATGTTTCGTGTTAAATAAGGACACATTTATCTTTTAAAAATATGTGTTTTTCGATATTTGAAACTATTCAGTCTGAATTATTTTATAAATATTTTTCATGAATTGCTCTATTGGCAGACTTTTTTCAGGAACTACTCGACGTAGAACTATGCTTTTTTCTCACTACATGATGAAGTACCTTTAGCTAATTAAGTATAATAACCCTTCAAA
Organism: Diploptera punctata; assembly: GCA_030220185.1. Classification (NCBI taxonomy): domain Eukaryota; kingdom Metazoa; phylum Arthropoda; class Insecta; order Blattodea; family Blaberidae; genus Diploptera; species Diploptera punctata. The sequence continues at coordinate 1,316,605 of JASPKZ010007283.1, read as the reverse complement.
AACCACATTATTGAATACTTAATATGAAAATAAATAAATAAATATTACGAAGTTAAAATTCAATCGTATATGGTATTCAAAATAAGTATTACAGGTACAACAACAAAACTGCTAAGATATGAAATATGTATATATATCCACCGCTGTAGTCTCGAGATAGCGCAATGCCTAGTTATGCAGCAGGCCCGGGTTCGATTTTCGATCGGGAAAAGCCATCTGGGTCAGATTTGTTTCGGGGTTTTTCGTCACCTGTAAGACAAGTGTCAGGTAGCTTTAAGGCCCTAAAGTTCCCTGAACATCATCTGGTCATCATCATGATCATCTTCTTCACCGGTGTTGAAAGCAACGGGAAGCTGTCACAGCTATAATTCCCTATAAAGCTGCAAAGTATAGCATGGGAATGCTATGATTGTAGTGAAAGACCTGCCCTAGGTCAGAACACTATATATATATATATATATATATATATATATAGTGTCATAAGAGAAAAAACGAATATTGGTTATTCAATAGTAGATTATATACGGTATAAGCAATTAAATTGGTATGGGCACGTACGACGAATGCAAGAAGAAAGATTACCCAGAAAAACATTGGAATGGTGTCCACCTGGAAGAAGGAGGAGAGGAAGACCTCGAAACTGGTGGATGCAGGAAATAGGAACTGGAATGAGAGCAATATGACTGGAGGACATGGATTGGATGGAGAGAGACGAGTGGAGAAGAAAAATAAAACTTTAGGCACAGAAAGATGTGTAAACATTAAAATTCTGTATATAAATAAAACATATATATGATTTCGGTAAAGCCAGACCGCAAATTAGGTCATCAAGTTCCTTCTGAGATGGAAAATGAAGGTTCCTGTTTGAATTGCCAACATAAGTCAGAATCACTGTTATCAGACAAGCATTGAGGTTTCATCGGTGATGCAGTTGCTTCTGTATCAAGGGCAGCAGGTTCAGGAATAGGAAGTTCTGGCCCATGTGGAACAGAAGTGCTGAACGATGGAATATCTAGATACTGCAGTCTCCCCGGTGATTTACATTTTTTAAAGATGACAAGTCAATCATACAGAAATAGCAATCATAAATGGTGGTGCGTTGGCTGTCTCCAAATTCTGGGAACTGCAAATGGCATGCATTTCCGAGATGATCTTAGCCATTCCTCCAAAATTGATTTACAGGAACTGCAGCAGACATGTGGAGCCCATGATTTGTCCTGGTCCCCTATATAAACTCCAAAGTATGCACTCTACGCTATATAATATTTCATGCCTGGTGTTATTTTGTCCTTCTGCTTTGAACTTATGCAATATCCACAAATAGCAGAAATAATCCGGTGAATTCTTGCAGTAACTTCTAGAAGTCATACGAATTGATTAATATACCTGAAAAATAACAAAAAAACAAAAACCATTATGAGACCAAACCGTTATCAATTGGAGAAAAATAATTTACTTAAAATTGAGAAAGTAACGAAAACAAAAATCCTGATTACTATCGAACCGTCGACATTTTGATAAAAATGATCACATATTTGAAATAAGCGCTAAAAACCCGAGTCAGAATCAAATAAAATGTGCAGAGGAACATTTGCATTGTTACCCAGTGTAATTTAAAACCCAGTGTAATTTAAAGTAAACAAAAAAATGAGAGGGACATGAACAATTTTTGTAGGGAAAACGCCTAGTTGTAGGGCAAGAATGAGGTGGGAGAGTAACATTAAATATGATATGAGGAGATGAATGGAAAACATTAGCTCATGATAGAGATGTATCGAGAGTTTATGTCTGCGCGACCATAAACCTACGAGTTCGATAGTGCCATTGAGTTGGTTATATGTATTTGTTAGAGTTATTTTTTATCGCTCTTCCCTGATGATTCCACTTTAAAGCAGTAAAGAAGTGGAAAGAATGCTTTTAAAACACATTTCTACGTCCTCAGGAGAATTACGACTAGTTGCCTCCATAATCTCTGATTTCTAACTTGCTAGATTGACCAGAGATGACACTAGTGGCGCGCCAGTATTGTTCGAGATAATAAAAACTCAGAGTAAGGAATTCAGTTGACTTCATGAGTATATCCATGTTTTCTACTTTCAATAAATTAGCGGGAATAGGTTGTGAAGACATAGTTGCCCTGTATGTAACGAACCTGAATTCGATCCTCGGTTGCGGCAAGTTTCTTGGGTTAAGAATATTTCGAGGTATTTCTCACCTATAAGTCAAACGTGTCCACCGCTGTGGTCTCGAGGTAGCGTGCTGCCTTGTCACGCAGCGGGCCCGGGTTCGATCCCCGGTCGGGGCAGTTTTTCTGGGTGAGGTTTTAATCGGGGTTTTTCCTCACCTGTAAGACAAATGTCAGGAAAACTTTAAGGCCCAAACGGTCCCCGAAATCATATGGCCATCATCATCTTCCTTATCATTATCATCATCATCATCATCCTTCACCGGTGAGGAAAGCAATGGGAAGCTACCACACCTACAATTCCTTAGTAAAGCTGCAAGCATGGCATGAAAATGCTATGATTGCAGTGAAGGACCTGCCCTCGGGCAGAATTATTATGGATGGATGGATGGATGGATGGAAGTCAAATGTCAGGAAAATTTAAGGTCTGAATAGTTCCAGAAACCATCTGGCCAACACAATCACCCATATCATATTAGGCTTGTATAGTATGAATATGTAAGTAAATGGTGATTCTTTTTTAAAATGTCCGTTCTGTCTTGGAGGTGGTCCTGGTATTAAGCTCATCACACATCTAGGGAGCCACTATATAGGCAATATGTTTATTTTTTACACATGTTAAATTGTTCAGTTCAAATGAATTTATAAATGTTTGAAGGTTCACTGCGTTGTCTCTGGTGGTAGCACGCCTATTCCTGCCCGGGTTCGATACCAGGTTGAATTGAAAAAATTCAATTGCTAGATTAATTAAATTGATATAACTATACAATGTTCAATCTCGGAGCCAGGAGGGGTGGAAGTGTTCATATTTGTACCATATATCTGCACTAAATTGCAAATCACTCCACAGTATATATGTTGAGAAAGCATGTGATAGTGGTCTCGTCGGATGGGGACATTAAGCCTGGCGGGTCCCTTGATGCGTTACCAAAATGTTAACTACTGTCCGGCAACAGGTTTCAGGTCTTACCTCCTCATGCCTCATACACTTTACACTACACAAACACATAAACATACGCTCATCCTACACTCCAATCTATACACAATACATCATATATGTAGAGTGGTCTCCCGAAGTGGTGAACTCAAAATAGAACACATTAACGCCATCTAGCTGCCAGCGTGGATCCTCAAACACGTAAAATTCAGTTGGTGGAATGAGAAACACATTACACAAATAACAATAGTCAACAAATTTCGACTTTTTATCCGCCACATGGACAAAAACATGATATCTTACATAAATCAGACCTCATGAACAGGAAAATGACAGTGAAAACTCTGTAACACGTAACGTTTTCCTATGACAAAACTGAGTTCGATTCTAGCAAAAATGACAGAAAATCTAGTTTAATTTGAACATAATTGTAAAACATTTCACAACTATAATTAATTTAATTATGGAATTACTTTATAAAATCCCTTAAATTTACACATGAGGTATTATAAAAGGAATAAATTGATGCTACTATTGACAAATTGACTTTCATCCTCAGTAAAATGTAATAAAATGATGTATTTTTTTGCTACAAACTAAACAATTTGAAATTGTGATTTGGAAATAAGAAATCCTAAGAATTAATAGTCAAAAGCCCTTTGTGGTACTACTTATTAAGTGAAAGATGTAGGTAATATGGATTATAAATGTGACAGCTACTTCTAAAAATAAATAAAATAAGACTTACAGTTAATTCTTCCTCTTGTAGTGTGTGTCAGTCTCCCTAAATAAAAACCAGCAATAGTCGCCTATCATTTGAGGATCCCACCTACCTTGATATCTCAGCTCCATTTTCTGAATATACTGGTGAAATTTTTCCCCTTGCTGGTCACTGACAGAAACCAAATTCTCAGGAAAAATTCCAGGTGCAAATGGAGAAAATGAATTTTTCAGAGACAGTCTGCATCCTAGTTTTTAGTAACTCTCCAGAAGTTCTTGAACCAACTGTTGATCATTTTTTTGCTTTATTATTTCCCAGAAATCCATTCACTACCTCACATAAGACCTTCCAGGCTGCTAGCTCTCTGTCATTTAACTTTCTCTCAAAGGTATCATCATGTACAAGTTTTCGAATTTGGGGGGCCAATGAATATTCCCTCTCTCACTTTTGCATCACTAAACTTTGGAAAATGACTTCTAGATATGCTCCACAATTCGTTAATAATTAATACTAATTATAATTATAATAATTTATGTATTATTATAAAATTTTTTCATAATTTCAGATATATTTTAGTGATTTCCTAAAATTTGAGGGTGATAGAACAGTTTCATATTCATATTCATAAATAAACCTTGATCTGATACACACAGTTTCAAGCATGTGGCAAAAACCTTGTTAACTAGTGTTATTTAAATCCATTAATTGTAATTGAAATTGAAATAAAAAAACAGTGAGTGATGGAGAAATTTCGAATACATATTTTAAAACACGATCAAAAACTGCAATAAGTACAACTATTGGTACTCATGTTGACCAGTGTAATTGATGTTTAATCATTGAATTAAAAAAATTAAGAAATGATAAACTGCGACAAGAACAACTAATCAAAATTGCTATTATACTTTAAACACTGGAAGTTTTAGATGAGAATGTGGCAACGAAGAAGAAGCTAATATAAATAAAGAATGGAAGGATATAACAGATACTATTAAATTGTCAGGATCAGCAAGCATTGTTTATTTAAAAAGAAGCAAATCAAGGACCGGCTTGATAGGAAAGAGTCAATAATTTATAGAAAAGATAGCACGAAAAATTGAATTCGGTACAGGAGCCAATTGAAGTAACTTTAGAAAATTGGGTAGCATTAGACAGTAAATGCCAGATTATTAAAGATTATAAAGAGGGAATATTTCGGAGAGAAAATTAATTTTATTGAAATGAAAGCAAAAATAGGAATATGAGAGAATTATATCAGGAAATTAGGATAGAGAAGTAAGGGTTAAGGCTAAAACACGCATAATTAAGAATGAAAATGGTGATATGATACAGATTTCAGAAGTATATTAAATAGGCTACATGGAAAGTTTACTTTAATCAGCTATTAAATGTATATTACATAACAGGATAATGAAGGTGATAATTTAAAAACAGCAGAAATGCTATTTACAAAATCAAGTGCATTAGAGGTTGAAATGGTGATAGCAAAAATTGAAGATGTAGGATAAAGCATCAGCTTCAGACGGGATCCCAGTAGAACTCATAAAATCATAGGAGAAAAATTGATGGACAAAATATATATCGGTTGCTTAGTATGATTTGGGAAAGAAATCTCCTCCAAATGAATGAAAAGAATCTATTATCTGTCGATCTATAAGAAAAGTGATGAAACTGATTGTAAAAAATACAGAGTATCTCATTACTTTCAAATTCTAACAAATATACTAGAAATTAGACTCACACCCTATATTGATGACGTAATAGGAGATCATCAATGTGGAAACAGGTCTAAAACATATAAGATTTTTAGTATAAGACAGATTTTAAAAAAAGGAAATAAGAATATAATGGCACTGTACATCAATTATATGTAGACTTCAAAAAAGGCATACGATTCAATTATGAGGAAGACGTTATACAGTATCCTTCTGGAGTTCGGAATTCCGAAAAAAAGTTAGTTAGCTGATACGAATGTGTCTAAGTGGCACAAAGAGTAGGGTGCGTGTAGGCAAAGAGTTTTCGGATACTTTTGAAATTCACAAAGGGTTAAAGCAAGGATAAGCATTATTTCCTCTACTATTCAATTTTGTACTCGAGCACGTCGTCAGATCTTTAAGAGAATTCAGAACTCTATGGAATTAAGAGGATGTTAGTTTATGCTGACTATTTAACTCATGCCCCAAATGGGAGTCAATGACCAATCACGTTTCAATGATTTCTGTTTTACAACCAATCAGAGTCGTGTTTCACGAAATATTTATCAGTGTTATAATTACCATATATTAAACAAAGCTCCTCGTTTTTAATATTCTGAACAGGTCTGACCGTTATTTTGCAGTGACTGAGCCTATAAGAAATACGGCTACCAGATTGTATATATAGTGCATACATGTCAACATTTGTAGCAATTTATTATACCACCAAAAAAAAGAAACCACTGTTTGACTTTCTTAAATGTATTTTTTCCCAGGTAATAATCCAGAAAAATATAATTGTAATATTTACATCATACGACATCAGAATGAATTAATATACAGATTGATGTTTCATTTTTTCTCCACTAGAGAGCATTCTTACAATATTGCGTTCCTTTGGCAATAAATAGTATGATCTGGTTGCAGTGATAAACAAGAAGCAGTAGAAGCGTACCTATCGTTTCTCATTTGTTTTCAAACATCGCCGTTTGCATTAAATATATAAATATTTTGAAATAACTACAGTTAAATAATGATTTGTGAGTAAACAGCTTAATTTTATTCGTTAAATAGTCCTAACAAATGCCACTCTTGATTTCCAAATTCTCTAGATAAATTCACTCCTCACTTCGTGAGTCGTGAATTTATCGATAATTTGGAAATCACTCGTGGCATTACTTATGATTATGTAGTATTATTGAGCGATAGCGAGGAGATACTAAGGGCCAACACGCACATTCTATTGATTCGCACTAAGATATTGGGACTGGAAGTAAATATCGATACAACCAAGTATATGTTCACTCAAAGAAGTATATTATATAATGGAAATGGACAGGTAATTACAAATGAGGGAAATTTTGAAGAAGTGGCTGAATTCAAATACCTAGGAACAAATACGAATTAGGTGCACAAAGAAATTAAACATAGGTTGAATTCTGGAAATTCATGCTATTATGCATTGCAGGGACTCTTGACGTCCCAAATCCTTTCAAAAAACATTACACTGAAAATATGTGAAACTGTTATTCTGCCAGTTGTAATGTATGGATGCGAAACGAGGACTCTTACTTTAAGGGAGGAAAAGAGATTACGAGTGTTAGAGAGTAAAGTTCTTAGGAAAATTCTGGATCAAATATGATGAACAGGCAGGTGATTGGAGAAGACTGCATAACAGTGAGCTACGTGAATTTTTAGGAAGCCACATATAGTAAGAACAGATATGTCTCGCTGACTTCGATGGACTGGACATGTGGCAGAAATGGGGAATGAAAGATGTGTATGGAAACTTCTTCCAGGAAGACCAGAGGGACAACGACCGGTTGGTAGAACAAGAATGAGGTAAGATAACTATAATTTGAGAGAAGTAAATTGTACAGGGGATGATTGGAAAACATTATTTCAGGAGATGGATGTATGGAGAGCTTATATCAGCGCGGCCATGAACCCACGAGTTCGAAGAGCCAATGAGTTACTTATTAATTTCATACCTATAATTAGGTACAGTTTTCTCATATTTTATGTTAAATAAGGAAGTGGCACTTTAACTATAGTTAGTCATTATAAAAACCTCCTCTAAACCAATTCCGCGTTATGTTCCACTTGTGTTACAAACTTATTTCATCGCCGACTCCGTTTATGTTATTACTAATGATAGGATTTGTATGTAATTACATACTCGTATTATTTCCCTTTGTTTATACATAGCTAACGTTAACAAAAGTCCACGAATTAGAAACTTACTTATCATATATAAAACGTTATCATTACATATTTTTACATATTGTAAGATTTTTTATGTAAAACTACATATTCTGACTCTAAATTAAAGAAAAATAATTTTCATTAGCGGAAAATAACTTTAAACAGTCTGTGTGACAATATGTTTTAGATTAAAAAGACTCAGATACCTGATCGTTCACTGAAATAGTAGTTCCCTCCTATAAAAAAGCTGCTGAGGAACGTTCAAAGAAGAATTCCAATTACTTGGTGGCTTTAGAAATATGTAGGGCCCACACTGTGATATTGTCGGTTAAGGTAATATCCGACTAGCCGAAAGATTAAGCATCAAGACTCGATGGGGTCAGGATTTTTAATCTGGCTTAACTTTCTGGTAGAATCGTGGCCCTGGGGTCGACTCAGCCTCTAACGAAAACAAGTACTTTACAAACGAAACAAGTACTTTACAATAATGTGAAGGTAAAGGCGGCTATCACGAAGACTGATCTCGTGCCATTTGTCTAGAAAGATGGGAGACTTAAACTGATATTACCCCTAAGGCCTGTAGTGGGATCACTTTGAAAGAAACATGATAAAACCCTTCTTACGACGTTGTCAACCATTTGGATGTCCCAATCCTTCAAACTTGTTCTATCTTAAAGTTAATAATTTTGTATAATATTTGTTCAAATATTAGATTATAGTATGTTTTAAGATTGTATATTTTAAAGATTTTTATGTAGTATTACATATTTTACATAACGTTATTACATAAATATGTACATATTATGCAAGTTAACATTACATAAAAACCCTGGCTTTAGTTATTACTTACCCGCCATATGACTGAACTGTCTATTATAGATATATTATTCTTATGCAACATCGTATTTTATAGGGAATAAGAGAGAATAGGTGTTCAAGATAAGGCGGTACAATTAATTAGGAACTTCCTCCATGTATTACTCATTTATGACAAATAAAATTTATTACAAAATAATAATTATGAGTCTACGGAATTAGACGTTTATGCTTTTCCATGATAACGATAGATCACCTTTATTTGCCAGTACAATTTCTTTAGGAGCAGAATTTATGCGCTATACTGACTTGCCTGTAAATTCTGCTGTTATATCCATGACATCCTAATTGGTTAATATGAGATTTTTTCACTAAACTGTTTGAAAACATTCGAAATAGTGTCTCTCCTATTTTTTCAAATGGTTTCCTTTCGGATGTTTCAGAAATTCTACACAAACGAACGTTTTGCAATAACTGAAATTCCAACGTATTCTGCAATGCTCATGCGTAAGAATGAAACAATGTTGGTTAATATAGGTTATTATAATTGTAATTATATATTTTAACACTCGCCCAAGTAACTTATATAGACATATGCTAGATAATATGTATTTTTATTATTTCTATTGTTTTATTTCGAGTGTTAGAAAGTGAACACATTTTTTTACACGGTTGAATGTACAACTTTATTCGACCAACTGTTTTTTTTTTACAGTACAACTTAAACTTGGTTCGACATTGTATAGCAGTTTTATTTTAACATCTAATATTTGTACTCGTGTCCAGCATATGACTGAATTTTTAACTTCCAAATGTTGATTTTCATTTTTATAAAAACCACTGGTCAAAATATAGTTTGTGAAGAACTGTTTTATTGAATCTGCTACAGGAGCTTCATCATGTAGTGAATAAAGTGTCCTGTAAAAATTGAGTTGATTTTATGAGTGTGGTAAATTCTTTCAAACTTATACAGACAATATATGATGTAACTTACCAAAACTGTTTCGAGATCAGAATACACATAATTATGCGAAAAAAAAGTGTAGGCCTAATATATTTTATAATAATTACTCAGGTTTCCTCAAAATAAACTGTTTAATTTCAGTCCATTATTTTTGGAAAGGGAAATACATGTTCCATTCTAATAGTTTGGTAATACAACTACACCAATGTTTATAATAATAATGATGATGATGATGTTAATAATAATGATGATGATGATGATAATAATAATAATAATAATAATAATAATAATAATAATAATAATAATAATAATAATAATAATAAAGTCCTTAGGAAAATGTTTGCACGAAAAAGAGACGAATGGTGGAAACTGGTTAACAGTGAGTTATCTTAAATTCACTTTATAATTTTAATAGAGACCCAAATAAAATATTTCTTATACTCGTCTGTGATCAATAAATTTTAACTTGAAATACTCCTTAACCCCCCCCCCCAATTTCAGCAAAATTCCCGCTAAAATCACTGAATAATTGGAATTGAAAAAACTTGTACATTAGGAAATAAAGAAGAGAAGTATAAATTATATTTATGGGAAACCGATATCATACTAACAGTTAAATGCTATGGGTAGGACATGTGGTACAATTAGGGAACGAAAGAGTGATATAGAAACATTTTATAGAGAAATCTGAGAGGAAGTGTCCAGTAGGTAGGTTAAGATTGAAATGGGATAATTATATTAACCATGGCTTGATGAAAGTGAATTATACAGAGAATAATTGGAGATCATTACAAGAAGATAGGGATGCATTGAGAGCTTATGCCCGCGCACTCATGAACGTCCGGGTTCGATAATTCCAGTGAGTAGGTTAGTTAGTTAGTTTATTATTTGATTTGTGCGAGTTTTTACTTTTTTCTCACTTCGTAAAGTACTTCTAATGTGTGACCACATGTATTGACTTCCAGCCCCAATTTCGGGCTGTTTCAAGGGCGTCATTAAATAAATTACTAATTAAGTAGGACTCGAGATTCTAAAGTTCGTGTGTGGTAAAACTTATTCGTTGCTAATCAACATAATAAAGATAACAAAACTTGTTTAAGAAAGAAGCAAACGAACATAAAAAACATGTATGCCTAAGTTATAGCCTTGTTCTGTCACCAATTCTCTTTGTAACTGAATTTGCTTTTCATTTTTAGAATATTTGTACCAGTGGCGGCTGGTTGCACGCATATTAGCTTACAGATTATTAGTGAAATTAAAATTAAGCAGTAAAAAATTAAATAGTAGTAGTAGTAGTAGTAGTAGGACTTTATTAGACAAAAAGTAAGATATTTACAATATTATTTACAAATATGGGTCGCACGGGCAGTAAGCCGTACGTGCTGTTGACAGTCCGTTACAATAAAGTAATAATTGGTACTAGTGTAAAGAAAAATAAACAACAAAAAAAGCAATAACATTACAATTACATAAAGAAAAAATAATATTACAATTAAATAATAACATAATAGCATTATACACTAAAAAAACATTAACATTACAATTACATAAAGAAAAAATAATATTACAATTAAATAATAACACAATAGCATTATACACTAATTAATTTATATATAATTGTTAAGAATTAATGGCATTGCATTTTGATAACATATATTTATTCATGAGTGAGTGGTGTCCTTATTTTCCGCGTTTTGTCCAGAAATTTACCGAGGTTTATCCAATTTTCTGGATTTACCAATAACTCATAGCATGCCAATCTTTCCGGAGTTGAATTTAGAAATCTTTCCGGTAATAACTGACGTCTCTAATATTCTAAATCATTACATTTTCCTAATATATGTATCTAATCTTCAAAGTTTCCGCACATTGGACATATTCGCATATTGTGATCGTCGCTAATTTTTAGAAATTTCCATGCACCTAGCCTAAACCAAACAAGCCCTGATCTCTCCTTAAATCCTAGGTTGAGTATATACGATTCTTTTCCCCAGACGTGTTTTAGGTCTCTTTGTAAACACAGTGATCGTTTACCTGTACATTCGGCGAAAGTATCTTGTTGGTTTATATCTAAGTACCTCCTCAAATAATTAAAACTTACCAAAAATGGAGGATTTTTTATTGAACAGGGTTAAAAATTTCTCCAATTATAGCACTTTCATATTTTCTCGATTCGCTATTGTCTTCCCTAATCTTCGTCTTCTAATTCATTCTCCCCCACCGATCTTCTAATATAGTGTACCCACATAATCTTTGATGGTACAGAATATATAGTGGTGGTCTGGGATTACATCCTAAAATGCAGTGGCATAGACAAGAAAAAAAAAGTAAGAAATCAAATTGAAATGTTACGCAGAAAGATGTTTGTACGTTTTAACCCTATTCAATACATTTTTAAAGAAAATAAGTTTAAAATTTGTTCACAAATACATTTTTGTACATCGTATTGACACCCGAATGAAGAAGTGCTCATGCTTGGATACGTAATATAAAAATATACAATATAAAATTATAGTTAATGACAGAAGAAAAATAGAAAATACAAATTTAGGAGCAAGTCTGAAAAAAGAAAATCCTCTCTGACACAAAAAATTAATTCATCATCATCAACAACAAGGATTAAGCCCAATGGCCTGTTCCGATCTCATTATAGGTCGAATTGGTCCTTCCATCTCTTCAATGGTCTTCCCAACATTCTTCTCCCCTTTGGTTTATAATTATACATTCTTCTTGGTATGCGCTGTTCATTCATTCGTAATACGGTGCTGAAGATAAGCATTTTGATAATATTTTATTCTTCAGCGCTCGTAACGCGATCAGGGGACATTTATTACTACTGATTCATCTCAAAAAATTAATTCAAGATGGAATTAAATAAACAAAATATTATACAAGTATAATACCAAACTGAAAAATTAATTAAATATATTAGGATACCATATAAAATAGCCTAGGACAACTAATTAGGTATAATTTTAAAAATGTATATAAGTAATTTATTTTATTGAATCTGTATTTAGTTCGTAATTGGATGTAATTAATTCATTAAATAGTTTTGGCCCTAAATATATATTATGTTTAGAAACAGCAGTTGTGTAGAATTCAGGGATGTGATGCAAAAAAGCAGTATTTATCTGGTGCTGTAAAAACTTGGATTATATTTAAAGTTATTTATATTTTTGTGGAAATAAGTAAGTAATATATGCTTACAATTTTGTTCAATATTTGAAACGCAGAATTCAGGGTAAATTAGTTTTGTGAGTTTGTGCAAGCAAAATTTTATAAACCGTATTTGAAATAATACAAGTACAGAATTTGTAACTCCTTCCCAACATAATATTCAGTACTGGAACCAGAGCTCAGTATACAATACGCAATGAAATATTTTATTTTTTCTTCTTCCTTTCATGTGATAGACATAGTGGTCTGTTACGGTCTCAATCCAACGTTTGAAGGGACTGCCCAAAGATCTCTTGCCTAGTGGCTGGTAATTCAAGATTTGACGTGGTATTCTTGTTCTGCTCATTCATCTTACGTGATATTTCCAGTTGTTTTTGTATTTTTGTACATATTCCATGACTGATTCCGTTTTGAAAATCTCGGGATTCCTTTTATGGTCTGTTCTTGAGTAACCTTCAGTACGTCTCATAAATTTCATTTCTGCCGCAGTTAGTCTTTGTTCATCTACACTGCGAATTGTCCAGGCCTCACTGTCGTAACGTAATATGGGTCTGGCCAGTGTTTTATAAATTGTAGTTCGTGTATATTGCTGTACTCTGTTTGGCTTGAAAATATTATTTATAATTCCTGTTACTCTGTTAATTTTTTTATTCATTTAATATTTTACTTTTATTTATTAATTGGTCTCAGCACAACAATGGGTGTGCAATGTTTCCATGGCAAATATTCGGAACCGCCACAGCGTTCATCGCAGCTTAAAATTCAGTTGTTTTGAAACAAGAAAGCAGTGTTGATATGCCATTTGTATCATCTAGTGAGGAGCGAGAGAATTAGAAACAAGAGGTTATGAACACAAGATGTGATAATATTTAGTCGTTAGAGTAAATCTGACTATCGATATCCTTGTTTAGCTTATGATTATCATGTCACGTGACATTCCTGTTAGACAGTAACTTGGTTTAAACGACATCTTATCTTCACCAGAAACACGACAGGAATATTAAAATCACTCACATTACTGTTTCAAAACACAAAACTTAATTTTATTGTTTGGCTTGTTATTAGGCATCGTTACGTAGATGCAGAGCTGTTGTCATTATTCACAATTTCGCGTACCTTTTAATGGAGTCGATGAAGAGACGTAAAAAAATAACCCGTAATAAAAAGAATAACTCCGATTCTAACTCCTTCATATTATTACTGCTTCTAATGTATACAAGGTGTTGTAAAAAACACCGACAACGGAGGTGAGGTAGTATATTGAGATGTGTTGATAATTTGTTAATAAGGTACCAATGTGAATTTTTAAATATATTGGGTCAATAATTACAAGTTAGGTACCTGTGAGAGAGATGCACAGACTATAATTGCAATGGCAAAAATGCAAGTAAAACATTACATGGAATAATTTGGAACAAAAGTATCACAAAGGAAACTAAAATGAAAATGTATGAGAGCATAATACAGAATATTTTGTCATATGGAAGTGAAACTTGGTCTTTGACGGAAGTATAAAAAAATAAACTTAGAACAGTTGAATTTGATTATTTTAGAAGAAGTCTCCAAAAAAATAAGACAGGATAAAATAAGAAATGAATTCCCTTGGAAAGAAATTAATGTCACCACATCGGTTGTTAAGAGGATTGAAAATCAAACGCTTAAATGGTATGGGCATGTACAAAGAATGGAAAATGAAAGATGGCCAAAAAATATATACCAATGGTCACCCCCTGGAAGAAATAAACATGGCAGACCAAGATGGAAATGGAAAACCTACGTCAGAACTATAATAGATGATAGAAATTTGGAAGAGGGAGATTGGAATGATAGAGATAAATGGAAACTGAAGACGGCAAACCTATAAATGGGGGAAAGCCGAAGAATAAGAAGAAGAGGAAGAAGAAGAAGGTACCAAGCAATGTCCGGAAATGATGCGTTTTCACACTAAAAGTTGCTAACTTCTCAAGAGTTCCGTTAGTTGGATATCAAGATTCAATACTTGACAATACTGTCACAGTCAAAACAAGTTTTCAAATTTCCACCTCCCATCTCATTGCAGAGCGTACATCGGCGGTGTAGTATAGTGATTGGTGCACACGTTCAAATACGCCTTGCCTCTTGTGAATTATTTGTGTAGCAGCGTGGGTTCGGGCTATAAGAAACATACCTGACTCTACTGGAGTCTGATAAACTGTCTCATGTTGCCCCACAAAAAACAGTCGAGAGGATTAAGATCAAGTGATCTCTGAGGCCATGGGACTGGTCCCCGTCGACCTGGTTACATGGTATCTAAATGTCAAATGTCTCGTCACATTGGCATCGAAGTGAGCTGGAGCCCCGTCATGTTGCAGCCACATTCCTTTTCGAAGCCAAGTATAATAATAATAATAATAATAATAATAATAATAATAATAATAATAATAATAATAAATAATAATAATATTTTATTTTTTCTGGCAGAGTTAAGGCCATAAGGCCTTCTCTTCCACTCAACCAGCATAAATACAAATACATATTTGACAAATATAGATATACACTATACTAATTATAAACAGTTAAAGATACAATAAATGTAGCAATGTAAATTTCATGTACAAACAACATTTTATAGGGTAATAACAATAATGATCATAGGTTCCGTACCAGTAAGGTGTTGTCACGTAATGAGTCTTCAAATTCTTCGAACTAACACTGATCTTGAGACATAATTAATTAGTCATAGCATGAAAACGCATCATTTGCGGACACTGGTACCTTATTAAAATGATTAATCTATCTCAATGTACTACCTCACTTCCATTGTCAGTGCTTTCAGCAACACCGTATATATATATATATATATATATATATACATTTTAAACTTAATTAATTTATAATTTATAAATAATTCCTGAAATTATAGTTACAATTTTCTCAGGAACTTCTTGAAGTAGTGTTATGAAATGTCCGAAGTCCTGTAGCAGAGATTGTAAAATAGTCCTTTAAAACTGTTATTTTCAACAATAGTGTTTGCAATAAATTTTAGTCGATTTCTAGGTTAATATTCAATCATACCCAGTCTCAAAATATTACAGGTGGAGCAATAAAACTCTTAGAGCAGTTATATATATATATATATATATGTCCACCGCTATGGTCTCGAGGTAGCGTGCTGCCTTGTCGCGCAGCGGGCCCGGGTTCGATCCCCGTCGGGGCAGGTTTCTGGGTGCGGTTTTTCTCGGGGTTTTTCCTCACCTGTAAGACAAATGTCAGGAAAACTTTAAGGCCCAAACGGTCCCCGAAATCATATGGCCATCATCATCATCCTTATCATTATCATCATCATCATCATCCTTCACCGGTGTGGAAAGCAACGGGAAGCTACCACACCTGCAATTTCCCTAGTAAAGCTGCAATTATAACATGAAAATGCTATGAATGCAGTGAAGGACCTGCCTTCGGGCAGAATTACTATAAATGAATATATATATATATATATATATATATACCGTATATATAATGGCTACTTAAAGTTAAGATTTCACTCGTTCATTACAGATTCAAAGTTTCTTCAGTTCAAAGTGTCAAAATTCAATAATTCAATTACTAAAATATTAACTCAGACTCAGTGGTTTAAGGTATCTGAAAAATACAAAATGTATCTGTATCCTTAATCAATACTAAAATTATAAAAGTAGCGGGTAATTAGATTCAGAGATATAGTCCATTGAGTATGATTTAATTTTTTAGGCATATTCCTCTTCACTGCCAAATTCTCTTAAATACCTGGTTCTAGTCACAAGCACATCAAATCCAAAAGGATATACAAGGCCTATTTAAAAAAATAATATTAAAATAATTGAATGTATAACAGTGAGCTAAGTGATATTTATGGAAAATCAGATTTAACAACCACAATTAAGTTTCGTACACTGCAATAGACAGGACATGTGGCACGAATGAGGAATGAAACAGGGGCATGGAAACTCCTTGCAAGATAATAAGAGGGCCCAGTAGGTAGGCTAAGAAAGTAACATTAACCATGATTTGAGGGAAGTAAATTATACAGGCGATGCTTGGAAAACACCTCAGGATAGGGATGTACAGATAGCTTATACCCGCACTACCATGAATCCAGGGGTGATAGTTCGAGTGAGTTCGTTAAAATTGAGCATTATCACAGTTTGAGAATAAATCTCCTTAGAATTAATTATGGATTAATAACTTGTAACATGTTTGACATGCTGGATATGCATGTTCAACTACCAGCACGACAGATCCAGAAGACTCTTGCCGTACCAGCAATCTACAAGCCTCACATTGTATGTATAATTTACAGACGTGAGCGATTATACATTTAACTCTGTCATAACGTGTTTACGAAAAGAGACACTTCCTGTCAATTTTTTACTTTTATTACCTTAGTATATCCTCTCCCTTTCAAAGTATATTTACTTGCTCCACTTCACCCGGGCCATACAGGGAAACGACCTATTTTAAACTCTGGATCACCATATTTGACTGCACAAAGACATGGAGGGCCTTCCTAAATGAGATCTGCTCAATGCCAAGACCACCGATGAGACAACAAGAATATTTAAGATACGGCATACCATTCAATGTGGGCCCCGAGCCTGAAGATTTTCGGGCTCGTAAAATAACCACAAGGTCGCCGTGCAAAATTTAACCGACCTTCATCCATGCAAATATTACTTAGTTGCTGCTAGATGTCTCATTGAAGCTATGTGCTAACCATATGCCACTGGTTGACATCTATAGGTAAACAAGCATAAATAAGTTATGCTTTGTTTAAAAAAACTGCCCATGACCTCACGCGGGACGTATGGGGTATATACATACCACTCAGTCATATATGCATACAACGATGCAGATGGTTCTGATGTCCGAGGAATGTTAGGGCTTAACGATTCCTGACATTTGTCTTTCAGGGAGGAAAAACCCCGAAGAAACCTCACATTGAAAACTTGTCCTACAGGGGATGAAACCCGGGCCCGCAGTGTTACATTCCTGTCATCATTATATTCACAGTAACTCTGAAGTAATAAGTCCGTCACACAGGAAACGCGATAACAAAGAGAATTCCACAGAAAATTTAATTTATGGTCCGATTTTGCTGATATATGAAACAATACATCTTTATTTTCTTAATCTATAAATTGATGAAAGATATTTCTTATGGCTACTTGTTAAAATGTATCCGACTGCAGAGAAAACAAATCATAACTAACTCACTGGCCCTATCGAACCCATAGGTTTATGGCCGCGCGGATATAAACTCTCCATACATCCCTACCTCGAGCTAATGTTTTACAATCATCCTCTGTATAATCTACTCCCCTCAAATCATGGTTTATATTATTCTCTCAGCTCGTTATTGGTTTAGAAACTAGGCATTTTTCCTCTGGTTTTCCTACAAGAGGCTTCAATGCCCCTCCTTCATTTCCAATACATACCACATGACCTGCCCATAACAGTCTATGATACTTAATTGTTCTTATTGTATCTGTTTTTCCTATGGATGACCTAATGTTATTACCTTTTGCATATAGTTACGCAAGTCGACATCAAGTCAAATAATGATTCATTTTTCTATTGCTTTTATAAATATAAGATATAAATTAAATAATGTAATTTATAGGTTAAATTCCATATGAAGAATTAAATAAATTGTATGTTATAATAGCAAGACAAAGCAAAAATGGCGGATGTGAGAGCGATTATTTTAAATTTTGGGTTCCGATAAACCACCACACCTAATGGTTGGTTTTCCTGGTTTTTGGAGAGTACCTTCCTTGTTTTGTTTCAATAGCATATATATATATATATATATACTCACTGACACTATCGAACCCGTAGGTTCATGGCCGCGCGGACATAAGCTCTCCATACATCCCTATCCTGAGCTAATGCTTTCCAATCATTCCCTGTATAATCTACTTCCCTCAAATCATAGTTAATGTTGTTCCCATATACTGAGTTTTATTGTGAAAAATCTAAAATTTCGGCCGCTGGAGCAATTTCTAAAACTCCTCCTCGTAATGGTCCGATGTTGGTTGTTAACAAACTCAACCTTATATTTTTTCATTGAATTTGGAGAAAAAAGTAAACATTTCTCCCGCTAGACCTTTAAGAGTCACGTTATAAACTAACATCCTCCACTGATTGAATCCAGTCATTACATTACACTTTGTGATTTACATTTCCTGATATCATATTCTGATTCCAAGATTCGCGAGTTCAAACCGACTGGGAACAATTAATTTTATGAAGGCAAAATCCAAGCGACAAGTCTTGCGGGAGGGACTTCATTCCGTGGCTCCCGAGTCGGAAGATTTTCTGACTCGTAAAAGATATTCAAGCTTACATAGTGCGTCCGAGCAAAATTTCACCTTGTAAGTAATACCTTAGTTTTCTATTAAGGGTTATATACTAACTACTTGTCCTCACTGAAATCTGTAGGGAAATAAGCATAATTAAATTAGCCAGGTTAAAAGCTCTTCACTAGGGAAGTGCCCATGTCCCGACAGGGAGGGAGTTAAATCAATATCATACTACACATGTTCCGACCATCTGGTTTTACGCCTCCCTCTTTGTCTTTTCCCTGAGACTGATAAAAGCATTTATTTTCCTTACCCTATTCACAAGCCCTATCGACTTAGAGTCCACCGCTGTGGTCTCGAGGTTCCGTGCTGGTTGTCACGCAGCGGGCCCGGGCTCGATTCCCGGTCGGGACAAGCTCCTGAGTGATTTTTTTTTGGGTTTTTTCCTCACCTGTAAGACAAATATCAGGAAACTTAGGGCCCAATGATCCCCGAAAATCATGCGGCCATCACCATCATCCTTATCATTATTATCATCATCCATCACCGATGTGGAAAGCAACGTGAAGCTATCTCACCTATATTCCCTAGTAAAGCTGCAAACCATAGCATGCAAATGCTATGATTTCAGTGAAAGACCTGCCCTCGGGCAGAATTACTATGGATGGATCCACTTAAACTTCTTGTATTATAAATGCGAATATATCCAGATCCGTGTACATCTGCTCAAGTTCATTGTTGAATTTTATTCTACATTCACCAGAAATATATAATTAACTAACAATCATTATCGAAACAGTAGGTCCATGGCCGCCCTCCATACATCCATAATATGAACCAATGTGTTCCTATCGTTCTCTATATAATTTACCTCCCTGAAATCAATGTTAATGTTAATCTCATTCTTGCCTACCTACTGGGCGCTATCCCACTTGTTTCTATGCTCCTGTTTCATTCCCCATTCGTGCCACAAGTCCCTGCTCATCGCAGTCTACGAGATTTATCTGGATTTATTACATCTAGCTTCCCAAAAACAACATGTATCTCACTCCTATATAGTCTTCTCCATTCACTGTTTGTTCGTCTCTCTTTGGTACAACAATTTTTCTAAGAACTTTATTCTCTAATACTAGTATTAATTGTTGACAAGGCCACTTTGGGTTCTATTAATGATAAGGATGTGTGTTTTCTTTTTCAAAAATGTGCTAAAAAGTAGAAAACATCAAATACTTCGGAATTGGTTAAAATTCGTTATTATAGTCTAGAGGGTCATTTTAGCGATTTCCGAAAGAATCAAACTATTGTGGTTGTTCTCATTTTAATATTTTTAAACCTTTTATTCAGATGTTGCCGACCCTGTCTAGTAGATACACAAAATGGCATGCCCGATGCATATATATATATAACCGACCGCGGTGTACTAGTGTTTATGCTCCTTGCCTCTGGTCCCGAGAGCCGCGGGTTTATACCCGGCCGGGGTCGCGTTGGATTTTTTTAGGATGGAAAAATTAGAAGAGCAAGTCCTCCGGGAGGGACTTTTAAGCCATGGATCCCGAGTCTCAAGATTTTCCGGCTCGTAAAACATCCTTAAGCCTGAATAAGCTAAATTTACCGAATTTTCCCGTCCTATTACAATCTTGATTTCCTAGATGTCAGTATGAGGCGGAACGCTGACCACGTGCCACTCCAATAACATCTACATGAAAACTAAATTAGTATGGTTCAATTTCTTCCCTCTAGGGGGAGAGCGCCTAAATCCAGTTGAGGCAAAAAGAGCTTTCTATATCTCTATTTTTGTTTCACCGAAATTAAATTTGGCATATAGCAATTCATTTAAAAATTAACTTTGAGTTCGCTAGCCAGCAAAATCGCTCCAGCGGTCGCAGTTTTTAATGTTGCCAAACGAAACTTATTATTATATGCTATTATAATAACCGTGAAAGGTATGTTTTAAAGATAGCTGAAATCCAACCATTAGAAATGGAGATTTTTTTTAAATTAAAAATTCGCACTCTCAACCGCCATATTTGATTCATCACAATGTTCACATTACGAATTAATTAAAGCTTAAAGTTATAAATGTATTAATGGACATACACTAGTTTAATTTTTTTAATATTTCAATAAAGTTATTGAAAAATAATTCGTTAGATATTACTTAAAATGATGTTAAATTGCAAAAAAATGTACAAATATGTTATGCATTATTTATTTTCACTGCAATCGAACACTTTTTAATAAGTTGGTATCGGAAATTGAGTTTTTCCTATTTAACAAAGTAAATATCTATTCCGTAAACCAGGAAAATGGGACCATAAATTCTATATCCTAAGGAATTCGCTTAATGTTTGCAGTTTCTGCGTGACGGACTTCTCATGGGATGAAATGAGGCGTTCAGAGGACAAGGGGTACAAGTGACATTTTTTTTAATGGGTTAAGTGCAGAAATGGTTAGTTAATATGACTATTTAACTCATGCCCCAAATGGGAGTCAATGACCAATCGCATTTCAATGATTTTTTATTTACAACCAATCACAGTCGTGTTTCCCCTCGAATTTATCAACTAAAGTTTATCATATTAAAGAGAGCACCTCCTTTTTTAACATCCTGAATAGGTCATAGCATTATTTTGCAGTGACTCACTCCTTAAAAAATACGGCTTCCAGATTGTATGTATGGTGCACGAATGTCAGCTCTTAGTGCATGCGGGAGATAATATAAAAACATTTGTAGCAATTGATTATACCACAAAAAAAAAACACTGTATGCACTTTCTTAAACGAATTATTTTCCAGGAAATAACGTTGCAGAAGAATATAATTGATATATTTACATCATAGGACATCAGAAATTAATTAATAACTTTATAGTAGTAGTAGCATTCAAATGCTCTGAAACTCTTGATTTTTCATCATTCGCTTGTTAATACCTATAATGTTGGTTATACATTTCTCCACTAGGGTGCATTCTTACAATATTGCAAACCTTTGGCAATAAATAATATGATCTGTTTGCAGTGATGAACAAAAGAAGCAAATGAAGCGTACCAATCGTTTCTCATTTGTTTTCAAACATCGCCGTTTACATTAAATATATAAATATTTTAAAATAACTATAGTTAAATAATAATTTGTAAGTAAACAGCTTAATTTTATTCGTTAAATAATCCTAATAAATGCCACTCTTGATTTCCAAATTCTCCAGATAAATTCACTCCTCACTTCGTGGGTCGTGAATTTATCGATAATTTGGAAATTACTCGTGGCATTAATTATGACAAACTGCTTGGTACGTGTGAGTTTGACAGGTTCTGACATATAGTGGGGTCTTAGAAAATCACTCAGAGAAACAGCTCTTCTACTTGGAGGACAAGGGGTACGTCTGTAGTTGTACTCCTTGGCTTCCGACAGGTAGGTGGACTCAAGCTTAGAGCGTTGTATTTTTTAATGTTTCCAACAAATTTTACGTGAAGCTTATTATTGTATTATTAGTGTTTAATATTGTGTTGGTGATTCTTCCAGGTTTATTGGTTTATCAAATATCAATATGTCTGAATCAGAATGAGATGAACATGAGCATGAACTTAACCTCAGCCTTTAGGGTAAGCGAAATGTTTTATCTAATTTATCTATATTTTCATAATTGTATGTTATAAAATAATATTTAATTAAATAAGTTATGGATTTTCATCAAGTAAACACCAATTCAATTGATTATAAAATAATAGCTTTAGCAATATATTTTGAGATAATTGGAAATTATTTAACAATCTAAATATATAATATGATTTAGATCTGCAGGATTTACAATCTAATAATGTTTATTATGAAGGTATGATTTTAAAATATGAAGATTAATCATTTGTGTTGTTTTTGTTTTCTTGACTGATTCCAATGAAGATGGCATTCAAAAACCTGGCATTACAAAAGAAGAAGAAGATGCTCCAATATTGCAGAAAGGGAATTAGTAAATCACGGTAAAAAAATAAAGCAAAAAGAGGAAGGAATGAAGTAAAACAGTAGACCTATACAGACAGGAAGGGAAACATTAATGTGGAGAAGCGGGTAAGGAATGTGTCAATGAATGCAAGTTTATGTTAAATGAACTTGAAGACTGATTTTGTCAATGAATACTGTCGTAATATGTAACTCTGTGGATAAGTATTCCCAGTCATAATAAAAACTATGGTATGAATCTACTTTTCTTGGATTATTTAACTCATGCCACAAATGGTAGTCAATGACCAATCACGTTTCAATGAATGTTGTTTTACAACCAATGACAGTCGTGTTTCACCTCGCTCTTTATCGATTTCTCTTTATCAGCTCCTGCTTTTGTGATAAAGAAAGCTCCTCCTTTTTAATGTTCTGAACAGGTCAAAGCATTATTTTTCTCCAACAAATACATTGAATATAGCAAATAATGAAAAGATTCCTTGATTTGTCTGAGTTGTTTACTAAAAAATAAATTAATAACACGTAATGTTGATTATGATATATAGTTTGATGTGTTTCATTATTTCTCCACTTGGGTGCACTCTTACAATATTGCGATTTTATTTGGCAATAAATCATATGATCAAGCAGCAGTGAATGAATATAACCTCACATTTCTGATTTTTTTCAAACATCGCCGTTTGCATTAAATATATAAATATTTTAAAATAACTATAGTTAAACAATTATTTGTGAGTAAACAGCTTAATTTTATTCGTTAAATAGTCCCAACAAATGTCACTCTTAATTTCCAAATTCTCTAGATAAATTCACTCCTCATTTCGTGAGTCGTGAATTTATCGATAATTTGGAAATCACTCGTGGCATTACTTATGATAATTTATTTCAAAGCATTTCCTGGTGAACAAGGGGTACAAGTGACTCTTAATGAAAAAAAAAAAAAAGTTATAGTATGGGCTAATGTTTATATTGAATCTGTTCATATTTTGCGGATAAATGGACTCATATATAAGGAACACAAACGCAATTTATGAGATTTGTCAGATATTCCTGGAATTTTATATTCTCATTGATCTTTGGACTTGATTTTCTTGAAACTAATTTTTTGTCACTTGTATACCTTGTCCTCTGACCGCCTCAAATAGGGATGCCTGTTGTCTATACGGGCGGAGAAAGTATGTATAATTTGTATTCGAAGTTCGCCCTCTATTATATATTACATAAAGCTTGTTCTTCAGGCAGTCGGACGTAGGTGTATCCTGACATCTGGCGGCTAAATAAGTACATTCAATTACCAACATATTCACGTGACAAGAGAGATGGGAGGAGACCAAGACATTACAACAGAATGAAAACGAAAATAGTCATTAAAACAATAGAAAATATCTTCATCATATTCCACACAAGACAGTTTCATGGTCTTGTGGTCAGAGCCCCTTACTACATTTCATGAGGTCCCTGGTTCGATTCCGGCTCATATCACAGGATTTTTTTTCCTTACAAAAACTCCATTGTCTGGAAAGAATGTTAAATGATACATTTTCATTTATCACCCATCATGTCATCGGGGTAACAAATGTTCCTTCCCAACCATAGAACTGAGGTATAATTCCAGCACAGAATGCTAGAAATATCCTAAGAGAACCTGGTCATATTGGACAAAAGTATATTCCAGACATGAAATTCTGCCAGTGTTGCAAGAACACGAGGTCAATAAGACGTTTCTGTGGACATAGTTCCTAATAGCGGCATTGAGGTGTCGTGACTGGTGAAACATATATTATATGTGCTTCCTCTCACGATCGAAAAGCGAACAACTTGTTCTCCTGAAATATGTTTGTTTTTACAATCAAATATCGCTTCCATACAGTAAAGTATCTTGCGTAATATTAGTATATAATTTTATTTTCCAATGTATTTGTACCTGATTTGGTTCTACTGTAGAATTTCAAAGTCCTGACATTAAAAAAAATCGTAATCTATTAATACTACCTCCAGAATTGTTATAGTTCAATCTGAACCGTTCAAATTATTGACAGATTAACATTGGTTAAACTTCGATAATAATAATAATAATAATAATAATAATATAAATAAATATAAATAAATAAAGCCTGATATGTCCCTTTAGGGCAAAGGCCTCCCTGTACAGGGGTTAAGCTCTATTTGAGAGTGTCACCCGGTGAGCTACTCCGTGGTGAGAAGTTGACTTGGATGTAGCACTTGGTTTGTATACACTGTCTGTTCTGTGATTAGTTAATACACAGTTGGTTCTCCATCGTTCTCCATCTTTTCCTGCATCTGGAGACTCTGGACCATTGCGCCCTGCTCGTTCTTTGAAGATGTCAGCCCATCGTCGTCTTGGTCTTCCGCGCTGTCTCTTGCCTGTGTACGGGTCCCACATGGTTGTTTTTATTGTCCACCTGTCGTCCTGTATTCTTGCGACGTGGCCTCCCCACTTCCATTTTTTCCTGATGGCTTGTTGTGCGGGATCAGTTGTTGAGGATATCGCTTGAAGTGTTGTATTCGAGATTCTGTCCTTCAGAGTTATGCCTAAGATTTTCCTCTCCATTTTCCTTTGGCATACTTGGAGTGTGTACTTCAGTTTGGCAGTAAGATTCCAAGTTTGGCAGCCATATAACAGTGTTGGAAGAACACAGGTTTGTAGTGTTTCCATTTTGAGTTTCCGGTTGAGTGACTTGTCCAGCAGTATAAATTTCAGTGACCAGAACGCCTTCCAGGCGAGAGCTATTCTTCTGCTTATTATTTCCTTCTCTACTTTCTGATGGAAGGAGAGTAGTTGTCCTAAGTATATGTACTCGCTTACATATTGAAGATCCATTCCATCGAATTTGATTGGGTTTTCCGGACCATTAGACATAATTTGTGTCTTGCTTTTGTTCATCGAAAGGCCTGCAATTTTGCTAGTTTCTGAGAGCTCTTGTAGCATTGATTGGAGTTGTTTAGGGGATCTGGCGAACAATACCACGTCGTCAGCAAATCTTAAGTTGGATAGCCTGCTCCCGTTTATATTTACTCCGTATTTCTTGTTCCAGTTTAGTTTTCGAAATATGTCTTCAAGCACGCATGTAAAAAGTTTAGGAGAAATTGGGTCGCCTTGTCGTACTCCTCTTTTGAGACTGAATGGTTGTCCCACAATTTCTGTCTTCACCTTGGCATAGCTTTGGCTGTAGATCTTATCCAGAACGCGGATGTACTTGTGTTCGATTCCTTGTGTGTGTAATGCCTGGAGGACACTTGAATGTTCTACTGAGTCGAATGCCTTATTGTAGTCGACGAATGCTAGATATAATGTATGGTGGTATTCGACTGTCTTTTCTATTATTTGGTTAATTGCTTGGAGATGGTCTGTTGTACTAAAGCCTGAGCGGAATCCGGCTTGTTCTGTTGGCTGGTTTTCGTCCAGGACTTTTGTTAGTCTTCTTGTTAGCACTTTTGAAAATAGTTTGTATAGATTGGACATCAGGCTTATGGGTCGGTAATTATTCATGTCATCTTTTGTGCCTTTCTTGTGGAGAAGAATGATTGTGCTTGATTTCCATTGCTCGGGTATCTCTTCTGTCTGCCCATAATAATAATAATAATAATTTATGTATTTATATACGGAATTTTAATGTTTACACATTTTTCTATGCCTAAAGTTTTATTTTCTTCTCCACTCGTCTCTCTCCATCCAATCCATGTCCTCCAGTCCTCTTGTTCTTATTCCAGTTCTTATTTCCTTCATCTACGAGTTTCGAGGTCTTCCTCTCCTTCTTCTTCCAGGTGGACACCATTCCAATGTTTTCCTGAGTAATCTTTCTTCTTGCATTCGTCGTACGTGCCCATACCAATTTAATTGCTTATACCGTATATAATCTACTACTAAAAAACCAATATTCATTTTTTCTCTTATGAGAGTATTTCTTATTTTGTCTAATTTTGAACGTCTTGCTGCTCTCCTCAAGAAGTCCATTTCCATCGACATAAGTTTCTGTTCTAAGTTTTTGTTGAATTTCCAAACTTCAGCTCCATATGTGACAGTACTTCTCACTATTGAATTATATATTTGAAACTTATTTTTCCTGGTTATATGTATGTTCCATAAGACTCCATTCATCATTGCTGTTATTGCTCTACCTTTATTTATTCTGTACTTAATATCACTTTCTTGTTTATCCTCTTTATCTGATTTTACTCCCAGATACTCAAATTCTTCACATTCTCTAATATATCCCTTTTCATCTTCT
This sequence comes from Diploptera punctata, assembly GCA_030220185.1. Lineage (NCBI taxonomy): Eukaryota > Metazoa > Arthropoda > Insecta > Blattodea > Blaberidae > Diploptera > Diploptera punctata. The sequence continues at coordinate 1,289,376 of JASPKZ010007283.1, read as the reverse complement.
AATATCAAATCTTCGGTTTCGGCTCAACATCCCATGTAAAATGTTTTTTTTTCTAAATTTATTTTCAAACCCCAGTTATCGTATTCGTCCAATAATTTTCTGTATATATTGTATCTGTTGATTTATTATCTCCAATTGTTACTCCCATTCCTGAATATTTTTTGCTCCAGTTTGACAGTGCTTAATGTATAAATATCTTAAATAATGTTGGTGATATGCTACAACCTTGACGAATGCCTTTTGTTACTTTAATTTCTTCTGATATATATTTTCCAATTTTATTTTTAGATACTGCATTTTTATACAAATGTTTCATTGCATTAATAATTGTATCGTTTATGGCCACATCATCTAATGCTTCCCACAACTTTTGTAAAGGTACAGTGTCATATGTATAATAATAATAATAATAGTAATAATAATAATAATAATAATAATAATAATAATAATAATTACAGTAGACTCGGTATTTTACTTTCCAAGCGGCATAAAAGGCAACTGATTCCCTCTGATTAAAAAAAATACATTGTTATTGCCTGGCAGAGCCGGAGAGTTGTTAGAGGCTTCTAAGACACCGCTCCAATCACCATAAACTGAAAACAGTTCTCTGCCCACAATGTCTTCGCACTGTGGCGTAGTCGGTAGAGTCCCTATCTTCCACTCCGGCGACCCGGGTTCGATTCCCGGCGGAGTAAGGGATTTTTAAAAAAATATCAACCTTGGGACTGGGTATGTGTGTGTGTGTGTGTGTGTGTGTGTGTGTGTGTGAATGTGTCGTGTCCTAAGCTGTACCCTTTGGGTTTAATTCCTCTAAAAATTATATTGACGTATAAAATGACGTTTCCATATCAACTCAACGTAGATATAATTATCTTAATTGCGTTGCAACTATTGTCTTTTGTAGTATTATTATAATATAGTACGTTAGTGACAGTGAATAAAACGTGACAACGCCGCTTGCCATGCTAAATACCTAACCGTGCAAAATATACCTACCAAATCACAAATCAAAGCGCCTGAAAACTAACATACTGAGTCAACTATACCTAACACTCAGGTGCTATCGAACTCATGGGTTCATGACCGAGTGGACATAAGCTTAAGTCGGTCATGATGTGTCAGTGTGTGGTAACACTATTCTGCACTTGGGTTCGCTTTAATGAAACAAGAAGGAATTTATTTAAATGTCTGAGGTAATATAAATGGTTAAAGTATGTGATTTCATTTGCGTTTACCAGGTTAAATTTAAATGTCGATTTAGTCCAAGATAAATAAAGAACAATGAAGGATAATTATATTGTTAAAGGGATGTTCGGAAGTGTAGATGTGTCAAAGGTTATGAGCAGTGTTTGTTGTCCGAGTAGCTTTTTAACCAATGCCACCAGGTTGTCATTATATTGTTAAAGGGATGTTCGGAAGTGTAGATGTGTCAAAGGTTATGAGCAGTGTTTGTTGTCCGAGTAGCTTTTTAACCAATGCCACCAGGTTGTCATTATATTGTTAAAGGGATGTTCGGAAGTGTAGATGTGTCAAAGGTTATGAGCAGTGTTTGTTGTCCGAGTAGCTTTTTAACCAATGCCACCAGGTTGTCATTATATTGTTAAAGGGATGTTCGGAAGTGTAGATGTGTCAAAGGTTATGAGCAGTGTTTGTTGTCCGAGTAGCTTTTTAACCAATGCCACCAGGTTGTCATTATATTGTTAAAGGGATGTTCGGAAGTGTAGATGTGTCAAAGGTTATGAGCAGTGTTTGTTGTCCGAGTAGCTTTTTAACCAATGCCACCAGGTTGTCATTATGACATTTCTCGTCTTCTCTCCTACCGTGGCGTACTTGTGACCCACTTCTGAGATTGGGGCGCATGGAAGGCTGCCCCCGGTGATATGAAAGGTTATGTTGATGGTAATAATGCACTAGGAAAGTCTTTAAACTGAACTTAATGTAATGATGTGAATACGATAATGATGGCCAGATCGTTTTCGGGGACAGTTTGTTTATTACAGTGTCCTTACATTTATTTTACATGCGAGTACAAACAACGAAAAAATCTCACTCAGGAAACATGTCCCGACCGGGGATCGAACCTGGGCCCGCTGCGTGATACGACAGCGCGCTACAACTTCAAGACCGTTAACATGAGATCACCATTGTTTTTCGTCAAGATGTCGTAGAGGGAATCAAGGGTTCATCAATAATAATTCTGTCCGAGAGCAGGTCTTTCACTGCAATCATAGCATTTTTCATGCTATGCTTTGCAGCTTTTCTAGGAAATTATAGGTGTGGTAGTTTCCCGTTGCTCTCCACACCGGCGAAGGATGATAATGACCGGATAATTTTAATAATAATAATAATAATAGTAATAATAATAATAATTATTTATTTTAGCTGGCAGAGTTAAGGCCATAAGGCCTTCTCTTCCACTCAACCAGCGAATAGTAAGATTATACAGAAATTACGTACATATTACAATTTTAAGATATTATTAAAATACAGACTAAACAAAATACAATCATCATGTAATCTAATAATAGCAAATACTAACAAAACATAGAATATAATAAAATTAAAATGATAAAAAATAAAGTAAATAGCTTCCTAGACGATTATTAATGGAATGCTCTATATAGTTGTTATGCAGTTAATGTTTTCATTGTGTCGAACTTAAGATATCAGTTAATTTGGATTTAAATAATGATAGCGATTGACAGTCCCTGACATGACTGGGAAGTGAGTTCCATGCTCTAGCCATAGATATTGTGTAAGATTCAGAGTATAGACAGGTCCTGTGTTGTGGTATCAAAAGTAATGAAGAGTCTTGTGATCTTGTTCCTAAATTGTGATGAGCCGATAAATTTTGAAAACGTGTTGTTAAATAACTTGGTAAATATGTGTGCAGAATTTGGAATAGTAAGGTATGTGAATGTAAAGTTCTTCTGTCATTTAGGCGTAGCCATGATAAGGCCTGAAATGAAGGAAACACGTGGTCATAACGGCGGAGATTGAATATAAATCGAATGCACGCATTACGAGCACACTGTAGTCTGTCAGATAGATCAGTTGTCAGATTAGTCAGTAATATGTCGCTGTCAGTAATATTTTCGGGAATCGTTGGAGCCTAAGCTCCCTGAAATTTGTCTTACAGGTGAGGAAAAACTCCGAAAGAGAAACCTCACCCAGGAGCTTGTCCCGACCGGGAATCGAACCTTGGCCCGATGCGTGACAAGGTAGCACGCTACCTCGCGACCACAGCGGTTAGAATGTAGGTAAATTTGTAGACTGTTAGCACAGAGATGGTAACGCCAGTTATTTATTACGGTTGACAAGTCATTGATGTAAACAAGAGGTCAGAGAACACTGCCCTGGGGGTTTACCGCTTGCACGTTGTATTAAGGCGAGGATGCCTGAACGTGTGGAACCAGGATACAGCGCTGTCAGACAGATGAGCAAGTCGTGATCTAAAGTGTCAGTGTCAGTTATGTTGCGTGTGAACAATTCCGAACCCCGAGCCCCACCCCTAAACGGAGATTTCATATATACATGAAAATCAAAGTCACTCGATATTGTGGTGTTTGTAGTTGACTTCAGTACAATAAATACAGATTTGATTTTGCGAGCGCCATTTTGTAAACATCTGTGAAATTATTTACGTTATTATAATGTGTTACCCATTGTTACGGGTTACGTCAAGTTATAATAATATTTTTAATCTTCATTTTTCCAGTAATAAATATTTTAAAACCACATCGTTAGGCAAAAATTGTTAATATGAGGTTAATATACTTTTAAGTTTAAGACAAAGAAACCTATATTTAAAACTAACCGAATTATAACCTAATTGATTATTGCGAATTGTTTAAGGTTGCATCCATCTTGAAAATGTTGTAATAACGTAGACAGGAAACAAAATATCAGAACCGCTCACCCAAAAGATCTGAAACCCGGCTGATGGTAGCTCTATCCAGTTTACCCCAAAATTTAGTAAGTTTCTTTCCTCATATTTTTATTCATAGTAAATGCTACATCTCAAACCAGTTATAACAACTGGGAGACCCGTCGTGTTGACTACATGAAACGCCTATAATGGCCGAATGATCGTCTACTTCTGTGATTGACACAGATGCATGTGAGACCAGCAGCTTGCTGGTAGGCCCGTTGACTAAATAATCACAGGTACTCTCGATGTTGATGGCCGCAAGGACATAATCTGTCCATATGTTCATATCCTTAACTAATATTTTAAAATAATTCTTCGTATATTCAGCTCCATTAAATCACAATTAATATTATTCTCCGATCTCATTGTTAGCAAACTTACTCGAGGATTTGGTCTTGTTTCCCTAGAAAAAAATTGCATATCCTTCATTCATTCCAAGTTTGTGCCATATGACCTCCCATCGCAGTTTACGAGAGTTAACAATAATTCTTCAAATCGTGGTTAATATTATTCTTCAGTGTCATTGTTGGTATACCTACTGGATGATTTCGTTCTTGTTTCTCTAGAAGAAATGTCCATGCTCCTTTTCCAATCCACGTTCGTGTTACATGCCCTGCCAATCGGAGTTTACGAACTTAATAATTCTTATTATGTGTGATTTTCCAGATGCATCATAATTGCTTACTGTTACGCAGTTTTCTTCGCTCACCTGTTCATCTCTCTTTGTTCCAAAAACTTTCCCAAGCACTTTATTGTCAAATGCTTGTAATATTTTATTTTTCTAAAGTAAAATACCACGTTCTACATCTGTATAATATAGCTGAAAGAATCATGATTTTAATTTTTTAGATAAATTGGGATGACAAGAGTCTCTACAATTTATTATAGGATTCGTTTCCAGAGCTGAGCCTATGTTTGATATATATACCTCTGTAAATACGGAGTATTTCTAAGTACTTTATTTAAGCCACTTTAAATACGTATAGACTGTAATAATAAAATTCCCTCCTGTCATTAAATTACTCTAAATTATGTATTTTTATAATCTCTAAGAGTTTAAAGTCTTCAAATAATACCTACTATTTGAGTTGTCACTAAATGAAATTTCAGCGCATAATTTTAAATGCTGAAAATGGAACATGTTTCTGTATAGATTAGAATGTCACATGTCTAACGAAGTGTTTTGAAGTGATTTTTTTTAGGACGACTGAAATACTAGGTATGATTTACATAATAACCTCATCTGCGATGTAGCATTGCTGTGTAATTATAATATTCTGCCAATATTCAATACAAATTAAAAGTATTGCTTAAGAAAAATCTCTCGATTTAAATTGTTAATAAATTCAATCGGACGGTAAGTAATTATAAAATAATCCTCCTAACAAACATGGTAGGTAAAAAGGAACATTCTGTAAGTTGTAATTTAGACTCCTCATGATCATGAAGACACAGAGACGCATTACCTTATATGGAAAGAGTGTGGGGAGGAAAACGCCCTAAGAGGGTGACCGGCACCCGCCTCAGAGGATAATTATTGCTATTGATGCTATTTTTTTTGTAGAAGACACCGCGTTCAGTTCTTCCATTCAACGGAATTGCATTGTTCTTCGAACTTCAACAGCATCAAATTCCGGATCATGCTCATCAACCACCTGATTTACCTTAATTATAGAATTCTCTTTCTATCTTCGGGTTTTTACAGCTGCTGCCGTCTTCCCGTGCCAAACCTCCAAAGCCTACGATCTTGGGCATCTTCAATGCTTAGCCCTCTTGCTTGCATTAATGTCTTCATGTTTTCCTTCCATGTTAACTTCGGTCTCCCTCTCTTCCTCCTTCTGGTCGGATGCCATTGATATAGTTGCTTTGGCCATCGCTCATCTTCCATTCTTAAACCATGTCCTAACCACTTTAATTCCTTCTCCTCAGTTCTTTCGATTATGTTTTCTTCTGCTTATATTATAGAACTCTGATTACCAGCATTATTTACCTTGTTCATTAATTTACTATTTGATCCTTACAATTAATTATCAGATCAACCATCTGTAATCCTTTTAAAAAACTAACAAATGCTGCCAAACAACAATTACACAACATTACGAATTAGTAAAACTGATATCGTATATTACGGTCAAGCGCTGTATATTATTATTTATATAACAGTGGTAAGAGTTAAATATCATTTTATCAACATGATGCACATTGCGATGAACTTAGTTATAGAAAAAAAAATAATTTAGTACAGAATTGACTCACCAGGCTGGAAATACTTGGCCGTTTAAGTTAATCTTACCTGAAAAAAAAGATAAATATCTTAAACTTGAACAAAAATTGGTTATTAAATTGATGAACTAGAACAAATCAGCGGCATAGTGGCTAAGTACTTTTTTGTGTTGGGGAGAACACGATATAATAGCTACCGACGCTATAAAAATCGACTTCTGTCTAACCGACATACATACAAGTATTGATAGAGAGTCCAGATAAGTGACAAAACGCGATCAGTTATGGTTTCAAATGAAGAATATGTGGATATTAACTGGTGTGAAATACGCGAAACAAACGGTGTTGTCGCTACCATTGTTTTAAGCCCACAGTCGCATGTTAACCATACGCTCATTTTGTTTAGCCTATATTATGTTCTATCTTCAATTATATTCATATTATTAGATTAAGCCTAAATTATAAATTTTAGAATTAGTTTTATTGTAAGTAGAGTAGCAATTTAGTTTAATTCATTCTAAATTAACTAAACTAACTTACTGGTCTACCATTGTGGTTTCGAGATAGCATGCTGCCATGTTAGGCAGCGGTCCCGGGTTGGATTCCCGGCCGGGTCAAGTTGCCTGGATGACGTTTTTTTCAGAGGTTTCCCTCACCTATAAGACAAATGTCAGGAAACTTTAAAGTGTAAACGGTCCCCGAAAATCATCTGGCCATCATTAATATATTCATAAAGATAGGATTAAGGCCTCTCCTGGCGCATTGTTACCATCATCACCTATCACATATCATCGGGGCAGCGTAATCCGCCTTCAAGGCGCCCCGACATCAGACGTAGGTTACAATAAAGTCATTCCAGAAGAGAATACCAGAATGTCGAAATGACAAAGTGGTGGGATTGAGTAAAAAAAAACAGTATATTAAGCATTGGCGTCCGAGGTAGCCCAGTGGTTATGTTCCTTGCCACTAGTCCCGAGGTTTACGGGTTCCAATCTGGCCGGGGTCGAAGGATTTTAGGATAGAAGTCATCCGGAAAGAACTTTAAGCCGCAGGTCCCGGATCTGAAGAATTTTTAGGCTCGTAAAAGAACTACATCCCTGAATAAAAGGATTTCTGTGTAAAATTGAATCCACCTTCATCCATCCAAGTAATACCTTAGTTGCCTACTAGGTGTGTAATTGAGGAGATGTGTTAACCACATGTCAGTCGTTGACATCTGTTGGTAAATAAGCGTAAATAAAATTAACACTTGGTTAAGAAACGTCCACACGCGAAACGTATGGAGTCTGTACATATTAATCATTAATTAATATGTTTTTCTCGGCTAATTTTAGTAATTAGGTTGGTACATTGAAATTAACTACATAAAAATGTGCCAGGGTTCACATTTTTCATCATAGGACAATGTTTCCACCCCCAATTCAAAACAGGAATTATCTGCTACGACTTCTCTCTACAGCCACAATTTTGTTACAGCTCATAATCACAGGTATCTTAGTTCTCAGATTTTCAGTTCACTTTCTCTAATTTAAATTTTATCGTATACTGGTTTGGGAAATATGGCTTAAAAATACTGACCTTGAACATATGGACAATAAAAAACTTCCATGGAACAGCGATAAATCGCTGGTTTAATGGTTCGAAGGTTGTGATTTCCAGCCTTGTTTAAGCTTTCATTTTTATTTGGTATCGTTCTTTAGTGATATAAATAACAAAGATCTCTATTTTTAATAATGATACATATATAATGTCCTAAAGTCGTTTCAAACTCAGGTCTGGTCGAGGGATGAGATGAGAACAATACGGGTAATGGCCGACACGCCTGACGCACCGTCACAGAAGCAGCGTATTAACGAAATTAAAATAAAATGAATAAGGTGACATGGGGAAATGGTGCAATGAAATTTTTTGTTAGGATAACCGGAGAAATCTCGAGGATAACCTGCCCAATCTCAGTTTCGTCCACGAAATCTACATGGCGTCTCTACATCGAGATCCCAGCGGTAAAGCATCTAACCGCTTACGCCCGTTTTTTTAACAATACAGCTGCAACGTTAGTTATTCTTATGTCATTACATACCTTGTAACAAATAAATGAAAAGATGTAACGAGGATTTGAACCAGAGATGTTGACATTTTATTGACGATGTCTTTTCGACTGAGTTACACGGCACTTACTTCCTACTAAGGCAATTCAAAGCATTTGTAGAAACACTGCACTTAACATTTATTTACTTTACATTACGATTATTTAATGATGCCAAAAATGGGTTATGACAAGACTTTAATGTTTGTTGATGTTGTATAGCAGCAGTGTTATTACAACCATTACAAAATTAAGGAATTATTTTGTGAATACAGTTACTCTTCATTCAGATCTTTAGAAAACAATTCATGGCTCTTAATTCGAAGTGATATTCTTTAAAATTAATGTTTACGTATAATATACTTTTTTAAGAATATTCAAATATATATATATATATATATATGTTATAATTAAATGTTTAACATTGAGCAATGCAAGCTTAATATGGAATGATAAGAAAAATAAATGCCTGGACGGGATTCGAACCCGGATCTCTGAGTCTGTACCTCAGCGTGACATTATACTCTCCATATATAAGAAAAATAAGTGTTTGAATTGGATTCGCCTGGTAGTGTAATGGATATAACGCTGAGGTACAGACTCAGAGATCCGGGTTCGAATCCCGTCCAGGCATTTATTTTTCTTATCATTCCATATTAAGCTTGCATTGCTCAATGTTAAACATTTAATTATAACATCTATAAGCATCACTGCTATAGGTGAAAATATTCTCTTTAATTTGCTTACTTGATATAGTCAGCTGCTAGATGGCGGTGAAGACCGAGTTCTCGCGACAATAATGGAGAGTATAATACATATATAAGAAAAATAAGTGTTTGAATTGGATTCGCCTGGTAGTGTAATGGATATCACGCTGAGGTACAGACTCAGAGATCCGGGTTCGAATCCCGTCCAGGCATTTATTTTTCTTATCATTCCATATATATATATATATATATATATATATGAAAAGAAAAAAGAATGCTTGAGTCGGGATTTGAACTCGAGTCTCTAAAGTCTGTACCTTTAGCGCTCTAACCAACTGAGGTACCCAAGAATTCCAATACAAGCATACAATTTTCTTATACATCTAGTATTCTCAATTCACACAAGAGGTAGCGGAAATTTATTCCAACTGCCATCTCGCGGCTAACATAACAGTTAAGCAAATTTTTAAAGAGAATATTTACTTTATAGCAGTAACGCTTTTATTGGAATTCTTGGGTAGCTCAGTTGGTTAGAGCGCTAAAGGTACAGACTTTAGAGACTCGAGTTCAAATCCCGACTCAAGCATTCTTTTTTCTTTTCATATCATATTTGCTTTCATTGCCAAATGTCAAAAATATATTTATAATATCTATATATATATATGACATGGAAAGAAAAATAAATGCCTGAGTCTCATATAGGCATGCATATATATATATATATATATATATATATATATATATATATATACACACATACGAATAAGAAAGTTTTCTTGGGTTTTCCGCGTCTTGGATTCAAGTTCGACCTCTGGCCACTGATTCCGACGTTTCGGCATGATACCACATGTCATTATCAAGGAATGATAAGTTCGAGTCACAGGTTTAGGTCTTATATAATTAAACATTTAGAGTTTTCGCGTGGTCCGTTTTCGAAGACATACTTGGATGGTGTACGTCTTCGGAAACGGACCACAGCGAAAACTCTATATGTTTAATTATATAAGTCCTAAACCTGTGACTCGAACTTATCATTCCTTGATAATGGCATGTGGGATCATGCCGAAACGTCGGAATCAGTGGTCACAGGCCGAACTTGAATCCAGCGCTTTCTTGGTCTTCGTCCTCCAGGGGTCAAGGGGAAGGTAGCACCTTTGTTAGGGGTAGACCCTACACTGGTCCTCACCAACTCAGGGTTAAGCGGAGGAGATATGTGAGACCTTTATCTCTCATGACTGATGAGCTATAACCAACACCGTCCGTACGTGGTGAAGAACCACATCCTGCAAGAGGTGGTACTGCTACGGCGGATCTAGACATGGCTGTCGATAAAAAGCCCCAACATACTTTTAATACAAATGTGAGTATTGGTAAGGGCGTAGGAGAAGGAAAACTCTGAAAATAAACCCGGGAAGAAGACTTTCATCTGCCGAGGAAAAGGCAAACTTCTAAGGGAAAGGGACCCCAACAAAAAACCTCCGGTCCTCCAGGTTGGGGGTTGTGCGTCGGGCTGGAAACCCACCAAGTAAAACGATCTTTCTCAAAAAGTCTCACGCGAGTAAGCCGGTTGGAACTACTGTATAAGACGACGACTTGGATTACGGGAAAAAGATACATATATATGATACTAATTTTTAATTCTAAAATATTTCTTTACCATAAGTAATGCCATGAGTGATTTCCAAATTATCGATACATTCACGACTCACGAAGTGAGGAGTGAATTTGTCTAGAGAATATGCAAATCAGGAGTGGCATTTGTTAGGACTATTTAACGAATAAAATTAAGCTGTTTACTCACAAATCATTATTTAAATGTAGTTATTTTAAAATATGGATATATTTAATGTAAACGGCGATGTTTGAAAACAAATGAGAAACGATTGGTACGCTTCATTTTCTTCTTTTGTTCATCACTGCAACTAGAGTATATTATTTATTGCCAAAGGAACGCAATATTGTAAGAATGCACTCTAGTGGTGAAAAAATGAAACATCAAACTATATTAATTCATTTCTGATGGCCTATGATGTAAATATGGCAAGTACATTTTTCTGAAATGTTATTACCAGGGAAAAATACATTTAAGAAAGTGCAAACAGTGGTTTTTTTTTGTGGTATAATCAATTGCTACAAATGTTTTTATATTAACTCCCGCATGCGGTATGTGTTGACATTCATGCACTATATATATACAATTAGGTAGCCGTATTTCTTAGAGAGTCAGTCACTGCAAAATAATGCTATGGCCTATTCAGAATGTTTAAGTAGGTGCTTTCTTTATTATGATAATCTTCAGTTGGTAAATTTTAGGCGAAACACGACGGTGATTGGGTGTAAGTAAAAAATCATTGAAATGTGATTAGTCATTGACTCCCATTTGGGGCATGAGTTAAATAGTCACAGTAAATACTTTTTCATTATATGTACGTACAGGTAGAGAGCAAAGCTTCGATAAATGAAATACGTTTTGGAGTTTCAAACGTGTTCTTTGTTTCGTGCCACGAAGGATAATTTTGTTGAGTATAACATTTTCTGTTTTCTTTCTATTTATGGTCATAATGTAAACATATTAATTAAGTCGTAGCATAATAACATTCATGAACGTGGTGTTAATTACTAAAACAGTCATAAAGGAAACAGGAAAAAAGTCCTCAGTCTTTTAAAAAAAAATAAGAGTAGAGTATTTGTGTTGGAACGCGCGACGTCATAAATACTAGTCCACGACGATAAATTTATGATATTACATGTAGAGACCGTTTCATCAAGGATGAAGCATGACCTACAAAGCTCGCGCAGGTAAACGTAGGGTCTGAGGCTTGTCCGTATCTGCAAAATTATGGTTCTAGTCTACTAGTCGTAATGAAAATATTAACCTAAATAGGAAATCATTATCGTAACTATGCACCACATGATATTCCTTAGGGCACCCGGTATTAATTTTCTTGCAATTTGTTTTAAAAATGTGACATACAAAACTCATTTATTTCGATTCCCGGTCGGGACAGGTTTCTGGGTGAGGTTTTTCCTCACCTGTAAGACAAATGTCAGGAAGCTTAGGGCCCAACGGTCTCCGAACATTTTCCTGCCATCATCCTTATCATTATCATCATCATCATCCTTCACCGGTGTGGAAAGCAACGGGAAGCTAACACACCTATAATTCCCTAGTAAAGCTGCAAAGCTTAACATGGAAAAGCTATGATTGCAGTGAAAGACCTGTCTTCGGGCAGAATTACTATGGATGGATTTATGGAGTTATGTGCATGAAAATTATGTCACTAATTAAACAAGTCTTCCTGAACATAATGGCACTCTGGTTAACTTTTTAGACATATTTATTTATGAGTAATTTAAAATACAAAAAAAATTAAAATAAAAAATTAATTTTTTAAAAATATTGTCAATTTTCTCGCAAACTACTTTCCAATTGTTTCCAAAATTTAGCATGTTATTTTCCATGGTTCATTTGACAATAATAAAGTTTGCTTGTGTTCAGATATGTACTGTGATTCATTTTTAAAAATTCAAACCCCAATTTTTTTTGTTAAAAATTTTCAGGTTCATAAAATAACCACAAGTCTGAATAAAAGGCTTCTGTGCAACATTTATCCGCCCTTCATCCATCCAGTAATACCTTAGTTGCCTATTAGATGTTCCATTAAGCGGATGTGTTAATCACATATCACTTGTTGAATGTGTGGGTAACTAAGCGTATCTAAATTAGCTTGGTTAAGGAACTCCCGATAGAGAGCAGCCGTGTACCCACGCAGGACGAATGGGGTATATACATACAATAATGCAATAAAGTTAAAGATGAATAAAATTAAACCTAATTATATATATATATATATATACATACACACACGAACAGCTCCAATCTACTCCATCCATAGTAATTCTGCCCGAGGGCATGTCTTTCACTGCAATCATAGCATTTTCATGGTATGCTTGCAGCTTTACTAGGGAATTGTGTTGGTGTGGTAGCTTCCCGTTGCTTTCCACACCGGTGAAGGATGACGATGATGATAAGGATGATGATGGAGATGATGGCCATATGATTTCGGGGACCGTTTGGGCCTTAAAGTTTTCCTGAGATTTGTCTTACAGGTGAGGAAAAACACCGATAAACCTCACCCAGAAAAACTGCCCCGACCGGGGATCGAACTCGGGCCCGCTGCGTGACAAGGCAGCACGCTACCTCGAGACCACAGCGGTGGACCCAATCTACTATACATTTAAAAAAATGACAGAGAAAGTAATAAGATATTAGGTAGAAATACTGATAAATCATGATACCTGCTATTTTTATTAAATAAATGAATAACAAATTATTAATTCTTAAAAAATACTATTAGTGAGTGTGTTTGTCAGTTAGGTAATAAAGAAAAGTAAGTTTTATTTCTGAAAGAAGTTAAAATTTCTCGGTCTCTGATATAGGTGGAAGAGAATTCCATGTTCTAGCAAGAGAAACTATAAAGGATTTTGAAAGAAATAGGCAGTGTGATGAAGACAATGTGCTGAAGGGATCGTGTGCCTAATTTATGTGCATCACAGAGTCCAAAGAAGTGGTGTGATAAGGAAATGATGTGTGTGCTAGTTTATAGAGAAGAGATAGAAATAGGACGGTTCTACGATCTTGTAGATACGATAAATCTTTCACTAAACGCCGCAATATAACATCACCTTACTTCTAAAACCGCGTAATTCTAATTTAACATAATTTTCAAAAAATACATAAAACATTTTTAACATTACTGATAATTTTGTAAATATGTTTTTAATGTCATATTTTAAATGTTTAAATTCAAAATAAAGCATTATTTTATTTTTATACAGATTTTCATCCACTCCATGTTTTCAGTCCTCTTGCTCTTATTTCTTAGAATAATTACAAAATAATAAGCAATGTCAAAAAAGTTTTTTATGCCCTCTTGAAATATTAGTTAAATTAGACTTACGAGGTTTTAGAAGTAAGGTGACGAAAACTATCTTTTAGACTGACAGTACACTATTTTGGAGTTGAATGTGTATGCCTGTACCGTTAGACTACCCACAGTCAAGGGGATGAAACTGGTCTTCTGCGCATCTGAAGCCATGCTTCAACCTTGGTGAAACGGCCTCTATCAAGCAGTATCTTCCATTGTAACTATAGTGATTTAATTGCCCAAGTAAATAAAAATAAAATAAATCTTAATTTTAAATACAATAACAAAGAAGACCCTAGAAGTTTCAAGAACATATAGTGGCCAGACATTCTCCGCTGCAAATCTCCCACTCCTTATAAAAAAATTATCATGCGACAATCACACGATAAGCCGATACTCATGCTAAATTGCTGTGGTATACAAGCACGTCTGCGCAGCTTCACGGAGTTAAGAGTGAGTGTTCATGAGCAGTGGGAGATACAGTGACTGACATTGAAACCTCTGGTGAAAATTAAATCACTATCTCTTATAAAACCTGGTTGAGTGGCAGGTATTATTATTATTATTATTATTATTATTATTATTATTATTATTATTATTATTATTATTATTATTATTATTATTATAAGATATCAGGAGTCGTTAGACCGAGGTCCAATAAATAAAGAAAACGCATTAACGAATCTTAATTTTTAAGATTGAGGCCACTTTCATTTTTGGCAGCTCTATATAAGAAAAATCTTACAACCAAGATTTATTTCCAAACCTGGCGATTACTAGTCTCGTCACAAGTTTCGCTTTGTAGAAATTAAGGCGAAAACGTAAAAATATCTGTTATATGTGATTTTCTAACCCCCGAAACTTGGTATTTTATGCAATATTAAATCTGTTCTTCTTAATATGATTCCGTTTTATAACCTTGTTGTCTTCACCATTAAACTACTGACACTGAACACATAAAACTGAAGGCAATGTTATATTCTCGTAATATGATAATTATTTCTTCTGAACCAACCCACCACAACGCATATTCCAACAAGTTGGTAGTTTCAAGAGTGACAAATAACCCCCAGAAAGTTATAACAGTTGAACAAATTGAAGATTTAGAATGTTTACACCTGGTATCATTTAGGCCTATGTAGAGTATTCCCTCTACGCCACAAATCTAGACCTAGGTTTGTGACTTACAGAGACTTACGTCGGATAAATGAGAGGTTCAGAATAAAAGTGGACCAATTCCATATTTTACTATTTTGAGAAAAAACTGATATAAAGTTAAATTAGTATATTTAATTGCAGATGAAGAATTAAATAATATTGTTTACAGAGAAAAATAACAATCACAATACTTGGTTCATCATTGATCTGACGAAGTATTGATATTTTGAACCCAAATTCACATATAATTAGCATTTTTAATTTTCTGAACTTGGTCCACTATTGCTCTGAACCCTTCAAATTAGCTAATTGATGACGCGGTAACAACAGATAATTCAACAACTAGTGATCATTCCCTCTTAATTCCGGAACAAATTACACCTGAGGATGTTAAAAAGGCTAACCTATACAGTATATTAAAACCAACGTCCAGGGTGTAGACAATATAGGACTAAGTAAATCCCTCTAATGAAATATAATAGAGTCATCACTACTATATTGAATAATATATTTAACGCTTCTATCATAACTGGAACTTACCGTGGACCTAATAATCTGTTTCACCATGAAAGCCGATCGTTTACCTCAAAGATTTGAAGGGTGGGCAGGGGAAAATATTCAAGGGATTAGGACTATATTTCAGAATTACGTCGACCCTCTCACTGCGGGATTAAATTAAATACAGTTTAGACATAAGTCTACGATGTAGGTATAACGTTCAGTGAAAGAAAAATATAATGGGTCATAGAAACATAAATTTCATAGACGAAGTACAATTTTTCCTATTCCAGTAATATATGTTTTTTTAAAACAAACATGCAAAAGAATATGGTGGACATTTCTATATCAACTTTGGTCTTTCCAGGCAGAGAGTTTCTTAAAATTGATGTCTCCACTTGTCATTGCCTTGTGAAACTGCAGGTAGGCGACCGGCCTTTACTGTCGCAACATTCTTACAAAAGTTAAATTACCATAAACACCTCAAAACTGCGACCAATCAGCATACTCCACGTTTGTCCTAAGAACTTGAACATATACGCACATTACTGAATGACTCCCTCTGTGCACATGACTTGTTTAACCAAAATCAGGCTTTAAAAAAGAAAACCAATAGCAAGTACTGCACTTCTTGATGTTGTCGAAGACACTAGAGAAGCTATGGACAGAAGGAAACTTACAGCATTATAGTCAGTTTTCTCTAATAATGGATAGATCCCGCCACTATATTCAAACCGTGCCTCCTCCTCCCCCTTTAAAGACTCGGTTTCTGATAGGATATTTCATACCTCACCTTAAACGTCATTGGCTTTTCATCTCTCCGCGTTTAAATAAGTTGGTGGGATTCTTCTTTCTTTAGAAAAATAAAGTATAGTTCTTCTCAACTTTATTGTAGCCTTCAATAGATCGATATTGTTATATTATTAGTCGCACTGAAAAAAGTAACATCTGTCTTGATTGGTTTAACTTCTACCTTAAAGATCGACAGCAGCCGAAAATAGTTTCTCATCCTGAGGATTCATGAGATCAGTAGCACAGCAGAGCAGTATTCTTGCTTCAATACTATAATCATTGTATATTAATGACATCTCAACAAAATTACATCTTCACTATCATGTTTATATTTATGAAATTCAAATTTACTTCAATTTCAAAACATCGAAATCAACGGACAAATCGGCAGACTTAACACTTACAAATATCAGAGCGGTGACTCTTAATTAATGCAGAGAACTCCCAAGCGATAATCCTTGGACATTTAATATCACTAAATTCTTCAAACAATAACAATCTACCGGTCATCATGCTAGATAAATGAAAAATACTATATTAAACATTTGTTAAAACTTTGAATATCTCTCTTGACTCTAATCTAAGTTCGAATTTCCAAATAAGGCAAATATAACAATGTACTTTAGTAATGCATTATTTAAGTTAAATAGATTCAAACGTTTTCTTCCAACCAATCTCAAAATAATTCTATTATATACTCTCGAGATCCTGCAACTTTATTATTGTGACATGTTATTACCTGATATTAATGATGAATTAGCACATCAATTTCAACATATTCATAACACAAGAATCAGATATATATATATATATATATATATATTTGTATATATATATATATTTGTATATATATATATATATATATATATATACAGAGGGTTGCAAAACAAAATACCGACAACGGAGGCGAGGTGGTATATTGAGATATGTTGATCATTTTTAATAAGGTACCAAGCAATGTCCGGATATGATACGTTTTTACATTATAAGTAGCCAACTTCTCAAGAGTTCCGTTAGTAGGATTTCAAAACTCAATATCTGACAATATTGTCACAGTCATATCAAGTTTTTAAAAGTATCCACCTCCCATCTCATTGCAGAGCGTACATCGGCGGAGTAGTGATTGGCGCACACGTTCAAATGCGCTTGTTTATCTGTTTGACTGCATTTTCATTGCTCGAATAACGGTTTTATCTTTAATCATGTAAGAAAATGTAATTTGCTCTCTTACACTCCAAATTAACTTAGGCCTACTAACTCACTGGCACTATTGAACCCGTAGATTCATGGCCGCGGTGACATTATCTCTCCATACATCCCTATCTTAAGCTAATGTTTTCCAAACATCTCTTTTTTTTCTAGTAATAATCTGATGCTAAGTAATGGGTCTATACATGATCTTCCTTTTATAAAGTCATTTTGGCACTCCAGAAGGAAGGTTTCAGCAGATTTGTTTTAGTTTTTCGTTTAATATTCTGCTAAATATTTTATAGCTATGTTTGGATACTAATCTCTATACAATTTTCAACATTCTGTATATCTCGTTCTGTGTGTATATATATATATATATATATATATATATATATATATGTGTGGGGATAATTGTACTATTTTTCCATTATTCCGGTAAAGTGGCTGTTCCATATATTCTATTTAAGAATATTAATACTATTTCTTCTACTGCATATTTATACAATTCTGAATTCAGGTTGCCTTCTCCAGTTATTTGCTATTTACGTTTTACTTTCCAACTACTGTACGTGTATAACTTGATTGTTGAAGTTAATTAATAACTTCAAAAACTAAAATTTCAGTTATCATGTTTTAGCCTCGAACTCCTTATATATGGTTAAGAAAAAATATATGTGTGTGTGTTTGTTTGGGTGTGTGTAAGTTTGATTGGAGTGCGATGTTTCACGGTCCCTTTCGAGGGCAAATGTTATAAGTGCACGAAACAAAGAAGGTAATAAAAATAACTTTTTTCTGGGAAATAATCCAAAATACAATGGTTTTCGATCTGCTTCAAGAATTTCGTCTTCTCAAAGTATTAGATGGTTAATCCCAGTTCACTCATACTTCTTCTCACGCCATTCACCCAACCTTCTGTAGGTCTTCCCTTTCTTCTTTCCCCATCTATTTTCGATTCCAAGATCTTCTTAGCGATAGATCAGATGTTATCTTCTTGAGATGCCTCTACCATCTTAATCGTATCTCTTCAAGTTTCTGTAATATATTTCTTTCAACTTTCATAATTTTCCAAATTTCAACATTTCTGATTTTTTCTAATCTGGACTTCCGCGATGAACTTCTCCAGTAAATCACCTCTATTGCTAATAACTTGTTAACTGGCACGTTTGAAATGTCTATTATTATAATCAATATTTATTTATTTCAGTCTCAGCCTCTGCGATTCCGTTCTATGTATGGACAGTTAGATGTTTTGTTGGCCTCATGTTATAATAATGGACAACCCTGGCCACTTGTCCTGGCACTCAAATAGAATGCAGATATTGCGAAAACCATTAACTTCCAAGAAACTATGTATCTCATTTAAATAATTCCCAATGCAATACAGGCACAAGTAATTTCTCAACTTACATACAATCCTTACTTCTGTTAATGGCAGCAAACAAATTGCGGTCATGCTGAGGATGCGCTTGAATTGTATGACCCTCCAATCAGCTTTCTGTTGGGATTCCCTGAGACAACGTGATTTAATAGTAACATTGGAAGCCATTTAATTACAAGAGCATCGTTGTTATGTGTTGCACTGATTTTCTGGTGATACCAGATCAAGTTCTACAGATGCGAGTATTGACGCTGATTGATGGAAAACAAGGATTTAGCGGAAACCGGTATCGATCTGGGTATACAATCAAAGGATGAAAAAATTAACATTTCATTTTGTTCGTGCCAACCATTTAGCACCTTAAAATATATCTTACACTCACTCTATCGACTATGTTCGCCTACTCACTGCCACTATCAAACCCGGAGGTTTATGGCCGTGCGCACATAAGATATCCATACATCCATATCCAGAGCTATTGCTTTCCAATCATCCCCTTTATAATCTGCTTCCCTCAAATCATGGTTCATGTTATTTCTCTACCTCATTCTTGGTCTACAAAATTAGCATTGTCCCCTGGTTTTCCTACAAGAAGTTTCCATGCCCCTCATTCATTCCCCATTCGAGCCACATGTCCTGCCGATCGCAGTCTACGAGACTTAACTCTCATTATATCTGGTTTCTTATAAAGATCTTGTACACCCTTCGACAAAAAAAGAGTCATCTCTTGAACGCACATTTCTTCTAAGACATACTCGGCACAGCCGTGGATTCAAACTAGAAAACTAGTCATAATTGTGCAGTCCCTGAGATACTGTGTTATGTGGCATGAACTGAAGACTCTTCTATGTGTTCTGATAGGACAGCCAGCGGTAAAGAATGTGGTCACTGTTTCTGTTAATGAAGATCGCAGGTTCGCGTCTTCAATTACGCAGTTTCGTTCGTGATATTTGTATTAAAACGTTTTATCAATTAAATACATTTTATTTCGACATTTGAATTAATCTACACTTTTTAAAGTTCACAATTGCTTTTTATACCGTTGAAGTTATAACAATGTTAAATTATATATTTTTACACTTTTTATATCTGACCTATATCTGTCTATGTAACGGACCAGTATCTATGTAACGCAATCTTTGAACACGATTTTCACCCACTTAAAAAAATATTGGATCGACTTCAAACTTTGTGTACCTGTAAAATATCCATGACAATACAATAATTTCATTTTTTTTCTAAAATCCTGGCCAGGATCATCAGAAAATCAGGTTGGTAGAGCGGTGGACCGTAGTGGTATACAATTTCAGTAATCCATAGGTCGCTGGTTCAAATCCGGGCCGGAGGATTTTTTAGAAGAGTATTAAGCAATTAAATTTTCATGGAATTCCGGTTTATGACAATCAATGAAACTAAAAATTTAAACAAATTAATAATAGTTCTGTATAAATGAAAGAGCACGCTTTATTAGAAAACCAAACCAAAAAGTAAAAAAAGTAATAGTTTAAAGAAACTAAAACAACACGCTTTATTAGAACACCGAACTAAAAAATGAAAAATAAGTTTAATTTCCAACACGCTTGGGATAAAATTAAAGTGGTCAACAAAAATCATCTCCAACACATCTAGAA
Organism: Diploptera punctata; assembly: GCA_030220185.1. NCBI lineage: Eukaryota > Metazoa > Arthropoda > Insecta > Blattodea > Blaberidae > Diploptera > Diploptera punctata. The sequence continues at coordinate 1,268,853 of JASPKZ010007283.1, read as the reverse complement.
TAAAACTAGAGTTATCTACAAAAAAAACTTTACCATCAAAAGCGTGGGGTGTTTTTTATGGATTTTACGTTTTCTTCTTACAGACTTTACTTTTACCAATATCTGTTCATTATCAAATATATTAATTGATATAGAGCACCCCGCGCTTTTGATGGTAAAATTATTTTTTTGTAGATAACTCTAGTTTTATTCTAGATGTTTTTGAGATGATTTTTTTTGTTGAGCACTTTAATTTTATCCCAAGCGTGTTAGAAATTAAAATTATTTTTCATTTTTTAGTTCGGTTTTCTAATAAAGCGTGTTGTTTTAGTTTTTTAAAACTATTATTTATTTTTACCTTGTATTCTACCGTCTTCCTCGACCATTTGAAATTTTCGTTGATTTCACTCTAGGCCATTGGATGCATGCTTCATCTTCTGGAGATGTTGTAGTAGTATTGAATTAACTGTATGTCTAATAGAGGGTTTTGCTCGTTAGGCATATTTTCGTTGAGAATGTTTGTATTCTTGGCCTTCATGATAATTTCGATTTCTTGTAAAATGTTAATTTTGTGTCTGTTGTTTTCCATGTGTATAATTGACATTGTATTATCGATATTGTTGAAACTGTTGCCGATTTCTGAAATGTGTTTAGCAAAATTTGATTTGATTGTTAAAGGAGAAGGCAAATCGAATATCGCTGTTCACCAGATTTGAATCCAATCGAAAATGTGTGGGCTAAGATAAAAATAGAGATGAACTTTAATTCGCCTGCAGATGCACGAAAGACGAAAGATGGCTAATGAGCACATATTCAAGACGCCTGGGATGCTCTAGCCGATCGTCCACGTGCCTGTAGAAATTTGATTGCTGAGGATTCATACACCCGATATTGATTTAGTTTTTATTAAAGTTTTCATTTTAGAAGATATTATTTTCTTTCCTCATTCACGTATTAGAATAAGGTTTTAATCTATGTTTTTGTGGGTTTGTGTGTGCATTAAAGCCATAAAACTCAAATATAAAATTAAATATGAAACTACATTACAGGTGAAATGCTATTCTAGCATTCAGTAAAAAAAGTAGAACGGGAATCGAACCCGTGAGGGTACGAACGCAGACGAAGTCATTAAACCTCTCGACCACGGAAACACACTAAACCAAACTCTCTCTTTAATGTTGCTTGAGTGTGCACTGCCTTAACTAGCACAACCCAGTACAATTACTGCAAACGTGTTGTGAATACGGCTTCTACGAGCGCTCACGAAGTTCCCCGATCGATTGATAGAATCAGCGGATGACTTTTTTTTTTCTAAGGGTGTACTTCAGTGTTTTAGAGTCTTCTCCATTCGCCTGTATTTTCATCTATCTTGGGTTTAATATGTTTCTAAGAACTATATTCTCAAATACTTGTAATATATTATCCTCCCTTAAAGTAAGAGTCCATATTTCTCATTCATATTAATGGTGCATCCTCGCAGGAAATAAAAGGCAAGAAAGGGACTCGTCCATATTCAGTTTAACGAAAATTTTGAGAAGATGTTGGTTACGACCACATTAACTCACTACCCCAGTGCATGAGGATGAGGTAAACGACATAATTACCACGTTTCTTGCTACTCCTATCCCAGATATCCATCTTACTGAGATACGTACACTTGTACGCAAAACGTAGCCAATTCCAACCGTGCCCTTGGCAGCGATGGTATTTCTGAACCTCGATGTCAAAATTCTTCTGCCCTCAGATTTTTATAAAGACTCTATTAAATTAGAGTATTTTCCTGACATATGGAAAATTGCCAAGGTCATAAACTTACCGAAACCGGGTGGAAGACACGTCAAACCCAGACAACGTGCGAACAAGCAGTCTGCTGCATGTGCTGGGCAAACTTTTAGAGGAAATAATTCTAAACTAAAATATAATATTATGAAATATTTACTTAAAGATTAAGAAATCTTGGTATTATTAATTTAAAAACTTTAAAAATGATGAAATGCGGCAAGAATACCAAATTAAAATTGCTAATAGATTTGAAGTACTGGAATCTTCCGATGACAATGTGGCAAACGAAGAAGAAACTGATATAAATAAAGAATGGGAGGCTATAAGAGATACTACTAAATTGTCAGCATCAGAAAGCATTGGTTGTTTAGAAAAGAGGCAAAACAAGAAATGGTTTGATGAGGAATGTGCCGACATTGTAAAGAAAAGAAAGCTAGCAAAAATGAAATGGTTACACGAGCCAAATGAGGTAAATTTAGAGCAATTGGGTAGTACTAGACGGGAAACCACCAAGCGACTAAAGAGTAAAAAGAGGGAATATTTGAGAGAGAAGATTAATGATCTTGAAATGAATGCAAAAATTAGGAACATTAGAGAATTATATCAGGGAATTAGTATAGAGAAGAAAGGGTTTCAGGCTAGAACAAACATAATTCGGAATGAAAATGGGGATATGATTGCAGATTCCAGGAGTATATTAAATAGATGGAAAAGTTACTTTAATCAGCTATTAAATGTACATACAGAACAGGACATTGAGGAGGATAATTTACAGACAGCAGAAATGCTAGTCGCAGAGCCAAGTGCATTAGAGGTTGAAATGACGATTGAAAAATTGAAGATGTATAAAGCATCAGGTTCAGATGAGATCCCAGCAGAACTGATAAAATCAGGGGGAGAAAAATTGATGGACAAGATACGTTGGTTGCTTAGTATGATTTGGGAAAAAGAAGCTCTTCCAGATGATTGGAAGGAGCCAATTATCGTACCAATTTATAAGAAAGGAGATAAAACTGATTGCAACAACTACAGGGGCATCTCATTACTTTCAACTTCGTACAAAATTCTAACAAATATATTAGTAAGCAGACTTACTCCCTATATTAATGACATTCTAGCAGATCATCAATGTGCATTTAGAAGAAACAGGTCTACAATAGATCAGATTTTTAGTATAAGACAGATTTTAGAAAAGAAATGGGAATATAATGGTACTGTACATCAACTGTATGTAGACTTCAAAAAAGCATATGATTCAATTAAGAGGGAGAAGTTATATAGTATCCTGCTGGAGTTCGGAATTCCTAAAAAGTTAGTTAGACTTATACGAATGTGTCTAAATGGCACAAAGAGTAGGGTGCGTGTAGGTAAACAGTTTTCGGACACTTTTGAAATCCAGAATGGGTTGAAGCAAGGAGATGCACTATCTCCTCTACTATTTAATTTTGTACTAGAGCATGCCATTAAATCTTTAGAGAATGAGGAAGGCTTACAACTGAATGGTATTAATAAGCTGTTAGTTTATGCTGATTATGTAGTATTATTGGCTGATAGCGAGGAGATACTAAAGAACAACACGCACACACTATTGAGTAATACTAAGAAATTGGGACTGGAAGTAAATATCAATAAAACTAAATATATGGTCACACGTAGATATTCATTATATAATGGAAATGGACAGCTAATGACAAATGAGGGAAATTTTGAGGAAGTGGCTGAATTCAAATACCTAGGAACAATGATCACAAATAGGAATGAGATGCACAAAGAAATTAAACATAGGCTCAATTCTGGAAATGCATGCTATTATGCATTGCAGAGACTCTTGATGTCCCAACTCCTTTCAAAAATGTTAAACTGAAAATATATAAAACTATTATTCTACCAGTTATATTATATGGGTGCGAAACATGGACTCTTACTTTAAGAGAGAAAAGGAGATTACAAGTATTTGAGAATAAAGTACTTAGGAAAATTTTTGGACCAAAGAGAGATGGACGGACAGGTGAATGGAGAAGACTACATAACAATGAACTACATGGTCTTTATAGGAAGTCAGATATAATAAGAACAGTTAAGTCTCGTAGACTGCGTTGGGCAGGACATGTTGCACGTATGGGAAATGAAAGACTTGCATGGAAGCTTCTTGTAGGAAAGCCAGAGGGAAAACGCCCAGTTGGCAGACCAAAAATGAGGTGGGATAATAATATAAACTATGATTTGAGGGAAGTAGATTATACAGGGAATGATTGGAAAGCATTAGCTCGGGATAGGGATGTATGGAGAGCTTATGTCCGTGCGGCCATGAACCTACGAGTTCGATAGTGCCAGTGAGTAAGTAAGTTACCTAAAAGATCCATCTCCTCAACTTGAAATAATTCTGGCAAGATTCAAAATTGAAGTTTTGTGCATAACACTGTTACCAAAACATTAATTTGGCTTTCGAAATTCACATACTACTCCGCTCCAGCTGGCAAGACTGGTTGATCATATTGTCACGAGTTATAACAAGAAACTTAGTGGCATCGCCGTATTCCTGGACATTGAGAAAGCTTTCAATACGACTTGAATAAATGGGCTTATCTATAAACTAATCAAATTTCAAATTTCGGCACCACTTATTAAATTATTTGCTAAATACCTCAGTGATCAAAAATTCTATGTTTCGGTCAGAAGGTATATATCGGACTGTAAGGCACTATTAGCGGGAGTTTCCCAAGGTGCTGTCCTTTCACGCACACTGTAGTACGTTATACGTATCAGACCTTCCTACTATCCCTTACATCCATACCGCATCATTTGCAGATACCTGTTTCTTTTACCAATCCACCTTTAGAGCCCGTCCTATGAGAATCCATGTAGCTATTCCAAAATGCTCTCAACCGTATTTATCTTTGGTTCCAGCAATGGAACATAAAGATAAATATAGCAAAAAACCCAGATGGTCCTGTTCATAACAAAATCCAGACGTTCTCCCATCCAACTTACCTTCGGAACTCAAAATCATGCTAGTATGTTAGGGTTCATTTGGACCCCAAACTTACGTCAAAATTCATATTTGACATCTACAGCACAAAGAAAATGCAGCAATTGCACTTTTTTACCAATTTTTCAAGTCGAATGCACTGTCTCGCAGGATCAATTCTTTTCTGTATAAAAACATGATCCGCAGCATGCTGCTGTACGGATGTGAGGCTGGAGCATTCCCGCAAAATAACGTAAGAGGAAAGTGTAAATTATACAAGACAGGCCTGAAAACCATTTTTTCGGCACCACGTTTTGCGAAGATTACAGACCTACACAACGTAGTACAAGTTGCCCATATTGATGCCATACTAAAAGAAAATTTTAGTAAGATGTATAGTCTACATCCTTGCATACAAATGCTATGGTACGCAGTATGGTACGCTTGCCTCAGCGTATACATAGAAACATATTCACCAGATTTATCCCCCATTAAATCCAGCCAGAAATCTGGCGATGTGCTCTCACCTGGAGCAGCATGGCTCATTCCGAACTGCTGGATTTCCGACTCTCGGCTTGAAGGCAGTGTGGTTTCTGATGCCATGGTCCAGCTCATCATATCCCGATCTCTGTCCATTAGCCATCACCATCGGCACGCAACACTAGCATCGCTAATTAGGCTCAGGTTAAGTGAACTTAACCCCATCTTGTTGGCCACTATCTACTTAGCTGCCAAAGAGTCCCAGTCGGTTCTAACATACGCAGCTCACTGGCGAAGCTAGACTTCGCCTAATTCAGTCAGTCACTTGAGAGAAGTCCGTGTATTACATATAACATGAATTTCCAATATTGTGTCTATGTTTAATTTCCTTGTAGATATCATTCATATTTGTAATTTTTGTTCCTAGGTATTTGAATTCAACCACTTCAAAATATCCATCATTTTAATTTACTGCCCATTTTCATGATATAATGTAGTTTTATGTGAGACCATATATTTAGTTTTATTGATGGTTCATTTTATTGATATTTTTGTTATCTAATAATAATAATAATAATAATAATAATAATAATAATAATAATAATAAACTCACTGGCACCATAGAAACCATAGGTAAAAGGTCGCGCGGACATAAGCTCTCCATAGTTCCTTATCGTGAGTCAATGTATTCCGATCGTTCCTGTGTAATTTACCTCCTTCAACCAACCTCATTTTTGCATATCGACTGTACAATTTTCATCTGGTTTTGCTCCAAGTAGGTCGTATGCACTTTTTTCATTTCCCATTCATTTCCCTTTATTCGTTTTTCATTTCACATGCCATGTCATTTTCAGTTTTCGAGACTTAATTATTCTCATTAGATCTGGTTTCCCATTAAAATTATATAACTCACTTTTAGTCTTCTCCATTCACCTGTATTTTCGTCTCTCTTGTTCCAACAATTTTCCTAAGAACTTTATGTCACATACTCGTAATCTTGACTGCTCCCCTAAAATAAGAGGTCATATTTCGCATCCATATAACATAACATGAATAATAACAGTGTTATATATTTTCAGATTAACGTTTTCTGAGTTAAGTTGGGACGACAAGCGTCCCTATAATACATAAAAGCACGCATTTCAGAATTGAGGCTTTGTGTAATTTCTTTGTGCATCTCATTCCAGTTTGTAATTATTATTCGTAGGTTCATCAATTCAGGCACTTCTTCAAAACTTCCTTCATTTGTCATTAACTGTTAATTTCCAGTACATAATAAATTTATATGTGTGAACATATATTTTGATCTATAGATATTTGTTTTCAGCTCCAATTTCTTAATGTTACTCAATATAATGTGCATTTTGGCATTTATTATCCCCTCGCTACCGTCAATAATACTAAATGATAAGCATAAACTAACAGCTTATTAATACCTTTGAATTGCACCTCTTCATCCTCTAAAGAATTGGTGGCACGTCTTATATAAAACTGAATACTAGAGAAGTTACTGCACATCCTTGTTTTAACCCGTTGTGAATTTCAAAAGTATCTGATTTTTTTACCTGCCCTCAAACTGCTCTCATTTAGACATATTAAAATAAGTTAAATGAGTTTAACATTTTAAAAATCTGATCTATTCTTCTAAATCAACATAGATGGTCACCTATTAAATTTTCAATGTATGACTTAATCAGGATACACATGTATTTGTTAGAATGTATACTAAGTTTAAAGTAATGAGATGTATTTGAAGTTGTTACAATCAGCTTTATCTCCTTTCTTATGTGAGTAGATTAGTTCGATAAACGATTTTATCAATCTAATTGGAAGAGCACCATTTTCCCAAATGATACGAAGCATCTGATGTATCTTGTACATCAATCTCTCTCCCGTGATTTAACAGTTCTGCTGGGATCCTTTTTGAACCTGATGTTTCATCATCATCATCCTTCGCGGATTAGGTCTTTGCCTGTTCCGATCTCACATCTGTTCAGCCCAACGCTTTCTCGGATTTCCACCGATCTTCGTCCTACAGGATTATACATAAGTGCCATCTTTGGTATCCTATCCTCCGTCATTCTTTGCAGATGCTCCTTCCAATTGTTCCTGTGTTCTTCAATTTGTTGAAAAGTGGTTGTACTTTTAGTTCCTCTCTAATATTCTCATTTCTAATATGTTCTTCTCTTGTACAATCTTTCACAGCCCGTAGAAATCTCATTTCCGCTGCCCGTATTTTACTTTTTTTCTTTTTCCGTCAGGACCCAGGCCTGATGTTTCATACATCTTTAATTTTTCTATCCCTACTTAAATTTCTAATACGCTTGGTTATGTGATTAGTATTTGTGTCAACATTATATAACTCTGTTCTGCACATACATTTAATAACCGATTAAAGTAATTTCTCCACTAATTTAATATAATCTGGAATCTGCTATCTATCCTGATTAGAATTGTTCTAGCGTAAAACTTTTTCCTTTATATCACAATTCCCTGATATTCATTTCGAAACCATTATTCTTCTCTTTTAAGTATTCCCTCTTTTTCTCTTTAGTGGTTTCTCGTCAGATATTTCCCATTGTCCTGTGTTAACTTTATTTGGCACGTGAAACCAATTACTTTTTGCTATTTTCCTTTTCTTTACAAATGCCAGTATATTTCTTATCAAACGATTTATTTGATGAGGAATGTGCTGAAGATGTGAAAAAAATATTTATTTTATTTTATATCTGAACATGTCTGGCGAGCACCTGACCTCACATACAACTAGTTTGGGACTAGCCTACATGTAGAGGCGTTATCCTCTCTGCATGATGTATCATTCCCAAACGTTTGTCTGTTTAACATGCATTTCCTTGTGCATTTTTATGATTAAAATGTGTTTATCAGATGTTCATACAAACACTATAGCTAGGGTGAATTTTTTTTAACATTTTGAAATTATAAATTTATCAATTTTAATTGTACATTTAGCATTTTATTTTTTATGAAATTCCTTAGAACAATATTCAAAACTAGATAATCTCCATCGTTGTTTAATCTCTCATCTTATAGGTATTTTTACATCCCCGGGCCTTATTGTGAGACTACAATCGGGAGAGGGATCACACACTTACTTTTTTGACACGACAAAGACACTGAGGTCCATTCTGAATGAACGATCAGTTCAATCAAGGTCTTCCTCCCACACAACATAAAATTAAGACGAAACACACAATTCGCACACGCATTAATAATCAACATGAGGAATATGATGATCGTGATTATGATGACCAGATGATATTCGAGGACCGTTTAGGCCTTAAAGTTTCCCGATATTTATCTTACAGGTGAGGGAAAACTCGCGAACAAAACCATCACCCAGAAACCTATCCCGATACCCAGCCACTGCGTACGTGCTGGCGATGACATACTGAGACAGGAGCAACAAAATATTGAAATGCGACAAGAATTAAAACTTAATCCATGGAGTGAAATATCAACATCTTACTTACTTACTTACTCACTGGCACTATCGAACCCGAAGGTTCATGGCCGCGCGGACATAAGCTCTCCATACATCCCTATCCTGAGCTAATGCTTTCCAATCATTCCCTGTATAATCTACTTCCCTCAAATCATAGTTAATGTTGTTCTCCCACCTCATTCTTGGTCTACCAACTGGGCGTTTTCCTTCTGGCTTTCCTACAAGAAGTTTCCATGCACGTCTTTCATTCCCCATACGTGCAACATGTCCTGCCCATCGCAGTCTACGAGACTTAACTGTTCTTATTATATCTGGCTTCCTATAAAGACCATGTAGTTCATTGTTATGTAGTCTTCTCCATTCACCTGTCTGTTCATCTCTCTTTGGTCCAAAAATTTTCCTAAGAACTTTATTCTCAAATACTCGTAATCTCCTTTCCTCCCTTAAAGTAAGAGTCCATGTTTCGCACCCATATAATATAACTGGTAGAATAATAGTTTTATATATTTTCAGCTTAACGTTTTTTGAAAGGAGTTGGGACATCAAAAGTCTCTGCAATGCATAATAGCACGCATTTCCAGAATTGAGCCTATGTTTAATTTCTTTGTGCATCTCATTCCTATTTGTGATTATTGTTCCTAGGTATTTGAATTCAGCCACTTCCTCAAAATTTCCCTCATTTGTCATTAGCTGTCCATTTCCATTATATACTGAATTTCTACGTGTGACCATATATTTAGTTTTACTGATATTTACTTCCAGTCCTAATTTCTTAGTGTTACTCAATAGTGTGTGCGTGTTGGCCTTTAGTATCTCCTCGCTATCGGCCAGTAGTACTACAATCATCAGCATAAACTAACAGCTTATTAATACCATTGAGTTGTAAGCCTTCCTCATTCTCTAAAGATTTAATGGCATGCTCTAGTACAAAATTAAATAGTAGAGGAGATAGTGCATCTCCTTGCTTTAACCCATTCTGGATTTCAAAAGTGTCTGAAAACTGTTTGCCTACACGCACCCTACTCTTTGAGCCATTTAGACACATTCGTATAAGTCTAACTAACTTTTTAGGAATTCCGAACTCCAGCAGGATACTATATAACTTCTCCCTCTTAATTGAATCATATGCTTTTTTGAAGTCTACATATAGTTGATGTACAGTACCATTATATTCCCATTTCTTTTCTAAAATCTGTCTTATACTAAAAATCTGATCTGTTGTAGACCTGTTTCTTCTAAATGCACATTGATGATCTCCTAGAATGTCATCAATATAGGGAGTAAGTCTGCTTACTAATATATTTGTTAGAATTTTGTACGAAGTTGAAAGTAATGAGATGCCCCTGTAGTTGTTGCAATCAGTTTTATCTCCTTTCTTATAAATTGGTACGATAATTGATTCCTTCCATTCATCTGGAAGAGCTTCTTTTTCCCAAATCATACTAAGCAACCAGCGTATCTTGTCCATCAATTTTTCTCCCCCTGATTTTATCAGTTCTGCTGGGATCTCATCTGAACCTGATGCTTTATACATCTTCAATTTTTCAATCGCCATTTCAACCTCTAATGCACTTGGCTCTGCGACTAGCATTTCTGCTGTCTGTAACTTATCCTCCTCAATGTCCTGTTCTGTATGTACATTTAATAGCTGATTAAAGTAACTTTTCCATCTATTTAATATACTCCTAGAATCTGCAATCATATCCCCATTTTCATTCCGAATTATGTTTGTTCTAGCCTGAAACCCTTTCTTCTCTATTACTAATTCCTGATATATAATTCTCTAATGTTCCTATTTTTTGCATTCATTTCAAGATCATTAATCTTCTCTCTCAAATATTCCCTCTTTTTACTCTTTAGTAACTTGGTGGTTTCCCGTCTAACATACCCAATTGCTCTAAATTTACCTCATTTGGCTAGTATAACCATTTCATTTTTGCTAGCTTTCTTTTCTTTACAATGTCGGCACATTCCTCATCAAACCATTTCTTGTTTTGCCTCTTTTTTAAGCAACCAATGCTTTCTGATGCTGACAATTTAACAGTATCTCTTATAGCCTCCCATTCTTTATTTATATCAGTTTCTTCTTCGTTTGCCACATCGTCATCTGAAGATTCCAGTATTTCAAATCTATTGGCAATTTTGATTTGGTATTCTTGCCGCATTTCATCATTTTTCAAGTTTTTTAATTCATATTTTACAGAATTATCTTTAGCGTTTGTTCCTCTCATAAGCGATAGCCGTTGTCTGATTTTCACTCTGACCAGATGATGATCCGAATTGCAGTCTGTCCCTCTAACTGATCTAACATCAACGATGCTACTGTGCCAGCGTTTATCCACTAATACATGATCTATCTGGTTCCGAGTTTCTCCATCTGGAGACGTCCAGGTGTATTTATGAATATCCTTATGCTGAAATGTTGTGCTCTTAACAATGAGATTCTTTGATGTGGCAAATGTGACTAATCTAACCCCGTTGTCGTTACTATCTTCATGAAGACTGAATTTGCCTATTGTTGGTTTGAATATATCTTCCCGTCCCACTTTTCCATTAAAATCTCCTAAGACAATTTTCATATGATATCGTGAAAGGCTATCAAATAAACATTCTAATTCTTCATAGAACTCATCCTTGATCTTGTCATCTTTGTCTTCTGTGGGGGCATGTACATTTACAATTATAAAATCATGTCGTTTACGCTTTAGAATTATGTATGATATCCTATCACTAACAAACTTAATATCTCGGATAGCGGATAGAATCCTCCTTCTGACTAAAAAACCCGTTCCAAATGCAGGTTTTTCTGCACCCCCAATAGTACAATGCAAAGCTTCCTGATTCCTGACTACCTACTCCTGGCCACCTAACTTCCTGTAAAGCGACTATATCCAAGGGCGATTTATCCAATTCCTGCGTTAATATCTCTAGTGCCCCGCTATTGTATAAAGTCCTAACATTCCATGTTCCTAGGAACATGTCCCTGTGTTTGAGCCTTTGGCATGGGTTCCCTGAAGTAGTCCCCGCCCGGAGAACCGAATGGGGGACTATTTGACCTCCGGAAAATTTTACCCCAGATGAACCCATGTCCGCATTTCTTGACGGTTGTATTTTTATGGTGAAAGATCGTCACTCTTTCGCCCAAGGTACTTTTTTCGTCTGGCTTATCACCTTCGACCAGTCCGGCATGGGTAGCCCTATCGGCAGCAATGCTACCGCCGGCATAGCTCTCAGGATCATTTAAGCACGCAAGCCACTCCACCACGACAAGGTAAAGATACCATGGAGGGAATATCAACATCTTATTTTTCTTATTTCTTTTTTTATGTTTCCTGACTTCTGCTTTAACCTTTCTTTTAAGTATGTTATAACTTTGACTATTTAACTCATGCCCCAAATGGGAGTCAATGACCAATCACGTTTCGATGATTTCTGTTTTACAACCAATCAGAGTCGTGTTTCACGAAATATTTATCAGTGTTATAATTACCATATATTAACAAAGCTCCTCCTTTTTAATATTCTGAACAGGTCTGACCGTTATTTTGCAGTGACTGAGCCTATAAGAATACGGCTGCCAGATTGTATATATAGTGCATACATGTCAACATTTGTAGCAATTTATTATACCACCAAAAAAAGAAACCACTGTTTGACTTTCTTAAATGTATTTTTTCCCAGGTAATAATCCAGAAAAATATAATTGTAATATTTACATCATACGACATCAGAAATGAATTAATATACAGATTGATGTTTCATTTTTTCTCCACTAGAGAGCATTCTTACAATATTGCGTTCCTTTGGCAATAAATAGTATGATCTGGTTGCAGTGATAAACAAAAGAAGCAGTAGAAGCGTACCTATCGTTTCTCATTTGTTTTCAAACATCGCCGTTTGCATTAAATATATAAATATTTTGAAATAACTACAGTTAAATAATGATTTGTGAGTAAACAGCTTAATTTTATTCGTTAAATAGTCCTAACAAATGCCACTCTTGATTTCCAAATTCTCTAGATAAATTCACTCCTCACTTCGTGAGTCGTGAATTTATCGATAATTTGGAAATCACTCGTGGCATTACTTATGATAATCTTCATCTTTCTTGGAACTCAAATATTTTTTATATGCATTTTTTCATTTCTGTTATGATATCAAGTATTTATCTCTCTTTGCAGGAAACGTAACAATTATTTTTTATGGAACGGGTTGTCAGCCCTTCGCCAACCCTCGCATTTGGAGGACCTAACCAGAGCCTCATTTGCCGATTTTCGGGATTCCTATTGGGCCTTCTCGGCTACCGTAGCGGTCACGGGGAAACTAGTCCCCACCGTACATCACCCCAATAGGCTATTCCGTACTTCCCGTTGCCCACCCCTCGGGACGTGGACCACTGAGGTTGGATTTTGAGGGGCAATATACAAAAATAAAGGGAATAAAAGAGATCCATCAAACTATAGAGGCATCAGTGTTATGGCAGCAATTAGTAGAACGTTAAGTACAATTATTAAAATCAGATTGGAGGAACTAATGCAAAATAGAATATCAGAAGAACAAACAGGTTTCACAGCAGGTAAATCGTGCCTTGATAATATATTTATGATCAGGCAGATTACGGAAAAGATGTTGGCTAAAGGAAAATAAGTTCATATGGCATTTATAGACCTGGAAAAGGCATATGACTTTGTACCCACCAACAAGCTTTTGGTAGCAATGGAGAAGTTTGGAATACCTAAATCTCTCATACATTTTATAAAAAGAATGTATGATTGTAAAGCAAGTATTAAGGTTGGAAATAGAATATTCTCAGAATTTGATATAACAAAAGGATTAAGACAAGGATGCGGGATGTCACCAACATTGCTCAAGATATATTTAGAAGATGTATTAATGAAATGGAATAAGTTATGTAGGGGAATGGGAATCAACATTAATGGCCATTTACTGCACAATTTATTATTCGCTGATGACATGATTATAATAGGACAAGATAAAGAAGATGTAGAATGTATGATTAGAAAGTTGGTAGATGCATTTGAGGTAGGTGGACTGAAGATAAATTATATTAAAACAGAACATATGATAACTGGAGCAAATTCAGAAGACCTACAAATAAATAATATGATAATTAAACGTGTTGAAGAATTTAAATATCTTGGAACTATAATAGATAAATCTGGTACTTGTGAAAAAGATATTATTAACAGAGTAAATTGTGCAAGGAAGGCGATTAGATCCCTGAATGGTCTTTTATGGAATAGAAATTTGACCAGAAAAACAAAAAAAGAGATTATACAGACAATAATAGAAAGTATGCTTACATATGGATCAGAAAGCTGGACAATAAATGAAAGGATGCAGAAAAGAATCTTGGCGACAAAAATGGATGGATTACGGAGAAGTATGAGAATATCCAGGCTACAACATATTCGAAATACATATATCAGACAAGAAATGGATGCACAAGAAACTGTTATCGATAGGATAACAAAGAGAGCTCTGCAATGGTATAGACATGTACAACGGATGCCGGAAGACCAGTGGCCTAAACAGGTGTTGGATTGGATGGTACCAGGCAGAAGGAGAAGGGGAAGAAGTAGAAGAGCATGGTATGAGGGAATATATGATGCCATGATAAAGAGGGGTATGGAAGATGGACAATAGGAAGATAGGAATCTCTGGAAAGCAGGAATCAAAGGCAAACTGCTGTAAAGTGGAAAGCCTGTATTAAGTATGAAGTATTAAGTATTTTTTTTATTTTCATGCCGCAGTTCGCAAAGGACTATTACAAAATTTTCCAACCATTTTTTCCTCAACTGTCTCAACCATCTTCTACCATGTATTTGGCCATTTAAAGTTGCCTTATATATTCTGGATCTGGACACACGAGCCACATGTTGTTGATACTGATGGATCCAATCTATTGTAGGCGTTACATTCAATTCCTCATGTTTTGTGCTGTGATTCTATCTGTTACATTATAGTGATTTATTTTCCCCCAGAGATTTCAAGGACGTATGAGTGGTCTTGTATTCTCCGCTGGTTTTCTTCCATTCCTTTTAACTAGGGAAAGGATTTCAAGGTGCAAATTTTGGTCGTTAAAGGGGGATAAATGGTTCTGATAATACGTACAAAAAAGTGCAAAAAATTTTCTGCTGAAACAATGAATAAAGGTTTAACTCTAGCAATGCCAACCCATTTTACAGAACTTATACTACCAACGGGGGAGGGGTACTTTATGACCATCACTTTAAACAATTTATAGGAGTAATTTTTAACACATTTTAACATAGCTGTTTTAATATTAAATACTACAGAATGTTATGCTTATTAATGTAATATTTAACTTAGTTTTAAATTTTGTTTTCATTATTCACATTACATATTTAGGCTGATATAGTAGTCTGTGTTTTAATTTAAGTAGAGCTTTTGTGCAAATTAAGTATTGATATTTGTAGAAACAATAATTTCAGGACAATACCCAAATCTAATCCCTGAGTACGAAAGTGTCACTCATCACTCTCCTCGGACCTCTGTTCACATTTTGAACACATCACTCATTGTTTCTATGCCTCCCACAATATACTTGTGAAAAGTACCACAAATTATTGTTTTACTAATTGTGTTGTGTTTTTCCTTTCTTACACTTACACCTTGAATTGACACCTTCCACGGAATAATGATAGAATTTCATCAACTACTGTATAAATCCCAGCAGAAGAACGTGTTAGCAAATCGTGGTTCATTTTTTCAAACACCTGTCATATTGGTGCAAATTGCTCTTGTTCCCTGCGTTCATTTCGGGTGTCTCTATCATCAAATCTAATTATTTTAGTTAGTTGCAGAAACCTGTTCATACTCATAGTGGCAATATATATATATATATATATATATATAAATCTGTCAGAAATATTAGACCAGAGATCTGAAATACAGGTGCGACTGTCACCTTCTAGTCCTATATAGATAAGAAGCTGTAAAGTTACATATATTTGTTGCTAGTATATTTATTCTTGATGCTTCTTCATTGGTGTGTTTTATGATGTTGCTTATAACTTCCGCTGTAAAGAGTTTTTAAAATGATTCTCTAATGGTTTTCACTTTACCTTCATTTCATAGTCCTTCCCGTTCTTTCACAACATTTTGTGCTATACGTTTGTAGGCCGAGAAGGTAGTGATGAGAAAATTTTTCCACTAGCTGTAACATATCTGGCACTGACGTTATCTTCAAATACACTATTGTTATGATCCTCATCGTCATCATCAGAAGGCAATAAAATTACTTCGTAAACTTGATCACGCACAATATTTTCATCTTCTGTTTCACTCACTTCCTCATCACTATCATCAAATTCAAAATCTCAAACTATTTCATTATCAAGTAAATCCATAATTTATTTTTCTGTTAAAGGACGTCGAGACATTTTGAAATAATTATGTTACTCACATGTGTAAATTACTTCAACAGCACAACAGACAGACTGAATACTGAATAAGTAAAAAACAAGTGTTATATAAGAGAACAAACTGTCAGACCAATCAATAATGAAACAATAGATTATATAAACCAACTCCATTGTTGGTATAAACAAAATTAGAGGTATAAAAAGATTGTTGAAGAAGTTAGGAAATAATTTCAAGACATTTTGTCCATGACACGAACTGCTAACGGGGGGTACTTTATGACCATTATAACAGATCAGTGTTTCATAAAATGTCCAACAATGAAAACTTACGAACAGTTACGCATTTCGATACTAGATACAATGATTGACAATAACTATTAATTTCATGCTTGTAGTGAAGTAATTAAAAGACATCATAATTAAAATGACAGAAGGTGGGCATAAAGTACCCCCGTTGGTATTGCTAGTTACATGAACTTAGTTTATATAATATGCATATGATTTTGCGCCAAATTGCTCTTCTTTATAGAGTCCATAAGAGGTAATTCATAGTTATTTAGTTCATTGCAATATTTACTTCGCAGATCGAATAACGAAGAATGATGCAATCAGTTTCGATAAATTGCGTTTTGAATTCTGAAAGTGCATACAACTTATCCTTCTTAACATTCGCCATGATATTGCTGTGAAAATCTAATTGTAACACTAATAAAAATACGTTTTGGTTCGGACTAGTAAAACACAGCCAACAACAAGTAGGTAGATAGAAAACTGTTAAATTATTGTCATTACTAACTGAACTTACTTTAAACTGTTGCAGCAACACTGTTTAAATTTAAATTTGACTTCACAGCTGCAGATTGGCCATTGTTGCTGAGAAATAAATTACATAAATTATATTCTAATATATATTTAATATTGTTCACTTCTGATTGAGATTTTAAAAAGCTGTTCAAGATGAACAAAATATACAATTTTCTGTCCTATCATTTAAAAACGCGGAGGAAAAGGTGCTGAAACATACAAAGGAGGGGAAATAGGGCGAAATTAAGTAATCTCATGAAAAGGTGCAAATTATACAACAAATTGTGTTATATCGCTTCATTTCATCCCTCCATATACATATATTGGACTATTGGTATGAAAACAGCTGTATTTTTGAAAAGGTGTCACACCTCCAAATCCTTTCCCTACTTATAACATAACTCCTCACGTGACAGTCATGTGATAAGCCGGTCAGCTTGCAGAATTGATTTGACATACGAGTACGTCTGCGCTGCTTCATGGAGTTGAGGGTGAGTGTTCGTGTGAGTAGTGGGAGATGCAGTGCCTTGACTTTGAAACTTTTACCGACAATTAAATCGGAGTTGTAATTCTTCATTCATCACTCCACGCCTCATTCCAATTATTGTATTGCCAATAGATCCGGTCAAGCCCACATTCTCTCCCGCTCCAATCTCTCTCCCCGATCTTCCCAATCTCGTTGCTTCTACTGAAGCACTTAGCATGGGAGTGGAATGAAAGCGAGAGCGACCGGAAGTCCCGTCGGATCAGATTTCCCCTAAGCAATGAACAGTCTTCATAAGAAAGATAATAATAATAATAGTAATAATGATAATAATAATAATAATAATAATAATAATAATAATAATAATAATAATAATAATAATGCTTTATTTTAGCTGGCAGAGCTAAGGCCATAAGGCCTCTCCTCCACTCAAACAGTGAATATTAAAATTACATACTTATTTCAATTTTAAAAGTTATTAAAATACAGACTAAACAAAAGAAAATGGTGATGTGATCTAATACCAGCTAATACTAATAAAACATGGAATATAATAAAATTAAAATAATATAGGCTAATATACAATTAAGTAAGTAAAGCTTTCTAGATGGATATTTACAAAATGCAGAATATAGTTATGCATTTAATGTTTCCATTGTGTCGAACTGAAGATATCAGTTAATTTGGATTTAAATAATGATAGTGATTGACAGTCCATGACATGACTGGGAAGTGAGTTCCATGCTCTAATCATAGATATTGTATAAGATTCAGAGTATAGACATGTCCTGTTCTGCGGTATCAAAAGTAAAGAAGAGTCTTGTGATCTTGTTCCTAAATTGTGTTCAGCCGATAAATTTTGAAAAGGAGTCGATAAATAACTTGGTAAATATGTGTGCGGGGTTTAGAATAGTAAAGCATGTGAGTGAAAATTTCTTCTGTCATTTAGACGTAGCCATGATAAGGCCGGAAATGAAGGTCATAACGACGGAGAATGAATACAAATCGAATGCACTCATTATGAGCACTCTGTAGTCTGTCAGATAGATCAGTTATCAGATTAGTCAGTAATATGTCGCAGTAATCGAAGTGTGGCATTATAAGAGTCTGTACAAGTATTTCTTTTAATTTCGTGGGAAAGAAGTTTTTAAACCTATTTAGGGAGTGAAGAATTGAGTACACTTTCTTGCAGGTATTATTCACCTGGATTTTCCAGTCTAGGTGTAGGTCGATGTAGATATCCAGATATTTTACTACTGAGCTCTAGAGGATGTCGTAGGGATATTTTCGTAATTTTTAATGCTTTGGATTCGTCGATGTCCTATAATTATGCATTGTGTCTTGTCAGCATTAATATTAAGTCCATGTTTCGTCGACTATTAGGAAATTGAGACTAGGTCACTACATTGCTGGCGATCATGAAGGTAATATATACAATGAATTCGAAAGCTAAAGAGAATAAATTAAATAAATTATCTGAAGGTACCTGCATTCTACATGCATTGGACTTTGAATAGGAGCCTGTATATTACTTGTGAAATAAAATAAAATATGTACTTAGGACTGTAAATAAAATGTGCTTCGACAGCACTAAATATGTGTTTATAATTTACATTATGTATTCCCATGCTAAATGTTTAAGAAAGTTATAACTTATGAGGTTTCTTTTCATCTAGCAATAAACAGAAATATCTGAGAGAACAGCTGGTTATTACGGAATAACTTATTATTTATTTATATAAAATGATTAAAATGGTTAATTATACATTAAATGAATTTACGCTGTTTAGAAAAAGATTGAAGATATCTACAGAGAAAACGAAAATTACGGCATTTCTAGGCGTAGATCCTGTCAGAAGTAAAATTGTACTTGAAAATAACATTTTGGAGCAGGTGAATAATTTTACATATCTAGAATGCAATATATCGTATGAAGGAGAAAAGTATGTAAATACAAAAATATCTAAATTTTTTAAAGAATTTTAGGATTAATAAATTCTATCTACAAGCCACAGTTAGTCCAAAACATTCAAGACTAAAAATGTATAAAACACTGACTCTTCCAACTCTTTGTATGGTAGCGAAGTATGGACGTTGAAACAGATGGATATACAGAGACTTAGATCTGCTGAAATGAGATACCTTCGGAGGACTGCTGGATACACACTACTAGATCAAACAAAATTAAGATATCTTAGAACAATTGCACATGGAACCTTTAGAAAACAAAATTTCTGATTATAAGTCAGATGGAAGCATCATGTTCATCGAATGGAAGATCACAGGTTACCCAAACAAATGTTAAAATATCAACCTGCAGGAAGTAGAAGACCGCTCAAAAGACTTCTTGATGGTGTTAATCTTGAGGCCGAAACAGGTCAACAAATCGCCTAAATTCGTGAATGTAGTTTGACGATGATGATGATGATGATGATGAGAAAAACGTAAATACTAACGTACTAATTTTCAAGCAATTATAATCCATTTATTTCAAACAAAAAGCTTATTTTTAAAAATATGATAAATTGACAGATCTATTATTATAGTTTATCAAACTTCAGTTTAGATGTTTAGTGTACCATAACGTTTCACTATAAAAGAGTAAACTTTCAAATATGCAAGTTCGGCATATGTGTATTCACTTTTGTTGCCTTTAAATGCATTATGTATTTATGTTTCAGAAAATAATAATAATAATAATAATAATAATAATAATAATAAATGTTCATTTGAAAAAGAAGGAATTCCATTGGCTATTGAGAAACACACGGATTATACAGTTAACATGTCTTGTGTGGCACAAACTTCATTCTTCGTACTTACTATTAGAATCCCGGGACTTCTCATTCTCAAGCTCTTGTTAGCGGGAGATGAGACTCTCGTGGCCGCTCTCCCTTATGAGAACGAGGGGTAGTATGACATGACTGATGGGGGTCGAAAAGTCGTCTGAAACCAATAGTCTCAAAGAAATTCTTAATTTGTATGAGTTGAGTTGTTAAAAATATGTTCACCACTCACTATTAACTGTATTTTGTGCTGAAGAGTCAAGACAATTTGCAGGGAATCTATATATTTATTACCCTTGAAGTTTCTAGAATATAGACTGTATATAACAGCCAATGCTAATACATGTCTTGGTAAAATTCCGTTGAGCATATAAATTATAATATAAAAGTATGTACCTTTTACGCATATAAAAAAGGAAGGACATCATATGCATTTTATATCCAACACCGTTATAATATAACACAGAAAATGGAATCCAGCTAAGATAAACACACTGGAGGAGTTAGATATTTTAAAGAAAGATGACAGCAGTTTGATTTTAAATGAGAATGCACCCTGTATGCACAGCGTTACCTACAACATCATTACAAAGCCTTCAGTAGCTAGAGAGTATCGAATAATCTTGTACGGAGGATGGGGCTAGTCCCGAAAGGTCAACAATGTTTTAATAATTTTAACAATAGATGTGGCTGTATAGAAGATATATAAAATTTAATAATTATATATTATAATTTTCCTATACGCTATATGCCAATATACTAATGGTTTATAAAACAATCGATTTTACATTTAAATTGGATTTTTTTTTGCACTTTCAAGGAATTTCGCATTTTGTCGTACTTTCAAAACACATTTATAAAAGGTTACAGGTTGTCAAAAATTATTTAGCTCAAAACAATGTAGTAATCTATCGACTTTAGCTTATCACGGACGGAGTTAGTATGATGATCTTGAAGGAGAAACTATCTGCAACAAAGTTTCCTGAATTCTAAGGAAAGCTCCCAAACCTAAACGCAATCTCGCCAGCGAAGAAATGAAGGCTATAAAAACCTTAAAAACTGGATGAAACGATTATTATTCTGGGACCGGCAGAACAAATGAAGATCGCTCGCAGTGTATTATCGACAACAGCCGAATATAACCAGAAAATCCCCTAGTTAACTGCATCCTGGAAACTACCGTAAGCTGCGCTGGAACATCCAAAAAACGGATACTCCGTAGAAACTAACAAATTAATAAAGGTCTCCTCGCTTCCTGACGACGTGAAGAAAGGACTTTAGAAGAAAGTAACCCAGCCACCCAGACTATACGGACAGCCTTAAATTCATAAGGAAAATGCACCTTTAAGATCGATCGTCAGTGCCATAGGATCACCAACTAAAAAAGAGTCTCAAGACAACCATTGAGGATGCCGGACGCAGTCTCTGGCAAAATGTCGAGGATATTCAAACCTTAAGACCACGGCCTGGAAATCTTCTTCTACATCATCAATGTGGTAAACTGTTTCGGATCATCTCAAGAGTTACTTAATGTGGAAAGCGGGAAAATGCGCTTCTCTTCCCCTCTTCTCCATATTGGCACGCCTTCACTAGTAAGTAACTCAATGCGTTCTACCTCTTAGGACATAGTTGTCATTGCTTACATTATGTGTTTGTTTTTGTAGCAAAATCACACTTACCTTTTACTGCTGCGTTGACTTTGTCCAGGTTTCGCAGAGACAATTGCAGAGGATCCGCAATGAGCTTCATTGTTCCGTCGCGCGAACCCACTGCCAGGAAAATGGCGGTGTCATGTATACGAATAGCACGGCGGTAACAATTCTTTTGTTTATCCCGTCTTCGCACTCTGACAGTCATTTGTTGGTTTCTATCGCCAACATCTCCTTTTAGAATTCTTTTCACTCGAATGCAGTATTCTTCACTTTCTATAAAACCAGAACCAAAGTAGTTACTGTACGCTACATCTTTTAAATTGATATCTAACATAGTTAATTTAATTACAGTTAATAGATTGAGGGGAATCGTTAGGGAAAGAAGTAAGGAGTAAATATAACCAAAAATTATAAGTTCAGACGAAGTAAGTGTAAATCTGGATAAATTGTAAACTATTTCAGCATTTTTATGTTCTTATACCACAATGTACTGACAATTGTTGTCTAAACTGCCACATTACATGGTTTGAAATTTGCACACAATATAGGTCTGGTTATTTCAGCTCTATGGGAGATAATATACCATTTCTGACAAGTTGTCCACTGATTGTGATTGACGAGATAATGATGGACTTTTCAAATCGGAAATGTGTAGATAAATATATGAAAAGTATGAATGTGGTTTATATAATTATGTTAGTTTAATATTCTTATAGTGTTTTACAAGGTAGCGTGCTGCCTTGTCATGCAGCGGGCTCGGGTACGATTCCCGGTCGGGACAGGCTCCTGGGTGAGGTTTTTTTCGGGGTTTTTCCTCATCTGCAAGACAAATGTCAGGAAGCTTAGGGTCCAACGGTCCCCAAAAAATCATCCGGCCATCATCATCATCCTTCACCTGTGTGGAAAGCAACTGGAAGCTACTACACCTATAATTCCCTAGTAAAGCTGCAACGCATAGCAAGAAAATGCTATGATTACAGCGTACGACCTGCCCTCGGGCAGAATTACTATGGATGGATGGATGGATGGATGGATGGATGGATGGATGGATGGTGTTTTAAAACTTGTAAAAAATGGGGAAGTGTATACCAACATTGCTGGGGTAAGTGTACAACCATATTCACTTACCCCAACTCATTTTATTTATCTTTTATCCTTAAATTACTTACATGACGGTGATAAATTCTGTAAGAAACAGAAATAGAGGGAAACATATTTCAGGTGACTAACATAAGTGGAAGGAAACTTGGACCAAGAACAGTGAGGTTAACGTTACATTAGACATTAACTGTCTATTAAAATAAGAATATTTGGGTTAGAATTGAAGGAATAAAATTAAGTTGTATTTCTAATGAAATAGACTTATTGAATACAATATTTGAAAGAAAACATGTACGGACAATTGAGCTTCTAGTGTACATCAGATAATAATGCCCGAAATGTATTAAATATTTGATAACTTCTACTGAAATTTAGTTATACAGTGATATACAGTAAACAGAAAAAATCTGAATCAGGGAAAAATTATCTATACACATTCTGCATTCACAAACTCGCCCTATCTATTATCTGGTTACATTAAACCAAGCACACACTTATCTTAAAATTTAATTTTTCATAATATGAGCATTGAGTGAAATATCAATAAATATAAATGTTATCATTAAGCTGTATTAACGTAAGTTAAATATATATATATATATATATATATATATCCATCCATAGTAATTCTGCCCGAGGGCAGGTCTTTCACTGCAATCATAGCATTTCCATGCCATGCTTTGCAGCTTTACTAGGGAATTGTAGGCGTGGTAGCTTCCCGTTGCTCTCCACACCGGTGAAGGGTGATGTGATGATGATGATGATAAGCATGATGATGATTGCGATGGCCATATGATTTCGGTGATCGTTTGGGCCTTAACGTTTACCTGACATTTGTCTTACAGGTGAGGAAAAACCCCGATATAAACCTCACCCAGAAAAACTATCCCAACCGCGGATCGAACCCGGGCCCGCTGCGTGACAAGGCAGCACGCTACCTCGAGACCACAGCGGTGGACGTATATATATATATATATATCCATCCATAGTAATTCTGCCCGAAGGCAGGTCCTTCACTGCAATTATAGCATTTTAATGCTATGCTTGCAGCTTTACTAGGGAATTGTGTAGGTGTGGTAGCTTCCCGTTGCTTTCCACACCGGTGAAGGATGATGGTGATGATGATAATGATAAAGGTGATGATGGTGATGATGGCCATATATATATATATATATATATATATTTATTTATTTATATAGCCTGTATATAATTTCTATTACCTCCAGCGAACTTCTCCAACATTTTACTGAGGTATCTTCATTTTCCATGGTGATATCCAGACCTAAAGTTGATCTAAACGAATTTTGGGTTACACGTACCCAATCTTCTTATTTCTGATTCTAATTACGCGAGATTATTAAAATTAAATTTTAATAAACAGCACATTCCTCTTAAAATATTTTTTATTTCTTTGTAGGGACATTTACAGGAACTACCACAACGTAATATGATTTTAAACTTTGGATCACGCACATTGTTGTTGGTCCAGAGAGTGGACACAGGAGATCTGCCTCCATGACAGGACGAACATCAAAGACAAGACGCTCATAAAATAATACTACACAAGACGAATATGATAATGGTTTTGATGACCAGCTGATATTCGGACTGTTTGGCTTACATTTCTCTTACAGGCGGGGAAAAACACTTCAAGAAACCTCATCCAAGAGCCTTGTATCTACTAGGGATCGAACACGGGCTCCCTGCATCTGCGGAAACGACGATACAACTAGCGGTTTAAGGCATCATCCCTTAGTGTAGAATTACGGTACTTCCGCTTGTTCGAATCCTCATGGGGGAATAAAGTTTCTCACAGAAATTCGGCCAGTATGATAGCGGTGCCCACCCGACATCGTGAGTATTTTGGGTAGCTAAAATAAGTACCTTCTCCAGGTTGAGAAAGAAGTTATAATGACTGGGGAATCCGACATTCTGACCATATATTACCCCTAAACTGGGGTTGATTTATCATCCACCTTTCTGACTAATATATGCGGATGTGAGGACAGAAGCTGGATGGTCGGCCAAGGGTCTTCTACGTCTGTTATGCCACGAAGAAGAGAAAAAATAGGCATATATATATATATAGGCCTATATATGTGTGTGTGGGTGAATTGTGAGTGTTAAAAGTGAATGAATAAAGAAATATAATGTGCACCTATTAATATTTATGTAAGTATTCACTATAGATTAATGATCGAAAAGTAAATAAGAATTGATCAAATATAACGAAGAAGTACAAATACAGTAATTAAATTCGTTCACCTTAAAAATAAATACAATTTAAATATTTTCAAACTTAAAATTACCATCTTGTAAGGTCTTAAGCACATATAAAGCTTCCTGTAAAACAGCAATAACTCATTCGAAAAAAAAAGTCAAGTGGGGAATTTCAAAACACTAGTTTCGCCACAACTTCACAATAATTTCGAAAGCCAAACAATTATTGTATATATATATATATATATATATATATATAACAAAATTATGAGTGAAATGTACTCAAAGTAGGGCCTAAACTTTTAAATGAGATATTAGGCATATTATGTTGCAAAGCCTTACACTGTGGTTGCTTGTCTCCGTTCGTCCGCTCGGGTAGTTTTTAACCAGATTAATTTAGTTATGTTTATTTTCCTACAGATGTCAGCGAAATATTGAACTGTATTTTTATTCGGCGATCTAAAATAACAATTAGTTCAACACTGCACGAATATATTAAACAGTATTTTTATTCGGCGATCTAAAATAACAATTTGTTCAACACTGTACGAATGACTCTTCCGCAAAACAGTCATCACCCCAAATTTTATTTAGGATAATGACACTGAGTGGAACTGCTATGTGTCTGTGTGATTATTAGCTGAACCGAGAATACACATGTCTAGATTCATGATATAACCAAATTGGATGCTAGTGCCTTATATATACAGTATATACTTGCTAAACCGTCTGGCGGCAACATGGCATGGGATCGACTCAGCCTCTGACGGAAAAATGAATATCAGACGCTTGTCTTGGGGGTAAAGGCACCCGTAATGCAGGGCCAACAACCCTGCTAACAACTCGTTACGATTGTGCAGGAAGGAAGGAGCTTTAACCTCATACTACCCAAAGAGTCTCCCTAAGACCTATAGTGGCATCGCTTTGCATTATTTACCTTATAGCTTCTAAATATAGAGGATTCCAATCCTGATGGGGTCATTAACTGCTCAAAATCCTCTGGCGGCATCGTGGTTCTGGATTGGAAAAGAGTGCAAACTATGTTCTGGGGCAAAAGAGGCCGTCACGCAGGGTGAGAACTGGTTGACATCTCGTGTAAACCTACTTTCCTTATCTCTTTATAATCATTCGTTCCGACTCAATTAATTTCGAAAATAATTAATGAAACATCATCCCATTTGGGCTCACTTCTTCTTCTTCTTCTTCTTCTTCCTTCCAAGTATTAGGTCAAGGACTGTTACGGTCCTATAGAAAATTTTCCCTCCAGCGTTTCATAGGACGGCCCAGTGATGTTCGTCCTCTTGGTATATAATTATAAACAGCTTTGGGGATCCGATTTGAACTCATTCTTTCTAGGTGGTGTTTTCAATTTAGTTGGTACTGTTTAATATATTCCAAAATTGGCGTAGTCTTCAATTCTTTTAAGATATCGGTGTTCCTTTTCCGATCCCATCTTGTGTAACCCGCTGTTCTGCGCATGAATTTCATTTCACAAGTCGTTATTCTGCTTTCATGTTGTCTTTTTAGTGTCCATGCTTCACTACCATAGGTCAACACTGGTCTAGCCAAAGTGTTATATAATCTGATGTTTTTTGTACAAGGGATGGTTTCACGTTTCTCATCAACTACTTGAGATACCGATATGCACACTTACGATATGCACACTTTACTCACTTCATGATGAAGTTAGTGTAGCGGATTGAGTAAACTAATTCTTATGTTCAACACCAGTTCATACGAAAAACAACAAGAAATTGTCTGATGTTACAATTTCAAAGATATCCTAAGGCGCTACAACTTCAAAAGTCGAAGTTTTGACCTTCTCAACAATCCTCCTCCATGCCAATCTGTCTCTTGCCATAATCAAATTAGTCACTTTCATATTACTTTTGTATCGTTTCCTGCTAGACTGTTCGGCTGAGTCATGTTGAGAGTTACAAACATATTTTTTTCTTTTACTGTGCCAGGGAGCTAGCCTAGCACCAAACCCCCAACCTGGAGGACCAGGTCACTTGATTTTAGGGTTTCGGGCCCTTGGATCAGCTGCTTCCACTACAGCTACGGAGTGTGATACATCCCTTCTTTTTTCGGTTGGAGTATTTCAAACATATACTGCATTCAAAATATTATAGGCACAACAGTAAAACCGCTAAGCAGATTTTATGCAATAAATAATAACTACTTGCAGTTAAAATATCACTTTCTTATTTGTTCAGAAGATAATAAAACTGTACTTCGTATAGATACGCGATGGTCCAATTACATTTACGAAAATATAAATTCAGAATAAAATATTCAAGATCTAAAAAAACATTACTCGCATCTGCATATTTTAAAAGGTAAATAAAACTATAGTTAACACGAAAATTGTAATAATATGAAATAATTCGAATGAGATATTTTTTGATTGCCTTTGTTACTTTTTTGCTCTCTTCACATACCTTAAACAAAGTAACATCGCATTTTTCATGCAGTGATTACATTTCTGTTTGGTCGTGGCTGATGTTAAGAAATAGGCATTGCAACATTGATATCTTCGTTTTGTGTCATTTTTGAACACCTGGTATTCATTAAAGCAATATGAATTTTTTTAGTATGAAAACCACGTAAACTTCACAGACTTGATTTATTTTATACTAGCTAATACCCGGCGTGCACTGCTACGCCTAAATAAATGGAAATTAATGTGCTTTTATGTTTAGTTGAATAAGGACATTGAAAAATAATTATAAGTTTATAACTTTTAGATACCACGTTTGCTGGTTATCCGGCGTTGCCCGGGAATCGACCTATCCCGATCTTCTTGAGATAAATGAGCTGAAATATGAAAATTAATGTGTTTTATGTTTAGTTAAATAAGTGAAGGGAAATATTTATATACACCTTGCTGTTTACCCGGCGATGTCCGGGAATCTACTCATCCCGATCTTCTGGGCATAAATCAACTGAAAGACGAAAATCAATGTACTTCTTATGATTAGTTGAAGAAGTAGAATGAAAAATAATTATAAATGTATATCGTACTTACTTTAAGATTCCGCGTGCTGATTACCCGGCTTGCCTGAGAATCTACTTATCTCGATCTTCTTGGCATAAATGAGCTAAAATACAAAATTCGTTATTGTGAGTTATCTGTAAAAGAATACCCGCCATGTCCTGCAATGCTTGCACATGAATCTTGTCTCGATCTTCTTGGCATCAATGAAAGACAAAAATGTTTATTGTGAGTTATCCGTAAGAGATAAATATATGCTGTCGCGGACTTTTTTGTAGAGCTTTTTGAGATGTTCAATTATGTGCACATTAATTTTATGTATTTGTTATGGTTTAGGTAGCGTAAGCCATTTAAGCGTCCAAAGAGCTACTTTTTTCACGTTTTCCACTACAAAGGGCGATTTTTAAGTACGAATAAACAAACAAACAAACATTCATTTTTATATATTAGATTTCATTTGTCTTTAATTAACACAAAACTAAATTATGTACAAATTGTACTGACACGTTTGATTGCTCATAATAATATTTATAACATTACGAAGATTCTCTCATATGTCATTTTAGCGATTTCACAAGCTGGTAAGCACTCAGATACCCATCGATTTTTTTTTTTTTCAAATTTTAACTGATCATACTTACTGAACATATGACAGCAACACCACGATTAAACAGTATTTTATAGAACAAAGACATTACAATAAAAATTTATTTTCGACTTTTCGTAATACATTCTACACACAAATCTCTATTTTTTAGTTGTAAGAAGTAATTTGAAGTCCAATTTGTTGAAATTTAAGATGAGGAACCCATACCGCATTGAGCTAGAACAGGCGCGTAAAAAAGAGACAACGAAAATAAAAGTCTATAAAGATGGTTAATGTAGATGTTAACATTTAATTTCACTCGAACAGCTGTTTTTGATTATATTTGTTGATTTATTTCTCTTGTTTAAGACAATAAAAAATATTCTTGCTTTTTTTTATATTTATACATTTAGGTCCAGTGCGGCCCGGATTAATGTTAATTTATTGTAATGAAACGTATATTATATCAAACTGAACCAAAGGGAAAAAAATACAGGGTGTGCGCTGGAATCAGACATTTTAATACCACTCTTATAAGAACCAGTAAAATTGAGCACAGTGACAGCACATGAGAGAAGATATTTTCTCATGGAATTTGAACGTGTATGAGACCTGTGCCCAAAGAGCATCGTGAGGTATTAGGTAACTACAATAAAAGGCGAATCGAGGATGAGAAAAACAGCTACAACCGCTGGGAACCTCTCAGGCTGAGTGGCTGTGAGGCTAACTGTCTGTTGCTAGCGTCGTCATGTCGTGGAGTTTATTACTATATACTCTATAGGCGTCTATGGAGTCAGATTTTTAAACTAGTCTAAACCCTCTGGCTGCTCAACCATGGCCTTGGATTTGACTCAGCCTCTAACGGAAATGAGTAACAGAATCGATTCAATTTCAATATCCGCCGTTATAATTATATTTCCAAACATTTCAATAACCTATCTTGGCTTCGTCTTACTGACAGACGTAAGTTGCACTCTCTTTCACTTATTTTCAAGCTTCTGAATTCCTACACTCCTAGTTACCTAGCGTCCAGATTTGAGAAGTTATCTTCTTATCACAATATTGACACTAGGTCACAAGATAACAGTCTGCTAACAATCCCTCTTCATGGCACATCCTCTTATTCTACTTCTTTCACAGTAGCCACTGCTCGCTCCTGGATATTTCCTTCCTCAATGTATCAGGGGTTGCCGCACACTTGGCACTTTTAAGTCACGTTTATACAGATACCTGTTGCTTAATAATTATTTTTTTCTCTATTTATTTAAATTCATACTATGTCATTAATAATGTTTCTCCTTTCTTTTTACATATCTTGTACATATTACATTTAATTCGTTAAATATACAGTAAATCAAAATACATTGTAAATAATAATTGTATTTTACAATATAACATGTAATCGTTTATGTTTATTGTAATTTAGATGAAGAGTATTTCTTTTGTAATTTTAAGACCTGGTTGAGTATCAGAAAAGGTCTTAAGGCCTTAATTCTGCCAGTTAAAATAAAGCCATTATTATTATCACCATTATTATCACGGAGGTAAAGTCGGTGGTCACTCAGGTATCACAGCCCGTCTGACTTCTCGTACCGATTATCAAGAAAGATGGGAGCCTTAATCTCCTACTACCCCAAGGGCCTACTAACTTTTTTTTTTTTTAGGGAATTGGATTGTAGCAATATAATGTTAGTAACTAAATTAAAGTAAGTTGATTATGTAGCAAACTGTGACCTTGCCTCAGGGTGAAGAGAAACAAGTTGGTACGCCGGATCATCACAGTACGTGTTTTGAAAACTGACTCGCCTGAGAGATTGGACTCTGACCTCACAACACCGGACCTGCCTCAACATGAATCATATGGTGACGGTCATGTTATAAAACAACAAAAATAGCTGTTCTGTTTTTGAATTTGAAAACAGTTGTAGGCATAAACTGAGAGCTTATCTTTATTCTCTGGAAGTTAATTATGTTCGTCTCAGATGAACTGATGTGGCTTCTTCTTCTTCTTCTTCCGAATGCAGTATTGGGTGATGATGCCCGTTCTGCGACTACAAAAACTGATCTTTCCATCGGTTCAAGGGTCTTCCGAGGTCTCTTTTGCCTTTAGGGTTGAGGTGGTAAATCATCTTTGGTAAACGGGAATTTGACATTCTCTGGACGTGTTGGAACCATTTAATCTGATAATTTTGTATATGTTCAACCATTTCCCTACTATTCCACTGCATCCTTATCTCATCACTTTTCATTCTATCCCTTAATGTTACTCAGTTAATGATCGGAGGAATCTCATTTGTGAACTATTAATGCGGGATTTATCTTTTGTGCTCGAAGTGCCCAGCATTCACTTCCGTATAGTAGAGCAGTTGTGGCAATATTTTAAAACCTTCTTATAAGTAAAGAGTAGCATTTATGCTATTCTAGTGCAAATGATAGTCTACAGTAATTATAATAATATTAAAAAATACAAATTACAATAAAAAACTAAAACCACATTTATGAAATGTTATAAAAACAAAAGAAATTTTTTTTTGATGGCCACTGATTACAACTCACAATTCAAAAAGTTGTTTTATTTTAATTTTCTTCATATCTGAATGAAATACTGAAAGAAGAAATAAGAAATAGAAATGTGCTAGACAAAATAGCACTTATCTTATCTTGATTAACTATCAAAGAGGAGGGTGCGTGTAGGCAAACAGTTTTCGGACACTTTTGAAATCCAGAATGAGTTGAAGCAAGGAGATGCACTATCTCCTCTACTATTTAATTTTGTACTAGAGCATGCCATTAAATCTTTAGAGAATGAGGAAGGCTTACAACTGAATGGTATTAATAAGCTATTAGCTTATGCTGATGATGTAGTATTATTGGCCGATAGCGAGGTGATACTAAAGGACAACACACACACACACACTATTGAGTAACACTAAGAAATTAAGACTGGAAGTAAATATCAATAAAACTAAATATATGGTCATATAAGGATGTACAAGACTTGATAGAATAAGAAATGAGGATATAAGAGAAGAATTGAAAGTACAGCCTTTATTGGATAAAGTCACGAATTACAGACAGAAATGGATTGATCACATGGATGGAATGAGTAAGGAGAGATATCCATTGTTAGCCAGGAACTATCAAGCAAGAGGAAGGCGTGATGTTGGAAGACGTAGAAGACGTTGGGCTGATGCAATATGAAGTCGGAACGGGCAATTGCCTAATCCCTGGAGTGATGATGATGATGATGATGATGATGGTCACTCGTAGAAATTCATTATATAATGGAAATGGACACCTAACGACAAATGAGGGAAATTTTGAGGAAGTGGCTGAATTCAAACACCTAGGAACAATAATCACAAATAGGAATGAGATGCACAAAGAAATTAAACATAGGCTCAATTCTGGAAATGTGTGCTATTATGCATTGCAGAGACTCTTGATATCCCAACTCCTTTCAAAAAACGTTAAACTGAAAATATATAAAACTATTATTCTACCAGTTATAATATATGGGTGCGAAACATGGACTTTCACTTTAAGGGAGGAAAGGAGATTACATGTATTTGAGAATAAAGTATTTAGGAAAATTTTTGGATCAAAGAGAGATGAACAGACAGGTGAATGGAGAAGAGTCATAACAATGAACTACATGGTCTTTATAGGAAGCCAGATATACGTAATAAGCATAGTTAAGTCTCGTAGACTGCGATGGGTAGGATATGTTGCACGTATGGGGAATGAAAGGCTTGCATGGAAGCTTCTTGTAGGAAAGCCAGAGGGAAAACGGCCAGTTGGTAGACCAAGAATGAGGTGGGAGAATAGCATTAACTATGATTTGAAGGAAGTAGATTATACAGGGAATGATTGGAAAGCATTAGCTGAGGATAGGGATGTATGGAGAGCGTGTGTCCGCGCGGTCATGAACCTACGGGTTCGATAGTGCCAGTGAATAAGCATAAGTAAGTAATGCCATGAGTGATTTCCAAATTATCGATAAATTCACGACTCGCGAAGTGAGGAGTGAATTTATGTAGAAAATTTGGAAATCAAGGGTGGCATTTGTTAGGACTGTTTAACGAATAAAATTAAGCTGTTTACTCACAAATATTATTCAACTATAGTTATTTTAAAAGATTTGTGTATTTAATGTAAACGGCGATGTTTGAAAACAAATGAGAAACGATTGGTACGCTTTATTTGCTTATTTTGTTCATCACTGCAACCAGATCATATTATTTATTGCCAAAGGAACGCAATGTTGTAAGAATGCACCCAAGTGGAGAAATTTATAACCAACGTTATAGGTATTAATTAATTCTGATATCCTATTGTAAATATGTCAAATACATTTTTCTGGAACGTCATTTCCTGGAAAATAATTCGTTTAAGAAAGTGCAAACAGTGTTTTTTTTTGGTATAATCAATTGTTACATTTGTTTTTTATATTATATCTCTTATGTGCTTTCTGCTGACATTCATGCACTATATATACAATCTGGTAGCCGTATTTCTTAGAGAGTCAGTCACTGCAAACTAATCCTATGACCTATACAGAATGTTAAAAAGGAGGTTCTTTCTCTATTATGATAAACTTTAGTTGGTAAATTCTGGGCGAAACACGACTGTGATTGGTTGTTAATAAAAAAATCATTGAAATGTGATTGGTCATTGACTCCCATTTGGGGCATGAGTTAAATAGTAAAAAATATTAAATTTGGAACATGTGGACCTGATTAAGGAGCTCGAACTTAATCATCGTCAGAACTAGAACCCACGGTTACTCATGGACTCCAAAAGAAGTTTCTTCCCTTCTTGTCTATACGTGGCTTTAACTAGTAAATTCCTATTCCTATTTTTGTAAGGTCTCAGCCTCGGTGGTCTAATCAATATATTCCTTACCCCTAATTCCGAGGGTCGCGGTTCAAACCCAGCCTGGATCGATGGATTTTTAGGATGGAAAAAAACCAAAAGACAAGCCCTCCGGGAGGGACTTCATTCGTGAGTCCGGAGTCTC
This sequence comes from Diploptera punctata, assembly GCA_030220185.1. NCBI lineage: Eukaryota > Metazoa > Arthropoda > Insecta > Blattodea > Blaberidae > Diploptera > Diploptera punctata. The sequence goes on along the minus strand of JASPKZ010007283.1, from coordinate 1,235,121 downwards.
GTAACAGAATCGCAAGCCTGAATAAAAATGCCTCTGAGTGCAAAATTGATCCTACCTTCATCCATCCAAGTAATACCTTAATTGCCTACTAGATGTCACAATGAGGCAATGTGGTAACTACATGTTTCGCGTTCACACATGTAGATAAATTAACATTACTAAACTGTCCGGTTAAGAAACTCTCTCTAGGGAGCAGCCATGTTCCCGCGCGGCACATATGGGGTATATACACATACACGCCCACATACATGCCGAGTCTTTGATGTTCCAATTATTTTTTTTTATCTTTAGAATTTCATTATCTGTCCATGTCCTGCCCTGTGTAGACTGCTTGCTTAATAAAAAAAAAAGTAAAGTGATCCCACAACAGGTCCGGAGACCCTTGGGGTAGTAGGAGGTTAAGGCTCCCACTTTTTCTTGACAATCGGCACTTTATGTCAGCCCGGTTGTCAGCCCTGCGTGACGGCCGCCTTTACCCCCAGAACAAGCGTCTGGTACTCAATTCCGTTAGAGGCTCAGTCGACCCCAGGGCCATAGTGCCACCAGAGGGTTTGGGTCAGTTTAAAAATCCTGACCCCAACGGGACTTGAACCCTCGACCCTCCGGCTTGTAGCTCAGTGCCTTAACCACTACGCTACGGTGTGCCCCGCTTACTTAATAATAGTAGTAAATTCAGATTTGTTTAAAAGTTTGTATGTATGTATAATATATATATATATATATATATATACACATATATATATCCATAGTAATTCTGCCCGAAGGCAGGTCCTTCACTGCAATTACAGCATTTTCACGCTATGCTTGCAGCTTTACTAGAGATTGTAGGTGTGGTAGCTTCCCGTTGCTTTCCACACCGGTGAAGGATGATGATGATAATGATAAGGATGAAGATGGCCATATGATTTCGGGGACCGTTTGGGCCTTAAAGTTTTCCTGAGATTTGTCTTACAGGTGAGGAAAAACCCCGATAAAAACCTCACCCAGAATAACAGCCCCGACCGGGGATCGAACCCGGGCCCGCTGCGTGACGAGGCAGCACGGTACCTCGAGACCACAGCGGTGGACTATATATATATATATATATATATATATTTCCCACAAATGTTCTTTCGGGTTTCGAACTTGTGTAACTTGCGTTTAAATAAACTTACAAACATGAAACTAGTACTAATGGAAAGAGAAACTCAAAACGTTTTGGTTATATTATCACAGTTGGCAGTATCATGGTTGGCAACAATGACGTATAATTACATACAGCATTGCGTATTGTTCAAAGTGAAAAAATGGCTGATATAGAGGATAGGCGAGCGTTCTGTGTTCTCGATTATCAAGTTCATCAATCTGTAATATTGTTGTTCAACGACATTTTTGAACAAGATTTGGTGAAGTGCCACCCAGTTGTCCTTCAATTCGTGAGTGGTACTCTGATTTTACGACAAGAGGGTGCATCTGTAGGAGGAAATCCTCAGGACGCCCGGCTGTAAGTGAGACAACTGTAGACCGGATTCGTGAATCTTTTACACGTAGTCCTCAAAATCAACCATTGCAGCTAGTAGTGAGCTGCAGATCCCTAAATTCATCGTATGGAAAATTCTGCGAAAACATTGTGTACAAGTCACCTCTTCCACAGAACGTCCTTGATCTAAGAGGGCGGATCACAGCAGCCATCGAAACAGTTGACCATGATATACTACAACGTTCCTGAGCGGAAATGGACTACAGGCTTAATTGCGTCGCGTTACCAATGGAGCTCACATTGAATATCTGTAGGATACTGTAACCAAACCTTTTTGAGTTTTTCTTTCCATTAGTACTAGTTTCATGTTTGTAAGTTTATTTAAACGAAAGTTACACGTGTTCGAAACCCGAAAGAGCACATGTGGGAACCCTGTGTGTGTGCGTGCGTGTGTGTGTGTGTGTGTGTGTGTGTGTGTGTGTGTGTATATATATATATATACATCGTAATCGATTGTACTTACTGAAACGAAAATTATCAGCACTACATATGTATATACATACATATATATAATTGATTTTATTAAACACAATGTGTTATTTAGAGTTTTCACCAGTCTTTTGTAATTTTGGTGAGAGGCTTAGTTCTGCTTTGGCATTTCATTAGGTGGTACCTGGAGCATGGCTCGTCGCAAAGCTTACATCTGCAGTCCTCCTTCGGGTCGTGGTATGACGGATTCTGACATATTTTCCAGTGGAAACCATGCGCGGCGAAGCGTGTGTATAGGTGGCGAAGTTGGAAGTTCGGTCCTTTCCACACATCAGTTTTCATCGTTTCTGTGTCCATTATTTCCATCGGTATTTCATTGGCTTTGTTTTGTCTCTCTTTGATGGCGTCTTTATATGCCTGGGTTTCTGGTAGATTGAAGCGAAGCTTGATGTCCTCAATGAAGTAGGATTCATGTGCTATTCTGTAGGCGTAGCTGTTTCTTGTGTACTTTGAGAGTGACAAGGCCCTCTTGAGATATCTGGCTTTGACATTCTCCAATTTCTTGAGGTTTTTCGCTGTTAGGTGAATCCAAATTATCTGAATACCGTATGTGGCCGCTGGTGCTACCTTGAGTTGGAACAGTGCCATCGCCGTTGGCAGGGACAGTCTCTCAAGCTTGGGGATGTTGAACATCGAATTTATTGCCGCTGTGGTCCTGTCTTGTATATGCATGGTGAACGTGGTTCCAGTGGTCTGCAGCGTCACTCCCAGGTACTTAAAGTTGGGGACTATTTCTAGGGCTGAGTCGCCGCACATAAAGTGGTCATTTTTTGATAATCTCCCTCCTCTTCTGAACTTCATTGCTTTTACATACATATATATGTATATACATATATATATATATATATATATATATGTGTGTAGTGTATATAATTTTCGTTGCAGTAAGTAAAATCGATTACGATTTTGAGGATTTGTATTTGTTTAAACCCTTTTGTGACAACAAGCTCATTAGTTTCATATTCGATAAAAGTGGTGGCCCTGCTTTTAAATCGAGTAAAAAAGAACTTGAAAAGGGGGAGATTTTTTAAATCTGTGTGTGTGTGTGTGTGTGTGTGTGTGTGTGTGTGTGTGTGTGTGTTCTAATGCCACCCATTGGATTTTATTCGCGATGGACGAATAGATGGGGTTAGTGTTGTCTATTATCAAATTACGCACCACATCGTCAGACCAATTTACGTAGATGATGTTGTATTCTTGTATTGTGTACAGACAGGAGTGTAGGATGATTGTGTGTTTATGTTTTGAGTAGTATAAAGTGTGCTGTGTGAGAGATGATGATGATGAAAGAAAGAGAGAATTTGGAACCCGGTGTCGGCAAGTAGCCTACTCATGTCGAAAAGTACCATGGAGTCTCCAGGTTTAATCTTCCCAATGACGAACGAATCGCTATAATCAGAACCACATTCCTTCTCAACATGTGTACTGCAGAGAGATTTGTAATTTAATGCAAGAATCTTGTGCACAATCTAGAGATTAAAAATATTACACGACCATCTCTCTGGCGTCGAGGTTAAAAGTTTGCAATTAAATGAATTTAGTAGTTAAATTTTTCAACCCTGCCAAGTATCTGTGCCCGCTAGTTAGGATGCAGGCTAGCTACTACCTGAGCTGGCACGGCGGACTTACTTACTCACTGACACTATCGAACCCGTAGGTTCATGGCCGTGCGGACATAAGCTCTCCATACATCCCTATCCTGAGCTAATGCCTTCCAAACATTCCCTGTACAATCTACTTCCCTCAAATCATGGTTAATGTTATTCTCCCACCTCATTCTTGGTCTACCAACTGGGCGTTTTCCCTCTGGCTTTCCTACAAGGAGCTTCCATACAAGTCTTTCATTACCCATATGAGCAACATGTCCTGCCCATCACAGTCTACGAGGCTTAACTGTTCTTATTATATCTGGCTTCCTATAAAGACCATGTAGTTCATTTTTATTTAGTGTTCTCCATTCACCACTGTTCATCTCTCTTTGGTCCAAAATGTTCCTAACTACTTTATTCTCAAATACTAGTAATCTCCTTCCTCCCTTAAAGTAAGAGTCCATGTTTCGCGCCCATGTAATATAACTAGTAGAATAATAGTTTTATATATTTTCAGTTTAACATTTTTTGAAAGGAGTTGGGAAGTCAAGAGTCTCTGCAATGCATAATAGCACGCATTTCCAAAATTGAGTCTATGTTTAATTTGTTTGTGCATCTCATTCCTATTTGTGATTATTGTTCCTAGGTATTTGAATTCAGCCACTTCCTCAAAATTTCCCTCATTTGTCATTAGCTGTCCATTTACATAATATAATGCATACCTACGTGTGACCATATATTTAGTTTTATTGATATTTACTTCTAGTCCTAATTTCTTAGTGTTACTCAATAGTGTGTGCGTGTTGCCCTTTAGTATCTCCTCGCTATCGGCCGATAGTACTACATAATCAGTATAAACTAACAGCTTATTAATACCATTGAGTTTTAAGCCTTCCTCATTCTCTAAAGATTTAATGGCATGCTCTAGTACAAAATTAAAAATAGAGGAGTATGTTCTTTATTGCTTACATGTCTACTGTATTAATTTAAAATTATGCATCAGAAGCATCAGAAATGGGAAGACTCTAAAATCTCATCTAATAAAGAGAAAAAATTTATGTTAAAGTCGAATAAAAATAAAAATGTTCCACTAATAAGAAGATGAATAAATAATTCACTACCGCTATCGAACCCAGAGGTTCATGTTCGCATATGTAAAGCTTTCTCAACATCCCTATAATAGATGGTGTTTACCAATTTTTCCGTGATTAATTTATCTACCTCAAATCGTGGTTGTGTTATTTTCACATCTCATTTATTATCTATCAACTTGACGCTTTCCTTCTGCTTTTCTACTCTTTGATTTCCCATTCTTGCCAAACGTCTTGCCCACCGAAGTAAATGAAACGTAACCGTTCTTATAACCTTCGGTTTCCTACACTGTTAAATAGTTTTCTCCATTCACCTGTCTGTTCGTTTATCTTCTGTTTACAAATGTTCCTAAGTACTTTTGTTTAAAATATTCGTAATCTGTTCTCCTCTCATAAACTAGGAAACCATATTTCACAACCGTATAGCTACAAGAATAAGCGTTTTATACATTTTTAAACGCTTTATATTAGCTAGACCTGTATCTATCTATCTATCTATCTATGTAACGGAATCTTTCTACGCGATTTTCACCCACTTAAAATCAATAGATCGACTTGAAACTTTGTATACTTGTAAAGGACCCGTGACAATACAATAATTACATATTTATTAGTTTATAGCCTATGTAAAATATGTAAGTAAAATTATAGAGACTGTTGTCAGACCAAATTCTCTAAAATAAATTAAGTAATAATATAATAAATAGATTATACTTCCAGTTATAAGATCTGTTTATGTGGATGCGGTCCACCGCTGTGGTCTGGATGTAGCGTGCTGCCTTGTCATGCAGCGGGGCCGGGTTCGATTCCCGGTCGGAACAGGCCTCTGTGAGGTTTTTTTCGGGATTTTTCTTCACCAGTAAGACAAATGTCGGGAAGCTTAGGGTCCAACGGTCCCCAAAAATCATCCGGCCATCATTATCATCCTTATCATTATCATCATCATCCATCATCGGAATAGAAAGCAACGGGAAGCTACCACATCTATAATCCCTTGTAAAGCTGCAAAGCACAGTATGAAAATGCTATAAGTGTAGTGAAAGACCTGCCCTCGGGCAGAAACTACGAATGGACGGATATGGATGCGAAAGACGGTGTCTTACTTTGAAGTAACAGAAAAAATTGCGAGTATTTGAGAAAACTCACATAACAATTAAGTCTATGATACTTATGGGAAACTAGATTTACTAAGAATGTTAAGTCTAGCAGACTGCGATGGGCAGGACTTATGGTACGAAAGGGGAATTAAACAGAAACATTAACACTTCATGTAGTAAAACATAAGAGGAAGCGCCCAGTAGATAGGCCAAGAATGAGATGGAATTATAACATTAACGACGATTTCAGGTGGTGATTAATATACAAAATGATTGGAAAATATTACTTGAGGATAGGAATGAATGGAGAGCCTGGCCATGAATCTCAGGGCTTGATAGTGCCGGTAGTTAGAGAAAATACTAATAAAATTCATATCAAATTCCGTTCAAGTGAATAGTGTTGGCAGGTGCCGTCGTCCTCAACATCGTTAAAATTATGTAGGCTATTTAAAATATTAGTTGGAGGCCTTTCGGAGGTTAACTTCCATCATCAGCAGGATGAGTATATGCAACTAATTACTAGTCTTAGGATCATCTTAGTGGGATGAGTATGTGCAACTAGTTGATGTTCTAAGACTCGTAGATACGTCAACTACTGTAGTTGCATATAGACTCATCTTGCAGATGATGGAAGTTAACTTTCGAAAGGCCTCCAACTAATATTTTAAATACATCATTTGAACATAGTTGAGGACGACGGCACCTGCCAACAGGTACATTTTAATTTTATTTTTTATCTTATTATAGTTAGAGAAATATACTTGTGTTTAGTTATTAGTTTGGAACCTAAAGCGACGACTAGGCATTAATAGTTTATGTTCCCTCATTAACCTTAAATTCAAATGAGTAGTTAAAAATATATCCCTCCAGTAGATTCAGTAAAATCGTCCTTGGTTAAGTTACTTGTCTCTGTTCAGAGGGTCGTGATAGTTTTCTTATGATTAAAATAATCCAAAGGACAAGCCCTCCGGCAAGATAAACCATAGGACCAGAGATTTCGATTTTCGGATCGTAAAGGAACTTACAACCCTAAATGAGAGCCTTTCCTATTCCAGTAGTTTCTCTTTGAGTGATTCCTGACATCTGTAGGGAGATAAGTGGTTATATAACTCCCGCAAGAGATCATCCTAGTGCCACATGTGGGGATATATAGGTATAGAAAGATAAAATATTGTTTAATGTGCACAAGTATTAACTCACCTTTCTTCCCTGATTGTGGAATAGCGGTCACTTTTCCCGTGAACACAAAATCACATTCACGTATTTTCGCTCTCAATTCACTGAAACCCTGGTCGTCACTTATCCCGTTCTCGCATGCAGGCATAGTGCTGACATGTCGGCGCCTGTAGCTATACCGAGCATGCGTGCAAACTGCTAGCACCAGCAGGGTCGCAACCCATATTGTGCGCACCATCACCACACTTCAAATAAAAATATTAAGATATGCATTTTTGTTGTCAACAAATTTACAATATTTTATTCCATTCTATGTAGCATTCAGAATCAAGAATGTTTATCAAGAACTGGATTTGTAGTAAAAATAAAGAGTATAACAATTGTCTTGGTTATATATTACGTAGAAAGCGTACAAGAATCACGTAAAGTCGGTCACGCGGGAATTGCGTAAACTAACGGAATTGCTGAGTAAGTCGAACGCATGTCCGATTTGGCTGGATTAAGGAATGTATATTTATTTTGTTAACTAAATAGTATGGTGGACAGTTCCATTGCGACAAAGCAAACGTGGCAGACTGCTAGAGTGTTTTTTTTTATTTATTTCGAATTTCTGGGAAAGCTCCATTCCTAATGATCGTTTTTCGCTGAATTTTCAAGGAATACTTTCCTCATATTATTTTTATAACAAATACCAAGTTTCGTTGCGAAAATCGGGATCGCTGGCGTGATTTTTAAATGTTCGTTCCAGGTAAATTCCTTGATTTTGCCGGTTAACGAACTCGACCTTCCTTTATTTTACTGATAAACTTATATAACGAGTTTGGTTCCGAAAAAAATTGCGGCCGCTAGAGAATTAACAAGCATATACATTTTTTATGTCGATTAAGAATTAAAAAAAATAAAAAACATTCTAAAGACAATAATCTCAATCACTACATTGCTTCCGATTTCAATAAAATGCTATTAATTTTGTCAGTTGGTAGTATTGATTGAAACGATTTTAATTTGTTTCATTATTACAAGAAATAATGCAAATGGCTGACTTCATATTCATAATTCTATGTTTATTTTTTGTTGATTTATATTTTGTATAAGATAAATAAATAATATTTATTTATTTTACATATTACAACACACATTGCCTAATATATTAGGCCTACTTTTAATATTTGATCTTGAAATAGTCCTAAAATCACAAAATTATATATTGTGTGTATATTGCGGGGCGTCTTTTTGTATCTGTTGTTGAACAAGTCTTGTACAGCATATGTTAATATTTTATTAAGATTTGTTTTTTACAATATAGTAGTTTTTACTTCAACCCAAAATAATTTAATTCTTCTAAAAATTCCTGTACACGTGAACATTTATTATTCATAAGTAATGCCACGAGTGATTTGCAAATAATCGATAAATTCAGGATTCACGAAGTGAGGAGTGAATTTATCTAGGGAATTTGGAAATCAAGAGTGGCATTTGTTAGGACTATTTAACGAATAAAATTAAGCTGTTTACTCACAAATCATAATTTAAATATAGTTATTTTATAATATATATATATATATATATATATATATATATTTAATGTAAACGGCGATGTTTGAAAACAAATCAGAAATGTGAGGTTATGTTTATTCACTGCACCTTGATCATATTATGTATTGCCAAATAAGATCGCAATATTGGAAGAGTGCACCCAAGTGGGAGAAATAATGAAACATTACGGGTTATTCATTTATTTTTTTAGTAAACAACTCAGTAAAATCAAGGAATCTTTTCATTATTTTCTATATTCAATGCATTTGTTGGAGAAAACGAATGCTTTGACCTGTTCAGAACTTTAAAAAGGAGGAGCTTTCTTTATCACAAAAGCAGGAGCTGATAAAGAGAAATCGATAAAGAGCGAGGTGAAACACGACTGTGATTAGTTGTAAATCAAAAATCATTGTAAAGTGATTGGTCATTGACTCCCATTTGGGGCATGAGTTAAATAGTCAAAATAATGAACTTCAGCATAATATTATATAAATTATGTCATGGAATGACTGAAAATATTTTCGAAATTCCGAACTCAAAGATGTTATAGTTCGATAGTTTAGGGCAGAGGGCGGAAGACAATGCCAAGTTCTGGGAGGTACACAGTGTGATGGGGATGGACGTGCGACATTTTTCCATTTCAAAAATTACTTTGGAAAATAAATATGGGTTACAACCTTATTCTGCTTGGCTATTGGAATAATAAAATAATTTTCATTAATGATATTTATTTTTAAAAAAACTGGACACACGTGGTTCACTCACAACTTAACCTCACTTCTAACCAACACAGACTGACTTCTACTGGAGGAGGAGTCTGTAGTACTACATGCACGTGACGTCATAAGTCCATCTCGACGATAAGGAACAAGTGTGTAGGATTTGTGTACAGTACAAGTTTTTCTTGTTTTCGTTTTACCAAGGCCGGGGAGTAACACATATCCACGTAACTGTTTGGGACGCCGCGCCACGCCGTTTCCATGGTAACCATGTCTTCCATTTCTTTCACTCATTTGAACCGCACATCATATTTCAAATGTCCAGTCATTAGGAACCGGATTTATAGATCTAAGCTCTATCATCTCACTCACTTACTCACTGGCACTATCGAACCCGTAGGTTCATGGCCGAGCGGACATAAGCTCCCCATACATACATATCCTGAGCTAATGCTTTCCAATCATTGCCTGTATAATCTACTTCCCTCAAAACATAGTTCATGTTATTCTCCCACCTCATTATTGGTCTACCAACTGGGCGTTTTCCCTCTGGCTTTCCTACAAGAAGCTTCGATACAAGTCTTTCATTCCCCATACGTGCAACATGTCCTGCCCATCGCAGTCTACGAGATTTCATCATCATCATCATGAACAAATTCGTTTTAGGCCATGTGGCCTGTACGGTAAACCTAGCGAAGATGGTCCTGATCTTTCCACCGATGTTTTGGTCTTCCTTGGTCCCTATGTCCAGTTGGAGTATATTGGAATGCCAATTTTGGAAGTCTATTTCTTGCCATTCTTTCAGATGATTTTTCAATTCTTGTTGGTATCTTTGTATATCTTCATTTAAATTTGTTACTCCAAGTTTTCCTCTGATAATAGTGTTTCTTTGGTGATCCAGTCTATTAACTCCTAACAATGATCGTAAGAAGCGCATTTGGCTTACTTGAAGTTTATGAGAGTTTCTTTTATTTAAAATCCAAATTTCACTTCCATATTTTAGAGCAGCTTTTGATGTGATGTTATGTAATCTTAGTTTTGTCTCTGTCCTCATCTGTTTACCAAAATGTCTTCGTATTACCCCATTAACTGATCTTATTATATCTGGCTTCCTATAAAGACCATGTAGTTCATTGTTATGTAGTCTTCTCCATTCATCTGTCGGTTCATCTCTCTTTGGTCCAAAAATTTTCCTAAGTACTTTATTCTCAAATACTTGTAATCTCCTTTTCTCCCTTAAAGTAAGAGTCCATGTTTCGCATCCATATAATATAACTGGTAGAATAATAGTTTTATATATTTTCTTCAACACAATTATTTTAAAGCCTGAGTGACTGTTACCATCTCATGGTAGGATTTTCAATCCATCACCTTCCATGTGGACGGTAGTTACTGCCTGTCTATACATCCGCACTGGGGAATAGGTTGTCCCTTGCATGAGTCTATACCCTCACAAATGTCGAGTGACAAGTGGTTAGCACATCGATTCAGGCAGTTAAGAGACTATTCGGATAGGTGGGATAAAATAAATTTTATTCAGAAGCTCTAATTTAGACTTTATATATTTTTACGAGCTCGAAAATCTTACGACTCAGGATCCACGGCTTAATATTCTTCTCGGAGGAATTTTTCGTTGGAATGTTCCAATTCTAAAAAATCCATCGACTTCGACCGGGTTTCAACCTGTGATTCTCGGGACCACAGTTACAGAGTCTAATTCCTAGACCACCGATGCTAATTCCTGCTAATAAAATATCCGTAAGATTATTAAGAAATGCAGGCATTTTAGAGAAATTAGATAGTTAAATATCCCGTTCTCGACAAAACCTAAAATTATTAATCATGTCGAATACCACTGTAGATTACTTAAAAATTTCACCCCAACAGTTAGAAGAATGTAAGGAAGACTACTAAAGATACTGTTTGACATACTAAATATTATCCCAATGCTTTCAGCTCAACTAAATAAACTGACACTATCGAACCTGGAGATTCATGGCCGTCAGGATACTAGACTTCCATATGTCTCTATCATGAGCTAATTTTTTACAATCATTTCCTGTATAATTCACCTCCCTCAAACAATTTTATTCTCCCGTCACATTCTTGACTTTACTTCTTCTTCTTCTTCTTCTTCTTCTTCTTCACTTCACGGGATAGATATAAGTTGCCTGTTCCGCCTCACAGTTGTTCTGTCCATCTTTTCACTGGCCTTCCTACATTCCTTGAACCTCTTGGCTTGTAGTTGAATGCTGCTCTTGGTAATCTTGTTACATTCATTCTTTCCACATATGTAAGCCATTTCTTTCTGTATTCTCTGATTTTCTCATTCAATGGATATATATTTATCTCTGTTCTTATATCTTTATTCCTTACCAGATCCAATCTTGTGCAGCCTTTTGTTCTTCTAAGGAAGTATTCTACTTTGAAATTTATTGGTCATTACCCAAGTTTCGCTCCCATAGAGTAATGCAGGGACTGCTAATGTTTTATAAAACTTCAATCTAGTATCTCTTCTTGTTTTATTCTTCAACCCATTCGCTTCAGGTTTAAATGCTCAATGCATTTCCCAAAAACCAGATTTAATCACCGTAAATTATATTGTCTATTTTCCCATTCAAAACAAAAAAAATATAACGGTACTTGGGATCACAATAAGGGTGAAGGCAAAAACGCATTGCTCTACTAGGCCTATTCATAAATGTTAACAAAATATTACATTGCCAAGGGATGTACAAAATATTGCAAAATATATACCAGCAGAATTAAGCGAGTTACCTCGTCTTCTGATTGAATGCCACTTAACTGCAGACGAGTCTACCTCGTCTTCTGAGGCGAATGGGTTAATGTTTTATGTATAGTTCCGCATATCATTTGGAATTTAGACAGTTTCAAATACACTTGTGTCCAAAAGTTAAGGATAATTAGTTCATTTGCCGACTTATTATAAATCATTTGTCAGAATAATACAAAATTTGGTAAGGGTATGTCACAGATAATTAGAAACATGGCACGAAAGAAACAATGGCATGAATACGTCATTCACTTGTCATTTTCACAACAAACGAAAACTGCATTTCAGAATTCGAACATAAAAGTTGAACAACAATGGTTCAAATGATTAGTATGGGGTGTGATTACCCCTGACAGCTACACAAGACTCACATCGACGTGGCATGCTAGTGATGAGGTTGTTCAGGAGTTCGATGCTCAGCAAATTCCACTCCTCATGAAGAGCAATGTGAAGGTCTTGAAGTGTCCTCGGAGGAGGCTGACGAGATGCAATTTGTCTCCCTAAGGCATCCCATGCATGCTCTATAGGATTCATATCCGGAGACCTCGGTGGCCACTCCATACGCTGGATATCGTCCTCCTGAAGAAACTCATCCACCAGTTGTGATCTGTGAGGTCGGGCATTGTTATCCATGAATATGAATTCTGGACCCACAGCTCCCCTGAAAAGTCTTACATGAGGTTCCAGGATCTCTTCTCTATACCGCTGAGCATTAACAGTGCCACCTGCGAAGATGTGAAGCTCTGTGCGTGCATTCATCATTATACCTCCCCATACCAGGAGACCACCGCCACCAAATGGATGTCTTTCCATGATGTTCATGGGGTAGTAACGAGTTCCTTGCTCCCTCCAGATAGTCACGCGATGCGAATCACAGTTCAAGCTGAATCTGGACTCGTCTGTAAATAGCACGCTGCTCCACTGATTTAGAGTCCAGTCGCGATGTTCCTGACTCCACCGTAAACGTGCTCTCTTGTTATCAAGGGTGAGTGGGACGCACACTACAGGCCGTCTAGCATACAGACCAGCAGCTCTGAGTCTTCTATAGACAGTTTGTCTGGATACTCTGATACCTGAGGCGGCCGCAAGTTCTGAACTCAGTTGTCTGGCAGACATTGTTCGGTTTCTTCTTGCAGTTAACGCAAGATATCGATCCTGCTGAGGATTTGTAACTCTTGGACGACCACCCACTGGTCTTCGCCTAACGTCTCCGGTCTCTTGGAGCCGTCGCCATAACCTAGATATAACATTTTGTGGCACATTAAGTGCTATGGAGACCTCAGTTTGTGTCTGTCCTGTTTCTAGCCGCCCAATAATTCTACCCCGAAGCAGAGGGTCCAGATGTTGTCTTTGTGCCATTTTACTGCAATCTGTTCTTACACTACATCTGATTATATCATAACTCTCTTTAAAAATGAAGATTTATGGAACAGGGCTTAACTGCAACAATGCATATTTCATTTATAATTGCTATTAATTTTTTCATTGTTGAAGAGAGATTATAATTTAGTATGTAAACTAAACTAAATGTACTGAGAAACGTTTTGATAAATAATTTTTACTCCTTGCTTCTCTTTAAGCATTTTGATTTTCCGTTTTACAAATTATCCTAAACTTTTGGACACCAGTGTATATGTATCTTTCAGTTTTTGTGTTTATGGTAAAATTACAACCCAAATAATTAAAATTTGTTATTTCTTGACGTTACTACTGCATGCATTTCCCCTGATTTTCCTACAAAAAGTTTTCACTGCCCTCTTCCATTCCCCAATCGTGCCAAATGCCCTACTCTTCGCAGTCTATAGGACTTAATTGTTCTTAGTAGTTTCTTATGAAAATCGAGTAGCTCACGATTTATGAAGTCTTCTTCATTCACACTCTGTTGGTCTCTCTTTGATACAGTAATTTTCCGAAGGACTTTATTCTCAAATTTTCCCTTTGTGTTTTTTTTAAGTTAAATATTTTTGAGAGAATTTGACGCGACAAAAGTATTTTGTAATGAGTAATATGATGGGTTTCCTGAAATTAACCTAGGTTTATTTTTTTTTCTGCATACCATTCCTGTTTAATTAACGTTCCCAAGTATTTGATTGGGACGCGCCGTAGCGTAGTGGTTAAGGCACTGCGCTAAAAGTCGGGAGGTCGAGGGTTTGAGTCCCGTGGGGGTCAGGATTTTTAAATTGACTCAAACGCTCTCGCGGCACTATGGTCCAGGGGTCGACTCAGCCTCTAACGGAAATGAGTACCAGACGCTTGTTCTGGGGGTAAAGGCGGCCGTATGCAGGGCTGACAACCCGGCTGACATCAAGTGGCGATTGTCTAGAAATAGTGAGAGCCCTAACCTCCTACTACCCCAAGGGTCTCCTGAGGCCAGAAGCATAAATTAGGATGAGTTGTTCGACTGTAGGACTACAACTCCACCATGCACATAGATGGTAAAGATAATAGGCCTATGACTTTATTGGCCTCTGTATACTAGTCTTTATACTTACAAATTGTCTACAGAAGTAATTTATTAAACAATTATTGAATAAACTGCTTGCCTTGAGAAAGAAAGATCCACAAGTTCCAATTCGAGGAACAATTTCTAGCTTCGAAGAGACGATTATATATATATATATATATATATATATATGTGTGTGTGTGTGTGTGTGTGTGTGTGTGTGTGTGTGTGTGTGTGTGTGTGTGTGTGTGACATGATAAGAAAAATAAATGCTTGGACGGGACTTGAAACCAGACCTCTGGATTTGTATCCCAGTGCGCTACCGATTACGCTAACGAGCAAATCAAGTACAAACATTTATTTTACTTATACATATTCTCATTATTACTAGATGTAGTGGGAACTCGGTCTCGACTGCCACCTAGTAGCTCCTATTACAAGTAAGCAAATTAAAGAAAACATTTTTACTATTATATATATATATATATATATATATATATAAACTGTTTCAAAATATGATCATGGCATAATTTTTGACGGAACTGATAGATAACACAGAATCTCTCCCGGGACAGTGCTGTAGCTAACAGGTAGTACCGTATACTCGGACCAAAGGATCTGTGCCCCTATAGCGATTAGAAAAGTACACATCAATACCCACACTATTTCACCGCACTCTCCTCCCACTACGTCAAACAGCAGCCACAGTAACTTATCGAGTAGAGATATTGTCAATCTACTCCCATCTTCAATATTGAATAATGCAAGGTTGGAGTCGAGTTGACAACACTGGAGTGCAAGTGCAAGAGAGATAGGAAATGGATAGAGATAGGAATGCAGGGAGAGAAATGATTTGCCGAGACAGAAAAGGAAGTAGGCTTTAGTTCGCATATCTTACGGGGGCACAGATCCGTTGGACAGACAATATTTACAACCTGTTCGCTAGAGAATGCTTCATTTTCATGTCTATTACAAAATATGAGAGGTTTATTTCGGTCGATATTTATATCCGGAGCGATCTTATTAAGGATACACTTTTAAATACTTAGATAGATGATCGGTTGATTAATGTCTTTGACATCGTCCGACTCCTAATAGCCAATTTTGTCGGTCCATCCAATCTCCTGGTTGTAGATGTTTCTCCTTCGTGTATAAACATATTCCCTGACTCCAGGAGGTTTTAGGTCTTCCTCTGCTTCGTCTTCCCTCAGAGGTTTCCATTCCAAAACAGATTTTGGTACTCGATCCTCTTCCATTCTCTGGACATGTCCGTACCATCTCAATTGCTGAGTTTTAATATAATCTAAAATAGTGTCTTCAATCTTCATTTTCTCCCTTATAACTGAGCTCCTAATTTTTCTCTTCTTGAAATTCTTGGGGCCCTTCGTATAAAATCCATTTCCGTTGCCAAAAGGTACTTATTTGTTTTTTTTTTGTTAATGACCAAAGTTCTGCTCCATAAGTAATGATGCTTTTAACAATTGTATGATATATATTGATTTTATTTTTATTACTTATATTTTTATCCTACAATATTCCATTCAGGCAAGCAATTGCAAATTTTCCTTTAACGTTTAAATACTTGTTTCGCAAATTAAGTTACAAATTATTATATTCTACAGCAGGCAATGTAACTAAGTTATAAGAATGCCGCCCATTAGCCATTACAAATACAAACACGCATTAGGAGCAACTCAAGAGGACATACTTGTGGAATGTGAAGTGCTGGACAACTCGTGTTTACATAACACTCCGCCATTTCAAGCTTCTGCTGCCATTGTTACGCATTTCGCAGGACACGCGCTTTCTAACATTCAGATACCTACCTATAATTCCCTGGAATAAAGTCATTAATGCATCACCCAAACGCATTGTACCTGATAATAAATATCAATAAGACTAAAAATCTGGCCACACATAGAAATACATTACTATATGTTAATGAACACTTAACGTTTTAGACCCAACTTAAAAAAAATCACTTTACGTGTAAACTGGATCCTTCAGAACACATGCCGTATTTGAGGTGCCCTTGAAGCCAATAGAACTGTCGCAACTGCAGGAACTAAACTCATTTTTTAAATTTCAATTAACCTTCATTCGTTTATCTATTCACGACTTTCGTCCAAAAATGCCTCTTAATCACTTTATTCGCAAATACTCGTAATAATAATAATCTGGCACATTGTTGGACCAGCGATAATCTCGAATCTCGTCTTATAAGGCATAAGAGAATCATGAGTCGGATCTCTCCAGATGCGTTTATGTATCGATTTCTAGAAGTATAGACCTGTCGATGTTCCGATTAAAGTAAAATGAAGAATTTACTTCCTGATGGTTGGACATCAAGAGCTGCGAGCCACTGGACTGTGAATAGTGGTCTGGAAGTTGACCAATCAAAGTGAGTTGTAATGCAGTCTGTGAAGCAAAAACTCTGTGACCTGCAGATTGAAAGAAATTAACTTTAATAATTCTATGAAATTAAAATTAGACATATTTTCAAAGAATTACATCCAAAAATATTGTATAATATGAATACACTCATACTTAACAAAACATTGTTATCTATTTTAATTAAATCTGTTACACCACGCAGAAGCGTTACTTGTTACGTCGGTTAACTTTATTTTGTATAATTAGTGACAAACTTATTATAATATAAATCTCAAAATATGTATTTTGTAACTCTTCCTATATAGGCCTGTACGGTGTTCACAATTGCTTGTTGAGATAAAATTGAAAATTTCACAGAAAATATTATTTTATTCTCACTCTGTAAAACGTAAATATAGCGTTACGTCAGTTATTAATATTCATCCATAGTAATAATGCCCGAGGGCAGGTCTTTCACTACAATCATAGCATTTTCTGCTATGCTTTGCAGCTTTACTAGGAAATTATAGGTGTGGTAGCTTCCCGTTGTTTTCCACACCGGTGAATGATGATGATGGTGATGATAATGATGATGATGGCCGGATAATTTTCGGGGACCGTTGGGCCCTAAGCTTCCTGACATTTGTCTTACAAGTGAGGAAAAACCCCGAAAAAACATCACTCAGGAGCCTGCCCCGATCGGGAATTGAACCCGGGCCCGCTGCGTGACAAGGCAGCACGCTACCTCGAGACCACAGCGGTGGACAGTTATCAATATAAAACCGTACATTTTAAATACAATTATTAAAGATAAAAACTAAATTTATATTCTGTTAAATATGTTGAAGAGAAAAAATAGTACCCTACACTCTGAAATATTAAAAAAAGAGTTATTTTTTTGCAATTGTTACGTCACTTACCGCGGAATTCGCGTCAATTATTATTTTGGTTGTTAAAATAAAAAATATCAGAAAATTGTATGTATAATATATGTGAAAAATGTGTACCTATTCCTACGTCACTGCAATGACTGTACAGTAATGAAAATAACAAAGTTCACGAGCCATATTGTTGAACTCCTGTTGGAAAGTGTACATATTGGGACAGGCCCTGTGATTACAACACACAAATGCCATAAAAGGCTTCAGTAATGGCGTGAAGTGTCCTAACATGGCCTTCTCACCCTCCAGCGACCGTTTTCACAAAATTCGATTCCAATAGTGATATGTTTAATTGGCTGTTAGAGATAGTGTCTGTCAGGGAAGTGATTCCCTCTCCTTTTATTGTACTTATATTATAAGTGCACCAGGGAAAATGTTATCTCTTTCTTATTTTTAGCTAATTCCAGAGGAATGAAGCTACCGAGGTTGTTCTCTTGAAAGAATAGGCTCAACTGCACTTCTACTAGCGCTTGATTTTTCAGATATATTGTTGTAAACTATAGCTCTTCTTCTATATTTGCTACATTACTCAATATTTTAAACTTTTTCAAACAATTTTTATAACATTATTAGACAATTTTGAAGTATTTATTTTAATATGCAAATCACAATATTATGACACTGTTAAACAATATTGTGATCCTAACTGCTATTTTCTCCACACAGTATGTTACTTAGTCTATGATTTTTCTATCGCTGTTTCGGGTTATCACTGGTTGGATCAGCATTAGGGAGTGAAGTAAGTGCACACCCATTTTTAATAAACGTTTGGCAATTTTAATATTATTGATATCTTTTTTTAACATAGATTTGGGGATTTACTGCAAATATTGGTCATTTAAATTTCATAGCGACAGATAGTAATCGAGGATGATAATCGGTATGTGGTTCGATTGTGGGTTATCGCTGGCTCTATAAACTCTGGCACACTGTTGTTCTATAGGACTTAAAAATATTTCACGCTAGTTTAAGTGCAGTTTTTCCAAAGAATATTTTACAAATTCTTATGTCTTCTTTGATCCTACCGAGTAGACACCTAAAATGACAATTACTACTTGTGTGTGTTCTACAAGGACTTAATAGTGAGCGCAATATTTATTTATATATTTTTTTTCCTAACCAAAAATTGCTCTAGCGGTCGCAATTATAATTTTAAAAAGCAATACAGTATATAAATAAAACAAAGAAGGTCTGATAAAAAACAAAATCCGATCATTAGAAGTGGCAGTTTACCTGTAACACGAAACGTAAAAAACGATATATCAGCCGCCATGTTTGCTTTGTCGCTTTGTGACTGTTTACCTTACAATTTAATTAACAAAATAAACTTTAATTCCGTAAAGTAGCAACATTGGACCACAAATTTCACTTGCTGAGAAATTCACTTTGTTTAAACGTTTCTTGGTTACCGACGTTTTGACATTAACTTCATGTAATTATTTTTTTATATCGATGGAAATGAAGTAGCCGATATGCTGGCAAAATGAGGAGCAATGTGTTTAGAGTAACCTAATTCAAACACACCTTATCGCTCAGCAACAATTTATATCAAACAAACGGTAAAAAACATATTCTCAGCTTAACTTCAGATCCGAATTCAAGAAAAACAATGGAAAAACACTATCCACACTACACCAGATGCACCTCGAAAGAAAGCTGTGGAATATTTTCGACTAAACACAGGACATTTTTCTCTTGCAGATCATTTTCATCGAATTGGAATTTACAGAAGTCCTCATTGCCCACTGTCCTCCACGAACACCAACATGGAGAGAAACCACCTGCTACAGTGTCAGGCACTTCACTTTGCTACGCTGAAGAACATATACTGGGAAGCAAGAGCCAAACTTTTTGTTTTGCTATGATGTTTTATTGTTTTAATTTATTGTTATCTTTAGTTGTTTACTCATAATTATGGACAATGACTTCTGTCAAGTCCTCTGCATTTGTGTAAATAAAAAAATAGATAAATATTTTTTATTAATAACAAAATATGTCGAGAGAGTGACTTAGTTTTTAAGTAATGATGATACCTGCGAAAATATAAGCTGTAAGCCTACGTTAAAAGTAGTCACATGCGGGTAATAAAGAAACCGTATTCAAAAATAGTATATATATATATATATATATATATATATATATATATCCTAAATTTGTTATGGAATGGATCCCAATGGAAAGAAGGAAGACAGGAAGACCGAAGAAAACTTGGATAGAAGGGGTACAAGGAGCTATGAATATCAGAGGATTGGAGGAAGATCAATGGATGTAGAGAGAGAAATGGCGTTTGGTTTCCGGAAGACGGCGACAGCAGCCATGATACCGGATGATGATGATGATATATTTATATAGGCCTATATATTTCTAATTAGCATAGGCCTATATATAGCCTACATATATATAAAGCATTAGCTCAGGATAGGGATGTATGGAGAGCTTATGTCCTCGCGGCCATAAACCTACGGGTTCGATAGTGCCAGTGAGTAAGTAAGTAAGTAACTAAGTAAGTAAAGTAAGTAAGTAAGTAAGTAAGTATATATATATATATATATATAGGCCTATGTTTCTAATTAGCTGACATTATAAAAATGTAAGCTACCACACCTACAATTCCCTAGTAAAGCTGCAAGCATAGCATGCAAATGATATGATTGCAATGAAGGACCTGCCTTCGGGCAGAATTGCTATGGATGGATTAAAATGTAGTCTGTGTTAATTAAGAGCATATTTCGCTTTAAGAAGAAAAATTAATAACGAAGTTATTATAAAGTTTTGACATTTGACAATTAAGGCCAAATATATAGGCTATAGACTTATATATAGTCTATATATTCAAATTTGTAGGGGATAAAAGCGAACAAATCAATGCGATTAATCAGTTGATGGTATATGCTTATGGTGTATGATAATTGTCGATAGCGAGAAAGAAACTGAAAGCCCACACACACATTCTAAATAACAGAAAGAATCTGGGGCTGGAAATAAATATCGATAGAAATAAATTAATGGTCACACGCAAAATATATTATTAAATCAGAATTGATACTGTGCAAAAATTACGGAAATATAGAAGAACTGACTGAATTCCAATACCTAGGAAAATATAATTAGGCCTACAATTAGGAATGAGTTCCAGAAGCTTCAACACTGGAATCGAATGCTATTATGATTTACACCACCTCCAAATTTCTCTAAAAAAACGGTAAACCACGCTCACTTATATGATATGGATGTGAAGAACGACTCTTTTTTTAAGGGAGGAGAGAACTTTACCGGTATCTGATAATATCTTTACGTTAATTTATGGACCAAAGAGAGACAAAAAGACAGTAGAATGGAGAAAACTTTATTACAGTGAGCTACACGGTCATTAAGGGAAATCAATGGAATAAGAACAGTTAATTAATACTAGTAAAATTCATATCAAATTCCGTTGAGGTGAAGTCATATGATGAAAGTTAAAAATTAAATTGTACCTGTTGGTAGGTGCTGTCGTCCTCAACTTTGTTAAAATATGTATATATATAATTAACTGGAGCGTTTTCGGAAGTTATATTCCATCTTCTGCAGGTTGAATTTCCGTTACTCGTTGATGTTGTGTACGGTGATGTATACTCCAACTGTTTGTAGCAGCAACTGACTTGTTTTTGACGATCTCGTATAATGGGTTTGACTGGGGTGCGTTCTCATTAAGAAGTGAAGTATTGTTTGTTTCCTTGAAGACCTTGAAATTATGAAGGAAACAAACAACACCTCTTAATGAGAACGCACCCCAGTCAAACCCCTTATACGAGATCGTCAAAAACAAGTCAGTAGCTACTATGTCTATAGTAGCAACTGACTTGTGGAGTATACATCACCATACACAACAACAACAACGAATAGCAGAAGCTGAACCTGCAGAAGATGGAAGATAACTTTCCAAAGCGCTTCAGTTAATTTTATATACGTATTTTAACAAAGTTGAGGACGACGGCACCTACCAACAGGTACAATTTAATTTTTAGCTTTCATCAAAGAACAGTTAAGTCTCGTTTACTGCGATGAGCAATACATGTGACACGAAAGGGGAACGAAAGAGGGAAATGAAAGGTTCTTAATAGGAAAACCAAAGGGAGGAAAACCAATAGATAGACAAGAAGACCATAGGAAGAACAAGAATGAGGTGGAATAATAATAGGCCTATTGTCCATGATTTGAGAGAGGTGAATTACACAAGGAATAATTGGATAACATTAGCTTAGGATACGGATCTCTGGAGAGTTTATGTCCGCACGTCCATGAATTTCTGGTTTCCAAAATGCCAATGGAGTTAATAATGTACATACATATATGAAGAGAAAAATTAACGCCTGAATCGGGATATGAACCCGATACCTCTAACTTGATACGTAGTGCGCTACCAACTGCGCCACTCAGACAATTCATCGTCCATTTCCCCCCCTCAAGGTGCTTAAAGTAACATCAATTCACGTTATTGTTGTCTGTCAGGTAGGACAGATTCTAATATTCTTCTTGGGAATCAGCCTTCTGTCATCCTTTTACATGGACAAACCATTATAATTGTCTTTAATTGTTTTATTTCCTTCATCATTAGGGACACGCCGTAGTGTAGTGGTTAAGGCACTTTCTACAAGCCGGAAGGTCGGGGGTTCGAGTCCTGGTGGGGTCAGGGTTTTTAAACTGACCCAAACCTTCTGGCAGCACTATGGAGCTGGGGTCTACTCACTCTCTAACTGAAACGAGTACCGGACGCTTGTTCTGGGGTAAAGGCGGCCGTACGCAGGGCTGACAACCCGGCTGACATAAAGCAAGGTGGAATCCTTAACCTCCTACTACTCCAAGGGCCTCCTGAGGCCTGTAGTGGGAATACTAAACATTTTTTTACCTTCATCATTACTAACTAACATCTGTATTTTCTTGAGTGAAGCCACAAACTCTGATTTGTTAATGATTTTGCTGCTGAGTGAAGGCGTGAAAACTACTTGTTACGTTGATAATATCGCACTCTGTCTAACCTGAGTCCAAGCCCCATTATTAAATTGTCGATTACCTAACACACAAACATTAGGTAAACCCTCTAGCAGGTTAGCGCAATAGTGATACATGCTTCAACGTTTTCCTGGATTTTACAAATAGTTTGACATGCTTTCTTATCGTTTCATTTACTGAAAGCCAGAAATTAATATTCATCCACAGACACAAATATTGCAGTCACGACCTCCTAACAGTCCGTCGTGCAGGAATCGCTAAAACTAAGTTAATTTGTTAATAAGTCCAATTTATGGTCCGATTCTATCAGTTTATGGAACATATCTTAATTTTAAAAATAAATCATAAGTTTGTTAAAAGGAAAAAAAGAGCGGAGTCAGGGAGATTTTTTTTTAATTTCAGACTAATTTTAGATCCTAAATCCCCATTCCGAATGGTAATAATAATAATGATAATAATAATAATAATAATAATAATAATAATAATAATAATAATGCTTTATTTCAGCTGGCAGAGTTAAGGCCATAAGGCCTTCTCTTCCACTCAACCAGCGAATAGTAGAATTATACAAAAATTACATACATCTTACAATTTTAAGATATTATTAAAAAAGAGATTAAACAAAATACAACGATGATGTGATCTAATACTAGCTAATACTAACAAAAACATAGAATATAATAAAATTAAAATGATATAAAATAAAGTAAGTAGCTTCCTAGATGATTATTAATGGAATGTTCTATATAGTTGTTATGCAGTTAATGTTTTCATTGTGTCGAACTTAAGGTATCAGTTAATTTGGATTTAAATAATGACAGCGATTGACAGTCCCTGACATGACTGGGAAGTGAGTTCCATGCTCTGATTATAGATATTGTGTAAGATTCAGAGTATAGACAGGTCCTGTGTTGTGGTATCAAAGGTAAAGAAGAGTCTTGTGATCTTGTTCCTAAATTGTGATGAGCCGATAAATTTTGAAAACGTGTTGTTAAATAACTTGGTAAATATGTGTGCAGAATTTGGAATAGTAAGGTATATGAATGTAAAGTTCTTCTGTCATTTAGGCGTAGCAATGGTAAGGCCTGAAATGAAGGAGACATGTGGTCATAACGACGGAGATTGAATATAAATCGAATGATCGGATTGCGCTGATTTTTTTTTTTTTGAGAATGCATTTCTTGTTTTTTGTCACTAACATTTTTAGTGTTCCCCGCTAAAAAAAAATCAACCGCTAGAGAGTTATTTTAATTTTCCCTTCAGGTTAACCCCTCCATTTTTAATGAACCGATTTACTGGATAACAAACTCGATCTTACTGTTATTAATTTATTGCTACATGGAGATTTTGATTCTAAAAAATTGCTTCCGTGAGGGCGTTAAATGATACATAGGCCTAATACATCCATCATAATTCAGTTTTGTTATAGCTGGCGCCGTTTCCTGTTATTTTTTAATGCTTCACGATCCTGCGTTGTAGTTTACTCTCCCCTGCATGGCTGAATAATCATCATCACTTCAACGATTCTTGGGCTTTCCTTTTTCCATCTGCCTTGGGGAGTTCAATTCATATATTTTTTGGCTATCCTCCATTCTTTATAGGTGGCCATACCATACTAGCCTCTTTGTCTCAATTGCCTGTACGATAGTTCGTTCAAATTCCACCATTTGTCGTATTAATTGATTAGGTATTTAAATGGGTAGCTCAGAAATTGCACAGCTTCTTGCGCCAGAAGTCCGTCTTCCAGGTCCGTAGATTGTTTTCAGTTTATCGTTTTGTTAGTTCACCTTACTTCAGAGCCATATGAAGTAATGCGGGCAAAGAATTAGTTTATATACCTATAATTAGTTTTTTCTATTCTTGTATGGTGGATCCCAAAAATAGGTAGAATATAGATAATTATTATCCGCTTCCATTGATGTATAATATAATTTATATATCTGTTATCTGCCGCGCCTCTAGTCACCAGGGGCGCGGGATTAAAGGCGGCCGGGGTAAATCGATTTTTTAGGATGGAAATATGTAAGGAACAAGTCCTCCGGGAGGGACTGTGTCAAAGACTATGGGTCCCAGTCTGAAGAACCTTAAGTCCGAAAAAAGAGGTCTCTGTTCAAAACGTACCGAACTTCATTAGGCCTATTCAAGTAATACCTTAGTTGCCTAATTGATGTCTCATCAGGTCGATATACTGACCACATTCCATTCATGACATCTGTCGGGAAATATACATAACTAAAGTAGCTAGATCTAGAAACTCCTAAAAAAGGAAAGGCTATGGCTAGACTAACAGGACCGTAAAGCTAATCAGTAGGTCCAAGAAAAGAGAATAGCATTACATAAATTCAGATGGTACTAAAGAAAACAGTTAAGACTATGCAGTTGAACGCACCCGTAACACAAACTTAACTAAATACATAGTTCAGTGCAGGCTTTCACGGCCAATAATCATAATATTAAGACATTCCGGGCTTTGTGGCCGTGGTCCATTACTGGTGTTTCTTCCAGACGTATCTCCCTTGACTGCGGAGGACATCTTCAGTGGCGAGCCTCCAACCAGGGAACACTATCTAGAAGTACTCACCACTGAAGATGCCCTCCGCAGTTGTGGGAGAAACGTCTGGTAGGAACATCACGGCCACAACCCCCCGGAATCTCTTAATATTATTAATTAATTGCAATTTTGAAAAAAAAAATCCGTCACGCAGGAAAAGTATAAATGAAGTAAATTCCTAAGGAAATCGATATATGACCCGATTTTGCTTGTATATCATTCTCTTAGCGAATTCCTAAGGAATGTAGGCCTAGCTATAGAGAATAAACCCGTTAAAATAACTTTGAAAAATATTTATAAGTCTTCACCGATCCTATATTACAGACACTGAAATGAAGCATTCCAAAAAATAACAGATATGTGTGCATTAACTCTCTAGCGGCCGCTATATTTCTTTCACGTAAATAAAACTGCTACATAGCAATAATTATGAAAATTGTTGTCGAGTTCGATAACCATAAAAATCGGACCATAAGGAGGGTAGAGTTAAAATCTAGCGACCGTAATTATTTATTTTTCAGAACGAATCTCGGTATAGGTCCAAGGCAATTGAGTAAACAAAAAATGTTCTCCAAAAATGGGCGAAATCCGACCATCAGGAATGAGGGTATGACTGAAAGCTTTAAATTAAAAACCAATCTATTATTATTTTCTTGCAAATAAACTGAATACATTCAATTTAATAACAATATAAATATGTATTCCGGAAACCACCAAAATCGGATCATAACTTAGAATTTCTAGGTAATTAATTTATGGAAATCCTGCATGACGGTCTTTTAATGATAGTGATGACTAGAGCCTGGATTTGTATGCGAAATGCATGTTTTGTTTTACGCATTAAAAAATATGCGGAAATGATTTACATGTTAACAGGTCGCTTCACAGACAATTTGAGCGGTATTTGATAATGCACAGATATGCATATTCCGGAGGAAAATCCTTATTTTAAATTTTTAATGCAAAAATACAAATTTTACTCCTAAATGTGATATTAAATTATACTTTTCCCTTCTGCTAATTACTAGTAATTAATTAATTATTAATTAATATTGTTCAAATTAATAAAGTCTCTGCAATCCATTGGATATAAGCATATATAGGGCCTATATTTAGCCTACATCTGTGTAAGAGGGGATTATCCGTGGGCCTTGAGAAATAATAATACGGTATTGCTAAAATCGCATTTGATAAGTTTACTGAAGTATTAATAAAAATCTTGGCTCCAATAGAATTTGTCAGATTAGCAAAATGCTCTCTGGTGATAGTGAAAAAACTGTAGCCGAAGAGGAATTCACTGAAGAAGAACTGTGGTGTTTTTTACATGCACCTGTGACATCATGTGATGTAGAAAGGACATTTTCATTGTATCATTGACCGACGAAGGAGCTTCACTCAAGAAAATCTTCCTTATCTACTGAAACAGCCAAGAATAAGCTACACAAAACAATCATTTATTTGATTTTATTATACGAGTAATCTGTTTTTCCATATCTAGGGTGCATATTTTCTACATTTTTCATGTATGTTTGCATGCATATTTAGCACTTTATTTTGCATACAAATCCGGCCTCTAGTAATGATTAAATCGTATATGCTAAGTTTCATTGCGAGAAAAACAAAATTTGTATCTTGTAGAGGGTTGCATATGTTCCTACTAAAGCTTGCAGGTTAAACCCCGCCCTTATACTGATCCGATTTTGCTGATTAAAGAAATCGATATTAGTTAGGCTTGTATGTGGGTTCGCTGCGGCCGCAAGAGCCATTTATGATTTTGACTTACCTTGAATTTCGCTTATTTTAGGACAGTACTTTTCTAATATTATTTTAATAACTCAAACCGAGATTTATTGCGAAAGATCGAAAATTGCGTCCAGTAAAGCGATTTTTATATTTTCTCTCCAACTGCAGAAGCCGCGACAGGACTAGAATGCCCTTAGCCTACTAACCGGATTGTGGCTTCGCCCTGATTTATTAATGATGTAAGTGCATCATCATTTAGCCAGTACAGGGGTAACATGTGGTCAGCAAGTCCTTCTGCCGTTATATCTGGTTTTCTCAACCTGGAATCGCTGTTGATTGTAGCTACCCAAATTCCAGACGTAACTGGATGGACACTGGTCCCATTCTGACTGAAATTTTATAAGGAATGTTCTTCCGCATGGGAACTAGAACCAGTGCAAGTTCCGTAGCTCTGCATTAAGGCATCATGCCTTAAACCACTCGGCTACGAATGGGGACTATTTTATTTTCACTTCCGGTTAACAGCTACTCGTTATGGTATAATATTGCTGGTAAACGAACTCGACTTTTTCCCCCCTTAATTCGTTGCTAATACCGATTGTGGTTCCGAAGAGAGAAACAGAATATTGTGGATGTTAAAGCGGAACTTGTAATTCAAGCTTTATAAAAATAAGATTCGATGTAATTTTTTTTCTACAAACATTATTCATGATGTGAGGATTGCCGGACAGTTGTATATATAACAGCTGAAGATCGCCGTGTAGCGATTAACAGAGCGGTACAACAGACATTCACTCCATTAACAACGTCTCTCGTACAATTCAGTTCCATAAATACACTTACTTTGCACCACTTTTACATTTATTGGCGAATTATGAATTAATTAAGATATAGAGATCATTCTCATGAATATATTTAAAAAAAAAACAGATTTTTACTGATCTTATCTAGTAGACCATATATATATTATAAATATATTTTTGACATTTGGCAATGAAGGCAAATATGATATACATTTGATATATATATATAATGGAGAGTATAATACATATATAAAAAAATAAGTGTTTGAATTGGATTCGCCTGGTAGTGTAATGGATATCACGCTGAGGTACAGACTCAGAGATCCGGGTTCGAATCCCGTCCAGGCATTTATTTTTCTTATCATACCATATATATATATATATATATATATATTATATAATATAGTTTTGACATTTGGCAATGAAGGCAAATATGATATGGAAAGAAAAAAGAATGCTTGAGTCGGGATTTGAACTCGAGTCCCGACTCAAGCATTCTTTTTTCTTTTCATATCATATAGATTTTAATGCTCTAAAGGCCGCAATTTTTGTTTAATCGGGGACTAAACATTGAACATAGCAATTAATTAAAAAAGTTAGGTCGATTCTGTAACCGACAAAATCAGGGCCATTAGGAGTAAAAATTGACCTAAAAAGAAAATTTAAAAATTACTCTATAGGTCTTAATTTCACATGTTTCAGCAAAGAATATCAGTATGTTCTATTGAAATTAGACGACGAAGGTATTTTCCGACAACAAGCGTAATACAACCATTAGAAATACGGATTTTATCAGAAACTCGAAATTGTTAGCTCACGTTTGTTGTGTTGTGTATAATAAAATGTAATAACCCCTAAATCGGCAAAAGAATATTCTATAAGATTTTAAAAGTAACTTAATGGAACATTGAATCAGTTCACATTATTTAGATTTGTGTTAAATCATACAATATCCTGTCCACCGTTGTGGTGTCGAGGTAGCGTGTTGCCTTGTCATGCAGCGGGCCCGGGTTCGATCCCCGGTCGTGACAGTTTTTCTGAGTGAGGTTTTTATCGGAGTTTTTCCTCACCTGTAAGACAAATGTCAGGAAAACTTCAAGGCCAAAACGGTCCCCGAAATCATATGGCCATCGCAATCATCATCATTCATATTCATCTTAGATTAAGCTTAGGATTAGGGACTCTCCAGGAGAACCACTATCATCATCATCAACCCTCATATCATCGGTAACAACGTAACCCCGCCTTCCAGGCGCCCCAACCTCAGAACTGGGTTACAAGTACGCGCATGCCAGAGAGAGAACCCAGGAATGTCGAAAGACAACCAAATCATGTGTATGTAAAGTTATTAATTAAGGAGCATATAAAGAAGATTTAGGTTTTTGTGTAAAGTGGTGTCAAGTTGGATTACATTACATGCAACGTTATTGCAACTCACTCCAATATAAAAAAGTATCGGTATACAATTGATAGAATCTAAAATCCAATCACATCATGCATTATAAGTAGTGCAGGTACAAAAATAAAACTGATTGGGCAGATTTTTATACAGGATTAGTTTCAATTACACCGACAAACTGCAAGGACTGATTCCTGACTAGAATAGGAAGAAAAAAAGTCCTATGAATAAGTAAAATTCATATCAAATTCCGTTGAGGTGAAGTCATATGATGAATGTTAAAAATTAAATTGTACCTGATGGTAGGTGCCGTCGTCCTCAACTTTGTTAAAATATTGTATATAAAAGAAACTGTCGTAATTTTGTTGATGTCTTCATGTATCTGTTTTTCGATCATGTACCAACAATTACCGAATATTTTGTTTGCCTCTTGTGATTGGTAATACAATTTATTATTACAATTTTGTTTCTTTATATGATGAAAGTTAAAAATTAAATTGTACCTGTTGGTAGGTGCCGTCGTCCTCAATTTTGTTAAAATATTGTATATAAAATTAACTGTTAATTTTTTAACAAAGTTGAAGACGACGGCACCTACCAACAGGTACAATTTAATTCTTAACTTTCATCCTATGAATAAGTGTCTATAAATGCATCGTTGCCACGATAGATGGCACTGACTAATGACATTGAATAATGTCGCCCCTGTTGCGTGGCCTGCTAGATCAACGGACTTAAACGCCCTGGATTTTTATCTCTGAGGGCATCTGGAAAGCGTTGTGTATACTGAACCAGTTCCTGATGTCCTTACACTTCAACTGCGTGTCCACATCGCCTGTGACGCTATTCGTCACAGGATAGAGGCAGGAATATGCGAAAAGTGAGGAAATCTACGATGCTACATGTGAGCGCGTGCATTTCATCACATGGAGGCCACATTGAGCATCTGTTGTGACGTGGATGCGATTATACTATGTAATGTGTGCCGGGACGATTTGTTGTCGTTGCACGCACATCGTTCATTTCCGAACACATGTTTATAGGAACTTTCCTCTTCATTTCCAGTCAGGAATCACTGTCTGAAGTTTGTCGGTGTAATTACCGTTAATCCGGTATAAAATGAGTACATTGAAGTAAATATTATTTTCAACAGCAAAGGAGTATATAATTGACATGTAAAAGGACTTCAACAAATTTTATATAGGAAGAACATACATACGTTTTAATATCAGATTTAAATAACATTTTCGACACATTATTCACGCAGAAGGAAAATCAAGCTATGCAAAACACGTTATCCATGAAGGGCATCGCATGTTAAATATTGAAAACACCCTAACAGTAATGCACAGAAAAATAATCCAGCGAAAAAAAACGTACTCGAGGAGATGGAAATTTTAAAAGCAGCTCACAACAACGACCATCTGATAAATGAAAACGAACCCAGTAAGTGTAACGCCCTCTACCAGATCTTCAGTGAAACACCAGTTTTGAATTCTGCCGATGATGGGACAAGTCCCGAAAGCGCTATAGATAAATAACAAATAAGTTGAGGAGACGGACCTTTCCGGTGAATATTTCATAATTTTATACTTTAATTTTGAATAATACCTCAACTGAACATATCATGAATCTTATAAAAGCTAAATTATTAGAAGTTTTAAAAACTGCGTTCAACAAACTTTTTATCGAGGAGATTATCCGGAAGCCCGGACGACAGGTGTTATCCAACCGCTATACACAGGAAAAAGTGGGACACGGGTACCAGAAAGTTATAGGGGAATTTACCACTTGTAAGTATTTGGAAAAATATATTGTACAATACTTTATGAGGAATTCCTAAAAAGTTAGTTAGACTTATACGAATGTGTCTAAATGGCACAAAGAGTAGGGTGCGTGTAGGCAAACAGTTTTCGGACACTTTTGAAATCCAGAATGGGTTGAAGCAAGGAGATGCACTATCTCCTCTACTGTTTAATTTTGTACTAGAGAATGCCATTAAATCTTTAGAGAATGAGGAAGGCTTGCAACTCAATGGTATTAATAAGCTGTTAGTTTATGCTGATGCTGTAGTATTGTTGGCTGATAGCGAGGAGATACTAAAGGACAACACGCACACACTATTGAGGAACACTAAGAAATTAGGACTGGAAGTAAATATCAATTAAACTAAATATATGGTCACACGTAGAAATTCATTAAATAATGGACATGGACAGCTAATGACAAATGAGGGAAATTTTGAGGAAGTGGCTGAATTCAAATACCTAGGACACAATAGTCACAAATAGGAATGAGATGCCCAAAGAATTAAACATAGGCTCAATTCTGGAAATGCATGCTATTATGCATTGCAGAGACTGCCTTGATGTCCCAACTCCTGTCAAAAAATGTTAAATTTAAAATATATAAAACTATTATTCTACCAGTTATATTATATGGGTGCGAAACACTGGACTCTTACTTTAAGAGAGGAAAGGAGATTACGAGTATTTGAGAATAAAGCACTTAGGAAAATTTTTGGACCAAAGAGAGATGATGAGATAGGTGAATGGAGAAGACTACATAACAATGAACTACATGGTCTTTATAGGAAGCCAGATATAATATGAACAGTTAAGTCTCGTAGACTGCTGTGGGCAGGACATGTTGCACATATGGGGAATGAAATACTTGCATGGAAGCTTCTTGTAGGAAAGCCAGAGGGAAAACGCCTAGTTGGCAGACCAAGAATGAGGTGGGAGAATAACATTAACTATGATTTGAGGGAAGTAGATTATACAGGGAATGATTGGAAAGCATTAGCTCAGGATAGGGATGTATGGAGAGCTTACGTCCATGCGGCCATGAACCTACGGGTTCGATAGTGCCAGTGAGTAAGTAAGTAAGTAAAATACTTTACGAACGAATGAGACAATGGGCTAAAGAGAACAATAGGATCTCAAAATATCAGGCAGGTTTTAGAGAAGGGTACTCCGCAGTGGGCAACGTATTTGTTGTGAGAACATTAGTTGATGATAATCTGAAAATGAAGAGGGGTAAATTACTTTGTGTATTCATTGATTTAAGATGGCATTTGATATTGTGGACCGAAGCGCACTTTGGGAAAAATTAAATCGAGAAGGATTGTCTCATAAAATGATACATGCTTTAATGTCAATTTATAAATATGTTAAATTTTGTATAAAAGTAGACCAAGGGCACATCACAGAGAGCAGTGAAGCTAATCGGGGAGTGCGACAAGGCTGCATTTTATCACCAATGCTATTTAATCTATTCGTTGATGATATTGTAGACGTAATGCTAGAAGGAGACATTGAGGCTCCGGAGATAAGAAATGTTAAAATCCCAGTCCTGTTGTATGCAGATGATTTAATTATCTGTTCCAAGACAATCAATGGATTGCAAAGAGGTCTTGACCTACTGGAAATATACTGTAGGAATTGGATTGACTGTAAATGTTTGTAAGACGAAAAAAATAACATTCAAAAATGGGACGGTTTATAGTAGAGCAGAGGAATTGAAATACAGAGATCAAATACTTCAAAACGTGAAACATTTTTTTTAATGTCTTGAT
The DNA here is from genome assembly GCA_030220185.1 of Diploptera punctata. Taxonomy (NCBI): domain Eukaryota; kingdom Metazoa; phylum Arthropoda; class Insecta; order Blattodea; family Blaberidae; genus Diploptera; species Diploptera punctata. The sequence goes on along the minus strand of JASPKZ010007283.1, from coordinate 1,202,289 downwards.
ACGTCGTTGAAAATGAACGGAAAGTGGAAGAAACATGTTGATATATCATTATTTAAAAGGAGGGGATAACTTATGAGTGTACTCGGTATTCTGGGTCGAGTGCCTGATATTCCAGTCAGCACATTAAAAAAAAATGTATAGAGCGATGGTGAGGCCAGTAATGCACTATGGTAGTGAGATTTGGGATTTCTAAAGAACGGAAATACTAAATAAGGTATATACGCATTTTCTAAAATATATTACAGGACTTAGTAAGGCCGTTTCTAACTGTGGAATTTTATATGATAATTTTGGGTATTTCCAGTACGACACAAAATGCAAAATTCGTGTACTCAAATATTGGTTGCGGCTAATCCAAGGTGAACAAACAATGCTCAGAGCAATTTGTTACGACCACCAAATTAGAAACATAGATGTGAAATTCTGGGCAAGCGACGTTAGAAGAGAACTCAAAAAGATTGAGATGAGTTGGGTATGGGAAAAAAGGGGCTGAATATCGCAAGACTGTGTGGAAAAAAATAAGGAGGAGGTACTTAGATATAAATCAGCAAAATATTTTCGCCGAATGTGCGGGAAAACGCTCACTGTATTTAGAAAGAGACCTAAAACAGGTTTGGGGAAAACAATCTTATATACTCAACCCAGGATTTAAAGAGAGATCAGGGCTTTCTTGGTTTAGGCTAGGGGCATGGAAATTTCTAAAAATTAGTGACGATCACGATATGCGAATATGCCCAATGTGCGAGAACTTTGAAGACGAGATACATATATTAGGAAAATGTAACGATTTAGAATATTGGATACGTCAGATATTACCGAAATATTTCTAAATTCAAATCGTGAGTTAATGGTAAATGGTAAATCCAGAAAATTGGATAAACTTGGCTAAATGTCTGGACAAAACGCGGAAAATAAGAACAACATTCATTCATGGATAAATACATGTTATCAAAATGCAATACCATTAATTCTTAATAATTATACACAACTTAATTAATGTATAATGTTATTGTATTATTATGTAATTGTAATATTATTGTGTTTTCTTTTAGTAACTGTAATGTTATTGGTTTCTTTTTGTTTTTCTTCATACTATTACCAATTATTACTTTATCGTAACGGACTGTCAACAGCACGTACGGCTTTCCCTAATACTACTACTATTACTACTATTACTACTAGTTCTCATCACTCCATTCATCCAACGTTCTCTAGATCTGCCTCTTTCACTTCTTCCATTAGCTTTGCAATATTAAGGTTCTTCTTTGGCAATAATAATAATAATAATAATAATAATAATAATAATAATAATAATAATAATAATAATAATAATAATAATAACAATAATAATAATAATAAACGCATAAGTTGTACAGAAATTATTTTGAAGACTTTTTCCTTCTGAAGACTTGGAGTGAGTAAGGGAGTAATGGTCTTCTCACGCAAGCAGCAGGTTGGCCCCCATCTGTCTAGTTTAAATCGTGAAAAAGGTCAACGCAATGTATCAAAGTACAATAACTCTTGTTACCTTGTCCCAGGCACGGCCTTCTGCTAATTGCATGCGGCCAGGACAACCATAACTCAACCCTGAGCCTCCTGCAACAGATATAGGGATGCTTGCACTTTATTATTTTATTTTTTATAAGTTATAATATGTCGTCTCCTTGAATTCCTTGCTGAAGGTCCGTTCCTGTTGAATGTAAATTGTCTATTGTTCTTACTTTCAAATGCCATATCTCTGAGCCATATGTTCTGTTTTTGATACTTGCAATAGGCCTATAATATTATCCGTTTTAGTGAATTCCTAAAACTATTGAAGTTGTTCTCACGTTTATATATATATATATATATATATATATATATATATGTGTGTGTGTGTGTGTGTGTGTGTGTTATAATTAAATTTTTGACATTGAGAAATTATGCAAGCTTAAGATGAAATGATAAGAAAAATAAATGCCTGGAAGGGATTTGAACCCGGACCTCTGGGTTGGTACCCCAGCGTGCTACCATTACACCACCGGGCAAATCCAATACAAACATTTATCTTTCTTATATATATATATATATATATATATATATATATTATAATTCTTAGGCCTACTAGATGTAGCGAGAAGTCGGTTTTCACTGCGATCTGGTAGCTGGCTATAACATGCAAGCAAATTAAAGAGAATATTTTTACTTTATAGCAGTGACGCTTTATCGATGTTATAATTAAATTTTGGGTATTGGGTAGCACGCTGGGGTACCAACCCAGAGGTCCGTGTTCAAATTCCAACCAGGCATTTATTTCTCTTATCATGTCATATATATATATATATATATATATATATATACAGTACATTCCATTTATGCAGTTTAATTTCTCACCTTATAGGTGCCACACCATCCGGACCTTACAGTGACACGACCTGTCGGGAGAGAGATTTTAATTGTGTATCACACGCACCTACTTTTTTTATCACACAAGTACATGGGCAGGGCCACCCAGAATGAGTGATCAGCTCAAAGACAGGGCCTTATCCGAGACAACACAATATTAAAACGAAACACAACTTTCACAGATATTTATACTAAATATGGCGAATATGAGATCGATTACTATGATGGCTAGATGCTATTTGGGGGACAGTTTGTTGGAGCTTATATGTTCCTCACATTTGCTTTACAGGTAAGGAAAAAAAACGAAAAATCAGTAGTCCCGACCGGGGATCGAAACTGAGCCCGGTGCGTACGAGGCAGCGACGCTACCCCTACACACACACACACACACACATATATGTGTGTATGTATATATATATATATATATATCTTGACCGAACTTATCCAGTCATCAACATTATCACCAGCACCTCAAGTTGTTTTAACTGAACATTTTAAAATTAATATTTTATTAGATACTTTACTTTTTGCAGACGATCAATGTTGTGATATCTGAGACAGAAGATGGCAACTTACAAATTAAGTAAAATATGTGAAACATACAACTTGAAAATATCTACTCAAAAAACAAAAGTTTTAGCTTTTCGAGGGTGTGAGCCACTAAGAGTAAAAATTCAATTAGAGAATAAAGTAATAGAACAAGTGAGCAATTTTAATTATCTGGATACAGTGTACCATATTGAAAAAGTGAAGACAATGAAAATAAAATAAATAAATTTAATTATATGTGTGGCACGCCGTAGCGTAGTGGTTAAGGCACTGAGCTACAAGCCGGAGGGTCGAGGGTTCAAGTCCTGTTGGGGTCAGGATTTTTAAACTGACCCAAACCCTCTGGCGGCACTATGGCCCTGTGGTCGACTCAGCCTCTAACGGAAATGAATACCAGACTCTTGTTCTGGGGGCTGACAACCCGGCTGACATAATGTGCCGAATGTCTAGAAAAAGCGGGAGACTTAATATCCTACAACCCCAAGGGCCTCCGGGCCTGTTGTGGGATCACTTTTAACTTTATATGTGTGGCACCATAAAACGAAATATCAAAGGAACTAGAAAGGAGACACTTTTAAAATGTTATAAAACAATGGCTGTTCCAACGCTACTATATGGATCGGAACATTGGGTCTTAACCAAAAACCAGGAACGAAGAATAGAATCGTCAGAAATGAGGTTTCTGTGGAGTGTAGCTGGCTATACAATAATGCATCAAAGGCAAAGTGAGGATATACAAAGAGAACTGAATATATTCAAACTATTAGATAAAATTACACAATACAGAGATGAATGGATGGACCACATCAATAGAATGGATAACAATAGAATTCCGAAACAGATTCTTCATCACATACCACTAGGACGGAGAAATGTTGGAAGACCCAGTAAAAGATGGATAGACCAATTCTAACATGAGATCGGAACAGACCAGCAGGTATAATCCTTGATGACGATGATGGTAATGGGTTAGGCCCTGTAGGTTCAAGAAATGTAGGAAGGCCAGTGAAAAGATGGACAGAACAACTGTGAGGCGGAACAGGCATTTTGCCTAGCCCGTGAAGTGAAGATGAAGAAGAAGATCGTAATGTGAATTCATGAAATTGTCATCAAACTTAGTGAACTTTTTACACGCTTTATATTAGCTTGAACTGTACCTATATATGTAACGGAATCCTTCAATGCGATTTTCACCCACTTAAAATCATTGGATCGACTTGCAACTTTGTTTACTTGTAAAGGACCAATAACAATACAATCATTTCATAATGTTTTCTAAGATCCTGGCCAGGATCATTAGGACATAGAAAAATAAAGACCGGTAATAATACGTTGCGGAGTTATCGTCTTTTTAGTCCATCGTTGTAAGAAATTAATAGTATATCCTCTGGTAGCTCAGTTGGTAGAGCGGTGGACTGTGGTGGTATATAATTTCAGTAATCCATAGGTCGCTGGTTCAATTCCGGCCCGGAGGAATGTTTTAGAAGACTATTACTTTTAGCTCATCCTACAGTAATAAAAGTAAAAGTGATCCCACAACACGCCCGGAGGCCCTTCGAGTAGTAGGAGGTTAAGGCTCCCACTTTTTCTAGACAATCGGCACTTTATTTCAGCCGGGTTGTCAGCCCTGCGTGACGGCCGCCTTTACCCCCAGAACAAGCGTCTGGTACTCATTTTCATTAGAGGCTGAGTCGACCCCAGGGCCATAGTGCCGCCAGAGGGTTTGGGTCAGTTTTAAAATCCTGACCCCAACGGGAATTGAACCCTCGACCCTTCGGCTTGTAGCTCAGTGCCTTGACCACTACGCTAAGGTGTGCCCCCATGCTACAATAGTATCGAATTTAAAGATATGTACATTTTTATCTTATTCTATAAAATATTAATGACAATTTTGTAAACTTAACACATTGTAATTTATCCAAAAAATACCAGAAGGATACGATTAACTGTAACTACTTATCTACATTTAAATATTACAAAATTTTATAATAATATTAGATAATAATAATTTTAAAAATATATAATTATATTCGTGCCTAGACACTAAAAATATCGTAAGCAATTACGTTTTAATGGGATTCAGGTTTATGACAATCAAACTAAAAATTAAACAAATAAATAACAGTTAAAAAAACTAAAATATCGCTTTATTAGAAAACCAAACTAAAAAATAAAAAATAAATAATGGTTTTAAGAAACTAAAACAACACACTTTATTAGAAAACCGAACTAAAAAATGAAAAATAATTTTAATTTCCAACACACTTGGGATAAAATTAAAGTAGTCAACAAAAAAAAATAATCTCCAACACATCTAGAATAAAACTAGAGTTATCTACAAAAAAATAATTTTACCATCAAAAGCGTGGGGTGCTTTCTATGGTTTTTTATGTTTTCTTCTTAGAGACTTTACCTTTACCAATATCTGTTTATTATCAAATATATTAATTTATATAGAGCACCCCACGGTTTTGATGGTAAAATTATTTTCTTTGTAGATAAAACTCTAGTTTTATTCTAGATGTGTTGGAGATAATTTTTTTTTGTTGACGACTTTAATTTTATCTCAAGCGTATTCGAAATTTCATAATGCCATAGCCAAACCTGCTCTACTATACGGAAGTGAATGCTGGACACTTCGAGCAAAAGATAAATCCCGTAAATAGTTCACAAATGAGATTCCTCCGATCACTAACTGGAGTAATATTAAGGGATAGAATGAAAAGTGATGAGATAAGGATGCAGTAGAATAGTAGGGAAATGGTTGAACATATACAAAATTATCATAAGTAATGCCACGAGTGATTTCCAAATTATCGATAAATTCACGACTCACGAAGTGAGGAGTGAATTTATCTAGAGAATTTGGAAATCAAGAGTGGCATTTGTTAGGACTATTTAACGAATAAAATTAAGCTGTTTACTCACAAATCATTATTTAACTATAGTTATTTTAAAATATTTATATATTTAATGTAAACGGCGATGTTTGAAAACAAATGAGAAACGATAGGTACGCTTCTACTGCTTCTTTTGTTTATCACTGCAACCAGATCATACTATTTATTGCCAAAGGAACGCAATATTGTAAGAATGCTCTCTAGTGGAGAAAAAATGAAACACATCAATCTGTATATTAATTCGTTTTTGATGTCGTATGATGTAAATATGACAATTATATTTTTCTCGATTATTACCTGGGAAAAAATACATTTAAGAAAGTGCAAACATTGGTTTCTTTTTTTGGTGGTATAATCAATTGCTACAAATGTTGACATGTAAGCACTATTATATACAATCTGGTAGCCGTATTTGTTATAGGCTCAGTCACTGCAAAATAACGGTCAGACCTGTTCAGAATATTAAAAAGGAGGAGCTTTGTTTAATATATGATAATCCTAACACTGATAAATATTTCGTGAAACACGACTCTGATTGGTTGTAAAACAGGAATCATTGAAACGTGATTGGTCATTGACTCCCATTTGGGGCATGAGTTAAATAGTCAGATTAAATGATTCCAACACGTCCAGAGAATGTCAAATTCCCGTTTACCAAAGATGATTACCACCTCAACCTTAAAGGCAAAAGAGACCTCGGAAGACCCTTCTACCGATGGAAAGATCAGTTTTTGTAGTTGAAGAACGGGCACCATCACCCAATACTGCATTCGGAAGAAGAAGAAGAAGAAGAAGAAGAAGAAGAAAAAGGAGAAGAAGAAGAAGAAGAAGAAGCGTATTCGAAATTAAAATTATTTTCCATTTTTTAATTCGGTTTCCTAATAAAGCTAGTTGTTTTAGTTTTTTTTAAACTACTATTTATTATTATTGATTTCGTACATCTCAATGATGGATAAATCATATTTGAAGAGAAAAATTATACGCTCAGACCGGGACTTGAACCCGGGACCCTTGGTTCTCTAGACCAAGTGCTCTACCAACTGAGCTACCTGAGCAAGTACCGATCTAAACGCAAATCTTTCTCTATATACATTGTAATTCCCATCCACCAAATGCTGTGAAGCCATGCTTCTATCTTGCAAATGGCGGCTCCTTTATTAAGAAGACATATTTGGGAATTATACATTACAGCCAGTACGGCTTTTTCCAAGTTTTTATTATTGATTTCGTACATCTCAATGATGGATAAATCATATTTGAAGAGAAAAATTATACGCTCAGACCGGGACTTGAACCCGGGACCCTTGGTTCTCTAGACCAAGTGCTCTACCAACTGAGTATTACAATGTATATAGAATTACAATGTATATAGAGAAAGATTTGCGTTTAGATCGGTACTTGCTCAGGTAGCTCAGTTGGTAGAGCACTTGGTCTAGAGAACCAAGGGTCCCGGGTTCAAGTCCCGGTCTGAGCGTATAATTTTTCTCTTCAAATACTATTTATTAACTTAGATTATTTTCCTTTCCGCGTACCATACTGGCCTCTGTTTGCAGTGATATCAGTTATGCTTCCCCCTGACAAGTATTGGTGACTAGAAAACTTAAACCCGTCCTTACTATGATCGTAGTTCACTAAGATCGAATTTAATGACATTATATCCTGACCTAGTAAAGAAATATCGCAGTGTATTCGCATAAAATCGGAAGTACATATTATGCCTATATTTGTCATTTAAAATAATTTATAGTAATAAGCTAATAACTATTAGCTAATAAGAAAATAACTATACAAAGAGTAGGGTGTGCGTGTAGGCAAACAGTTTTCTGACACTTTTGAAATCCGGAATGGGTTGAGGCAAGGACATGCACTCTCTCCTCTACTATTTAATTTTGTACTAGAGCACGCCATTTAATCTCTAGAGGATGAAGAAGGCCTACAACTCAATGCTATTATTAAGCTGTTAGTTTATGTGATGATGTAGTACTGTTAGCCGATAGCGAGGGATACTAAAGGACAACACGCACACACTATTAACACTAAGAAATTAGGACTGGGAATAAATATCAATAAAACTAAATATATGGTCACACGTAGAAATACATTATATAATGGAAAGCTAATGACAAATGAGAGAAATATTGAGAAACTGGCTGCTTCAAATACCTAGGAACAATAATCACAAATAGGAATGAGATGCACAAAGATATTAAACATAGGCTCCATTCTGGAAATGCGTGCTATTATGCATTGCAGAGACTTTTGAGGTCCCAACTCCTTTCAAAACGTTAAACTGAAAATATATAATACTATTATTCTACCAGTTATATTATATGGGTGCGAAACATGGACTCTTATTTTAAGGGAGGAAAGGAGATTACAAGTATTTGAGAATAAAGTACTTAGGAAAATTTTTGGACCAAAGAGAGATGAACAGACAGGTGAATGGAGAAGACTACATAATAATGAACTACATGGTTTTATAGGATGCCAGATATAATAAGAACAGTTAAGTCTCGTAGACTGCGATGGGCAGGACGTGTGGCACGTATGGGGAATAAAAGAGGTGCATGGAAGCTTCTTGTAGGAAAATCAGAGGGAAAACGCCCAGTTGGTAGACCAAGAATGAGGTGGGAGAATAATGAATTAGGGAAGTAGATTATACAGGGAATGATTGGAAAGCATTAGCTCAGGATAGGGATGTATGGAGTGCATATGTCCACGCGGCCATGAACCTACAGGTTCGATAGTGCCAGTGAGTAAGTAAGCAAGCTTATCTTACTGTACTGATACATTATATTATAATCATACTCCCGAATAATAATTATTAATATTGTAATAATATATTTTTTAATATTTTCGAATTCGTCACCAGTCATAAAAGGCTTAGGACAGCAAAGCTTGACACACAGAAAAAGAACATTCGATAAAATAAGCTAAATTTTGGATAAGCATATACGAAAATCCGTGGAATAAAAATTCTTAAAAAAATACTTGCGAGAACTTTGGATGTAACTGACACTGGAAATCTAGGGATAAAATTACTTTTCAACAGCCGAAAAATAATTTCGATATATCTGTTAAAGTAGTTTCAATTAAACGTAAAATAAAAAAATAAGATATTCGACAAGGCCAGTCAAGATTACTATTAATTGCGTGCGGTTCTAAGGATGTTCGTGTATGTAAAACTGTTTATGAATGCACAGCACAAGAGATCTTCGTATGCCGGTACTTTGGAACACAAACGGGTGAAACATCTGTCTGGAAATGCTACTACAAACGGAACGTTTGTCCACGTTCGTCATCAAATTCAATCTATCCCATGTTATTCAAACCTCTATAAACGGAATAGAATCCCTAATTTTAATTAGGCCTTCCTATCATAAGACCTTCATATCATAAAATAATGTATTGACTTTATAAGGAAAGTGTAATGCGAATAATGCACCCTCCAGCTGTTTGATCCAGGTAACCATACCTTATTAAATTAAAAAAGGTAACCCAAAACAATACACACTAACCACTTACAGTCTTACTAGTAAAAATCTTGTATACAGGCTTTCATCAGTTGTTTAATAATACAATGTATAAGCCTTATGCAGATCATGCATAATTTCCTTACTAATAAACATTGTGCCGGAGCTATAAAACAAAGGAAACAGCACACAATACGTCACATATTCGTCATTATAATGACGTCAGAACAATATTACGCGCAGTTTGTAACAGGAATAAAGTGATTGTGTAAGAAATGAATATGGAAAAAATTAATATAGATTCCCTAATTAGGGAGGTACGGAAAAAATTATTGTGTTATAATTTATATACATTTTCCTTTACGCTATGTCAAATATATCGTAGGATTAGTTTCACATATAATGTGCTGTCATCTAAAGTGAAGAATTTCGAACAATTCTTGGAAACTAATAAAAGTTTTTCCCATTACTTATGAATTATGTGCAGTGTTTTATGATGCGTTAGAAAACGTTCAAAATAGTAGGAATTGTTACCGACAACATAATAACGCTTTAAGCGAAAAAAAAAAATAATTGCAATTTGATCGGTAATCGAACCTAAGACCAAACGGACCTTAGTCAGCAGCTCTAACCACAAGACTATCAAGCTAATTTGTAGCTTGCTGCAATAATAGTACCTCTATAATTGAATACATTTTATATCGGTATGTGTGTTACGTATTACTGAAGAAAGAAAGCCCCCTTAAGATGATATTATGAAGCATTTAAACTACATTCAGGTTGAATCTTGTCTACAGCAATTACTGTAGAACATATTCTTTTGTGAATCAATGTTCAATTTTAAAATATTATTAGGCCTAATCGAGAATGAGTGTAACAAAAGGCATTTTATGATGCCATTATTTTCCTATCCAGAGCTTTGTTAATATTATTTATGTCCTGTGGATCTATCAAACAGTCGTTAAAGTGTTGCATTTTGCGTTAAATTTAAGGAAACGTTCATCGATATCGTAAGAAAACAATCAGTTGATCTTCAAGTCCGACATTTTCTCTGGTTATACAGTCCTTAAACAAGGCTGGAGGCATGTATAACGATTCCCATGTAAATTTGTACACCTCTTATACACTGAACTGCTAATACAGTGTTTATTAGTAAGAATTTTCAACTGAGATGTGTATATACCTTGTATAAATGTTATATATGGATTATTAGTAAGAGGGTCAACGGCAGACTCGGCGGAGATAGAAATATCGGAACGGCGAAAATGGCATTTGGGGCATGAGTTAAATAGTCTTAATGAATGTAACAACCGAGTTTACATTGTCGAAATAGTAATTACGATGCGAGGTTGGGAAGTCGTTTTTGCAGAAGCGAGGAAAATGTTTAAAAACCGAGCAAATGCGAGGTTTTTAATTTTAGAGATCGTGTAAAACATTTTACAAATATGCATTGTATATTGTTTTGTGCGCGATGGTGTTTTCAAAATAATAAATAATAGTAAAATAACATGTTTGTTGGAAATATTTGTGTTCATTATTAACAATTGACTAACGTTAACAGTGTGGGCAATGTTTATTCCTCGAAAGTACAGGAGGCCGTGACATCAGTTCAGTGACAAAATGGCGGCAAATACGTATTTATTGTTTTATAATGATTCAAATAAATGTCAGTTCATTTACAATGCAGTGATTTGTTTCGTATATTGTATATTAACATAACCTTTTGGATATTTTTTGTATATACATTGTATGTAGTATACATAGAGGGCAATGGTTTTACTTCCCACATGCTTTTTTTAATATATAATATTACAGTATAGTTATTTAGGTTGGCAACCCCGAAATGTAGGAAGTTGAACTTTCAATCATGGTCGCCATTACTGTAAGTACGACAAAACGCACCATCGCGCAAAAAACAATATTGACGGCATATGTATTGATTTTAATAATAGGCCTATATAAGATCCTATTACAATAAAGTTTAACAGAAAACATTAAAGAAATAATTGTAAAAGGTTAATTCGAAATTATAAAACCAGAAAATAGATTAAACAAAAAAATACACGAGAGGTTGGTATCAGTTTATCAGGATAATGGAAAATGTTAAGCAGTTAGACACTTGCCTCTCATCTCTGGGGTCCCGAGATCGATTCTCGGTCACTCCATGTGGATTTCGTGGTGGACAGGTTTTTCTTGGAGTTTTTCCCATTTTCCCTGCCAAAATTTCATTCCATCATTTCTCCCCATACTCATATCATGCATTTCGATTCATTTCATTCATCTGCCCCCGTGATGGTGCGTCAGGCGTCGTCGGCCGACCCCTAGTCATTCATAGACCTCGATATAGGGGCTTCATCTCATTTCATCCCTCGACGTGACCCTGATACCAACCTTTCATGTATTGTTTTGTTTAATCTATTTTGTGGTTTTATTAAGTAATCAACTGAGTTTGTGTTTACTTGATGAAAATCCATTACTTATTTAATTAAATGAAAATAAAAATTACAGTTTTATTTGATTTTCATATTTATTAAGATATAATTTAGTTACAGCTATTTCGGTACACTGTACCTACTTCAGACATGTTAACAAATTATTGAATATTTTATTAGTTTAATTATAGTAGCGAATGTTTATTATTAATCTAAATATTTTATTTGTGGTTTCATGTACAGCCTTTGTATAAAATCTCCAATAATATTATTAGTCTGTTATAAATTATAATAAAATAAATGAAGGTAGTTTAGAAAATAATATTATAAGAAATAAAACTTTCCAAATTAACAGATTGATAAAGTTGACAAAATTTAACACAGAATTTTCCTTGTACAACATATACTTTTATGTTCGTTATGCTGGCTATTTCTTTGTTAGTCCTCCGTGCTTGTTAAATGATAGCGTGCCTGTTCTCCGACTAGTTGGTCCGGGTTCGATACGATGCGGGGTTATACATTTTAATTGTGACATTAAAGTAAATGAATGTACTGTAAAAGTGCATCGTATTCATGGATTACATTGCAAAACTTCCTGCATTATTAAATACAAAGATGGATCAAATGTTTGAGATAATTGAGTATATTATTTTAAATATGCTCTATACAGGAATTTAATAAAAGCAGTTCACTAGATTTATAAACATAAATTATATTATATTCTGTAACATATCCCCGATCGGTGCACGTTTCTGGGTAAAGTTTTTGTTTTTTCCCCCGGGTATTCCTCACCTGCAAAACAAATATGAGGAAATGTTAAGGCCCAGAACATCAACTGGTCATCATTATCACATTGAATGGTAAGTTTCGTCTTCATGTCATGTTGTATCGGAAGAGGCCATAACATTAAGCTGATCACTCATTCGGAGAGGCCTTCTATGTCCTTATGTAATAAAGAAAAGTATATGTGTGATCCATAGATTAAAATCCCTCTCCCGACAGGTCGTGCCGCTATAAGCCCCGTGTGGCACGAGGTATGTAAGAAGTACCTTTAAGGTGAGAGGTTAAACTAAGTTAATGGAATGTACCATATTTTACGGACTATAAGACGCACTTTCTCTTCGAAAAATTGTCTCCAAAATTCAGGTGTGGCTCATACTCGAAATTAATGTAAACATGTCTCCAGTGTTTGATTTAAAATTCCCGTCAGTCTTAAAATTCATCTGGCAGCAGGAATGCACCGATGCGACGAACACGAGTTGCGGGGATTCACAATCTTGCTAACACTGTCTCCTTCCCGCCCCGCCATCACAAACCCTGAACACTGTCTAGCGTATGATGCGTTTACGATGCCAATGAACTTGAATAAATAGATGATGGATGAAACCCAACATTAATTCACGTCGAAGGGAGTTTTATTAAAGCGACATATAATCAAACAAATGTGTCAGTAGATAAAAAAATCGTGGTCTAGAGTGAGAGAAGACATTATTGTTACATCTTTCAAGAAGTGCGGCATAACTAACGCTCTCGATGGCAGTGAAGACCATCTTATATATGAAGAGAACAACGATGACGAAGAAGATGAAAGTTCAGATGACGATTTTCAGGGATTTTAAAGATCAGAACGGTTTTATAAACTAACATTTTTTTTTAGTCTGGCTTTGCAATCTAGTAATAAAAATGGTAAAAATGTTATTTTTTAAATTGTTTAAAAATTAATTTGCGTCTTATAGTCCGTAGCGTCATATAATCCGTAAAATGAGGTAATGGAATTTTTGCAACATGTAAAATAAAAAATAATTGTATAAAAACAGACCTACTTTTTCTGTTAGGTAAAAGTACAAACGTATTTCAATAGAATACAAAAAATGTATCTAAAATTATTGTGTTCTCCATCCTTAACTGTGAATTACTTATTTCAATAGGTCTGACATGGAATGAACTAATTTTCCTGTGACATTTTGTCCAACTTGTTGCACTCCTTCAGTAATAACTGTTGGAGCTGGATGTTACTGGTTGTGTGGTGTTCCGGTTTTGTGTCTCCAGTTGATCCCACTAATGTTCTGTAGGATTTGAACATAGAGATTGGGATGGAGTGGGCAAAGTGAGATGATTTCCAAATGACCTATCGTCTGACTACATCGTCGGTATGGTTCAGCTAATTGTCTTGTTGGAAAGTAATCCCCAATAAGACCAGGTTTTTCAGTACTTTGCAAGAAATTATTTTGAAATATTATCTTTTATCCACACTTGTCCATGTTCTATGAAAACACGTTGACTCACTTCAGAAGCCGCCATACATTCGTACATCATAAAATGTCCACCCACTTTACTTTCCTGTGGATTGGTTGTCCTTCTGTTCCAATTTTTTCCCCCTTGGTTTTCTCTACGTCCAAGCACGCCGATCAGAATAAAAAATCTGAAATCTGTTCTCGTTTCAGAACATGCCTCTGTTCCACGACTCCAAATCTTTTCTCACAAATTAATTTGTAAATGACAAACTTTTCCTTTTATTTAGATACCTTAGATAAACATAGCTTTCAGCAAGATGTAGAATTATCTTCGTCATTTTTGGACGAAAATTTGTCCGCAAATCTAGGTGTATCTATGATGCTTTTTCAGATAGTATTACCATTGGAGTTTTTTTTCACTATATTAAAAACTTTTCCTACTTCTATGATGTAAACTCTCCCTGGGCGGCCTTTCTGAATACCATTTATAAAAGTACTAGCTAATACTCCCATCCATAGTATATTTACCTTGTCGTGGTGGAGTGGCATGCTTGCTTAAATGATCCTGAGAGCTATGCCGGCGGTAGCATTCCTGCCAATAGGGTTACCATGCCGGACTGGTCGAAGGTGATAAGCCAGACGAAAAAAGTACCTTGGGCGAAAGAGTGACGATCTTTCAGTGTAAAAATACAACCGTCAAGTAATGCGGACATGGGTTCAACTGGGGTAAAATTTTCCGGAGGTTAAATAGTCCCTCATTCGGTTCTCCAGGCGGGGACTACTTCAGGGAACCCATGCCAAAGGGTCAAACACAGGGACATGTTCCTAGGAACATGGAATATTAGGACTTTATACAATAGCGGGGCACTTGATATATTAACGCGGGAATTAGATAAATCGCCCTTGGATATAGTCGCTTTACAGGAAGTTAGGTGGCCAGGAGAAGGTAGTCAGGAATCAGGAAGCTTTGCATTATACAACGGGGGTGCAGAAAGACCTGCATTTGGAACGGGTTTTTTAGTCACATGGAGGATCCTGTCCGCTATCCGAGATATTAAGTTTGTTAGTGATAGGATATCATACATAATTCTGAAGTGTAAACGACATGATTTTATAATTGTAAATGTACATGACCCCACAGAAGATAAAGATTACAAGATCAAGGATGAGTTCTATGAAGAATTAGACTGCTTATTTGATAGCCTTTCACGATATCATATGAAAATCGTCTTAGGAGATCATCATCATCATCATTCATGGATTAGGTCGGTTGACCCGTTCCGACTTCAGCCCATCTCTTTCTAGGTCTGCCCACATCTCGGGTGCCTTTAGGTTTGTATTTTGTTATTTGTTTTGGATATCTATCTTCATTCATACTGTCTATGTGTTGCTTCCATTTTTGTCTATATGTATCCATTTTATCAGTTATTGCAAATATTTCAAGTTCCTGTCTTATTTCTGTGTTCTTGATTCTGTCTTCCTTAGTGCACCCTTTAACAGATCTCAAAAATTTCATTTCTGCCGCCGTTAATCTACTTAGGTCTTGTTTTTTATGTATCCAGGCTTCTGAACCATAGAGCAGTACCGGTACTGCCAACATTTTTTAAAATTTCAGTTGGGTCTCTCTTGTTGTTTTGTTATGTAGTGTTCGTTTTATCGTACCACATATATTCCCTGGAATTTTGCTATTTTATTATTTATATCATTATCATAATTAAATGAAATGTCACATCCTAGATAATTGAGATGGTTCACCTGTTCTATGATTTTGTTTTTCCTATTACTATTTTGGATCTGATTTGATTTTTCCCTTGGAATGCCATTACCTTAGTTTTTTCTATGGATATTTTGAGATTATATTGTTCACATATATTATGTAGTTTAAAAATATTCCTCTGGAGTTCGTCTTCTGTATTTGCTATTATTACCTGGTCATCAGCGTATAATAATGTTTTCAAGTAGTGTGTTTTATCTAATTTTATTCCTTTATTTGTTTCTTCGTTCCATTTTTTTATTATATCATTGATGTATAGGTTAAATAAAACTGGAGAGATACTGCATCCTTGTTTAACTCCTTGATTAGTATGAATTTTATTTTTTACTTACTTCATTCCTAGTTTTTATAACAAAATTTGTGTTCCAGTACAAACTCTTTATAGCTGCTATTAATTGTTTCGGAATTCCTTTTTCTTTTAAAATTGTCCAGAGTTTTCCTCTGTCTACTTTATCAAATGCCTTGACGAAATCAATAAAAGCTATGTGTGTTTCCATGTTATATTCTCTTCTTTTGTTTATAAATTCTTTTATCGTAAATATTATCCATACATGAACGCCCTGGTCTGAATCCACTTTGTTCTTCTGTTAACATTACCTCTGTTATTTGTTTTAACTAAATGTTAAGATTCTTGAGTATATTTTATAGCCTGCAGTTAAAATGCTTATTCCTCTGTAGTTGTTGCAGTCTTTACGTTCTCCTTTCTTAAAAATAGATTGTACTATTGCTGTTGTCCAGGTTTCTGGTATTGTTGCTTGTTTCCAACATAAATTTAAAAAATGTAATAATCTCAGTTTAAAAAAAATCCTCCACATTTTATTAATTCCATTTTAATTCCGTCTATTCCAGCTGCCTTTCTGTTCTTTGTTGTTTTCAGTACTTCTTCTAATTCTTCCATTGTCTTAGGAGATTTTAATGCAAAAGTGGGGCGGAAAGATATATTCAAACCAACAATAGGCAAATTCAGTCTTCATGAAGATAGTAACGACAACGGGGTTAGATTAGTCACATTTGCCACATCAAAGAATCTCATTATTAAGAGCACAATATTTTAGCATAAGGATATTCATAAACACACCTGGACGTCCCCAGATGGAGAAACTCGGAACCAGATAGATCATGTATTAGTGGATAAACGCTGGCACAATAGCATAATCGATGTTAGATCAGTTAGAGGGACAGACTGCAATTCGGCTCATCATCTGGTCAGAGTGAAAATCAGACAACGGCTAACGCTTATGAGAGGAACAAACCCTAAAGATGATTGTGTAAAATTTGAATTAAAAAACTTGAAAAATGATGAAATGCGGTAAGAATACCAAATCAAAATTGCTAATAGATTTGAAGTACTAGAATCTTCCGATGACAATGTGCAACGAAGAAGAAAGTGATATAAATAAAGAATGGGAGGCTATAAGAAATACTATTAAATTGTCAGCATCATAAAACATTGGTTGTTTAAAAAAGAGGCAAAACAAGAAATAGATTGATGAGGAATGTGCCGACATTATAAAGAAAAGAAATCAGGCAAAAATGAAATGGTTACACGAGCCAAATGAGGTAAATTTAGAGCAATTGGGTAGTATTAGACGGGAAACCACCAAGTTACTAAAGAGTAAAAAGAGGGAATATTTGAGAGAGAAGAATAATGATCTTGAAATGAACGGAAAAAAATAGGTACATTAGAGAATTATATCAGGGAATTAATGTAGAGAAGAAAGGATTTCAGGCTAGAACAAACATAATTCGGAATGAAAATGGGGTTATGATTGCAGATTCCAGGACTATATTAAATAGATAGAAAAGTTACTTTAATCAGCTATTAAATGTACATACAGAACAGGACATTGAGGAGGATAATTTACAGACAGCAGAATTGCTAGTCGCAGAACCAAGTGCATTAGAGGTTGAAATGGCGATTGAAAAATTGACGATGTATAAGGCATCAGGTTCAGATGAGATCCCAGCAGAACTGATAAAATCAGGGGGAGAAAAATTGATGGACAAGATACGCTGGTTGCTTAGTATAATTTGGGAAAAAGAAACTCTTCCAGATGAATGGAAGGAATCATTATTATCGTACCAATTTATAAGAAAGGAGACAAAACTGATTGCAACAACTACAGGGGCATCTCATTACTTTCAACTTCATACATAATTCTAACAAATATATTAGTAAGCAGACTTACTCCCTATATTGATGACATTATACGAGTAGGAGACCATCAATGTGCATTTAGAAGAAACAGGTCTACAACAGATCAGATTTTTAGTATAAGACAGATTTTAGAAAATAAATGGGAATATAATGGTACTGTACATCAACTGTATGTAGACTTCAAAAAAGCATATGATTCAATTAAGAGGGAGAAGTTATATAGTATCCTGCTGGAGTTCGGAATTCCTAAAAAGTTAGTTAGACTTATACGAATGTGTCTAAATGACACAAAGACTAGGGTGCGTGTAGGCAAACATTTTTCGGACACTTTTGAAATCCAGAATGGGTTGAAGCAAGGAGATGCACTATCTCCTCTACTATTTAATTTTGTACTAGAGCATGCCATTAAATCTTTAGAGAAAGAGGAAGGCTTACAATTCAATGATATTAATAAGCTGTTAGTTTATGCTGATGATGTAGTATTGTTGGCCGATAGCGAGGAGATACTAAAGGACAACACGCACACACTATTGAGGAACACTAAGAAATTAGGACTGGAAGTAAATATCAATAAAACTAAATATATGGTCACACGTAGAAATTCATTAAATAATGGAAATGGACAGCTAATGACAAATGAGGGAAATTTTGAGGAGGTGGCTGAATTCAAATACCTAGGAACAATAATCACAAGTAGGAATGAGATGCACAAGGAATTAAACATAGGCTGAATTCTGGAAATGCGTGCTATTATGCATTGCAGAGACTCTGGATGTCCCAATTCCTTTCAAAAAACGTTAAACTGAAAATATACAAAACTATTATTCTACCAGTTATATTATATGAGCGCGAAACATGGACTCTTACTTTAACGGAGGAAAGGAGATTACAAGTATTTGAGAAAAAATTACTTAGGAAAATGTTTGGACCAAAGAGAGATGAACAGACAGGTGAATGGAGAAGACTACATAACAATGAACTACATGGTCTTTATAGGAAGCCAGATATAATATGAACAGTTAAGTCTCGTAGACTGCGATGGGCAGGACATGTTGCACGTATTGGGAATGAAAGACTTGCATGGAAGCTTCTTATAGGAAAACCAGATGGAAAGCGCCCAGTTGGTAGACCAAGAATGAGGTGGGAGAATAACATTAACTATGATTTGAAGGAAGTATATTATACAGGGAATGATAGGAAACCTCAGGATAGGGATGTATGGAGAACTTATGTCCGCGTGGGCATGAACCTACGGGTTTGATAGTGCCAGTGAGTAAGTAAGTAAGTACTAGCTAATACTCGGCGTGCGTTGCTAAATGAAATATTAACGGTTAATTACATTGTATGGTATACGCTAAGAAAAACCAAACAGTTTTTTTCGTCAGTTTTTATTTCAGAATTCTGGTAAATCTCCAGTTATAATTGTCGGATTCCGCTCATTTTTGGTTAATACGTACTTCGGTTTAGTCTAATAGGATATGCTGAGTGTCGTTGTGAAACATCAAAAATTTTGTCTGTTAAGCTGTTTTTAAATTTTCACTTCAGGTGAAGTTCTGCAACTAATGGTTTTAGAGGGTAAAATTCTGAATTTAAACCATCGAGGGACCTACTCAAACACACAAAAGTTTCATAAAAATCGCTCCAGTCGTTTAGACAGTTTTTTTAATTTCGGATTTTAGGTAAAACTCCACTTCAAAATTGTCGGATTTCCCTCATTTTTAATAATATCTACCTCGATTTAATTTAATCGGATGTACTGAGTTTCGTTGTGAGACATCGACAATTGTGACAACTAGAACGAATTTTAAAATTTCACTTCAGATGAACTCTTACACCTTTTGGTTTTAGAGGATACAATATTGTGAACGTAAACCATCCAGGGACCCATTCAAACACACGCAAAATTGTCATAAAAATCGGTCCAGTCGTTTAGGAGTTCGGTGACAGACACGCACAGAAGAATTATACAGAATGATTCAAAAGATTGCGCACAAATTTCAAGAGCTTATAGAGGGGTCGAAATGCAACAACATTTGATTAGTAACTTGTGGTCTGGAAAGAAATCCTGAGTCAATAGGAGCCTGAGAATGACAGGATGGACAATGAATTATTTTGTGCACACACTTAAGCAAAACCAAAATTATTCACTAGTTTGGTTTTACATCACTAGGTGTTCAAAATTTCCTACCAAGACCATCACGCACCTCACGAACCTCATCAGATGCTGCAAGCATTCGGGCGAGAATTTCATCATGGTTTGGATCTGATGTCTCGTACTTGGTATGCCACACAAGAAAAAGTCATGAGGCATCAGATCAGGGGAGCGAGGTGGCCACGCAATTGGACCCTCCTTTCAGATTCAACGCCTGAGTTAAATGCCATTGAGTAAGTTACGCACTTGAGTGAAATGTGCTGGTGCTTCGTCTAATTGCATCTACATCTGACGACGCACGATAAGCGTTACATCCACTAACAGTTGTGGAAGAACTTCTTTGGCGAAGACATTGCACCTCACTCCATTCAAAGTTGGTGGCAGGAGGTACGGTCCGATTATGTGAGCATCATAAAATTATATCGGCCCATACATTCACTGGAAAACTATGTTGTTAGTGGTGTTGGAATGCAGCGTGGCGATTCTGCCGCGTCCAAACATGGCTGTTACGACAGTTAAAAACCCATCTCTGGTTAACTGTGCTTCATCTGTGATGCTTAAAATATTGGGCTCATTCTCACAACGGTCAACAATCCATTCACAAAACTGGAGTTGTCGTGGGAAATCATCCATATTCAAACCTTAAACTTTCTATGGACGATATGGGTGCAGCTGGTAGTCAAGTAGGATACGCCAAGCACTATTTTGGGACGCGACTTGCCGGGAGAAAATTTATATTTCAGGATCACAGAAGGACAGAAAGTCCTATCTGGATGAGTGATCAGCTCAATGCCAAGACCACCTCCGTGACAACATGAACATTTAAGAAAGACGGACCATGAGCTCACACATTCTCAGTAAAAAGTTGAATATTATACAAATGATTGTGATTGGCGGATGATGTTCGGGGTACCATTAGTCTTATAGGTAAAAAAAAATCAAGCAGGAAACTTGTCCCTACCGAGCATCGAAACTTACCCCGCTGCGTACTAGGTAACGACATTAAGTTAAGAAATAGCGGTGATCCATTGTGTACTGTATCAGGAGATTTAGGACTTTGTAAATATTATATTTATTAAATTTATTATATTTATTAAATAGTATATTCCTGGAGTAACTAGGAACTGGCAATAATCTCATAGCATAAATTTTAAGAACCACGCTGATAGCCTCTAATCTCCAACTTAAGAAATCATTTATATGGCAATCACCAAATCCTTGTTCTTGAATTTCCCCTTCTTTCAGAACTGACCTTTCTCATATATTCTGGTTCCATCTTGTTCTGTGCCTATTGTATAAATTAATATAGGCTATATATATATATATATATATATATATATATATATATATATATAAATAAAATGTCTATAATAATATATAAAGTTTTTGTATTGTTTCTCTATTGTAAAGCATACTTCTTCATTTTTAGCAACCCCATTTGGGTAAGTTTGTTAAGTAAAAAAAAGTATCAATAATGAAGATATATATTGTCAAGGCAATTATTTTAAGAAATTATTGACTATAAGGTGGCTCCGTGGAGCAAGCAGTTAGACACTCGCATCTCACCGCTAGGGTCCAAAGATCGAGACTCGGTCGGTTCATAGGGTTTCGTGGTGGACCAAACGGAGCTTGGACTCGTTTTTCTCGGATGTTTCTCTCGTTTTCCCATGCCACAATTTCATTCCACCATTTCTCCATACTCATCTAATCCGTTAAGTTTCATTTCGTTCATCTGTCCCCCGTGATGGTGCGTCACGCGTGGTCGGCCATTACCCTTGTCATTCACAGAACTCTATATAGGGAGACTTCGTCTCATCTCATCTCTGGACCGGAGCTTGAGTTGGATACAAGTTAAGGATATTTATTTTTTATTGACTAGAGGTCTAGAAATAAAAATATTTGTAAAACTGATAACATGTAAAATTTCCAACGAATAATTTAATTGTAATACATTTAATTCTGTTGGCCGACGTTCATTGTTGGATATTTTAAAATATTAAGTTAAAACTATGATTTTTTTGTCTAATGCCACCAGGTTGTCTTTTATGACTCCCCTAAACATTGACAAAATTACGTTACCCCGATGATATGATAATAAATGCTGATGAAGCGCCAGGAGAGTTCACCTAAACTTAACCTAAATTCCAGATCATGGGCAACTACATGAATAATTCCCTTTATGGAAAAATTCCTATGGTTTGACCCGGAATCGAACCCGGAACCTCATGAAAAGTAGTCAGGAACGCTGACCACTAGCCCAAGGCTAAAATAAAACAGAATTTAAAGCTACAGCCAATTAAAATAATGACGTAATTCACGCGATGTGATGAATTATTTGAATACTTACTCTGTAATGAATTGTCAAGTTGTAAGATCGTAACTCCCGAGTTGGTGCCAGACAGTTAACAATAGGTATAGACCTGGAGTAAAGGACTCTGTCGTATTCTAATATTATATGAACAGAAGAAAGATAGAAATTGAAATATAGTTAAATATTTTCAAGTTCCTTAGAAAATTAGTACTTTTAAAATCCATGGTGAATCCCAGTTGAAGTTATGACGTAAAATATTAAAATTCTAAAACGTGTACGTGATACATCAGTATTTCTGTTTAAAAACTTCGTTGGACAATTAAAACAAGTTTTAAATATTTGACGAAGTTTTTAGACACAAGTTAATTTTACTTGATT
Organism: Diploptera punctata; assembly: GCA_030220185.1. Lineage (NCBI taxonomy): Eukaryota > Metazoa > Arthropoda > Insecta > Blattodea > Blaberidae > Diploptera > Diploptera punctata. The sequence goes on along the minus strand of JASPKZ010007283.1, from coordinate 1,179,543 downwards.
ATTTAACTCATGCCCCAAATGGGAGTCAATGATTTCTGTTTTACAAACAATCAGAGTCGTGTTTCACGAAATATTTATCAGTGTTATATATGCCATATTCCGTCCGAGTTTCCAATAAATAGTACATTGAATAATAAAGCCCACAAACAAACAAAATTAAAATTTTATAAAACAATGGATGTCCCTGTCCTTTTGTATGGGAGTGAATCTTGGATTACCACTACAAACAAGAAAGTAAAATCTAAGCATCCGAGATGAAATTTTTAAGAAGAGTAAAAGGCAGCACTAGAATGGACCAGATAATAAACGAGGATATCCGTGAAGAACTGCAGATCTACTCCATAAAAGAAAAGATATTTAACAACAAGATACAGTAGAAAGAACATGTAGAAAAGAATGGAAGAAAGTAGATTACCAAATAAAATCTTCCATTATTTTCCAAGAGGAAGAAAAGATGTCGGACGTCCTCGGAAGAGATGGTCTTAGATCTATTAGTGAAGACGGAACAGGCAACTCTTGCCTAAACTAGGAAGTGAAGAAGAAGAAGATATATATCATATTAAAGAAAGCTCCCCCTCTTTAATATTCTGAACAGGTACCATTATTTTGCAGTGATTGAGCCTATAAGAAATACGGCTACCAGATTGTATATATAGTGCATAGATGTCAACACATAGCGCTTGCATGAGTTAATATAAAAACATTTGTAGCAATATATTATACCAGCAAAAAAAGAAACCACTGTTTTCATTCTCTTAAATGTATTTTTCCCAGGTAATAATCCAGAAAAATATAATTGTCATATTTACATCATACGACATCAGAAATGAATTGATATACAGTTTGATGTGTTTCATTTCTCTCCACTAGAGAGCATTCTTACAATATTGCGTTCCTTTGGGAATAAATAGTATGATCTGGTTGCAGTGATAAACAAAAGAAGCAGATGAAGAGTACCTATCGTTTCTCATTTGTTTTCAAACATCGCCGTTTACATTAAATATATAAATATTTCAAAATAACTATAGTTAAATATTGATTTGTGAGTAAACAGCTTAATTTTATTCGTTAAATAGTCCTAACAAATGCCACTCTTGATTTCCAAATTCTCTAGATAAATTGGAAATCACTCGTGGCATTACTTATGAGAATGACTGATGTATGAGGTTCTCATTTTAACATTTTTAAATTTTACTTCGAAGATATTAAGTGAGTAAATCATATAATGTAAGAATATAGTGACACGTTAACAATTAGGTCGACAATCGTATTTTGAACATAGGTTAATAGGGTAACTATCATTTACAATGATTTTTACGTGTTTTCTAACGATTAATTAAATGCATTTATTATTACGATATTAAACTACATATGTACCATGAAGACGTGACACCAATATTGATTTTAACGAATATTCTATGCAGCCAACAAAGACTAAGTACGTGTTCCAGAGTAGCCAACATAGATTATGTAATAATTAAGTTTACACATATATTTCATAATTTCAGGTTAAAGTACTTAATTGCGTTAAGTTAGCTTTTAGCTTGGTTGACAACGAGAGTTCACATATTGTCTATATGTTGGCAGTATCCCGTGATTCCATAGTGTAAACCACTTCGCATATGCTGGAGCATGCGCATGGTTTATGGTTGGGACTAGAATTTTTTTTCCTGTCACATGTTCGAAAGTATATAATAAATATTGTCCTCAACTCGTGTCCAACTCAGGGTCGGGTCGAGGGATGAGATGAGATGAACATATATATATATATATATATATAGATAGAGAGAGAGAGAGAGAGAGAGAGAGAGAGAGAGAGATAGAGAGAGAGAAAGAGCGAGCGAGAGAGAGAGACGTCTATGAATGACAAGGGTGCCAGCCGACCACAGCTGACGCACCATCACAGGGGTAGATGTGCGAAATGATATTAAATGGATGAGATGAGTATGCAGAAAAATTGGAATTAAATTGTGGAGGGGAAAACAGGAGAAAGTCCCGAGAAAAACATACCCAAACTCCGTTTCGTCCACCACCAAACCCACATGGAGTGACCGAGACTCGATCTCGGGACCCCAGTGGTCAGCGCTTGCGCCACGGAGGCGCCATGTTTCCTAATATTATTTTAAGTGAAATGTTATAATTACAAGTGGCCAGGAGTAGGTAGTCAGGAATCAGGAAGCTTTGCATTATACTATGGGGGTGCAGAAAGACCTGCATTTGGAACGGGTTTTTTAGTCAGAAGGAGGATACTATCCGCTATCCGAGATATTAAGTTTGTTAGTGATAGGATATCATACATAATTCTAAAGGGTAAACGACATGATTTTATAATTGTAAATGTACATGCCCCCACAGAAGATAAAGATGACAAGATCAAGGATGAGTTCTATGAAGAATTAGAATGCTTATTTGATAGCCTTTCACAATATCATATGAAAATTGTCTTAGGAGATTTTAATGCAAAAGTGGGGCGGGAAGATATATTCAAACCAACAATAGGCAAATTCAGTCTTCATGAAGATAGTAACGACAACGGGGTTAGATTAGTCACATTTGCCACATCAAAGAATCTCATTGTTAAGAGCACAACATTTCAGCATAAGGATATTCATAAATACACCTGGACGTCTCCAGATGGAGAAACTCGGAACCAGATAGATCATGTATTAGTGGATAAACGCTGGCACAGTAGCATCATTGATGTTAGATCAGTTAGAGGGACAGACTGCAATTCGGATCATCATCTGGTCAGAGTGAAAATCAGACAACGGCTATCGCTTATGAGAGGAACAAACGCTACAGATGATTCTGTAAAATATGAATTAAAAAACTTGAAAAATGATGAAATGCGGCAAGAATACCAAATCAAAATTGCTAATAGATTTGAAGTACTGGAATCTTCAGATGACAATGTGGCAAACGAAGAAGAAACTGATATAAATAAAGAATGGGAGGCTATAAGAGATACTATTAAATTGTCAGCATCAGAAAGCATTGGTTGTTTAAAAAAGAGGCAAAACAAGAAATGGTTTGATGAGGAATGTGCCGACATTGTAAAGAAAAGAAAGCTAGCAAAAATGAAATGGTTACACGAGCCAAATGAGGTAAATTTAGAGCAATTGGGTAGTGTTAGACGGGAAACCACCAAGTTACTAAAGAGTAAAAAGAGGGAATATTTGAGAGAGAAGATTAATGATCTTGAAATGAACGCAAAAAATAGGAACATTAGAGAATTATATCAGGGAATTAGTATAGAGAAGAAAGGGTTTCAGGCTAGAACAAACATAATTCGGAATGAAAATGGGGATATGATTGCAGATTCTAAGAGTATATTAAATAGATGGAAAAGTTACTTTAATCAGCTATTAAATGTACATACAGAACAAGACATTGAGGAGGATAAGTTACAGACAGCAGAAATGCTAGTCACAGAGCCAAGTGCATTAGAGGTTGAAATGGCAATTGAAAAATTGAAGATGTATAAAGCATCAGGTTCAGATGAGATCCCAGCAGAACTGATAAAATCAGGGGGAGAAAAATTGATAGACAAGATACGTTGGTTGCTTAGTATGATTTGGGAAAAAGAAGCTCTTCCAGATGAATGGAAGGAATCAATTATTGTACCAATTTATAAGAAAGGAGATAAAACTGATTGCAACAACTACAGGGGCATCTCATTACTTTCAACTTCGTACAAAATTCTAACAAATATATTAGTAAGCAGACTTACTCCCTATATTGATGACATTCTAGGAGATCATCAATGTGCATTTAGAAGAAACAGGTCTACAACAGATCAGATTTTTAGTATAAGACAGATTTTAGAAAATAAATGGGAATATAATGGTACTGTACATCAACTATATGTAGACTTCAAAAAGCATATGATTCAATTAAGAGGGAGAAGTTATATAGTATCCTGCTGGAGTTCGGAATTCCTAAAAAGTTAGTTAGACTTATACGAATGTGTCTAAATGGCACAAAGAGTAGGGTGCGTGTAGGCAAACAGTTTTCAGACACTTTTGAAATCCAGAATGGGTTGAAGCAAGGAGATGCACTATCTCCTCTACTATTTAATTTTGTACTAGAGCATGCCATTAAATCTTTAGAGAATGAGGAAGGCTTACAACTGAATGGTATTAATAAGCTGTTAGTTTATGCTGATGATGTAGTACTACTGGCCGATAGCGAGGAGATACTAAAGGCCAACACGCACACACTATTGAGTAACACTAAGAAATTGGGACTGGAAGTAAATATCAATAAAACTAAATATATGGTCACACGTAGAAATTCAGTATATAATGGAAATGGACAGCTAAGGACAAATGAGGGAAATTTTGAGGAAGTGGCTGAATTCAAATACCTAGGAACAATAATCACAAATAGGAATGAGATGCACAAAGAAATTAAACATAGGCTCAATTCTGGAAATGCGTGCTATTATGCATTACAGAGACTTTTGATGTCCCAACTCCTTTCAAAAAACGTTAAGCTGAAAATATATAAAACTATTATTCTACCAGTTATATTATATGGGTGCGAAACATGGACTCTTACTTTAAGGGAGGAAAGGAGATTGCGAGTATTTGAGAATAAAGTTCTTAGGAAAATTTTTGGACCAAAGAGAGATGAACAGACAGGTGAATGGAGAAGACTACATAACAATGAACTACATGGTCTTTATAGGAAGCCAGATATAATAAGAACTGTTAAGTCTCGTAGACTGCGATGGGCAGGACATGTTGCACGTATGGGGAATGAAAGACGTGCATGGAAGCTTCTTGTAGGAAAGCCAGAAGGAAAACGCCCAGTTGGTAGACCTAGAATGAGGTGGGAGAACAACATTAACTATGATTTGAGGGAAGTAGATTATACAGGGAATGATTGGAAAGCATTGGCTCGGGATAGGGATGTATGGAGAGCTTATGTCTGCGCGGCCATGAACCTACGGGTTCGATAGTGCCAGTGAGTAAGTAAGTAAGTAAGTAAGTAAGTTATAATTACAAGTGAATATGATATCTCTATGATTATTTAATATTGATAATGTTTTACGAAATTAGTAGTAAGTTAATTGAACAGTGTCGTCAATCCAAGATCTCACTGGAAATTAGGAGAGTTATTAAAGAAATAAATAGTAAATTCTTTGTGTTAATTGATAATTTTATTTCTAGAAGCCTTCAGAAGTCCTTTCGAGACAGTTCTACCTGAGTGAATGCTAATCTAACCTCATGGTGACAACGTGGGAACACACTTTCTCCTTCATATGAATCACGTCACAAGGCACTTTCCGGCTTTATAACTAGCAACGAAATCCGGCTCAACTAAGTAACTCACTGGCAATATCAAACTCATAGGTTCATAATCGGGCAGACATAAGCTCTCGAAACATCCCCATTCTGAGCTATTTTTTTTCCCAATTCTCCCTTTTATAATTTATTTGCTTCAAATCACGGTTGATGTTATTCTCCCATCTCATTCTTGGCCTACCTACTGGAAGCTTTCCCTCTAGTTTTCTTCAAAGCAGTTTTCATGCCACTCTTTGAAAATATTAGATCGCAGCAAAAGGGACGGATTCGAGCAACTATCCACAAAACAGGGAAAATTCAAAAATGAAACATTGAATGAGTAATTTAAAAGCATTCTAGTTAATTTTAGTGGTTTGATAGTTCATGAGTTAATAGCAGAGCTGGAAAATGATACTTAGTCTGAGGATGAAGAAATACAACAGTTTTTTTATAGAGCCACCGGAAACAAATGTTATTTCCGATGAAGATTCTGCTGATGAAGATGAAGGGATTTTTAGATAATTTGAGTGGAAGGTTCAGAAGTTGTGTTTTCAATTCAGACGCGTATTGAAGATGATGAAGAAGATGCACTGGAAGAAATGGATGTACAAGGTCCATCTAAGAAAGTAAACGACATGTTTGGAGAAAAGAAGGGGAAGTGGACACAGAATTTATAAAGAGTACGCGTGTTATATTCCCGGGGGGAAATTATTCTAAGTACAGATAATTATCTCCTGTTGAACTATTTGAGATTTTCGTTGACTATGTAATTTATGATATGGTAATAAGTCAAATTCAGAAATATGCTTTGTTCAAGAACATGTCAGATCCTCAAATGCAAAACAGAGAGTTAAACTGTTTTTAATTTGGTTCTTCTCCAAGAGGTGCTGGGCGGTCAGCTGCATCAAAACAGAGTCACAGCCAGAACAGAATATCTGACACATTTAGGTTTTGATGGAATTGACACATTGTTATCGAGATTCCGGGAAATAAGAGGACAGGATGTGCAGCAGAAAACTTCATCCGTTGGGTACAGCCTACGCAAAATGCAATGTAGGCCTCTTTGTCCCATGTGTTTTCAACTTAAACACAAACAAATACTAAAATAGTATAATTAAATGTAAACATGTGTGGAAATAATAAAACAATGTTCTGTTTCAAGGAATTTTGTATTTGTCGCATTTGTTAAATTTTGATATCGTGAAAGCCTAACTTGACCGTAGGGTCACACTCAATATTTCGAAGGGCATATATCCTAGATGATCTACATGAGTTTGTGTTCTAATAGGTCATTATAACGTGTCCATAAATACAATTGATAAAAGGGAAACAAAAAAGAGCAGGCTTTGAAAAGACCCCATCAGAAGTGAAGATGCACGAAAACAATTGTAAATTACTCCCTCCTAGATAAAGGTAAAACTTACAGAACAAATTTATTTCATCATTTAGATAGAATGGATGAAAACCTATTACCCTAAAGAGCCTGGAAATATCACCTGTAGAAATCCCAAGAAAGATCAAGAAGGCGGTGGAATGACGAACCGGAACAGACCAGAAGGCTTATGCCGTGAAGAAGAAGAAGAAGATGATGATGGTGATAATAAATATTATTTAGATTAGGCTTTTAAAGAGAATTCTTTTGGACAACAAAATTGGAACATATAAAAATTTCTTCTTTAAATAGTGCAAATAAAGTAGCATTTTACAAAAGTACAAATACAACTGAAGTGTAATTTATTAGTATATGTACTGTGTTTATTGTTTAATATTTATGGTCTATGTGTGTTATCAAGTACATTAATAATCTTCTTCTTCTTCTTCCTTTCACGGTTTGACCGATTGACCTGTTTCGGCTTTACTGTCTTGGTCGTCCAGGATCTTGTCGTCCTCTTGGTTTATATGACAATTATTTTCCGTATTCTCCAATCGTCCATTCTTTCCAAATGATCCTTCCTATTATGTAAATTCAAAATTGACAAAAATGAGGAAAGGAAGAAAATTAATTGATACATAGAAATAAAAAGATGGTTAAAAATAATCTGTCAAAAGTCGAAGAAAGAAGTGAAAAATTGAAAACAGTTGAAATAGCTAGTGGTAGTGTCGTGCGGGAGATAGAAATATCTAATGCTATGAATATAAGTAATAACAGTGATAGACAAGGTGAAAGTTTTATAAACTAAAAAAAAAAATATTAAAAATAACAGTAGTAAAGCAGATAATTTGTAGAGTGAAATTTAGATATCTTTGTGGGCACGAGTATTGCTCAAAAAAGTGAAAGAACATTATTTCAGGTTATGACAAAATATAAATAATTTCGGGAAAGAAACAGAAGAATGGAACGATGAAATAAAAGCTCAGAATAGTAAATCCATACACCCATAGTAATTCTGCCCAAAGGCAGGTCCTTCACTGCAATCATAGCATTTGCATGCTGTGCTTGCAGCTTTACTAGGGAATTGTAGGTGTGGTAGCTTCTCGTTACGTTCCACACCGGTGAAGGATGACGATGATGATGGTGATAATGATAAGGATGATGATGATGATGATGGCCATATGGTTCGGGGACCCTTTGGGTCTTAAAGTTTTCCTGATATTTGTCTTACAGGTGAGGAAAAACCCCGATAAAAACCCGGGCCCGCTGCGTGACAAGGCAGCACGCTACCTCGAGATCACAGCGGTGGACGAATAGTAAGTATAGGAATGAAATGGTAAATTATAGTTCCAAATTAGAAAATCTTAGAATGTGAAATAATAAATTCAGGATTAGAACAAAGCACAGAGAATACCCGAACGGAAATAAATATAGGGAGTATAAAAGATTACGAATGGGATTGAGAATAGAGTTCGTAGGAACGTTTTTGGACCAAATAGAGATGAACAGTCAAGTGAAAGGAGAATATTACATAACTTTTAGATACATGATATTTATGGGAAGAATAGTTAAGAATTGTACACTTGGATGTGACGAGTAGGGAATGAAACTCCTAATAGGAAAACCTGGGGAGAACGCTAGATCAAGAGTGAATGGGAGAATAACATTAACCATTACTTGAGGGAGGTACATTGTACAGGGGATGATTGGAAAATGCTGGTTCAGAATAAGGATGTACATAGAGTTTATGACTGAGTGGCCATAAATTTGTGTATTCTACAGTGATAATGTGTTAGTTTTAGTGTCAGAGTAGGAAATCTGACTGATTAGAAAATGGGATAATTTAAAGTAAAATAATGAAGATATGAGTCCAAAGAATATAGCAAAATATCTTATCAAAAGATGCATAACTTGTATGAAACACGTGATTGCAGGATAGTTAAATTCACGTAAATAATTGAGGAAAACGCTGAAAAAAATAATTAATGATTTTCAGAAATCTTTAAATAAGGAAGTATAATTTAATAATTGTATTGTATAGTAAGCCTATGTCTTCCCTTTACAGACATTTAGGCGCTCTCCCCCTACAGGGAAGAATTTGAACCATACTAATTTAGTACACTTGTTTTCGCATAGATGTAATTTTGAGTGCTCCGTGGTCAGCGTTCCGCCTCATACTGACATCTAGGAAACCAAGGTAGTACTAGGATGGGAAAATTCGGTAAATTTTGCTTAGAGGCCTTTTCATTCAGGCTTAAGGATTTTTTACGAGCCTGAAAATCTTTAGACTCGGGACCCACGGCTTAAAGTCCCTCCCGGAGGACTTGCTCCTTGGATTTTTCCGTCCTAAAAAAAATTCGATGCCCCGGCCGGGTTTGAACCCGCGATATAATTTAATAATGAAAGAGTAAAAAAAGTTCAGAGATATAAGTATTTGTGTTGAGAGATATGCAGGAAAAAATAAAGCACACCGTTATCGTTTTTAGTGGCCGTGCGTCACACAACTGGAACAAATACACAACAATTATTATTCTAACAATGTGTAATTTATTAGAACGCGATGTGAAGATGTTTTACAAAACAGACGAGCTACGCCTTGCGTCGTCCAGCTATAAAAATATTACCCCTCCTTAATTATGCATTGCCGGCTGTTGAGGAGATTTACCTGACATAACTCATACCAAAACACTCACTAGCTTCAATTCTATACAATTATTTTAATACTAGTTGAACACCCGACGACCTGGGTATTTATTTATTCCAACCTTCTTCTCAACAATCAGCTTAACGGCCCACAAAACTATCGCTCATTTTAGACACTTTATTTATCCCTCCCTCACACTCCCTAGGGGTGCTAGAGGTCAAACGTAGGTTTAAATATCATCGGAAATCTCATAGATACTTAATAATCGTGGAAACAATGGATACGACACTAACAAGATTATTTTGGTCATTTTATTATTCACCCCTTGTCACATCCACTACAGTTTTAGCAGTTAGGTATCAATCTTGGGCTTAAATATTGTCGGAAATGTCGCCAAATAGTCTAGCGGCCAAGAGAACTATGGATTGGACAATAATATATGCCAATTAGGATATTTTATTTTACTCTTCTCGTAAACCACTTCGATAGGGCCGAACATTCACTTTAATGATATCGAGACTATCTCTCAACAGCTCAGATATGATGAAACACTACTGATTCGATAATAATATTGAACGTTTCCGATTTTTATTACTATTAGACTTATTATTATTATTATTATTATTATTATTATTATTATTATATTATTATTATTATTATTATTATCATTATTCAGTATTATATTTTGTGAGATACAGACAACTAGCATGGTATGGTCATATACGTAGAATGCCAGAGACAAGATTATGTACCTGGGAAAGGAAAGAGACGTCGATCTAGATTTAAATGGAAGGATGATATAAGAAATGGTATGAGGGAGTTAGGTCTGGAAGAATTGGAGTGGGAAGATAGAGAAGAATGGAGAAAGAAGATAAAATTTAATAAGCTTTGGGCACAGAAGACGTTTTATTCCATTGTAAACCTCTTTATAAATAATAATAATAATAATAATAATAATAATAATAATAATAATAATAATAATAATAATAATAATAATAATAATACTAATAATAATAATAATAATAATAATTATTATTATTATTATTATTATTATTATTATTATTATTATTATTACATGTCACAAATAAGGAAATTAGAAACATAATGGAAGCAGAAGAAAGCATAATTGAAAGAATTGCAGAGAAGGAATTAAAGCGGTTAGGACATGTCTTAAGAATGGAAGATGAGCGATGGCAAAAGCAACTATATGAATGGCATCCGAACAGAAAGAATAAAAGAGGGAGACCAAGGTTAACATGGGAGGAAAACATGAATACAGTAATGAAAGCTGAGAGGGCTACGCATCGAAGATGCCCAAGACCGTAGGCCTTGGAGGTGAAGGTTTGGCCCCGGAAGGACGACAGCAGCTGTAGCTGTTGTAAAAACCCGAAGATAGATAGATAGATTATTATTATTATTATTATTATTATTATTATTATTATTATTATTATTATTATACTTACTTACTTACTTACTTACTTACTTACTCACTGGCACTATCGAACCCGTAGGTTCATGGCCACAAGGAACATAATCTATCCATACATCCCTATCCTGAGCTAATGCTTTCCAATCATTCCCTGTATAATCTACTTCCCTCAAATCATAGTTAATGTTATTCTCCCACCTCATTCTTGGTCTACCAACTGGGCGTTTTCCCTCCGGCTTTCCTACAAGAAGCTTCCATGCATCTCTTTCATTCCCCATACGCGCAACATGTCCTGCCCATCGCAGTCTACGATACTTAACTGTTCTTATTATATCTGACTTCCTATAAAGACCATATAGTTCATTGTTTTTTGGTCTTCTCCATTCACCTGTTTGTACATCTCTCTTTGGTCCAAAAATTTTCCTAAGAACTGTATTCTCAAAAACTCGTAATCTCATTTCCTCCCTTAAAGTAAGAGTCCATGTTTCGCACCCATATAATATAACTGGTGGAATAATAGTTTTATATATTTTCAGTTTAACGTTTTTTGAAAGGAGTTGGGACATCAAAAGTCTCTGCAATGCATAATAGCATTCATTTCCAGAATTGAGCCTATGTTTAATTTCTTTGTGCATCTCATTTCTATTTGTCATTATTGTTCCTAGGTATTTGAATTCAGCCACTTCCTCAAATTTACCTTCATTTGTCATTAGCTGCCCATTTCCATTACCTATATAATGAATTTGTATGTGTGACTAAATATTTAGTTTTATTGATATTTACTTCCAGTCCTAATTTGTTAGTGTTACTCAATAGTGTGTGCGTGTTGTCCTTTAGTATCTTCTCGCTATCGGCCAATAGTACTGAATCATCAGCATAAACTAACAACTTATTAATACCATTGAGTTGTAAGCCTTCCTCATTCTCTAAAGATTTAATGGCATGCTCTAGTACAAAATTAAATAGTAGAGGAGATAGTGCATCTCCTTGCTTCAACCCATTCTGGATTTCAAAAGTGTCCGAAAATTGTTTGCCTACACGCACCCTACTCTTTGTGCCATTTAGACACATTCGTATAAGTCTAACTAACCTTTTAGGAACAAATCAATGGGAATCATTAATAGAGTTTTAAAATCTTCATTAGTGCAAAATTCAACTCATACTCGTCTTTATCAAATAATGGCTCGACCAGTCCTATGTTAAGGGAGTGAAGCGTGGACTATAAGGACGAGAGATGAAAACAGGCTAACAGCTTGAAATTTATGCGCCGAACAGCTGGCTACACCAAATGGGATCGAAAGAAAAATGTAGAAATCCTTCAAGAACTTAATGTGTCACCAATACTGGACTACATCTCCAGATATCAGCTAAACTGGAAGGAATATGTCTCAAGAATGGCTATATCCAAGATCCCCAAGGCAATAATGAACTACTGTCCAAATGGGAAACGGTCACTTGGTCGACCTATGAAAAGATGGCACGAAAACCGCTTTCTCAGGCCGTAACAGTTCTACTAGGACTAATACCTGGCAGGATGATGATGATTATTATTGAGGCAAGGAGATTACAAGTATTTGAGAATAAAGTACTTAGGAAAATGTTTGGACCAAAGACAGATGAACAAACAGGCGAATGGAGAAGACACATAACAATGAACTACATGGTCTTTATAGGAAGTCAGATATAATAAGAACAGTTAAGTCTCGTAGACTACGATGGGAAGGACATGTTGCACGTATGGGGAATGAAAGACTTGCATGGAAGCTTCTTGTAGGAAAGCCAGAGGGAAAACGCCCAGTTGATAGATCAAGACTGAGGTGGGAGAATAACATTAACTATGATTTGAGGGAAGTAGATTATACAAGGAATGATTGGAAAGCATTAGCTCAGGATAGGGATGTATGGAGAGCTTATGTCCGCGCGGCCATGAACCTACGGGTTCGATAGTGCCAGTGAGTAAGTATTATCATTATTATTATTATTATTATTATTATTATTATTATTATTATTATCATTATCATTATCATTATTATTATTATTATTATTATTATTATTATTATTATTATTATTATTATTACTATTATTCATAGAAAAAAAAGTACACTACTAAAATACTAATTGAATAGGCCTATACAAAATGGAATTTAATAGAAGACGACAAATGCTTCCTTCCTACAAAATTAAAACAAATACTTGTACAGACTCTTATAATGTCACACTTCGACTACTGCGACATATTACTGACTAATCTGACAACTGATCTATCTGACAGACTACAGCGTGCTCATAATGCGTGCATTCGATTTATATTCAATCTCCGTCGTTATGACCACGTGTCTCCTTCATTTCAGGCCTTATCATGGCTACGCCTAAATGACAGAAGAACTTTGCATTCACATACCTTACTATTCCAAATTCTGCACACATATTTACCAACTTATTTAACAACACGTTTTCAACATTTATCGGCTCATCACAATTTAGGAACAAGATCACAAGACTCTTCTTTACTTTTGATACCACAACACAGGACCTGTCTGTACTCTGAATCTTACACAATATCTATCGCTAGAGCATGGAACTCACTTCCCAGTCATGTCAGGGACTGTCAATCGCTATCATTATTTAAATCCAAATTAACTGATATTTTAAGTTCGACACAATGAAAACATTAACTACATAACAACTAGATAGAGCATTCTATTAATAATCATGTAGGAAGCTACTTACTTTATTTTATATCATTTTAATTTTATTATATTCTATGTTTTTGTTAGCATTAGCTAGTATTAGATCCATCATCATTGTATTTTGTTTAGTCTGTATTTTAATATCTTAAAATTGTAATATGTACGTAATTTTTGTATAATTTTACTATTCGCTGGTTGAGTGGAAGAGAAGGCCTTATGGCCTTAACTCTGCCAGCTAAAATAAATTATTATTATTATTATTATTATTATTCATCATCATCATCATAGTACATTCACGAATTTAGGCCATTTGTTGACCTGTTTCGGCCTCAAGAGAAACACCATCCAGAAGTCTTTTGAGTGGACGTCCTGGTCTTCTTCTTCCTGCAGGTTGATATTTATTATTATTAAAATGCTACGGCAACGGACCATGAATATAGGGACTTGGAATATTCAGGAAATAAGACGTACAAAGTCGGGAATACGAGCTACAGAGATTTATTCAACACAGCATCATGTGAAGCAAAATCTTTCACTCAGACTCCTAGATTAAGAAATTAAAATAATGAATTAACTAGGACGAGTATTATTATAATGTTATATTGGATGAAATAATCATCGCAGATATATGAAACGTATATGGAATCAAATCGTGAGAACACGAGGGATTCGATTTTTATATCATTAAATAAAAATAAATTGAATTAAAGAAGTTGATAGTATCCCGAATAAACGATCAGTTAGTTATTAAGGAAACCATTTAACATGTACATGGCACGGCATTTGTCAAGCGACAGGGATTTGAATCGGCCACAAAAAAGTTAACATTTGAAGAAATCTATTGTACTAGCGGATTACCGGACATTTCTTTGTAGACCTGCAATCTACGATCTTAAACCGAGCTTCGCTGACAGGTCATGAACAAAGAAATGATGTATGGCTTGGAAACTACAGCGTGAAGTAAACAACTCATTATAGGATCCAGACAAACCGCGAGAACGCGAAGCCAAGCAAACAAGCTGGAAAAAGTCACTGACCTAAAGAAAGTTATATAATAAATTTAGACCGGGATTCCCCAGGGTACGAACTTTCGGCAGGACTGTATTTTGGGATGGGAGTAATTATTCTTCCAGAAAACATGGTGGATCCTTGTCCAATCGAAAGACGGCAATCCCTTCTTTGGTACTAAGGAATCGTTGTCAACCAATATAGAAAAGGGTTATATCACGACAAGGTAATGACCTCATGACGACACGAGTACAGAGAGAGGGTAAGCGAAGTTTTCCTTGTACCCAATAAAATTATGTTAAGTTAGTTCTGCGTAACTCATTGGGGCGGGAGTTCTCCGCAGCGCACATATAAAAGATAATTCCGAGTTCTATGTAAGTCATCGGGGCAGGAATTCTCCACAGACCCCAGATAAAAGATAGTTCTACGTTCCGAGTTCTGCGTAGCTCACTGAGGCGGGAGTCGGGACTGCCTCACCGACATGGCCATCAATTAGCAAAATACAAACATAACTTCACTTATAAATTATTCAGTCGAGATTCCATCTGGATTCTAAATGCGTTACTGCGGTCAATACCTTATCCGACATTAAATGTGTCTACAATTACACGTGTATCCAGTGTGCTTAGATTAATAAAGCCTATTTATTAAAATTCATCTCGCGTAGGCTTGCGCCGGCCAGCTCCTTGCTTATCCCTGTAGAAAAGAACCTCAGCTCTACCAATTTCCAACCTGAGCAACCTAAGTTCTCATACATGGAGAATTCCTTCCGATACTCCTGGCGCCCAAACATCCTTTATTAACCTTGTAATTGAATTACCCTTAATTAATACCCTCTTACATGTTAACAAAAACCAAAACCGAAACGATGTAGTTCTGAAATCCAGGGATCTTATACACAATTTTTATTGCGGGGTATCAAAATACCAAAGGACAAAAAGAGGAATCTCAATATTGATTAAGACGAAATACAAGAAGTGAACACTAATTGGGAAGGAGAACATAATTAAAATTAACATAGATTTGTTTCGAGGAAATTTAGTTTAGTAGGGATAATTGAAGATAAGTGTATTTTGAAAAAAATGTTTTTTTAGACATTCAACAATGTTTTGACCTTAGTTGGAAAATCCAGATGAATTGTATTGGCTGGAGATTTAAATGGTCGGGTAAGGAGTGTAGTAGTAGGTCGATTTGGAGAGACAAACATAAGTGATAAAGGAAAAAGAGTAACAGATTTCTGTGAGCTACATACCTTACAAATTGTGAATGAATTTTATGAACATAAAGATATACATAAATTTACATGGCATGATGATACAGTATAGACAAAAACTAACCCTTGATTATATTATTAGAAGACAAAGCACAAAGGTATAGATTCAAGATGTTCGAGCATTTAGAGAGCCCAATTGTGGGAGTGGCCACTCAGTGGTTAAGTCAAAACCTTAATTAATTTTTGTAATAATAAAAGCATAGGCGACGAAGTTAAATTGAAAAGAAATTTTAAAAAATCCGGATAATATTTTAGAAGTACTGATAGGCGAGAACACTCTATGCGAAAAAGTAATAGAATCAGAATTTGTAAATTTGGATGATCAGTATCAGTATACTGTAAATAATACTCATTTGCAACTGAACAGTTGTTAGGAGGAAAAATAATGATGATAAGAAAATGTATTACTGGAATGAAGATATTAAAAAAAATATTCAGGATAAAATAAATATTTACTATAAAAGAATGAACAAATATATATATATATATATAATATCGGGCACGCCGTAGCGTAGTGGTTTAGGTACTGCGCTACAAGCAGGAAGGTCGAAGGTTCAAGTCCCGGGGGGGGTCAGGATTTTTAAATCCCTGCCGTCACGCAGGCTCACATCAAGTGCCGATTGTCTAAAAAAAGTGGGAGCCTTAATCTCCCACTACCCCAAGGGCTTCCAGAGGCCTGTAGTGGGAATACTTTTATATATATATATATATATATATATATATATATATATAGAGAGAGAGAGAGAGAGAGAGAGAGAGAGAGAGAGTTCCAAGAAAGATGAAGATTATCAAAGTTATAACATACTTAAACGTAAGGTTAAAGCAGAAGTCAGGAAACATAAAAAAGAAACGTGGAATAGGGTAGGCCTATGTGGAGAAATCGAGCATAAAGTAGGCTATTCAAAGTCAGTCCAAGGATGGAGGACAATTGCAAACATGTGAAATGATAATATGACAAATAGTTTTAATTTAGTACCAATGAAAATTTTTCAGGAATATTTTAAAATGCTTTTAACAAAAACTAAGAGAGAATTTACAGATTATGCTACACTGGATAACGGAAAGGGTGACTTAAAAGAACTTATAACAGAAGAGGAGGTAAGAAACGTGTTGAGAACAGCAAAAAATGGAAAAGCGGCAGATCCAGGAGGAATAACCATATAACTAATTAAATATGGTGGTTCAGGAATTATAAGAATTTTAACTAGACTTTTTAACCAAGTGATAGAAGGATATCCTATTCCGGATGAGTGGAAGTCATCGTATATTAGTGCAATATACAAAAATAAAGGCAATGAAAGAGATCCATCAAACTATAGAGGGATCAGTGTTATGGCAGCAATTAGTAGAATGTTAAGTACAATTATTAAAATTAGATTGGAGGAACTAATACAAAATAAAATATCACAAGAACAAACAGGTTTCTCAGCAGGTAAATCGTGCCTTGATAATATATTTGTGATTAGGCAGATTGTAGAAAAGATGTTGGCTAAAGGAAAAGAATTTCATATAGCATTTATAGACCTGGAAAAGGCATATGACTCTGTACCCATCAACAAGCTTTGGGTGACAATGGAGAAGTTTGGAATACCACAATCCTTTAGTACATTTTATTAAACGAATGTATGATTGTAAATCAAGTATTAAAGTTGGAAATAGAGCATCGTCAGAATTTGATATAACAAAAGGATTAAGACAAGGATGCGGGATGTCACCAACATTGTTCAAGATATATTTAGAATATGTATTAATGAAATGGAATAAGTCATGTAGGGAAATGGGAATCAACATTAATGGCCATTTACTTCACAATTTATTATTCGCTGATGACCAGATTATAATAGGACAAGATAAAGAAGATATAGAATATATGATTAGAAAGATGCATTCGAGGTAGGTGGACTGAAGATAAATTATATTAAAACAGAATATATGGTAATCCGAGGAAATTCAGAAGACCTACAAACAAATAATATGATAATTAAACGTGTTGAAGAATTTAAATATCTTGGATCTATAATAGATAAATCTGGTACTTGTGAAAAATATATTATTAACAGAGTAAATTGTGCAAGGAAGGCGATTGGATCCCTGAATGGTCTTTTATGGAATAGAAATTTGACCAGAAAAACAAAAAAAGAGATTATACAGACAATAATAGAAAGTATACTTACATATGCATCAGAAAGTTGGACAATAAATGAAAGGATGCAGAAAATAATCTTGGCGACAGAAATGGATGGATTACGAAGAAGTATGAGAATATCTAGGCTACAACATATTCGAAATACATATATCAGACAGGAAATGGATGCACAATAAACTGTTATCGATAGGATAACAAAGAGAGCTCTACAGTGGTATGGACATGTACAACGAATGTCGGACGACCAGTGGCCTAAACAGGTGTTGGATTGGATGGTACCAGGCAGAAGGAAGAGGGGGAGAAGTAGAAGAGCATGGTATGAGGGAATATATGATACCATGATGAAGAGGGGTATGGAAGATGGACAATGGGAAGATAGGAATCTCTGGAAAGCAGGAATCCAAGGCAAACTGCTGTAAAGTGGAAAGCCTGTATTAAGTATTAAGTAAATATATATATATATATATATATATAAATATATATATATATATATGAGAGAGAGAGAGAGAGAGGAGAGAGAGAGAGAGAGAGAGAGAGAGAGAGAGTCCACCGCTGTGGTCTCGGTAGAGTGCTGACTTGTCACGCAGCGGGCCCGGGTTCGATTCCCGGTCGGTACACGCACCTGGGTGAGTTTTTTTTGGGG
This sequence comes from Diploptera punctata, assembly GCA_030220185.1. Lineage (NCBI taxonomy): Eukaryota > Metazoa > Arthropoda > Insecta > Blattodea > Blaberidae > Diploptera > Diploptera punctata. Next base: position 1,161,050 of record JASPKZ010007283.1, on the reverse strand, counting down.
TTTTTCCTCACCTGTAAGACAAATGTCAGAAAGCTTAGGGCCCAACGGTCCCCCAAAATCATCCGGCCATTATCAACACCATCCTGATCATTATTATCATCATCCTTCAACGGTGTGGAAAGCAATGGGATGCTACTACACCTACAATTCTACAATTCCCTAGTAAAGCTTCAAAGCACAGCTTGAAATTGCTATGATTGCAGTGAAGGACCTGCCCTCGGGCAGAATTACTAAGGATGTATATATATATATATATATATATATATATATATATATAGAGAGAGAGAGAGAGAGAGAGAGAGAGAGAGAGAGAGAGAGAGAGAGAGAGAGAATACAATTGAATTTGAAAAAGCACTAGCCGTAGTTCAAGAGAGAGTAACTGAAGAAAACATTGGAAGAGAGCATATAATAAAACATAATGTTATATATTTTTTAATGCCCCAGGTTTATCCTTATGGATATTTCTGATGTTCTCTCCTGGCATGGCGTAATTGTAAGCCACTTCTGAGGTTGGGGCGCCTGGAAGGCGAGGTTACATTGCCCCCATGATACGATGGATGATGATGATAGTGGTGCGCCATGAGAGTCCTTAATCCTAAGCTTAATCTAAGATGAAATTGAATGATGATGATTGCGATGGTCATATGATGTTCGGGGACCGTTTGGACCTTAAAGTTTCCTGACATTTGTGTTACAGGTGAGGAAAAACCCCGATAAAAACCTCACCTAGGAAACTGTCCCGACCGGGGATCGAACCCGTGCCAGCTGCGTGGCAAGGCAGCACGCTACCTCGAGACCACAGCGGTGGACACATAAAGTTATATTGGTGGTACAAGGAGTACAGAAGCATGGAGAACTTAAAAAATTGAGATCAAATGTTAACAATAGATTTAAAGTAGAAAAAATATACGTATAACTTTGTCCGAATGGAAATAAGTATTTTGAAGAATTGTTATGAGTCGTTCTCATTTTCTAAAGACAATCGTCCAAGGAGAAGGATTTGGTTAATTTAGAAATAGCAATATCATCGGTAATATATAAAACGTATTGTTATGAAAATAGGGTAAATGCAGAATAAATTGAGTGTGGTACAAAGAATTATTTTAATTAATAAAATAAATATTTGAAAAATGCTTATATGGTGAAGATGTACTACGAGTATGGAAACACAAACTTGCATCAGTAATTTACAAAATGGGAAGAAAAGATGGATGTAAGAATTATAGAGAAATTACAGTTTTAAATACATTCAGCCGTTTGTATGTAAGAATCCTAAAATTATTTCTATAAGAAGGATATTAAAATAGAGAAAAGGATATACAAGCAGGATATAGAGTAGTAAGTTCAAGAGCTGATCATATATTTATGAACGAACACTTAATTGAAAAGACAGGGCAGCAGGTTCATTTATATTCGTTTATTTAGAAAAAAAATGTGTGAATTTACGGAATTTGTTAAAAGAAGATAAGGTTTTAAAAACAGCAATACAAAATATGTATAATGACTTACTTACTTACTTACTTACTTACTTACTTACTTACTCACTGGCACTATCGAACCCGTAGGTTCATGGCCGCGCGGACATAAGCTCTCCATTCATCCCTATCCTGAGCTAATACTTTCCAATCATTCCCTGTATAATCTACTTCCCTCAAATCATAGTTAATGTTATTCACCCACCTCATTCTTGGTCTACCAACTGGGCGTTTTCCCTCTGGCTTTCCTACAAGAAGCTTCCATGCAAGTCTTTCATTCCCCATACGTGCAACATGTCCTACCCATCGCAGTCTACGAGACTTAACTGTTCTTATTATATCTGGCTTCCTATAAAGACCATATAGTTCATTGTTATGAAGTCTTCTCCATTCACCTGTCTGTTCATCTCTCTTTGGTCCAAAGATTTTCCTAAGTACTTTATTCTCTAATACTTGTAATCTCCTTTCCTCCCTTAAAGTAAGAGTCCATGTTTCGCATCCATATAATATAACTGGTAGAATAATAGTTTTATATATTTTCAGTTCACAATATAAAAAATAGGGTAATTTTTTTTTCAAATGATAGGCTCTATTTTGATCACAAAAGGTATAATATGTCTCTAATATTATTCAAAATATATTTACAAAAGTCCCTAGAAATCTGGAAGAGAAAATGTTCTGGATTAAGTCTACGTATTTAGGAATGAAAACACATAAATTGTTTAGTGCGCATGACCAAGTAATAATAGCTCAAGAAAACGATGATGTAGAATATATGTTTAGAACATTTATTGAAGACTATGATAAATGGGATTTAATATAATTTTTAGGACGATATTCAAAATGGGATACTGAGAAAACACAGATTTAATTTTATAAAATAGAAAAGGAACCATTAATTATTGCAATGAATTTGAATATTTTAGCGTCAAAATTAATAAAAATTCTACCCTAGATGGGTAAACAAAGGAAGATCAGCAAAGATAATGCTAAATGAATAAATTTGGAATAAGAATACTTAAAAAAAGACAAAAACAAATAAATACGACTATATATATAGTGAAAAGTCTGCCTAGAAATAGACATTCTAAACTGGGTTGAATAAGAAATGACATCATTAGGCAATGTAAAATACTGGCAATTGAAATAGTGTGGACATGTAAAATGAATAGATGTGATGAAATACTGCTATGAAGAGTTTTGGATTGAATTCCAGCGGGAAGAAAAGGTAGAGGTAGACCGAAAAACACTTGGCTGCCGGACATACAGAAAGTGATGAATCAAATAGGATTACAAGACGGGGAATATTATGATAAAGAGATTTGGGGGGTGTAAGAATACAGAGTATTGGTTTCAAGAGTATTTGATAGTGCATTGTAATTCTGTTATTGAATAAGTTTTTAATAATAATAATAATAATAATAATAATAATAATAATAATAATAATAATAATAATAATAATAAATAATAATAATTATTATTATTATTATTATTATTATTAAACTAACTAACTCACTGGCACTATGGAACCCGTAGGTTCATGGCCGAGCGGACTTAAGCTCTCCATATATACCTATCCTGAGCCAATGTTTTCCAATCATCCCCTGTATAATCTATTTCCCACAAATCATAGTTAATGTTATTCTCCCACCTCATTCTTGGTCTTCCAACTGAGCGTTTTCCCTCTGGTTTTCCTACAAGAAGCTTCCATGCACGCCTTTCATTCCCCATTCGTGCCACATGTCCTGCCCATCGCAGTCTAACTGTTCTCATTATATCCGGCTTCCTATAAAGACCATGTAATTCACTGTTAAGCAGTCTTCTCCATTCACCTGTCTGTTCATCTCTCTTTGGTCCAAAAATTTTCCTAAGGACTTTATTCTCAAATACTCGTAAACTCCTTTCCTCCCTTAAAGTAAGAGTCCACGTTTCGCATATAATATAATATAACTGGTAGAATAATAGTTTTATATTATTATTATTATTATTATTATTATTATTATTATTATTATTATTATTATTATAACAACTGGATCTCTCACGCAAGACGAATGAGCACAACAAGAATACCACGTCAAATCTCAAATTACCAGCCACCAGGCATGAGATCTTTGGGCAAGGCCATTCAAAAGTTGGATTGTGACCGTCACAAACCACTTGGTCTATCACATGAAAGGAAGAAGAAGAAGACGAAAATTATTATTATTATTTGAGAATAAAGTTCTTAGGAAAATTTTTGGACCAAAGAGAGATGAACAGACAGGTGAATGGAGAAGACTACATAACTATGAACTACATGGTCTTTATAGGAAGCCAGATATAATAAGAACAGTTAAGTCTCGTAGACTGCGATGGGCAGGACATGTTGCACGTATGGGGAATGAAAGACGTGCATGGAAGCTTCTTGTTGGAAAGCCAGAGGGAAAACGCTCAGTTGGTAGACCAAGAATGAGGTGGGAGAACAATATTAACTGTGATTTGAAGGAAGTAGATTATACAGGGACTGATTGGAAAGCATTAGCTCAGGATAGGGATGTATGGAGAGCTTATGTCCGCACGGCCATGAACCTACGGGTTTGATAGTGCCAGTGAGTAAGTAAGTAAGTAAGTATTATTATTATTATTATTATTATTATTATTATTATTATTATTATTATTATTATAATTATTATTATTACTTAATTACTTACATACTCACTGGCGCTATCGAACCCGTAGGTTCATGGCCGCACATACATAAGCTCTCCATACATCCCTATTCTGAGCTAATGCTTTTCAATCATTCCCTGTACAATCTATTTCCCTCAAATCATAGTTAATGTTATTCTCCCACCCCATTCTTGGTCTACCAACTGGGCGTTTTCCCTCTGGTTTTCCTACAAGAAGCTTCCATGCAAGTCTTTCATTCCCCATACGTGCAACATGTCCTCCCCATCGCAGTCTACGAGACTTAACTGTTCTTATCATATCTGGCTTCCTATAAAGACCATGTAGTTCATTGTTATGCAGTCTTCTCCATTCACCTGTCTGTTCATCTCTCTTTGGTCCAAAAATTTTCCTAAGTACTTTATTCTCAAATACTTGTAATCTCCTTTCCTCCCTTAAAGTAAGAGTCCATGTTTCGCACCCTTATAATATAACTGGTAGAATAATAGTTTTATATATTTTCAGTTTGAAGTTTTTTGAAAGGAGTTGGGACATCAAGAGTCTCTGCAATGCATAACAGCACGCATTTCCAGAATTGAGCCTATGTTTAATTTCTTTGTGCATCTCATTCCTATTTGTGATTATTGTTCCTAGATATTAGAATTCAGCCACTTCCTCAAAATTTCCCTCATTTGTCATCAGCTGTCTATATCCATGCATTTCTACGTGTTACCATATATTTAGTTTTATTGATATTTACTTCCAGTCCCATTATTATTATTATTATTATTATTATTATTATTATTATTATCATCATCATCATCATCATCAAAATAACTCCTTGGCTCTATAAAACCCAGAGGTTCATGTTCTCGCAGAATAATCATTCCATACATAATTCTCCTGAGCTAAAGTTTTACAATCCTTACTCAAATTGTGGTTAATGCTATTATCTCATCTCATTTTTTTTCTACCTACTGTGAGTTTACTACAACTTTTCATATCCCTTTATCGTCCTCATTTGAGCTACATATACTAACCATAGCAGTCTACGAGACTTAACTATTCTTTTCATATATAATTTTCCATAAATGTCATGTGGTTCACTGTAATGTAGTTTTCTTTAAATTTAAACGAAAAATCACCTAAAATAACTCACACTAACGTTATATTAATCCATTATACAAGCCTGCATTTTAAAACTTTTTCTCAGATGATTTATTTTAAATAGGTGTTTCTAAATCAATTTTTTACACTGATTCCAGAAATTATTTCCATTTTGTCTATCACGTCAGGTTTTTACACAAAATAAGAATTTTTATTTTCTCTATTTTAACTACAATTAGTATAAATATATTCAAACTTCATTTCACATAAGATTTTTTTTGTTAAAAACACGTGTTAAAAATACTGTAAAGAACTGTCCTAATAATTTCGGGACAACCTAATAACAAAACAGGAAGCAAATGGTGTCCCATTAATTTTGATACTTTCTCTTCTTCGTCTTCCTTGAAGTCTCCTTTTTTAGTCTCCTTCTTCAACATCCAACAGTAGTCGGTCATCAGTTTCATTCCATGTTCCTTGGTACTTTCTCTCTATCTCTTTAATATCCTTTGCTCTTCACCTTGCTTTTTATTATAATGTCCCAGATTTTTGGGAAAGTAGTCGATATGGGAATATAGAATGTGAAATTTCACACTCATGTTACAACTCAACTTTTTTAAAAATTTCCAACATTTTTCCACAATTGCCTTGTAATTGGGATCTTTGTTATTGCCTAGAAAGTTTTCAGTAACAGATCGGAAAGCGGTCCATGCTTCTTTTTCTCTCTCATTATTTTTTTTTTCAAAATCTTCATCCTTCATCAGTTTCTTTATTTGCGGACCAACAAATATTCCAGCGTTCAATTTTTCTTGTGTGATGGACGGAAATGTCTTACATAGGTACTTGAAGCAAGGTCCACCCTGTGGTAGAGCCCTTACAAACTGCTTCATCAAGTCTACAAGTGGTTCATGTAGGGTGGTTTTAGTTTCAGGCACAAATTTTCTCCACTCTGGCCAATGTTTGCTTTGCCCGACTGTCCCATTCACATAGAAATCATGTCATTTTTGTGAAACCAGCTTGTTGCCCTAATAGTATTCCTATAACTTTAAAGTCACCGCAGATTAGTCACCTGTGTTCCTCATAATGGATGCTTGTTAATAGCATATTCATATTCTCGAACGTCTCCTTCTTCTGAACTGAATGGGCATTAGGAATGGACCCATGCACATTCCCATTATACCTTTCAGACTCCTCTTTTATGAGTCTATAAAAATCTCCATTGAGTAGAATCATGCTCAATGTCATAGAAGTGCATTAACTCGTTTGTGTTATTACAGTAAACCAAGCGATCATTGTGTGAGAATAAACGAACTAGTTCTTTTTCTCTGTGTCTGTACAATGAATAATGTATTCCTGGTCCCAGAAGATTCTTACTTGTAAGCCGAGCCAAGTAGTTCTGCAGATTCCTTTGGAAAATACAGACTATGAACTACTTCATTAAGGTCACTTTGAGAGAACCGTTTTGGTGTAAAGCCGTCCTCAGGCTGACATACACCATCAGTATCGTCGTCAGTGATTGCATCATGTTCACTTTCAACATTATCTTCTGTCAGGTTCTCTGAAACAGCTGGAGGAAGAGGAACAGGCAGCTCTTCTTCATTTGGAACTGGCCTAATAGCTTAAATGATGCTTGGGTATACAATTTGGTTCTCATTATTTGAATTGCACTCCTGAACATTAAGCAAACAGAAGTAATAGTCATTAAGGTGGTCTTTAGGCTCCCTCCACACCTTAGGAATCGCAAATGGCATGCTTCCAAAATCACCCAATAACAACCTCTGTAGCAGTTGTGCCAACCAATAGACTTAGAGGCCTGAAATGACAAATATCCCTCCAACAATGCTTATTACCTTCTGGCACACATGATTTTCTCTCCAATTAATATTTGAAAACAGATTAAGTTCATTGTGAAAAAACTGTACGTGATAGAAGAAAACTAAGAAGAGTTCTGGAATCAGCATAAAAAGTGAACTAATACCAGTATTTAGTTTCCAATCACCTGATATCATGCAGACCAGTGTTGTCAATAGCTTTGGTTATTAACATTTAGTTAGATTTTATATTACCTCAATTAGAAATAAAACAACTGTGTTATCTTTACTAATAGAATATATGAATATTGAGGACAAACAAAAGGAATGACGTCATGGTTACATGGATATTGTAATTGTTTGTTGAGCGATAGTGCATTCTGTCGTACTTACAGCAATGGCGACCATGACTGAAAGTTGAACTTCCTACATTTCGGGGTTGCAACCTAAATAACTATACTGTATATTACAAACCACGTGTTAAAAGTAAAACACTGCCCTCTATGTATTCCACATACAACGTATATACAACAAATATCCAAAAGATTGTGTTAATATACATTATACGAAATAAATCACTGCATTTTAAATAAACTGAACTTAATTTGAAACAATATAAAACAATAAATACGTACTTGCCGCCATTTTATCATTGAATTAATGTAACAGCCTCCTCTACTTTCAACTAATAAAAATTACGTTAGTCAGTTGTTTATAATTAACGCAAGTATTTCCATCAAACATGTTATTATTTTACCATTTATTATTTTGAAAACACCATTGCGCAATAAATAATGTACAACGCACGTTTGTGAAGTGTTTTATGAAGCCCGGAAATTACAAACCTCACTATCGCTCAATTTTTAAACATTTTTCCTCGCTTCTGTAAAAACCACTTACCAACCTCGCATCCTAATATAATAATATACAGCATAATATGTTTCTATTTAATTTACTTTACACCGTTCAGTGAGTATATATATATATATATATATAGGGCCTATATAGTCAGTTTTCCATGAACGTGAATAGTAAACTTGTAAGCTTTTTTTGTTAACACGGAACTCAAGAAATTTAAACTCAGCACTTTATCAATAACATAAAATGTTCGTATATCTTAATAGGGCCTATAATATGTATTTAGTACCCTGGAGTGTGAACTTGATTAAACGTGTAGAACCGCAGGTTAAACAAACTCATCATAATCCAAGTTCTTAGTTATTATATTTTGAATATTGTTGTATAATTTAACAGACAAATTAAATAATTTTTACCAATCAATGCTCAATTACTTTATTTAAAATATTTTTTAATATCGCTTTTCAGATAAAGCCCCAATTCTAATGATCGGACTTTCGTGAATTTTGGAGAAAAACTTCCTTGTTTTATTTCAATTTCATGTACTGAGTTTCGTTATCAAACATCAAAAGTATGTGCCACCGCTAGAGCGATTTTTAAATGTTCTTTTCACCTAATGGTCCGATTCAGCTATTAGCGAACTTGACCTTTTTTTTAATTTATTGCTATATGCCAAGTTTGGTTCTAATAATACAAACATTGTGGCCGCTATAGAGTTACGAGCACACAAACACACATGCACACATATACATATACAATGTATATATCTTACTTCTAGTCTAATAAAGTCCTACTACTACTATATCATATGAAAATAAAAATAAACGCCTGAATTGAGATTTGAACCCAAGACCTCTAATCGTATACATTAGTGACATAACCACTAATATATATACACACATTTTGAACAAGATCATTTTCTGTGTCTGCTAGACAGGTCTTCTGAAGAGTACAAACACAATATCTTCATTCCTTCGGAATTCTCTAAAAAGAGAACAAGAAAGATCCTATCTGCTATGAGTTATTAACTGTCTTTTTTTAAATTGAGAATGTACAAAAATAAGCAAACGAGTTTATTTTTAATCAGTGAGCATAAGCTTATGATTTCTCTAACTTAATAAAACAAAGATATATTTCGTTAATTAGCAAAATCGGACCATAACTTGTATTTGAAGAGGAATTCACTTAGTTCTCACAGTTCCGACGTCATGGAGTATTTTTGGCTTATTTTAACAATTTTCTCTATATCTCCTATAATGAGAACTACCTCTAAAAATCCTAAGCCCGCTAAGTAACAAACAAAGATACATTACGCAAACCAACAAAATTGAACCATAGCTTGACTTGGTTTAACTACGTTTACGCAGTTCTTTTGTCTTTAATATGATATGAAAATATGTTTTAGGCGGCTGCACTAATAAGCATTTCCTGTTTTGGACTGAAACATTGTTTTCCACTCTGAGAAGAATTGTATGTCGATTTTTTTACCTAATTATCGAGTTTTGTGCAACGACCGACAATAAAAGTGTTTATATTAGCGTCCATTAAGAGAAACAAGCCCCTCTCCTTATAAAGGGAACAGTTGAAGGGCGGCTTCACAATGCTGTTTACACCCACATTGCTGTATCGTAGAATCAGTATTCAGAATGGACCCAAACAACAAGTGGCTCACACACAAAAAAGATAGATGAATGTCTCTAACAAAAGTTATTTTTGTGTCCCAGATAACACTTTGTTAGTTTATTATTCCCTTTATTAACGAATGAATGCAGCTGTTGAAGTTATTCATGGAATAGTTGTCTAGTAGTGAAAATAATACGGGTGACACGAGCAAGTACGCGAGAGACAGTTTCCGTACGAGGTGCCTACAATATTTTTAGCAGTCGGAATTGTAAAACTATGTATGTTTAAATCGAATTAATTAAAATTATTATATGCAAGAGTGATGTATATGAGGTAGTCAATTATTTTGATTGAAGTAGTATGACATCATATTATGTCTTACTTAATTTTAACAATGAACTAGAGCCTATATCAAAATTGTTTACAATGGTAAATTCTTCGTTGATTATGGACTGTTTCTCAATTATGGAAGATTATGCAAATATTCCTTCCAATCAGCATCGTTCGTGCGCTGTATACTGGAACCAGTCACAGCTCCTTGGCGGGAAATTCCCTCCAGGTTACCATTAGGGGTTAAGTGTAATATGTACATATCTAGCGGCTGTTTAGCTGTACGACGACGTACATCTGGTAAGATGAGTGTGCCCCTCCCTAGAGCAAGGCATCGTAAAGTATACTGCCGAGAAGCAGAGAGTCCGAAAGCCGAGAGCGCGAAATGAGCCACGCTACACCTGTTATGAGTACACCGATCATCTAATTGCCCTGGGCCCATCGGGGGGGGGGGCTGGTAAATATGTTCAGCATGTCGCTGAAGCATATGCCTAAATATTGCGTACAATTTGGTTCGGATGTTGTATGATTTCGTCATTCATGTTGTTGACCTGATGTTCAATTGTGGCCGCAATTTAGGGTATCTGTGCTAGGCTGTGAAGTTCTACGATCCTCGTATATAAAGGAGCCCAAAAAATTTGGCATTTTTTGTATTATCTGAACTTCCTTTTTTGTGGATACCAGCGAGGATGCTGCAGGTTCAAAGAATTACAGCAACATGCTGCGGAACACAGCGCGATAAAAAGTGAGCTAAATCCTAGTTGCCAGTGTAGACGATATAAAAAATAAATAAGAACTGCAATGGCAGCTGTAGATTTATGTAACAAGTGCCCGAATATGAATTTGGAACGAAAGCTTAGAATGCAGATGGAGAACAATATTTTGACCGAAGTATCAAGGCGGAGTCTTTGAGCACCCAAGGTGAGTTGGGCAAGTGATCGTCTCTGAGAACTCTTCTTCCTTAATTTTAAACGATGTTAAAAGAGGCAGAACCGAAATTGATTCCTGACAAATAAAAAATATATATCTCTGAAGGAACATGAGTTACTTAACGAGAGGAAGAAAATAAAATAAATTGAATTTCTGTGTGAGGATTTTGGTTTGGTAATGGGGCTACGGTGTATCAAAAAATACAATTTCTTTTATGGTTTGCTTTATGGATGTATTGGTTTTTCTTGTATAAAATATGAGTTTCTTTTGCTGTCTAAACGTTTTAAGTCCTCAACACTGATATTGTATGTATAAGTAGTTATGGGAACGTTATTGCATTTTAAATCACAGTAATTTGTATCATCAGTACAAAGGAGACACGTTCTCAGAAAACCTCCCCTCCACCCGGGGTTTAGCTATAAACAGAGAGACAGTTTCCAACGACCATCCAGTCTGCAGCCGACTGTTGAGGAGTTCACAGAAAGCACGCAGTATCTCCTGATGATGTCTACCGCAGCAGTAGACGAAACGTCGAGTAAGAAGACAACCAGACCACGACCTATAAGCCCGGAAGACGAACCAAATATGGATCAAGACGCCGGCCGTGAAAGCCTACAATTATAGATAATCCTAATGTTTGTACTCCAAACGCATACACTTGAATCGCTTTGCCACTAAATAAAATGTTGCTTCTAGAATGTAATTACACACTAAATTGTTTGGGGAAAGAATCACTCACATTCCTTTCCTTCTAATCGCCTCACACACACACACACACACACACACATATATATATATATATATATATATATATATGCCGACCGAGATTGAACTCGGGCCCGCTGCTTAACAAAGCAGCACCCTACCTCGAGACCATAACGATGGAGGGATTAAGGATAAGGATGTAAGAATTCTGTGTATTAATTTCTTTTGTTAGACAAGTAAAACCGTACGGTTCTTTTCGTAAAATGAACGATGTTATGCATCAACCGTCTAAATGCCATTAGAAAAAAGATATTTTGATGCCATCTACTGCATATGGTTTATGAAGTATTATTCCACGAAGTAATCTGCACAGGCGGAAAATATGTTAACTAACATGCTGTCTTTCTCTTTCTCTACCTTACTATGTTGCCACTTCCTGTCCGCTGTATATGTTCTTTGTCTGGCAGGTAGATAGCTGACAAATACTATGAATTTTAATGGTCCGTCCTTCTACGAAGTCATTGGCAAAATTACTAATTTGACAGCTCTGTTACTATTTCGCCTCATATATATATATATATATATATATATATATATATATATGGTATGATAAGAAAAATAAATGCCTGGACGGGATTCGAACCCGGATCTCTGAGTCTGTACCTCAGCGTGATATCCATTACACTACCAGGCGAATCCAGTTCAAACACTTATTTTTCCTATATAAGTATTATACTCTCCATTATTACCAGATGTCGCGAGAACACTGTCTTCACTGCCATCTAGTAGCTGACTATATCAAGTAAGCAAATTAAAGAGAATATTTATTTTACTTTATAGCGGTGACGCTTTATCGATGTTATAATTAAATATTTAACATTGAGCAATGCAAGCTTAATATGGTATGATAAGAAAAATAAATGCCTGGACGGGATATATATATATATATATATATATATATATATATTCATAGATTCATGCATAACGAGAAAAAGAGATTAAATTGAACTCAGAGGTTTCCTCTAACCCTGAAAATCTTCAGAAATACTTGCTCATTGCCTCTCGTCTCGAGGGTTCAAACCCAGCTACTAACAATAGATTATTTTTGCTTGGGATAGAACCTTTGTTTGAAGAATTTCGAACTTGTAAAAGAACCTTAAACCTAAATTAGAAATTTAATCGGCCTTTCCCACACAAGTGATACCTTAGGTGTTTAAAAAATGTCTCCTTGAAGCGTTTATCTGAACATGTAACACTAGCTGAGATCTGTGGGCAAATAAAAGCTAAATAAATAAGTTTGGTTATGTAACTCTCGCATGGGAGAATCCTCGCCCTACGTGAGGATATAGGCATATGATTACCTTTATACGCAAAACTACACTGCTAAAAGGGTATGAAATCACATAATAAATGAGGTATTGTTTGCTGGTAGTAAATTCAAATTATTATGAACAATAATAATGTTTAAATGGTCAGGTTTCAGAAAGGAATGAACACTATAAAATGTCAAAATTAAGTTTTTTTTTTAACCAATTGTGAAATCTTTCTCTAAGGACTAGTTTTGTTTGGTTCCTGCCGCTCACTTATAGAGACAGTTCACGGCACAAAAAGTAATTATAATAAATTAGTTCAAATTGTTTTCTTAAATTCAATTCTTGATTTTTATAAGCCCCGCGCCGTAGCCGAGCGGTTAAGGTAGGAAGCCTTGGCGTAGAGCTACGGGACTTGCGCTGGTTCGAGTCTCCACGGGGGAAGAAATTTTCTCACGGTATTTCGGCCAGTATGGGACCGGTGCCCACACAGCATCGTGAGGCAATTGGGTAGCTACAATAAGTAGCGGCTCCAGGTTGAGGAACCAGCTATAAAGGCTGGGGGACTCGACATCATCAACTGCCTTTCAAGTATTAGGCCCAGTGGCCTGTTACGGTCTCCCGCCATTTCCGAAAAGGTCGACCCACAGATCTTCTGCCTCGAGGAATGTAGTGAAGAATTTGTTTTGGTATTCTGTGACGATCCATGCGCTGAATATGGGCTAGCCAATTGTTTCTATATTCTTGGAGGTAAGGGACTCGACATGCTAACCACATGTCACCCCTACACTGGCTGTTGATCATCTACCTCTGTGATTGACGCATGTGGATGTGAAGGGCCAGCAGCCGGCTGGTAAAAGGGCAACCGCTGAAAAGTGGAAAGACCCTCAATCGGAATCGGATTCTATAAACAATAATTAGAAAGAGTCATGAGCCGTAGATTGAAATGAAACATAGGCTCATTTCTGGAAACGCCACTATTGTGCATTACAAGGGCCCTTCTTATACCAGCTACTCTAAAAAATAAACTAAACATAATATTAAACAGTTTTTCTTCCATTTATAATACATGATGTGAAATATGGTGTCTTACTTTCAGGTGAGGAGAAAAAATACGATTATTTGAGAATAATGTGTTTAGGAAAATCTTTAGACCGAGGAGAGATGAACAGACGAGTAAAACAGAGCAAATTACATAAATTCATAATCTTTAACCCATTCGCCTCAAAAGACGAGGTACACTGGCTTAACTCTGCTGTTATATATTTTACAATATTTTGTACATCCCTTGGCAGGGAAAACTTTCGTTAACATTTATGAATAATAGGGGATTTTGTTTTTGTCTTCATGCTTATTGTGATCTCAAGTACCGTTATATTTTGTTTGTTTTGAATGCCTGAAAATAGACAATATAATTTACGGTAACATAAATCCGGTTTGTGGGGAAATACAATGAGCATTTAAATCTGAAGCGAATGGGTTAAGGGAAAGTGTGTATCTTCTTTTTTGTGTTTCTTGATTAAACCAAGTCCATGAGATGATACTGCTTCAGAAATTACTGACGTCTATGTATCATAAGACGTTGAAAGAAGAGTTAGGCCTTGTGGACTGCGATTGTAAATACAGGGAATGAAAGTGGGGCATTTAAGCTTCTTTTAGAATTCAGATAGTAAGAATCTAACATGTAGGCAAAGATTGAGATGATAGAATAATATTAACCATAATTTGAGGGATTGTCGTCACAACGTCTCTGAAAAATCATTAAACTGAAAATATATAAAACCTGTTCGTCTTCTAGTTATATTAAATCGATGGACTCTTACTACAAAGGAGAACAAAATATTATGAGTATTTGAGAATCCATTCATAGTAATTCTACCCGAGGGCAAGGCCTTTCTCTGCAATCATAGCATATTCATGTCATGCTTTGCAGGTTTACTAGGGAATTACAGGAGTGGTAGCTTCCCGTTGCTTTCCACACCGGTGAAGAATGATGATGATAATGATAAAGATGATAATGATGGCTGGATGATTTTCGGGGAACGTTGGGCCCTAAGCTTCCTGATATTTGTCTTACAGGTGAGGAAAAACCTCACCCAGGAGCCTGTCCCAACCGGGAATCGAACCCGGGCCCGCTGCGTGACAAGGCAGCACGCTACCTGGAGACCACAGTAGTGGACTATTTGAGAATAAATTTCTTAATTTTTTTGGACCAAAAAGAGGTGAACAGACAGGTGAATGAAGAATTCTACAAACAGTGCGCTGCGCTACATGATCTTTATGCGAAACCATAAATAGGGCTATTCAGAAAGAAGGAACAGACTTCAAACATTTATTTCTTCCAAACTACAAAAAATATAAACACAATTTTAACGTTTCTGAAAAGATAAAAGTTCAAATTTCCCTATTTTATGCATTCAATATGAGCACCATGTTTTACACGACATATATCAATACGGTGGCTCATTTCTTACCACACATGAATCAGCTGGTCTCTAGTTATCGAATTCACAGCTTCAACAATTCGATGTCGCAGATTTTCAAGAGTGTCAGGCATACAGGAGATAAAAAGACTGTCTTTTACGTAACTCCACAGACAAAAATCACATTGGGTTAGGTCTGGTAACCTGGGAAGCCATCTTACTTGTTAGAATAACTACCATCAGGGTACAATGAGTTCGGACGACTATGATATTCAAAAAGGAGGAGATTAGAAGGGAAGTGGAAGAAAAGTTCTGAAAACTTCTGTTTAGAAGGAAATGTAAATTGTGAACAGGGAAACAGCGCCTGTTGTAACAATGTGAAAATAATAATAATAATAATAATAATAATAATAACAATAAATCAAACTATCGAACCCGTATTTTCATGGCCGGCACGGACATAAATACATGCTTATCCTGAACTCCTGATTTCCAAACATCCCCCTATATAATTGACCAACCTGAAATCATGATTAATCCATCCTTGGCCTATATAATGGGCGTTTACTCTCTAGTATTCCTACTAGAAGTTCGCATGTCCAATTTTATTCCCCATCGATGCTACATGTCTTGTCAATTGCATTCTACGAGACTTAACTATTTTATTACTAGGGCTAGGATATTTATGTAATAAAAGATAAGATTGCAATTCAGTTAGTATTTTTATTCAACTGTTTGTGTGTGAAACAAGATAAAAGACAGTCAAAAGTCTAACTTTTCATTATACTATTGAACTGTTTGTGTGTGAAACCAAAACAAAAGACAGTCATAAGTCTAACTTCACATTATACTACGTTGCAATCTTACCTTTTAGTACATAAAAATACTAGCCCTATTTATTACGTAAGTTTTTCTCATAAAAGCCATCTTATTTAGTCTTCTCCATTCACATGTATGTTCGTCTCTCCTTGGTCAAAAAATTTCCTAAAAACTTTATTCCCAAATACATTAATATTTTCTCCTCCCATAAAGTAAGGCTCTACGTTTCACATCGATGTAAAAATAACAGTTTTATGTATTTTCAATTTAAAGTTATTCAGAGAATTTAGAATGATGATAATAATAGTAATAATAATAATAATAATAATAATAATAATAATAATAAATTATGTATATATATATATATATATATATATATATTTCTTAATTTCTTCTCCACATCGTTATGTTTTTGTAAATAATTTGTATTTTTACCCTACTGAGTTCTATAAAGCAAGTGATATTACAGTATTATTAAAAATATTTGAAAAGTTTGTTCCAACTTTTGTAATTCATATTAAAAGTTAAATTGTACCTGTTGGTCGGTGCCGTCGTTCTCAACTTTGTTAAAATATTGTATATAAAATTAACTGGAAAAAAAAATTGAAGACCTTGAAATTATAAAGGAAACAAACAACACCTCACTTCTTAATGAGAACGGCTACAAACCCATTATACGAGATCGTCAAACAAAAAGTCAGTTTCTGCTACAATCAATTAGAGTACACATCGCTGTACACAACAACAACGAGTAGCGGAAGCTCAACCTGCAGAAGATGGAAGATAACTTCCGAAAGCGCTCCAGTTAATTTTATATACAACATTTTAACAAAGTTGAGGACGACGGCACCTACCAACAGGTATAATTTAATTTTAACTTTCATCATGTGACTTCATCTCAACGGAATTTGATATGAATTTTACTAGTATTGATTTTGTAATTCAGTCATATCGGACATTTTTGTAAGTCTTCAGTAAGTTTAAATAACCTGCATTATGTATGTAAGTCGCAAGATAAATGTTAACTTGTTCGAACGTCGCTTTTTAATCCTGGAAATTCCTTGAAAGACCGGACCGTTTCAGCCTCCTCTTTCACTGTAGGTGAGAAGTTATAAAATGTATATGGATGAACAACTAGTATAAAATATTAAACAGATTGTTTAAATTATAAGGTTATATATTTTGTCTCTTTGTGCCATATTTACACGGTTTTCAGGTCATAAATACATGAATATTTTTTTCTAATTTTTAGGTAATAGATACCGCCCTTAGTTATTAGTACTGTATTCTGTTCTTAGAATAAAAAAAATAAGTAGGTAAAGAATGAGTGAAGAGTGTTCCCACACAGAATTGTACTGATGACTTCTGACCCTAAGGGTGGACCACCCGCCTCTCACTGCATAAAAGGGATGAAAACTACGCCCTTATATGATTATTATATTCCGCCTCTGGTTACAGTCGGCTACAAAACAAATTGTACCTACTCTTGTGTGATGGATGTGGTGGTTAACACGTCATCAAAAATCAATTCTGTAATAATACTTGCTCTTGGCATTTCCACAGCAAGTAGTGCCGCCTCTCATATTCCCCAATAATAAATATTGTGCTTAAACTTTCCCACGTCAACATCTACCAGCAACTTCTTAAACTAAGCGAAATCCTCAGCACTAGAAATTTATGGTCCGTTTTTCTTACTTTATTCAATGTATCTTTCATTAGTTATCCTTTAAATTTGAGATTCTGAATTTCTTATACCAGTTTATTTACGAGTAAATGTACCGGACTGCAGTGAAAACAAATCATATATAACCTAAGTTTTTACTGAAGCCTATAGTAGTGACATAAATTCTTCTTCTTCTTCTTCTTCTTCTTCAGCTTTCCCCCATTTATAGGTTTGCCGTCTTCAGTTTCCATGTATCTCTATCATTCCAATCTCCCTCTTCCAAATTCCTATCATCCATTATAGTTCTGACGTAGGTTTTCCATTTCCATCTTGGTCTGCCACGTTTATTTCTTCCAGGGAGTGACCATTGGTATATATATTTTTTGGCCATTTTCATTTTCCATTCTTTGTACATGGCCATACCATTTAAGCGTTTGATTTTCAATCCTCTTAACAACAGATGTGGTGACATTCATATCTCTCCAAAGGAATTCATTTCTTATTTTATCCTGTCTTGTTTTTTGGAGGCTTCTTCTAAAATAATCAAATTCAACTGTTCTAATTTTGTTCTTTTGTAATTCCGTAAAAGACCAAGTTTCACTTCCATATGACAAAATATTCTGTATTATGCTCTTATAAATTTTCATTTTAGTTTCCTTTGTAATATTTTTATTCCAAATTATTCCATGTAATGTCTTAGTTGCATTTTTTTGCCATTGCAATTTTAGTCTGTACATCTCTCTCACAGGTACCAAAACTTGTAATTATTGACCCAATATATTTAAAAAATTCACACTTTTTTTTATTTTCCCTGTTTCAAGTATGAGGTCATCCACATCCTTGCCTAAACACATATATTCTATTTTCTGTAAATTTATATTCAGTCCCCATTTTTTATATTCTTCCATTAGTTTATT
Organism: Diploptera punctata; assembly: GCA_030220185.1. Taxonomy (NCBI): domain Eukaryota; kingdom Metazoa; phylum Arthropoda; class Insecta; order Blattodea; family Blaberidae; genus Diploptera; species Diploptera punctata. The sequence continues at coordinate 1,142,436 of JASPKZ010007283.1, read as the reverse complement.
CATCATATACTTCATATCAGCTTCATCCTCTGCAAAAATTATTTGATCATCTGCAAACAACAATGAATGTAGTACTTTTCCTCCTATAGGAATACCCATTTCAGAATAATTTTTATATCATAAGTTAAGAGCCTGGTCAAAATAAATGTTAAAAAGAATAGGTGACAAACTGCATCCCTGCTTAAGGTCTTTTTTTCACTGTGAATTCCTCTGTTAAATTATTCTATATTTTACTTTAGCTTTTGTATTACTATAGATTCTCCTAACAATATTAAGCCATTTATCACTTATATTCATATTTCTCATTGTTGACCATAACAATTGTCGAGGTACACTATCATATGCATCTCTAAATCATAAATTTTCAATAACTTAAAATGATTAATGCCCACCGCTGTGGTCTCAAGGTAGAGTGCTGCCTTGTCACGCAGCGGGTCCGGGTTCTATTCCCGGTTGGGACAGGCTCCTGGGTGAGGTGTTTTCCGGGGTTTTTCCTCACCTGTAAAACAAATATCAGGAAACTTAGGGCCCAACGGTCCCCCGAAAATCATCCGGCCATCATCATCATCATCCTTATCATTATCATCATCATTCTTCACCGGTGTGGAAAACAACGGGAAGCTACCACACCTATAATTCCCTAGTAAAGCTGCAAAGCATAGCATGAAAATGCTATGATTGCAGTGAAAGACCTGCTCTCGGGCAGAATTACTATGGATGGAAAATTATTCATTTATCCATTGATTTATTGAAATATTAAATAAATTAAAACTAATGTATGTTATAAGATGGGTCATGCCGTCATGTCGTAATGGATTTATGTATCATAAAAGTTAATTAATCTTAAATTGACAATGTATCTTATAAGATAAGAAAGCTGAAGTATTCCTACTACAGACCATAGAGGCCGTTGGGGTAGTAGAAGGTTGAGGCTTCCACTTTTTGTAGACAATCGGCATTTGATGTCGCCGGGTTGTCAGCCCTGCGTGACAACCGCCTTTACCTCTAGAACAAGAGTCTGGTATTCATTTCCGTTAGAAGTTGAGTCGACCCAGTGCCATGCTACCACCAGAAGGTTAGGACCATTTTAAAAATCTTGACCCCACCGGGAACTTTCGGTTTGCAGCGTATTGCCTTAACCAACTACGCTACAACATGATCCATCTTATAAGATACATTGGTTTAATTTATTTAATATTTCAATAAATAAATGAATCAGTATAAGTTATTAAAAATGTATGTCATATTATACTACTCTAGGCTATACGTAAAAACTTGCGGTTATATATGATTTGTTTTCACTACAGACCGGTACATTTACTCGTAAATAAGCTGGCATAGGAAATTCAGATTCTCCAATTTAAAGGATACAAATGAAAGCGGCATATAGAATAGTATCCATAAAAAACATACTTCTCTGGTTTTTCCCGGGATGAGTATTATAATTATATATATATATATATATATATATAGGGGGCACGCCGTAGCGTAGTGGTTAAGGCACTGAGCTACAAGCCGGAGGGTCGAGGATTCAAGTCCCGTTGGGGTCAGGATTTTTAAACTGGCCCAAACCCTCTGGCGGCACTATGACTCTGGGGTCGACTCAGCCTCTAACTGAAATGAGTACCAGACGCTTGTTCTGGGGGTAAAGGCGGCCGTCACGCAGGGATGACAACCCGGCTGACATAAAGTGCCGACTGTCTAGAAAAAGTGGAAGCCTTAACCTCCTTCTACCCCAAAGGTCTCCGGGCCAGTTGTGGGATCACTTTACTTTTTACATACTTTATATATATATATATATATATATATATATATATATATATATATATGTGTGTGTGTATGTGTGTGTGTGTGTATGTGTGTGTGTGTGTGTGTGTGTGTGTGACTATTAACGCTCTAGCGACCACAGTTCTTGTTTTTCAGGGGCAAACTTTGCGTACACCAATTAATTAACAAAAGTAATGCAGAGTTCGTTAACTAACAATATTAAACCATTAGCAGAGGAAATTAAATTTAAAAAATAGCTCTAGATTCGATGTTTCGCATGAAACTTCGGTATATGCCATTGAATTAAATAGAGAAAAGTATCATTTAAAAAATGAGCAAAATTAGAAGTGGTGATTTACCGAAAATCGAAATAGCGGCTGCCGTTTAACAACACTGTAATTTTAGATATAATTATATAGTCCCTTAATAGTAAAATCGGATTATAAATTAGAGTTGCTAAGGAACTCGCTTACTTTACCCACTCCCTGTGTGATGCATATCTTATTTATAAATATATAATTAGACATAAAAGGAATGAGAGAACGGATTGGTATTGCAGGAATACACTGAACAGAATAGCTTACAAAGGTTAAGTGAATGACTTTACAGAGACTGCCAACAAGAACATTAGAAATGTGAACAAAATGTATACAGCGAAGATAAGATTCCGATGTATAAATCATATACGGGAAAACCAAAGATACTCGTAAATGGAGTAAATAGAACAACAACCATGAACAAATATTCTGTAACGATAGAGATGTGCAGAGAGAATGGTAAGTTGCATGGCCCATATGGGAAATGGAAACGTCCTATAGAAGGATTAGATGAAGTGGAAATCTTAAACAAATAAGTTAAAATTATTGTTTTAAATATAGGTAATTGGATTTTGGCCTTCACGTTCCTATATTGAGGTTAAGTTTTCTCATCTTGTGTAATGAACATGGGAGTGAAATTTTAACTTCAAGCACTCATTAAAGTACAGATTACGTGTCCATACCATTTTAGCCTTCTGTGTTCAATTTCATCCATTATATTTCTTTCTGCATTTATCCATTTTCTGATTTCTGTATTTCTAATTTTTTCCAGACGAGATTTTCTGACAGCTCTTCTCCAAAAATCTTTTTCAACTGAAGTTATTCTGTTGGCATGTTGTTGTATCATTGTCAAACTTCCGATCCATATAACATTTTATTTTCTAGGATGGATTTATAAATTAGCTGTTTTGTTCTGTTAATGTTGTTTTTACTCCATAGAATAGAGTTCAACATTCCTATGATTTTTCTTCCATTACTAGTACTTTTTGCTATTTCTTTGTATGATGTTCCATCATTCTCTATAATTGATAGCTAATAAGAAAAATTATCGCTCTTCTTTATCTTTACCCCAACAATATATAATTAATCCGGGTCATTTGTTAAATACTCTGTTTTGTTTTTGTTGATCTTCAAACCCCATTTCTGATATGTTGTTGACAGCTGATTACACATATAATTTGTATCTTCTCCATCCTGGGTTATAATTATCTGATAAGTGATGTAGATATCTTCTTTCTGTTAATTCTAGTCTCATTTTTGCACACTTATGTGACCATTTTATTAAACAGATGTCTATATATATTTTAAACAGCGTTGGTGACATCGGGCATCCTTGCAACAATCCTTTACTAGTTTCAATGAGACCCCATTTTAATTTGACATTTATTGTTCTTATATATGTGTTGTATTACTTGAATTAGGGATTCATCAATGTTTGCTATACATAATGCTTCACATAATTTTGTTCTTGGTATACAGTCATATGCTTTTTCGAAATCTATAAAAACCAATCCAATATATTTTGATTTATTTTCACATTTGTCAACGATTTGTCGTATTACAAATATATTATCTATACAAGATTGACCTGGTGTAAACCCACATTGCTCTTCTATTCCACTGTAACATTTTTCTATTTTGTTTTTTATCACTTTTCCTAAGCATTTCATCAGGGAGTTCATAACACATATCCCACGGCAATTTTCACAATTCCTTCTATCTCCTTTCTTAAATATAGTTATGATATGTCGTACTGTCATTTCTTCCTGTATTTGTCTTTCTCTTAAAATTTGATTAAATAGTTTTGTTATGAGTTTGTTTAAATTGTTTTCCTCCATTTTTCAATATTTCTAAATTCATTCCTCCCGGTCCTAGTGATTTGTCATTCTTCTCTTTCATTATGGCTTCTTCTATTTCTTCCTTTGTTATTTCTGTTTGGATTCCTTCGAATAACTTCTTTGTTTTAATCTCCTTAAATTCTTCCCTATTTTCATTTAACAATTCCTTAAAATATTCGAACCATTCATTCACCTTTATAATGTTGATTTTGTTTTATGTTGTGTTTCTTGTCTCGGTGATTTCAGTACCGACCATGCTTCTCTTGATCTGCTGAAGCCTAGTTTTACTATTAACATTTGAACATAACATTTCCCATTCATCATTCTTCGCCTTTCTTATTTTTCGTATTACATTATGATTTTTCTCTCTATATTTTTTATGATCTTCTTCTGTTTTTGTAGTAATCCATTTATTAAATGCTTGTTTCTTGCATTTTATTGCTTCTTGTATGTCTTATGACCACCACCTTTGTTTCTTTTCATACTCATTCTTTATTCCAAGAACCTCTGTTGCAATTTTAATTGACGTACTTTTTATATAATTGTATAATTCGTCTGTTTCCAATTCCAGTGACTCATCCATTTGTCTATCCATTCTTTTTGTTAATAATGTTTTTATACTTGGATCAGTTAAATGTTCTATATTCAAGATTTTTTCTTTATATTTTATTGCTTCCTGTTGAGATTTTTTTTTTTTGCTTGACTTGTCACTATTCCTTTTCACGGCCAAAAGCATTTCTAGTGTTTATTGTCTTAATAGTGCTTCTTTGGCGCATAATGATATAGTCTATTATGGGTTTCTGATATTTTGTATTTCTTTTCCATGTATATTTGTGAATATCTATGTTGAAAGAAAGTATTGCTATTCTCAAATGAAATTGCTCACATATTTCTATTAAGCGTTCACCGTTATCATTTAGAACATTATCTCCAAATTTTCCATCTACTGCATCATCAGTTCGTATTCATACTCGGGCTTTCATATCCGCCATCAATATTATTTCCTTCCTTTGCTATATTTGTTCTATTGTTTCACGTAATGTGTTCAATATCTCTCTTTTTCTGCATGTGAGCATCATTTGTAGGTGCATAAATTCCAAAATTACAGTTTCTCTGGAAAATAAAGTCAGTTCTATTATAATGATGTGTTCATTTATGTATTCCCAATGACTTATGTTCTTCTTCCATTTCTTATTTATCATTATAGAGACTCCTGCTCTCGCTCTAACAATTATTGGTACACCACTCCAGAGATGAATGTATTCATCTATTTCTTCTTCTCCTTTTCCTTTTCTTTTTGTTTCTGATAATACTACAATGTCCATGTCATAAACCTCAAGTTCGTAGGGCAAAATGTCCACTTTAGTTGAAATACCTTGTATATTCTAACATCCTATATTCATTTTCCTTAGGCTACTCATTCGTTTTCCGTGAATCTATTGCTTCCGGGGCTTAAGATTCGGTTTATTTAGCGTTTTATATTTTTTACGATGAGCGAGGAGCTGGCCCACACATCGACCTCTAACCTGAAGTATCGGGTCATTTTTGATCAAGATTGTCTTCCTCTAGCCTTTGATGAACCAACATCAAACTACAAGGCAGCAGTACCTGTTACCCTAGGAAGGGGCTCTCACAGGGTACTATCAGCCGAGCGTACTGAACCCTGGTTTTTTAACGAGGTTGGTACTCCTCCCCCTCTCCCTTTTTTCAACGTGGCTTGGGACAGACTTCGGCGGGTTTCGTTTTAAATATTAAGGTATATATTTAGTTTCATAGCTGAAAGATAGACTTGTTTTGACATAGATGGCGGTCATGTATAATGGCAGTAGAATATGAGTAAAACTTCAAAATAACATTTTTTTCAATCTCTGGCTTCCTTCATTGAAATGCATAGTGACTATTTTCAACGCTCTTTGTTTCCTTGTTATGATACTTGCTAACGAAGTGTATCTTCCTCTCCTTCTTTTGCCACGGGACATAGAATCGGTGCGATTTAATAATAAAAAACAAATGGTAGAATGGAAGAATCTTATGACGAATTCGACTTGCAGACGAATTCTTTTAGTTTACGCGTAACGAAATTGTATTTATTACCAGACTATTATTGCTTCGTCTACAAGTTCATTTCTTGAGCTATACACTGTGACGTTAATGTTATTTCAAGAGCTCGGAGGTGTTGGCTTTTTTACTTTTTTTCCAATTTCCTCCGCCATAAAGTAGACAGAAAAATCAAAAGTATCTTACAGACACGTAATGACGTAATGGAGATTGGCTATTTTCATTGGAAATATGTATAATCCACTTTTGGTCAGCCGTGAAGAGGAATAAAATATAATTAGTTAACAAACAATATTATATTTCTGTATTCACATAGACTTTCACGGCCGGAGTTCCTATGATGATCTTGAAGAAGATTTTCGGGCTGTAGGCCGTGGTCGTGAGGCTTGTACTTCCCCGACGTTTCGCCAGAGACTGCGTCTGGCATCCTCAAGGGTTGTCTTGAGACTGGCAATTCTGTCCACTGTCTGTCCTATTTATACGTTCACCGCAAAGTGTTCGTAAGTTGTATCTGCCTTCTGATTATTACAAACTTTTGTGTTAATTAAGAATACATTTAGCTTTAAAAATAAAACTGTTATTCTTCCAGTTGTATTAGATACATGGTCTGTTACACTTTTGAAATCCAGAATGGGTTGAAGCAAGGAGATGCACTATCTCCTCTACTATTTAATTTTGTAATAGAGCATGCCATTAAATCTTTAGAGAATGAGGAAGGCTTACAACTGAATGGTATTAATAAGCTGTTAGTTTATGCTGATGATGTAGTACTACTGGCCGATAGCGAGGAGATACTAAAGGCCAACACGCACACACTATTGAGTAACACTAAGAAATTAGGACTGGAAGTAAATATCAGTAAAACTAAATATATGGTCACACGTAGAAATACATTATATAATGGAAATGGACAGCTAATGACAAATGAGGGAAATTTTGAGGAATTGGCTGAATTCAAATACCTAGGAACAATAATCACAAATAGGAATGAGATGCACAAAGAAATTAAACATAGGCTCAATTCTGGAAATGCATGCTATTATGCATTGCAAAGACTTTTGATGTCCCAACTCCTTTCAAAAAACGTTAAGCTGAAAATATATAAACTATTATTCTACCAGTTATATTATATGGGTACGAAACATGGACTCTTACTTTAAGGGAGGAAAGGAGATTACGAGTATTTGAGAATAAAGTTCTTAGGAAAATTTTTGGACCAAAGAGAGATGAACAAACAGGTGAATGGAGAAGACTACATAACAATGAACTACATGGTCTTTATAGGAAGCCAGATATAATAAGAACAGTTAAGTCCCATAGACTACGATGGGCAGGACATGTTGCGCGTATGGGGAATGAAAGACGTGCATGGAAACTTCTTGTAGGAAAGCCAGAAGGAAAACGCCCAGTTGGTAGACCAAGAATGAGGTGGGAGAACAACATTAACTATGATTTGAGGGAAGTAGATTATACAGGGAATGATTGGAAAGCATTAGCTCAGGATAGGGATGTATGGAGAGCTTATGTCCGTGCGGCCATGAACCTACGGGTTCGATAGTGCCAGTGAGTGAGTGTGTGTTACTTTAATGGAGGAGAAATATAAGATTTTTTTTAAGATTTAAGATTTAAGATTTATTTAGCCTGGTGGAGTTAAGGCCATGTGGCCTTCTCTTCCACTCACCAGGATAAGCATATATTACATAAGAATATAACAATCTTAATTAACTCTAATATTAAACACTAAGTAAAAATTTGATCAAAAGATAATATCTAATATACATATTACGATCTATAATACAACCAGTTAATATTAGTTAAAATTAAGACTAAAACTAATAATGAAATGTATACAAGCAAGACATATTAAATTGTCCCTGTCTAGTGTATATAAAAAACAGGAATATAATGAGATATAGAAAACTAATTTTACGATTATACAATATTTAAAAACAAAACAAATAAAAATATTTGTTATTCTTAATATTATTTACATAAATAATTAAATATATTAATATTGCTAAAAGAATACTATCAGTGAGGTGTATAAGTCAGTTTGTTATCAAATAATTCTTTAGTTTGTTTTTGAAGGATGTTATAGTTTGACAGTCTCTGACATAGGGTGGAAGGGAATTCCATGTTTTGGTAAGTGACACCGTAAAAGATAATGAATAATATACAGTGTGATGAGGCGGGATATAAAGGACAATGTGCTGATGGGATCGAGTGTCAAGATTATGTGTGTCGGATAGTCTGATGAAGCGGCGTGATAAATAATTAGGCGATGATGTGTGAAGTATTTTATAGAGAAGGGATAGGGAATGGACAGTTCTACGATCTCTTAGACGAAACCACGATAATTGTTCCAGGGACGGTGTAACATGGTCAAATTTGCGAATACCACAAATAAAACGTGCGCAAGAATTATGAACACGTTGAAGTCTTTGAGTGGAAATAATATTTAAGTCTGTAAAAAGAGTGTCACAATAATCAAAATGGGCATTGCAAGTGTTTCTACTAACATTTTCCTAAGGGCGAATGGCAAACAATTTCGTACACGATTTAATGAATGTATTATTGAGAAGACTGTTTTGCATGTATGGTTTATTTGTGTATTCCAATTTAAGTTTTTGTCAATAAATACTCCTAGAATTTTTACTGTCTCACTATAAGGGATTTGAACTCCGTTTAGTGACACATGCGAAACTGTGTTTAGGTTAATTGTAGATAATAGTCTCTGATGACCCATAATGATTGATTGTGACTTTGTAGGATTTAATTGCAGTCCATATTTAACTGTCCAAGTCATTAGTGAGTCAAGATCCTCGTTAATTTTGGCAACAGCGTCATTTAGTGAATATTTGTCTGTGTGGATGTAGATTTGCATGTCGTCTGCAAATAAATTATGTTTGCAATGCTTTAGGGAGTTAGATATGTCATTTATGTAGATTGAAAAAAGCAAAGGTCCAAGTACCGAACCCTGTGGAACCCCAGCTTTACGGAAGGACCAAGAAGAACATAGTGTATGATTTCCTATAACAGATTGCTGGCGCTCATGAAGGTAGGAATTGAACCATTTCGTGGCACTATCAGAGAGTAAGAGGTTTTTAAGTTTATGCAACAATAAGTCCAAGTCTACCGTGTCGAATGCTTTACTAAAGTCCAGTATAATGAGTATTTCAAAATAAAGTGATCTCGTAAAATGTCTGGGGAAAAAAGTAAGACTGGGGAATGGAGAAGACACACAAGAAGAAGTTATAGGATCTTAATGAAAAACAGTTCTAGTAAGAAGAGTTAAGTCTTGTAGAATGAGAGGGGTGGAACTTGTACACGATTGGGGGATGAAAGAGAGCCATGAATGCTTCTTGCAGGAAAATCAGATGGAAAGCGTCCAGTACACAGACGAAGATGTGCTGCGAGAATAACATTAACTGTGATTTGAGGGAGATCTGCTATTATACAGCAAATAATTGGACGACATTAGCTTAGAATAGAGATGTATGGAGAGTTTATGTCCGCATGGTCATGAAACTCTTGTTTCAATGTTCTTGTTAACTACGGTTCATGAGGTCCCGGGTTCGATTTCCATTCAGACCGCTGGAATTTTTCCTCGAAGTGAATTACTCCTGTTGTCTCCTGTTTTCTGTAATATAGATAAAGTTAAGATTTGAGGACACTTCTGGTGCTTCGTAATCATTTATACATTTCAAAAGTGGGTCACAATTCCGCCAAAGCTAGGAACGAACATAACAAAAATATTGTAAGATAATCTGATGGCACTGGAAAAAAAAAAAAAAAAAAAAAAAAAAGCCAGAACGAAATCACCCTGTGGGTAGAGATACGGGATGAAATTCAAGAACAGCATTAACCATGATTTGAGGAAGATGACTTTGGAATGATTAAAACATATTATATGAGGATAGGGACGTGCAAGATCTTATATTCTTGATAACATTTACCTACGAGTGAGTGAGTTAGTTAATTACACAGAATGTATCCTGGCGCTGCAACAGAGAACTGGATGCAGGGAGGACAATTGGAAGAACCGAATTCGTTTAAACACTTGTTGTATTTGTAGAGTGAAGGAGAACAATGAACTGTGAAAGCTTCACCTCAGTGAAAACAGGTGTGGCAGATGAAATATGATACCAGGTAGTGGATACTCCCTCGCAACACGCGCAATCTACTGTATTTCTTTTAGACTTGAAACCCAAATGTGAACATATGGTGAACATGTGTCAGTGACACATTACCTCAACAAGGTCAAGGACATATATATGAAGGGAATTATTATCATTATCATTGTTCCATTGTAATTATCATAAGTAATGCCACGAGTTATTTCCAAATTATCGAAAAATTCACGACTCACGAGGTGAGGAGTGAATTTATCCAGACTATTTAACTAATGCCCCAAATGGGAGTCAATGACCAATCACGTTTCAATGATTTCTGTTTTACAACCAATCAGAGTCGTTTTTCACGAAACATTTATCAGTGTTAAATTTTCCATATTAAAGAAATCTCCTACTTTTTAATATTCTGAACAAGTCTGACCATTATTTTGCAGTGACCCCAGCCTGTAAGATATACGGCTACCAGATTGTATATATAGTGCATAGATATCAACACATAGCGCTTGCAGGAGTTAACATAAATACATTTGTAGCAATTTATTATAACACAAAAAAAGAAACCACTGTTTGCACTTTCTTAAATCTATTTTTTCCCAGGTAATAATCCAGAAAAATATAATTGTCATATTTACATCACACGACATCAGAAATGAATTAATATACAGTTTGATGTGTTTCATTTTTTCTCCACTAGAGAGCATTCTTACAATATTGCGTTCCTTTGGCAATAAATAGTATGATCTGGTTGCAGTGAAAAACAAAAGAAGCAGATGAAGAGTACCTATTGTTTCTCATTTGTTTTCAAACATCGCCGTTTACATTAAATATATAAATATTTTAAAATAACTATAGCTAAATAATGATTTGTGAGTAAACAGCTTAATTTTATTCGTTAAATAGTCCTAAGAAATGCCACTCTTGATTTCCAAATTCTCTAGATAAATTGGAAATCACATGTGGCATTACGTATGATAATTTGGAAATCAAGAGTGGCATTTGTTAGGACTATTTAACGAATAAAATTAAACTGTTTACTCACAATTCATTATTTACATATAGTTATTTTAAAATATTTATATATTTAATGTAAACGGCGATGTTTGAAAACAAATGAGAAACAATTGGTACGCTTCGTCTGCTTGTTTTGTTTATCACTACAACCAGATCATACTATTTATTGCCAAAGGAACGTAATATTGTAAGAATGCTCTCTAGTGGAGAAAAAATTAAACACATCAAACTGTATAAATACATTTAAGAAAGTGCAAACAGTGGTTTCTTTTTTTCGTGGTATAATCAATTGCTACAAATGTTTTATATTAACTCCTGCAAAGCGCTATGTGTTGACATCCATGCACTATATATATATAATCTGGTAGCCGGATTTCTTAGGGAGTCAGTCACTGCAAAATAATGGTCAGACCTGTTCAGAATATTAAAAAGGAGGAGCTTTCTTTAATATGGTAAATTTAAAATTAATAAATATTTGGTGAAACACGACTGTGATTGGTAGTAAAACAGAAATCATTGAAACGTGATTGGTCATTGACTCCCATTTCGGGCATGAGTTAAATAGTCATAAGTAATGCCACGAATGATTTCCAAATTATCGATATATTCACGACTTACGAAGTGAGGAGTGAATTTATCTAGATAATTTGGAAATCAAGAGTGGCATTTGTTAGGACTATTTAACGAATGAAATTAAGCTGTTTACTCACAAATCATTATTTAAATATAATTATTTTGAAAATATTTATATATTTAATGTAAACGGCGATGTTTGAAAACAAATGAGAAACGTTTGGTACGCTTCATTTCCTTCCTTGTTTATCTCTGCAACCAGATCATAATATTATTTATTGCCAAAGGATCGCAATATTGTAAGAATTTGCCGTCGTAGAGAAATTTATAACCAACGTTATAGGTATTAATTAATTTGATGTCCTATGATGTAAATATGTCAATTATATTTTTCCGCAACGTCATTTCCTGGAAAATAATTCGTTTAAGAAAGTGCAAACAGTGTTTTTTGTTTTTTTGTGGTATAATCAATTGTTACTAACGTTTTTATATTATCTATCGCATGCGCTTTCTGCTGACATTCACGCACTATATATACAATCTGGTAGTCGTATTTCTTAGAGAGTCAATCACTGCAAAATAATGCTATGTCCTATTCAGAATGTTAAAAAGGAGGTGCTTTCTTTATTATGATAAGCTTTAGTTGGTAAATTTTAGGCGAAACACGAATGTGATTGGTTGTAAATAAAAAATCATTGAAATGTGAATGGTCATTGACTCCCATTTGGGGCATGAGTTAAATAGTGGTAAGTAATGCCAGGAGTGATTTTAAATTTATCTAGAGAATTTGACAATCAAGAGTGGCATTTGTTAGGACTATTTAACGAAAAAAATAAGCTGTTTACTCACAAATCATTATTTAAATATAGTTATTTTAAAATCGTCCCGCGCCGTAGCTGAGTGGTTAAGGCAGAAAGCCTTGGCGCAGAGCTATGGGACTTGTGCTGGTTCCAGTCTCCATGGGGGAAGAAATTTTCTCATGTTATTTCGGCCAGTATGGGACCGGTGCCCACCCACCATCGTGATGCGTTTGGGTAGTTACAATAAGTAGCGGCTCCAGGTTGAGAAAACCAGCTATAACGGCTGGGGGACTCGACATGCTGACCACATGTCACCCCTTCACTGGCTGATTATCATCTACCTCTGTGATTGACACATGTGGATGTGAGGCCAGCAGCCGGCTGGTAGGCTAAGGGCCTTGTAGGCCTGTCGCGCCAGGAGTTTTTTTTTTATTTTAAAATATTTATTTATTTAATGTAAACTGCGATGTTTGAAAACAAATGAGAAGCGATGTTTGAAAACAAATAGGAAATGGTTGTTATGCTTGTTCATCACTGCAACCAGATCGTATTATTTATTGCCAAAGGATCGCAATATTGTAAGAATACATCCTAGTGGAGAAATTTATAACCAACATTATAGCTATTAATTAATTTCTGATGTCCTATGATGTAAATATGTCAATTATATTTTTCTCCAACGTTATTTCCTTGGAAATAATTCGTTTAAGAAAGTGCAAATAGTGTTTTTTTTTTGGTATAATCAATTGCTACAAATGTTTTATATTATCTCCCGCAAGCATTATAAGTTGACATTCATGCACTATACAATATATACAATCTAGTAGTAGTATTCTTTAGAGAGTCAGTCACTGCAAAATGTTGCTATGACATATTCAGAATATTAAAATGGAGGAGCTTCTTTTAATATGATAAACTTCTTTGATAAATTCGAGGTGAAACACGGCTGTGATTGGTTGTAATTAAAAAAAAATATTGAAATGTGATTGGTCATCGAATCCCATTTGGGGCATGAGTTAAACAGTCATAATAATAGTTATTATTATTCGTATTAATTTGCAATAATTTTTGCCAACTAATAAAAACTAGGGCTCGGAAGTTGAGGAAATGTTCTTTTTTATTTTATGTCTAATGGCGAGGCCCAACATAATATAAATATATTTTGGTATTTGTAGGCCAGAAAATTGTGGGTTTTATTTGTCTTTTTTTTTTTTTTTTGCTTTTGGTTTATTGGTCCTTCTTTAACTTTTTTAAGTCGTACCAGGTTTTTTGTTTTGCAACTTTACCTTGTTTTGACTACATTTATACAATCTGTATAATTCAAGAATCTACAGAGCCTAATCTCAATTCGAAAGTCTTTTAAAAACACTATCTAGTATTATTTTCTTAAGACTTTTTACATTCCAGAACACTTTTTTTCCGAGAGAAACTATTGAACCTCATAAAATATCACGTTTTTTCTAACCATCGGCCAATTGACCACCTATTGTATTTCGTCTTATATTTTTAAGAAGTTTCCATTTTGTGACAATAATCTCTAGAAGATGGTGATGGCAAAAGGTTGTCTTTTTCTAGCGGTTAGCAACTACAAAACGTTTTAGGTCCTATTTTTTCCAGTTATTTTAGATATTGTTTAGGATTTTCTTGGTCTTTTTAAAGGTATTTTATAGGTCTTCAACTTCCGAATAACAATATATGAATTACGTAATAATAAAATAGCGAAATAAAGAAACACCAAACACCCAAATCTCAAGAAGAAAACAATTAAATACCTTATTATTTGCTAACAACCAGAAAATCATCGCAGATAGAGAAAATAATTAATTTACAGAAAGGTATATTTAAAACTAAACAAAATAGCTAAAGAATATGGGCTAACAATCTCCATAAATAAAATCAAAATAATGGCGTTAAAAGGTACAGATCTAAAAAGAAGTGAAATTGTTATTAACGATAAAATAATAGAACAAATCATACATTCAACAATTTAGGGAATTTATTATCATATGAAGGTTGCAGGATATCAATAAGTTAAATAACTTTACAAAAATAACAAGAGTAATAAAGAATATAATTGTTTGAACAAAAATAAAAGGTAAACAAAACAAGAATTAAATTATACAAAAGCTTCTCGATTCCTATTCTTCTATTCGGCAGTGAATCATGGACTACGAAAGCAGCTGGCGACTCAAGAAAAAGAGCAGCAGAGATAAGATATAATGCGAAAAGCAGCAAGATACAACAAATGATCGGAATAAAAAGCCAATGCAGAAATAACAAACAAATTAAAAATGATTCCGGTGTTAGAAAAAATAGATAATTACAAAACTCAGTAGTTACAACATATCGATAGATTAGTACACGACAGACTAACAAAAATCCCGAAGTGTTACAAACCAAACGGCGAGGACGTCTAATGAAGACACTTCTGGACTAAGTACTGAACATATCTTTATATTACGTATTCCCTGAGAGTAATTAAAAATAATAACAATAATTATTTCGTTTCCTCAGTCAAATATTCAATTTATTCAATAATTTGTCGATATGATTCCTTGATAAAATATCTTTAATCATAAAATTGTAATTTTGATTTTGTTAATTTAAATCATCATCATCTACCTTCACGGTTTAGACCATTTCTGATCTGTTCCGGCTCCATATTATACACTGCTCAAAACAATTAGAAGAACACTTGTAATAAATTGAATAAGTAATTTATTTTTTAAAAGCTGTGATGCTGAAAGTTGGACAATATGAAAATTGAATTATTAATTGTATCAATGGATACAAATTTTAAAGATCCATGGCCTAAATACAGATAAATAGCCTCAAATAACAAATATAGAGAATTTTTTTTTTATTTTGGAAGGCACTGGCCACTTCTAATTGGTAAGCTTCCTGAAGTTGTTATAGTGACGAATGTTGATTATTGCCTTGTTTATTGAAGTCTCTGACAAAATGAGGCATTTAAATGAGTTTGAAGTGTATCATGCTCTACATCTTTTACGACAAGGTCACCCACTGCGACAAGTGGCTAGAGAGCTTCGGGTTTCTCCTTCCGTGGTGTCCAGGTTACGCAACAGGCACAGAGAGACAGGTCAGTATTGTAGAAGACGTGGCCAGGGTCGTAAATTTAAAACAATCCCCCAGGATGACAGATACGTTGTTCTTTCTGCTCTTCGACAGCGTACAAAAACTGCAAAAGACCTGCAGAATGACGTTCATATGGCTTCCGGAATCCGGGTTTCAGACCAAACCATAAGGAACAGATTAAGGAAAGAGAATATTCGTCCAAAAAGGCCCGTTAAAAAACCACGCTTAACAAATGGGCATAATGCAGCAAGACGTACGTATGCTGAAAACCTGAACCTGAACCAGTGGGAGTCTGTGCTCTTCTTGGGCGAAACCAGATATCGTCTTACACGTTGTGATGGTCGATTGAGGGTGTGGGGACGGCCAGGAGAAAGATTTTCTGCAGAGGCTGTACAGGAAATTGAGATAGATCCGGAGGAGGTCCCATAATGGTGTGGGCCGGAGTTATGTACAACAATCGTACGGACCTTGTACTTGTTCCCCAGCGACTGAATGCTGTCCGGTATATCGAGCACGTTCTGGAAGAGCATGTAGTACCTGCTGCCATTGGAGTAGGCCCTGAATTTCTGTTTATGCAGGATAATGCCAGGGCACATTCTGCGGCTGTCACCAGGGATTTCCTGAGGAGGAATGAAATTGAGGTAATGGAGTGGCCAGCGGTCAGCCCAGACCTCAACCCTATTGAACACTTGTGAGCTCTTCTAGACAGGAAGGTCAGGAACCGACATCAAGCTCCACAAACTCTGCAGCAACTTGGAGATGCTCTGAAGGACGAGTGGGAGAATATCCCGCAAGAGGAAATCCAGAATCTTATTGGGAGCATGCCACGAAGGTGCCAAACTGTCATCGAATGTCGTGGAGGCCATACACGATACTAACTCTATATAACGAGTGTTTAACTTTGAAAAATAAGCACAAGATTCAATTGCTTACATAGCGGAATTATTTGAAAAGTTAATTGTCAGCGTTATTCATTTTGTTTACTGACATGATCAATAAATAAATAAATAACCACAAATAATGTACTTTATTAATTTTATGTTTGTACCTTTATCCAATAAAAAAATATTTGCATATTTCATAGTGTTCCTCTGATTGTTTTAAGCAGTGATCTTGCTGGTAATAGATTGTTTGGTAACGGAACATGTCAGCTGAATAAAATTCCAAAATTCCCACTAAGAAACAATGAAACGTATGCTATAGTTGCTCGCTCCATCTTTTAAATGGCCGTTCACGACTTCTATGTCCTTGTGGATTGTAATTTAACATCCTAATGAGGTATCCTCTATTCACTCATTCTACTTACTTACTTACTTACTCACTGGCACTATCGAACCCATAGGCCCATGGCCGCGCGGACAGAAGCTCTCCATACATCCTGATCCCGAGCTAATCCTTTCCAATAATTCCCTGTATAATATACTTGCCTCAAATCATAGTTAATGTTATTCTCCCACCTAATTCTTGGTCTACCAACTGGGCGTTTTCCTTCTGGCTTTCCTACAAGAAACTTCCATGCAAGTCTTTCATTTCCCATACGTGCATCAGGTCCTGCCCATCGCAGTCAACAAGACTTAACTGTTCTTATTATATCTGGCTTCCTATAAAGACCATGCAGTTCATTGTTATGCAGTCTTCTCCATTCACCTGTCTGTTCATCTCTCTTTGGTCCAAAAAATTTCCTAAGTACTTTATTCTCGTATATTTGTAATCTCCTTTCCTCCCTTAAAGTAATAGTCCATGTTTCGCACCCATATAATATAACTGGTAGAATAATAGTTTTATATATTTTCAGTTTAACTTTTTTTGAAAGGAGTTGGGACATCAAGAGTCTCTGCAATGCATAATAGCACGCATTTCCAGAATTGAGCCTCATTCTACTAACATGTTCAAACCATTTATTTCTATATTCTTCTATTTTTGTTATCCCACTATTTTGTAATTTCTCACGAATGTTTTCACGCCTTCGTTTGTCCAAAAGAGTACATCCTGTCACATATCGTAGGAATTTAATCTCGGCTGCTTCCAGTCTTTTTATTAAACTTTTGGTGAGAGTCCAACACTCAAGGCCATACAACAGAACAGGTATAGCTAAAACTTTGCAAAACTTTAGGAGCGCTTCTTTACGAACTTTCTTTGCTAATGTTCTTCTAATTGTACCGCAAATATGTTGAAACTTATTAAGCTTTCTACTAATATCTCTTGTCCGATCATTGCCTAGGAAAATTCCTAAATAATTAAAATCCATTACTTGTTCTATTAAAAAATCATTTACTATTATTTTGGCTATTATTGGACTTTTCCCATGAAATGCCCTCACTTTAGTTTTACTTGGGGATATTTGTAAGTTATATTCAGCATACATTTTTCCCAATTGAAAAATGGCTCTTTGTAAGCTGTCTTCATCTATTGTTATAATTACCTGATCATCTGCAAAAAGGAGTGTATATAATGTATTATTGTCAAAACTAAAGTTATTTAAAAAAATATTTGCCATTTTCTCAAGACTTCGTCAATATATAAATTAAATAATGCCAGTGACAAAGGGCATCCTTGTCTCACTCCTTAATTTATCTCTATATTGGCTGTAGATTGTCTATATCCATTTTTAATTTTTATAGTTGTTCCGGCATACAAGCTTTGAATTGCTCTTATTATGTCATTTGGAAGACCTCGTTGTTTCATTACATTCCATATTTTATTTCTCTTCTCTTTATCAGAAGCCTTAACGTAATCTATAAATACTATGTATATATCGATAAATTATATTCTTTTCTTTTCTCAAGCAATTGCATCATAGTGAAAAAACAGTCACAACATGATCTGCCCTTCCTGAACCCATGTGGTGGTTCTAAAAGAAATGTTTCCATTATTTATTCTATTTCTCAAAATGTTTGCATATATCTTATAACATGAGTTCAACAAACTAATTCCCCTGTAGTTATTATAATCTCATTTATTTCCTTTCTTGAAAAATTGGATGACTAATGCTTCTTTCCATTCCTCTAGAACGCTTCCTATTGTTCAACATTGGTTAAAGAGGTTTAGTATTTTTTTATGTAAAGATGTTGGGCCATATTTTATAAGTTCCAAATTTAATAAATCTTTTTCCGGTGCTTTTCTATTCTTGAAAATATCTAAGGATTTAATTTCTTCTTTTGTAACAGGATCAACATTGGGATCATTGTCCATTAAAGAGAAAGGTTCTTGATTTTGGGTTAACCACAATTCTTTATAAAACTTTTCCCATTATTTTATTCCGATAGGATTAGTTTGAACTTTATCTTCTTCTTTCTTATTTAAATATGTCATAGCTCGATCCTGTCTCCCATGTACATCATCTTCTAAATATAATATATATCGGTCCCACTGTTGCCTATTTATTTTCCTAGTTTTTTTAATTTAGTTGATTTATATTAAAAAATTATACACACAAAGTTGTTTTGGTAATGGTAACTATAAACAACCATACAAAATGAATAACTGGCAATGTCAAATGTCTTGAAAATGATCACATACAAGGAGATTGAAACGTCGACAAATTATTCAATACTTTCAGAGATAAGGAATTGATTATTATTATTGTTATTCGGGACCAAGTCTAATATGAGACCGGGACAGACTAACAAGTGACCTAACTCAGGATGGAAATTTATTATTATTATTATTATTATTAGTAGTAGTAGCAGTAGTAGTAGTAGTAGTAGTAGTGTTAGTAGTAGTAGTAGTAGTAGTAGTAGTGTTAGTAGTAGTAGTAGTAGTAGTAGTAGTAGTAGTAGTAGTAGTAGTAGTAGTAGTAGTAGTAGTAGTAGAAGTAGTATTATAATTTAAAAGTGAGAACCAGTACATAATTTCCAAAAATTATATATCCATCCATAGTAATTCTGCCCGAAGGCAG
Source organism: Diploptera punctata (assembly GCA_030220185.1). Classification (NCBI taxonomy): domain Eukaryota; kingdom Metazoa; phylum Arthropoda; class Insecta; order Blattodea; family Blaberidae; genus Diploptera; species Diploptera punctata. The sequence goes on along the minus strand of JASPKZ010007283.1, from coordinate 1,122,945 downwards.
GTCCTTCACTGCTATCAGAGCATTTTGCAGCTTTACTAGGGAATTATAGGTGTGGTAGCTTCCCGTTGCTTTCCACACCGGTGAAGGATGATGATGATGATGATAATGAGAAGGATAATGATGAAGATGATGGCCATATGATTTCGGGGACCGTTTGGGTCTTAAAGCTTTCAAGTTTCCATTTACACCAATAAACTGTAATTTACTCATTGGCATTGTGGAACCCATGAATTAATGGCCGCGCGGACATAAGTTTTCCATACATCCCTATTCTGAGTTAACGTTTCCCAATCATTCCCTGGCGATTGAACATTGTTTTCTCCCTAATTCTTAAAAATAAAAACCATTGTTTACTTTAACATAAAACAAATATGACACCCTAGCTTAAGTTTTTCTACTATCTTGAAATAATAAGTCATACTTCACAATATTTTAATGTATCTGGAAAATAATTTTACCTGGAAAATAATTTTACATGAAAAATAATTAATCTAATTTAAAAATAAATTACGTATATTCTACGTTCAAAATATAACTGGCATGATGAGTGCAGTGGAAATCACTATATCCATCATAATTATGTATTGAGCATGGACGCCAAATGAGGCAAATTTTGAAGAAGTGGCTGAATTCAAATACTTAGAAAGAATGATTACAAATATGAATGAGATGCACAAGGAAATTAAACATAGACTCAATTCTGAAAATGTATGCTATTATGCACTACAGGGACTCTTATCATCACAACTTCTCTAAAAATATAAACTGTAAATATCAAAAACTGTTGTTCTCCCAGTTATATTATATGGACGCTAAACTTATACTCTCACTTTAACGGAGGAGATAATATTGAGTATTTGTGAATAAAGTTCTTAGAAAAAAATTAGACCAAACAGAGATGAACAGACAGGTGAATGGAGAAGACTATATACCAGTGAGCTGCATGATCTTCATGGGAAACCAGATGTAATAAGAACTGTTGTCTCGTAGTTTGCGATGAGCAGGGCATGTGTCACGGATGGGGAAGAACAGAGGAGTATGGAAACTCCTTGTAGGTAAACCAGAAGAAAAGTACCCTGTAGGTAAGCAAAAATTGAGGTGGAACAATAACATTAACTACGTGTTTAAAATAGTTGGCATTCTCATTTCCATTCAATGGATACATGATTTGTTCCAGCCAACAAACAGTAGAAAATACAATATGAACCAAGGGTATTTCAGTACACATAAAACATAGTACCAATAAGCATTTCGTCTAACTGAGACAGTTCATTGGAACATTTAGATTCATTTTAAATATTTCGCAAAGCATTTTTTTGCGCATTCGAAAGAGTGGCGGTTGCTGCTTTTATCGAATTTCGAAAGATTTAAACTGTAGACAACTTCTCATAAATAAATAAATATATATATCATCATCATCACTCCAGGGATTAGGCAATTGCCCGTTCCGACTTCATAATGCATCAGCCCAACGTCTTCTAGGTCTTCCAACCTCACGTCTTCCTCTTGCTTGATAATTTCTTGCTAACAATGGATATCTCTCCTTATTCATGCCATCCATATGATCAATCCATTTCTGTCTGTGATTCGTGACCTTATCCAATATAGGCTGACTTTCAAATGTTCTCTTATATCCTCATTTCTTATTCTATCAAGTCTTGTACATCCTTTTACTTGTCTTAGGAACCTCATCTCCGCCGTCTGGATTTATGTGTGTTGTTTAGAACTTGCAACTGTAATTTGTAATATTTTTCTTTGCAATACTTATTTCATTTCTTCTTCAAATCTATTTTTTTGTACATGTGTACAAAACAAATCATACTTTTCATTTTATTCCTTAACCTCATTCCAGTTGCTTCTGTCTCTCCGTTGAATTTATATCCACAACACAATGCGCCCGCTACCGGAGTTATGAGACGTGTAGGCGGCAGCACCGAGAAGGCGTGTTGCTGCACGTGCGTTCACCGCAGGTCATTTTAATTCATGCAAATTACTGTTACGGTTAATCTGTTGTTAATGTCCGGTGAAATGCAGAATTGGTTTAACATTACATTCAGAGAAGCGGAACAAAGTAACGCTATCATTATGTCTCATTTTAATTCAATGTTTAATTAATTTAAATAATTATTTGGGATGTCATTTATTTAGATTTAGATTAGATTTATTTAGCCTGGTGAAGTTAAGGTCACATGGCCTTCTCTTCCACTCTCCAGGTCAAACATATATTACATCAGAATATAACAATCTCAATTAACTCTAATATTAAATACTAAATAAAAATTTGATCAAAAAGATAATATCTATTATATTACGATCTATAATGCAACCAGTTAATCTTAGTTATAATTAAGACTAAAACTAATAATAAAGTGTATACAAGCAAGACGTATTAAATTGTCCCTCTCTAATGTTTATAAAAACAAAGAAAAATAATGAGATATAGAAAACTAATTTTACGTTTATACAATATTTAAAAAATGTTGTGAAGAGGTAAACATGTGACTCATGATAAAAAAAATACTTCTGTTTCTAATTACCTGTCATTATTTAGAAAATGTATGTTAATTAAATATAAATATAACTTTAAAGTGTGGATATATTTTTTAAATATTTTAATACATTCGTCTGAATTAATTTATAAATAACACATATTTGGTCATCATATATTGAGGTACATTTTTCTCAGGCTATGTAGCAGATACGAAGAAAACTTTTAACTGCAAGTAGTCGTTATACAGGATAGAAGTAATATAGGTGCAAGTAGTCGTTATACAGGATAGAAGTAATATAGGTGCAAGTAGTCGTTATACAGGATAGAAGTAATATAGGTGCAAGTAGTCGTTATACAGGATAGAAGTAATATAGGTGCAAGTAGTCGTTATAACATTATAGAAGTAATATAGGTTCAAGTAGTCGTTATACCAGCATAAGAAAGTAATATAGGTGCAAAGTAGTCGTTTATAGCGGATAGAAGTAATATAGGTGCAAGGAGTCGTTATACAGGATCGAAGTAATATAAAGGTGCAAGATTTCGTTATAACACGCAGATGAAAGTAATATATGTGCAAGTAGTCGTTATACAGGATAGAAGTAATATAGGTGGCAAGTAGTCGTTATAACAGGATCGAAGTTAAATTATAGGTGCAAGTAGTCGTTATACAGGATAGAAGTAATAGTGTTTGCAATTAGTCCTTTCATACCTGATATAAGTAATATAGGTGCAAAGTATTCGTTTATACATACTGATAGAAGTAATATAGGTGCAAGTAGTCGTTATAAATCAGATAGAAGTAATATATGTGCAAGTATCCGTTATAAACAGGATAGAAGTAATATAGGTGCAAGTAGTCGTTATACAGGATAGAAGTAATATAGGTGCAAGTAGTCGTTATACAGGATAGAAGTAATATAGGTGCAAGTAGTCGTTATACAGGATAGAAGTAATATAGGTGCAAGTAGTCGTTATACAGGATAGAAGTAATATAGGTGCAAGTAGTCGTTATACAGGATAGAAGTAATATAGGTGCAAGTAGTCGTTATAAAATACAACAGGCAGAAGTCATAGAGGTGCAAGTAGTCGTTATATAGCAGGATATTGAAGTAATAAGAGGTGCAAGTAGTCGTTATACAGGATAGAAGTAATATAGGTGCAAGTAGTCGTTATACAGGATAGAAGTAATATAGGTGCAAGTAGTCGTTATACAGGATAGAAGTAATATAGGTGCAAGTAGTCGTTATACAGGATAGAAGTAATATAGGTGCATTTATTTTTAGTAGGTCTACTTACTCCTTGGGTGGAATACATAAAAATGTTTCAGTAACATTTTGGTCTCAAATAAATACTTTATTTAAAACAATATTTCTCCCTTAACTTTAAACGCCGCCTAACTCGATAAAGATTTGCCGTACAGGTCTAACATCTATTTAGACTATTTAACTGATGCCCCAAATGGGAGTCAATGACCAATCACATTTCAACGATTTTTTATTTACAACCAATCGCAGTCGTGTTTCGCCTAAAATTTACCAACAAAAGTTTATCATAATAAAGAAAGCACCTCCTTTTTAACATCCTGAATAGGTCATAGCATTATTTTTCAGTGACTGACTCACTAAGAAATACGGCTACCAGATTGTATATATAGTGCATGAATGTCAACACATACCGCATGCGGGAGTTAATATAAAACATTTGTAGCAATTGATTATACCACCAAAAAAAGAAACCACAGTTTGCACTTTCTTAAATGTATTTTTTTCCAGAAAAATATAATTGTCATATTTACATCATAGGACATCAGAAATGAATTACGAGTAATATGCAGTTTGATGTGTTTAATTTTTTCTCCACTAGAGTGCATTCTTACAATATTGCGTTCCTTTGGCAATAAATAATATGATCTTGTTGTAGTGACGAACAAAACAAGCAAATGAAGCGTACCAATCGTTTTTAATTTGTTTTCAAACATCGCCGTTTACATTAAATATATAAATATTTTAAAATAACTATATGTAAATAATGATTTGTGAGTAAACAGCTTAATTTTATTCGTTAAATAGTCCTAACAAATGCCACTCTTGATTTCCAAATTCTCATAAGTAATGCCACGAGTGATTTCCAATTTATCTAGAGAATTTGGAAATCAAGAGTGGCATTTGTTAGGACTATTTAACGAATAAACTTAAGCTGTTTACTCACAAATCATTATTTAACTATAGTTATTTAAACATATTTATATATTTAATGTAAACGGCGATGTTTGAAAACAAATGAGAAACGATCGGTACGCTTCATCCGCTTCTTTTGTTTATCACTGCAACCAGATCATACTATTTATTGCCAAAAGAACGCAATATTGTAAGAATGCTCTCTAGTGGAGAAAAAATGAAACACATCAAACTGTATATTAATTCATTTCTGATGTCGTGTGATGTAAATATGACAATTATATTTTTCTGGATTATTACCTGGGAAAAAATAGGTTTAAGAAAGTGCAAACAGTGGTTTCTTTTTTTGGTGGTATAATAAATTGCTACAACTCTTTTTATATTAATTCATATGTTGACATCTATGTGTACACTATATGTACAGTCTGGTTGCCGTATTTCTTATAGGCTTGGTCATTGCAAAATAATGGTCAGACCTGTTCAGAATATTAAAAAGGAGGAGCTTTCTTTAATATGGTAAATATAATATTTCGTGAAACACATCTCTGATTGGTTGTAAAACAGAAATCATTGAAACATGATTGGTCATTGACTCCCATTTGGGGTATGAGTTAAATAGTCTAGATAAATTCACTCCTCGCCTCGCGAGTCGTGAATTTATCGATAATTTGGAAATCACTCGTTGCATTACTTATGATAATTAAACGCCAAGAATAGGAATGGTTTGTTCCTTTGCAGTTTTGCAATAAAATTGACTACTTTCGTGTAAATTAAGTGAAAACTTCTGACGCTTTGGAATAAAAAAACCGAGAGATATTGCAACATCATGATCTGCAGATATGAGGTGGTCTTGCGATCATTAATCCTAGAACAGATAATTTGCTCGTCATAGGAATCACGCGAATATTATGTGCGCAGTGAAGATTTTCAGAAAGTTTAGTTTTCATTTATTTCATTAGCTGTGAGGTTAATCACAAAACCATTTAGAGAAGATTTGTCTATTTTATTGTAATTTATCACCTCCTTAAATTTGTGCACTTATTTCAGCTGTACATTGTATATAAAATGTACCCTATGAGTTTAATTGTTGTACGTGTTGTAATAAATTATTGAATGCAGAGATTATTGAAATGTAACTTCCCAAACTATGTTTTTTTTAATAAAATATAATTTACTGTTCACAGTGCATGCTTTGGGATATGAATTATTGCATAATATATGCTTAGCCTTTGTAACACCGTAAAAATGTGGTTAGCAATTTGTTCTCTCAGAATGCATCTGTGCACTAAAACAGCTTGTATCACTGGTTACTGCTTTGGATCGCAGAGTTTAAAGCATATTTCTGTGATGAATACATTGTGAAATATAGTTATATAGATAACTGGTTATAATTTTAAAAATTATGGAAGTTTTAGCGAGATGATATTCTAGTACTAAGCACGTGTGCTAGAAGGATATATTGCCAAGGACTCTCATTATAACCAGTAACGCCGAGTTCTATATGTTCAATTGTTCACAAAACCGCCAATAAATATTAATTTCATTAAGAATTTTGAACAATCATTATGACATAAGGTGTATTTGTACTTTGTTTAACAAGTTCCGTGAATACTCACATTGCTTGAGTCACCAATTTATTTGTGCAGCGGATATCTCGAGCAGACACAATTTAGAGGCGCTGAAGTGTGTTTTCACTCAACGAACTCCCTGGAATTAGTTTAACCCATTCGCCTCAAAAGACGAGGTAGACTCGTCGTCAGTTAAATGGCCTTCAACTCAGGAAACGAAGTACACTCGCTTAAATCTGCTGTTATGTATTTTGCAATATTTTGTACATCCCTTTTCATCTTAACATTTATGGATAGTAGAGGAATGTGTTTTGCCCTTCTCCCGTATTGTGATCTCAAGTACCGTTATATTTTGTTTGTTTTGAATGCCTAAAAATATACTATTATTTACGGTAACTTTAATCTGGTTTTTGGGGAAATGGATTGAGCATTTAAACCTGAAGCGAATGGGTTAACGACTTCAAAATTCCGCTAGATGGGAGGGAAAAACAGCTTATTTTCATGACTCCTGTCCCTGGTGAATGAACCAGCGATACAAGATTTCCGCTGGTCACTAATGAGTTCATCCAAAAGTCCCGTGTTCTGAATGTTGTTAAGCCGAGAGAAATATGTGTTATTCCAGTGAAATTTATTTAGGGGTTTTTTTAAGTGTTTTATGCTTTCTATAATGCTTTATTTAAACGCCTATTATCTAGCGTCTATTTATTTATTATTTATTTTATTTTGATAGGATAAGAAGTGGTGAGAATATGAATACAAAGGTCCTAGTGATACATTTCCAACCAGAATTAACTTGATGGCTGAATATTTTGAAGTTCTACCGGGTGCATTTTTTCTCGTAATGAATCTTGGTAGTAGTAATGCGGCTTAATTAACAAAATAAGGATATATTCTATAAATCTTTGATGTTTTTATTTTTAAGTTAACACATTTCAATTCTGCATAGAATCTAATTTAAGATAGAGAAATTAATGTTTGAACCGTGATTTGAACCCTTGACCCCTAGTTCTACGTACTAGTGTGCTGTCCAATTACACCATACAAGCGACGATACAACTACGTACAGCACAATAGTACGTAGAACTAGGGGTCCAGGGTTCAAATCCCGGTTCAAACAATACATTTTATTCTTAAATTATATTCTATAAACTAGCTAAATTGGACCATAAATTGGACTTACTGAGGAATTCAGTTACATTACGGAGTTCCAGCTGACTGTCTTTCAAATTCTGTGTTTTGCTCGGCTTTATATAATGTAATCCAGCGTCTTTCAACTTATTGGCCCCGATCCACTCGTGAATGTTCCCTTGTTTTGATCGAGCCGTATCATCTTGGGCAACAACTAATTACTAGAAGAATTAAACACAACAATAGTGAAATACAGAATAAACTGGAAAGAACACTTAGTAAGGATGACTGAAAATAGAATACCAAAAGCAGCATACAACTATTCACCACGTGGAAGAAGAAGCTTGGGAAGACCAAAGAAAAGATCGAAACAGCAGCAATTTGGAGCCGGAACAGGCTAGTAAATAAGTCTAAACCGTGACAAAGAAGATCATATTGGGTAAAAATTACTCGTACAACCGTGTTTTAAACATTGAGTTGTGTGAAAAATTATACAGAAATAAGTGTGTACATTGTCCGCCGTTGCTAGACTCGGTACATTGTGGGTGTTGAAGGAGGTTCATAGAATCTGTGTACATGGTCAACAAAATTGATACTTATTCCCGGTAATTTTAGTAGACTGTGTAAATATGCCAAGCCTCTCTCAGGCGCCTCCCACTCACTTAGCGCTGGAAATATATACACTTCGTTACGTCCCCAGGAATTCCAAAACTCACACAACAATAACGGGTGAATATAATTACTGTCAACTGTCTACAAATACATCTCAGTTCAATACAGAAATAACTTGTAATACAAGATGGGAACAAGTATTTGTCTATTATAATATCATTGTTATTTTATAGTAAACCAACAAAAGTTAGTTTTGAACAAGTTTTTTAAAAATTAAGAATTCAATATAAAATTACAACTATTATTATTATTACTATTATTATTATTATTATTATTATTATTATTATTATTATTAGTATAAAACTGTTATTCTACCAGTTATATTATATGGGTGCGAAACATGGACTCTTACTTTAAGGGATGAAAGGAGATTGTAATTATTTGAGAATAAAGTACTTAGGAAAATTTTTGGACCAAAGAGAGATGAACAGACAGGTGAATGGAGAAGACTACATAACAATGAACCACATGGTCTTTACAGGAAGCCAGATATAATAAGAACAGTTAAGTCTCGTAGACTGAGATGGGCAGGACATGTTGCACGTATGGGGAATGAAAGACTTGCATGGAAGCCTCTTGTAGGAAAGCCAGAGGAAAAAGCCCAGTTGGTAGACCAGGTAGACCGGGCAAGAATGAGATGGGAGTATAACATTAACTATGATTTGAGGGAAGTAGATTATACAGGGAATGATTGGAAAGCATTAGCTCAGGATAGAGATGTATGGAGAGCTTATGTCCGCGCGGCCATGAACCTACGGGTTCGATAGTACCAGTGAGTAAGCAAGCAAGTAAGTAAGTATATCTTAATATTACCTGGCAGATTTAAGAACTTGTGGTATTGTCTACCACTCAAGCAATTTAGAAAATATACAAAAAAATAGTCATATCTAAATTAAAATAAACGTAAATTATTACATGGTATATTCTATCTATAATACAATGTCTATCTACAGTAGGCATATATGTTGATTTACCCTATATTTGACGAAAATAATATTATTTTTGTCCAATGCAACCAGGTTGTCTTTTATGACATTTCAGATTTTCTCCCCTGACATTGGTAGAATTGTAATCCATTTCTTAGGTTGGGGCACCTGGAAGGCGGAGATACATTACCCTGATGATTGTATTGTATTGTATTGTAAGCCTATGTTTTCCCTTTACAGAGATTTAGGCGCTCTGCCCCTACAGGGAAGAATTTGAACATACTAATTTAATTACACTTGTTTTCGTATAGATGCCATTTTGAGTGGTACGTGGTCAGCGTTCCGCCTCATACTGACATCTAGGAAACCAAGGTAGTACTAGGACGGGAAAATTCGGTAAATTTTGCTTAGAGGCCTGTTCATTCAGGCGTAAGGATTTTTACGAGCCTGAAAATCTTCAGACTCGGGACCCACGGCTTAAAGTTCCTCCCGGAGGACTTGCTCCTTGGATTTTTCCGTCCTAAAAAATCCATCGACCCCGGCCGGGTCCTTGGGACCAGAAGCAAGGAGCATAACCACTAGTCCACCGCGGTCGACACCCTGATGATATGATGGGTGATAAATGATAACGAAGCGTCAGAAGAGTCCTTAACCTATAATTAATCTAAATTCCAGTCCATAGGCAACTACATGAATAATTCCCTTTAAGGAAAAATTTGTATGATCTGACCGGGAATCTAACCCGGGACCTCATGAACTGTAGTCAGAAACGCTGACCACTAGCCCATGAGCTAAATGTATAAGATAAAAAAGCACCAATGGCGTAGAATACATTTAATTCTGGAAAAAATAATTATTTAACAAGATGTAATAATATAGCAAAAGCATAACTTCAAGCGTGTGTCAACCCCTGATACCTTGATGGTGGGAATGCCAGAAGCGGCCAGAGGCAATTATGAAAGAAGTAGAATAAGAAGAGCTGCTTTGGAGAGCTGACTGACTGTTACGTTATGGCCTAGCGTCAATATTGTGGTAATGGATAACGTTTCTAATCTGTACGCCAAATAACTAGGAGTGAAAGAGTACAGAAGCCTGAAAAAGGAGTAAAAGAGTGTAATTTGCGTCTGTCACTAAGAAGGAGCCGAGAGAGATAATTCAAGTGTTCAGGAATATCATAACGCCGGATGATGAAAATTAAATGAACGCAATTATTATGAACACGCTGCAATCCTGGGACAAGTCGAAATTTAGGCAATTAAATATAACGTCTCAATAATCGAATTGTGACAACACAGGATTCTGCACAAGGGTTGGTTTCTATATATATATATATATATATATATATATATATATATTATAACTATATCTTTGACACTTGGTAATGACGGCAAATATGGCATGAAAAGAAAAATAAATGCCTGAGTCGGGATTTGAACCCGAGTCCCTAAACTCTGTACGCTCAGCGCTCTAACCATCTGAGTTACTCAGGCATCCCAACACAAACATATATTTCAATGCCGTTTTCTCAATTTACACGAGAGGTAGCAGGACATCGCTCCAACCGCCATCTAGTGGCCACCAGAAAAATGTTGGGATATGTTGGGATGCCTGAGTGACGCAGATGGTTAGAGCGCTTAGCGTACATAGTTTGGAGACTCGGGTTCAAATCCCAACTCAGATATATATATATATATATATATATATATATATATATTAAGGGGATGCGAGTCGTTCGACCAGTCGGTCACGAGTGAGTATTGGCCTGACCAGCGATTCGTAGTTTAGTAACGACCTGAAAATGTTGCGATTGTATAGAGATAAACTAGAAGAGAAATTGTGTTTGTTGCATACTCATATGTGCTTTTATAGTGAATTATCGTGATAGAAATAAACATTATTTGGAATGTATCGTAAATTAGTGTGAACTTAGGTTAAATGAATTCTACCTGTTCCCAGGTCACCGCAATTAGCCTTACTGTTTTTTATCATTACAATGTATTAATGTTATTATTATCACTATTAGCCTAATGTTATTATTAGCGGCTCCGTGGCGCAAGCGGATAGACGCTCGCCTCTCGTCACTGAGGTCTCGCGATGGAGTTTCGGTTATTCCATATAGGTTTCTAGGTGTACGAAACGGAGCTTGAGCAAATTTTTTGTCGGATTTCTCCCGTCTTTCACTGCCACAAATTTAATTCCACCATTTCTCTATACTCACCTCGTCCATTTCGTTTACCTGTCTCTGTGAATGTACGTCAGGCGTGGTCGGCCAACACCCTTGTCGTTCACAGACCTCTAAAACATAAATGCTTCATCTCATCTCATCCTTCGACCCAACCCTGAGTTGAACAAGGGTTAAATATATGTTTACTATTGTTATTATTTTTATTATTATGATTACTATTGTTATAATTATTCTTATTATTACCTTTGTGTCGTCACATAAATCAAAGTTAAATCTGGGGAACTATAGAATCTAAATCGTTGCATTTTCACTGTGAGAAAGTAAAACATGAGCTCTGGAACATGTGGACGACATTCAACATCACATAGGCTTTCTGGATGCAAGGGAAGAAGAGTTACTATACTAGGGTTCAACAAAACAAGAACGGAGGACGGAGAAAACAAGGGTAAGGTGTTTCTTGAATAGTGTTCCTTTATCTGCTAAGTAATATTTCACTCAGTGTAGTGAATCTTACGAATTGATTCGTGTGAGTAGGACGGTTCTTGTCGGCTGATGGGTGTAGAAGCATAAAGAAGGAAGTACATAGAATCTGTGTAGGTAGTCAACTAAATTGATATTGATTCCTGCTGATTTCAGTAGACGCCAGATGCTACACTGTGTAAATATACTGTACACCTCAGTCACTAAGGACTGGGAATATACGTTGAGGGGAGCAGGCTGTGTAGAGGGTTAAAAAATAACTCCTAGTTATAAATATTATATAACGGTAAGCAATAGCAGGATACCAAAGGACCGATAAAAAGAAAAACGAAGATATAAGAACAGAACTTAATATATTTAATCTCTGTGAAAGAATAAAATATTATCAACATACTTATCTTCAGCACGTATTACGAATGAATGAACAGCGCATACCAAGAAGAATGTATAATTATAAACCAAAAGGGAGAAGAATGTTGGGAAGACCATTGAAGAGATGGAAGGACCAATTCGACCTATAATGAGATCGGAACAGGCCATTGGGCTTAATCTTTGTTGTTGATGATGATGATGATATAACGGTAGGTTAATTCTACAGCAGTGGTCTCGGGGTAGAGTCGCTGCCTCATGCACAGTGGGCCTTAGTTGGATCTCAGGTCGGGACAAGATTCCTGGGCGATGGTTTTTTAGGGTTTTTCCTCACTTGTAAGACAAATGGTAGGAAACTTTAAGGCCCTAACGGTCCGCGATCATCATCTAGTCATCATAATCATCATTATCATATAAGCCATGTTTAGTAAGAATATATGTGTGTGTGTCGATGGCGTGTTTCGTTTTAATGTTGTGTTGTCTCGGAGGAGGCTCTGACATTGAGCTGATCCCTCATTCGGGAAGGCTCTCCACGTCCATGTGTGGTGAAAAAAGTATGTATGTGATACAAGTTTAAAATCTCTCTCCCGACAGGTCTTGTCACTGCAAGGCCCGGGTGGCATGTGGTACGTAAAAGTACCTGTAAAGACGAGAAGTTAAGTGAGATAATGGTATGGAATATAGGTAAATCTAATTATCTTACATTATTAATTTTCCGTGTAATTAAGGGCACATTCCACTTTAATAATCGGCTTATATGCATCTGTAGATATCTGAAACCATTAATTTAAATTTTATTTGTAAACAATTCTTGAAAAGTCACAATGTTGGTACACTATCTCAGACACGGCTATTAAAGTTTGAGAAACATTATTACTCGCCTAAGTTAAATCTGCACTCGATAAACATGCTAGGAATATGTAGTCGATTCTCTTTCTTCTCTTGCTATGTTGCCAATTCCTGTCCCCTGTATTGACCTTATTTGACTAGGAGGGGAGCGCTGGCAAATACTGTGCTTTTTAAATGATCTGTCACCTTCAGTAGTCGTTGAGCAAATGAACAATCTGGCTACCATATTACTACTGCGTAATGAGATGTTCCTCCTTCGCCTTCCTCATTACATGTTGCCAATTCCCCTGCGCTCTGTTGAGCTGTGTTGTGAGGCTGGTAATAGAGAACGACAAACACTGTGATTTTTAAATGATCCGAAACCTTCAGCAGTCGTCGACTAAATTACTAATTTGACAACCATGCAATGATATTTTACACGTGTTTAGGGATTTTTCCCTTTCCTAGAGATACTAACACTTCCGGTCTAACCGTGCATATCTAACGTGGGCTAGTTATACTCACTATATTGTCACTAACGTTGGAACAGGTAGAATTTCTTTAATAATTTCACTCTTACTTTAAAAAAAATGTAATTATTTCTTTACTTAGTTCAGACAAATTTGGCAAATAAATTTGGACTCACATTTAAAAATAAGAACTAAGATGTTAGATACCTTACTTTTTGCAGACGACCAAGTTCTAATATCTAGTTCAGAAGATGGTCTACAGAAATCGCTCTTTCAGTTAAATAACATCATACAGAAATATAATTTCAAAATATCAATAAGTAAAACGAAAATCCTAGCTTTAAGGGATCAGGTACCGTAAGAGCTAAAATAATTCTGGAGGGGAAACCCATTGAACAAGTGAACCATTTTAAATACCTGGGTTATGAAATCTCCTATTTTAAAAATGAAGATCTATTTAACAAACTTAATAAATTTAATTATATATGTGGAACAATCAAAAGGATATTTAAAAGCACAATAAAAGAAACAAAACTAAAATTTTATAAAGTAGTGGCAGTCCCCTTACTATTGTATGGTAGTGAATTTTGGGTTTTAACTAAAAGAGAAGAGAAGATCATAGAAGCACCTGAAATGAGATTTCTAAGAACTGTGGCTGGTTGCAAACTTCTAGATAAGAGAAGAAGTGAAGATATTAGAAATGAGTTAAATATCTTTAAACTCTTAGATAGAATAAAAGAATCTAGAAAAAATGGAAAGAACATGTTCAAAGAATGGAAGATGATAGCATTCCCAAAACTATACTTAAACACAAACCAAAAGGACGCAGAAATGTTGGTTGACCGAAGAAGAGATGGATCCAACATTTGAATGAGAATCTATGAGACCGGAACAAGCCACATGGGCTTAATCCGTGATTGTTGATGATGATGATAGTTCAGACTAATGTTTTATAATAACAAAAAATATTATTCTTTTTTATAAGTCCTGTCCATACACAGTATCACCGATAGTATGTTTCGAATCATCTATAGTTGCACACAGTTCCTGTTCAACACACCTAGCCTCACACACTGGTTTACAATTCATATCACGGATCGACTTTCAGATCACAACTGACTCCCCACTGCTCTAAGGGATAATGTATAGCTAGCATCGAAGGTTGTGGAAAGATAAGTGCCCGCGATTATTCGAAGATAGATCCTTATCGAAACCGAACCATCGAGTAGCAGAGGCTAGGTTTCAAGAGCATCCCCGACTCGTGACTCGCGATACATGAATCCCTTGTATCATATTAAGCGAGACTTGAGAGTCTAATTGCAGCCCGCGAAATTGAAAAGCTGCCCAACAATGTATCACACTATGATGCAAATGAAGAAAATATTCCTTCATTAACCATATTTTGTAAATAGTTCTTATGAAAACAAATACATAAGTTTTTGAACCTAAATGTCAATTACAAATTCAAAATACGAGTAGTATCTATGCAGCATTATATGTGCTATATTGTATATAGGCTCTACACACACACACATATATATATATATATATATATATATATATATACACACATATACATGACGGTCTTTAGTTAGAATAGTTGATAAAACTAAGAAAGGTAAAGTGATCTAAATACACGTCATAGGAGATCGTTGGGGTAGTATAACGTTAAGGCTCCCACTTTTTTTAGACAATCGGCACTTAATGTCAACCGGGTCGTCAGCCCTGCGTGACGGCCACATTTACTCCCAAAACAAGCGTCCGCTACTTATATGCAGGCCCATTGTGCCACCAGAAGTTTTGGGTCAATTTAAAAATCCTGCCCCACCGGAACTTCGACCTTCCAGTTTGCAGCATATTGTCTTAGCTACCTACGCTACGGCGTGCCCTGATAAAACTGTAATTTACTTCAATATTGGTAGTAGGCAACTAAAGTATTATGAGGTTATTAAATTCTGTTCAGAGGCACTAATTCAGATTTGAGGTTCTTTAACGAACCCTAAAACCTTTAGACCCGGGACCCATGGCTTAAGATCTCTCCCGGATAACTTGTTCCTTGGATTTTTCCATCCTAAAAATACATCAACTCCGGCCGGGTTCGAATCCGCGACCTTCGGAATTAAAGACAAGGAACGTAACTACCAGACCACAATAGCCGTCTAAGTGCAAAGAGAAGAACATGTAAAACAAGAAGAGTTTCTTTTATTGAATTCCTGCGGTAACGAGAGGTGAAGGTACAGTAGACAAAAAATCATCTGCCTGCGAACATAAAAAAAATATTAATGACTATTTAACTCATGTCCCAAATGACAGTCTACGACCAATCACGTTTCAATGAATTTTGTTATACAACCAATGACAGTCGTGTTTCAGTTCGCTATTTAACTAATTCTGTTTACCAAAGTAAAGAAATCTCCTCCTTTTTAATATTCTGAACAGGTCACAGCATTATTTTGCAGTGACTGACTCTCCAACAAATATGTTGAATATAGCAAATAGTGTTAAGTCTCGTAGACTGCGTTGGCAGGGCATAGGCCTATGGAACGAATGTGGAATGAAAGACTTGCATGGAAGCTTCTTGTAGGAAAGCCAGAGGGAAAACACCCAGTTGGTAGACCAAGAATGAGGTGGGAGAATAACATTAACTACGATTTGTGGGAAGTAGATTATACAGGGGATGATTGGAAAACATTAGCTCAAGATAGGGATATATTGAGAGCTTATGTCCGCGCTGCCATGAACCTACTGGTTCAATAGTGCCAGTGAGTTAGTTAGTTATACCAAATAGTGACCAGATTCCTTCGAACTACATACTTGATAATTGTGTGTTCAATAATTGTGTTTTAAAATATTGAGTTGTATCTTAAAAGAAATAATATTGATCATAATATACAGTTTGATGTGTTTTCATTTTTCTCCACTATGGTGAATTCTTACAATATTGCAATCTTAATGGGTTATCGCTGATTGCAATCCTATTTGGCAGTAAATAATATGATCAAATTGCAGTGAATACACATAACTACACATTTATGATTTGTTTTCAAACATCACTGTTTACATTAAATATATAAATATTTTAAAATACCAGTAACTATATTTAAATAGTGATTTTTAAATAGCTTAATTTTATTCGTTAAATAGTCCTAACAAATGACACGCTTCATTTTTAAATCCTCTAGATAAATTCAGGAGTCACGAACTGGCTCGTAAATTTATCGATGATTTGGAAATCGCTCGTAGCATTACTTACGAAAAAGTGTTGAAACACCGGGAATATGAAGTTAGAGAGGCTTGGAGGAAAAGGAGGATATGAGGCACAGGAGGAACCTGACATGATTCATGACTTTTAATACGTTCTATATACTTAACTAACCCTTTGACACTATCGAACCCGATGATTAATGGCAACGCGGAAATAACCTCTCTATACATCCCTATCCTGAGCTAACGTTTTCCAGTTATTCCCAGTAAAATTTATCTTCTTTAAAATCATAGTTGATATTGTATTCACATCTCATTTTAGTGGGTACTCTCCCTCTGGTTTTCTTACGAAAAACTTCTATCTCTCTGTTCCATAACCTATTCGTGTCATATGTCTCGCCCATTGCAGTCTACGAGACTTAAAAGTTCTTATTAAGTTAGGTTTCCCACAATGTAGTTCACTGTCATCAAGTTTTGTCTGTTCATCTGTCTGTTCATCTCTTTTTTCTCCAAAAAAGTTCCTAAACACTTTATGCTGAGATTCGGATAATCTTTTCTCTTCCCTTAAAGTAGGAAGCTATGTTTTTCATCCTTAAGGTATAACTGAAAGAATAGCCATGTTATACTGTATATATCTAATTTAAAAAGTTGAAATGACGACACTAGGTCACATATTGACACTAGGTCACAAGATAGCAGTTTGCTAACAATTCCTCTTCATAGCACTTCCTCCTATTCTACTTCCTTCACAGTAGCCTCTGCCGCCCCTGGAATCTCCTTCCTCGAGATATTAGGGGTTGCCGCACACTTGGCACCTTTAACCCATTCGCCTCAAAAGACGAGGCAGACTCGCCGGCAGTTAAATGGCCTTCAACTCAGAAGTCGAGGTACACTCGCTTTATTCTGTTACATATGTAGCAATATTTTGTGCATCTCTTGGCAGGGTAATGTTTTTTTTAACATTTATGAACACTAGAGAAAAGTGTTTCGGCCTTCACCCTTATTGTGATCTCAAGTACCGTTATCTTTTGTTTGTTTTGAATGTCTAAAAATAGATAGTAACTTATATACCGTTTTTTGGGGAAATGCATTGAACATTTAAACCTGAAGCGAATGGGTTAAGTCACGCTTATACAGTTACCTGTTGTCTAATAATTAATTTTTCTCTATTTATTTAATTTTATACTATGTCATTAATATTTTCCTCTTTTTTTACATATGTTGTACATATTATATATTTAATTCGTTAAATTTAGAGTAAATCAAAACACATTATAAATATTAATTGTATTGTACTCATAACTTGTAATCGTTTATATATATATATTGTAATTTAGATGTTAGACTATTTTTTTTAAAAACCTGGTTGAGTGGTAGACAAGGCCTTAAGGCCTTAACTCTGCCAGGTAAAATAAAGCTGTTATTATAGTCCCTGAAATATTCCAGAGCTCATTCCTGCTTGTAATTACATACTGTTGAAAAGCGTTTGAATTAATCCACTCTTCAAAATGTTTCTAGTTTGGTATGTACTCACGTCAAAATAGTGACAATGAGACCACGCTCTTTAGACTACATATTTCAATAAGATCCTGTGACATACATTTTAAACAATTAGATGGGGTTCGTTAGTAATGCAAGACAACCCATCTAGGAGAGACAACTCCGAAATAAAACGTAGCAGCTGAGTTCTGGAGCTGAGTGAAGGCAATCGGCCTAGGGAGGAAACTCCGAATAATAAACCCACCATGAAAACGGGCTAGCAACCCACTTCAAGGTGTATCTTATACATTGCTCGCAGTCCCAAGGATCAAGCCTCTGTTCAAAACGGAAACAAAAAGCAAAACAGTAATCTAAGTAAAAGAACAGCAAACTGAAGAAATAACGTTCACAAAGGGCATCAGGCAAGGTGACTCTTTAAGCCCATTCTTCTTTAATATTATAATGGATACAATTATTGAAAACATACCACCACAATTGGGTTATAAAATGGGAAACACTAGATTTCACTTCATATGTTACGCAGATGATGTCGTTCTCCTTTCAGAGTCTGAACGTAATTTACGAAGATCTTTACATAAATTTAATATAAATGCCAGAAAATACAATATGGAAATTAATACGAATAAGACAAAATGCTTAACAATATCAAAAGAACCAGTCAGATGCATATTAGAAGTGAAAAGAAAAATTATAGAACAAGTATCAGAATATAATTATTTAGGTGTATTAATAACAAACACTAAACATTTAATAAAAGAAGTAAAGAAACAAGCTGATAAACCAGAACAAATATCAGGATATATGAAATATTTAATTTGACACAACAAACATATGTCAATAGAAAGCAAAACCCGCATATACAAAACGATAATTCGAACAGTTATCGTATATGGAGCTGAAACTAGGGCTGACACAACAAAAACTAAACAAAAGACAAGCTAATATGAAATGAAGATCTTAAGAAGTATTCAGGGGAAAACATTTTTTTTTTGTTCAACGCCGCCTGTTTTTCATTCGATATTTCACGTATTCTCTCCTGGCATTGGCGTATTATAACCCAATTCTGAGGTTGGGGCATCTGGAAGGCGGGGTTATGCTGCCCCAATGATATGATGGGTGATGACGTTGGGTAATGATGCACCAGCTTAAATCTAAACTTAATCTAATGAGGTGAATATGATATTGATGATAACGATGGCCAGATGGTGTTCGGGGACCGTTTGGGCCTTAAAGTATCCTGACATTTGTCTTACAGGTGAGGAAAAACCCCGAAAAAACTCACCTAGGAAGCTTGTCCCTAGCGGGGATCGAACCCGGGCCCGCTCCGTGACAATGCAGCACGCTACCTTGAGACCACAGCGGTGGATTTGATAAATACACAACACAGAAATTAGGGAAAAATGTCATATTCAAGGTAAAGGTAAACAAAAATGATCCCATTACAGGCCTCAGGAGACCATTGGGGTAGTAGGAGGTTAAGACTCCCACTTTTTCTGGACAATCGGCACTTAATGTCAGCCAGGTTGCCAGCCCTGCGTGACTGCCGTCTTTACCCCCCAGAACGAGCGCTTGGTACTCATTTCCCCAGGGCCATAGTGCCGCCAGAAGGTTTGGTACAGTTTAAAAATCCTGACCCCACTGGGACTCGAACACTCGACATACCGGCTTGTAGCGCAGTGCCTTAACCACTATGCTACGGCGTGCCCCTGTCATATGCAAGACATAACCAAATTTATTATAGATATACGAAAATATTGGAGGGGTCATATAGAAAGAATGGAAGACAACCGACTTGCAAAAAGAGCTAAAGAAGATAGACCAATTGACGGGAGAAGAACAAGAGGAAGACCAGCCAAGAGATGGATAGACAGTGAATGCACATTCAATACGTCTTCCTCCGAGGAGTGATTTTGGAAATAAACAGGATGAAAATCCTACAAATTGTGATTAAGAAGATGAAGCTGTTTAAACTCATGTAAGGTTTTGTCGAGTAAAAACCACTAATTTTGGAAATATTATTGCTTATCTATAACATACCAACAATAAGTGGTTACAATCAGTGGCGGCTGAAGACTTAAATAACTTGGGATTTACTACACCATTCTTAAAATTAGTTTTAAATTAGGTAAGTATCATACAAAAGACCGAGAGAATTCGCTAAAATGGTATCGTTTGAAACCCATAATTTGGAGGTCCCGGGTTGATAATGTCGAAGAACCTAACAAAGATTTTTCCCTGGTTTTTCTCAATCGTCAAGTTAATATTTTGGGTTGGAAATGTAGCTATCACTAGGACCTTTGTATTCATATTCTCACCACTTCGTATGCTATCAAAATAAAATAAATAATAAATAAATAGACGCTAGATAATAGGCATTTAAATAAAGCATTATAGGAAGCATAAAACATTTAAAAATAACCCTAAATAAATTTCACTGGAATAACAGACATATTTCTCTCGGCCTAACAACATTTAGAACACGAGACTTTTGGATGAACTCATTAGTATCCACCGGAAATATTGTATCGCTGGTTCATTCACCAGGGACAGGAGCCATGAAAATAAGCTGTTTTTCCTTCCCATCTAGGGGAATTTTGAAGTCGTTAAGCCATTCGCTTCAGGTTTAAATGCTCAATCCATTTCCCTAAAAATCAGATTTAAGTTACCGTAAATAATAGTATATTTTTAGGCATTCAAAACAAACAAAATATAACAGTACTTGAGATCACAATAAGGGAAAAGGGCAAAACACATTCCTCTACTATTCATAAATGTTAAGAAAACGTGACCCTGCAGAGGGATGTACAAAATATTGCAAAATACATAACAGCAGATTTAAGCGAGTGTACCTCGTTTCCTGAATTGAAATGCAGGTATTTGTGACTTACATGTTTTGTATAGAAGTATCATGCTTATTACCAACTGTAAGTTTATATTCAGAATCTGATATGCCACTGCTAATCTACACCTTTTAGCGAATTCCGAAGGAAGTATCTATTGTGCTTGTACCTATAAAAACATTTTTGAAAATGTGAATTAGTCATCAATCCTACATAGGCTAGTAGATAGCAAAATAACCATGTCACATTTAAGCACACACAACACGCGAGCACTGAAATACTTCATACTTATAACACTAAACTCCATGGCGCGACAGGTCTAGAAGGCCTTTGGTCTATCAGCCGGCTGCTGCCCTCACATCTACATGTGTTCTTCACAAAGGTAGACGATTACCCAACCAGTGGAGGGGTGACATGTGATCATCATGTCGAGTCCCCCAACCGTTATAGCTGCTTTCTCAACCTGGAGCCGCTACTTATTGTAGATACCTAAATGTCTCACGATGTTGGGTGCATACTGGTCCATTGCTGGCCAAAATTTCATCATAAAATTTCTTCCCCCATGGAGATACGAAACAGCACAAGTCCCGTAGTTATGAGCCAAAGCATATATATATTACAATGTCTTATTAATGACGCCATTTAATCTCTGGGGAAGAGGGTAGGTGCCAATTATATGGTCAGAAATTGCGCCAATCCATATGTTCGCCTAAAATCTCTGCTGATGATCCCTCTCGAAGATGGCATGAGGGTTTTCATAATCCTACACATTACTGTTCATTCTGTTCAGAACCATCCCATCTGTATTACATATTGCTTCATCAATGGATAACACTCAGGAAAAGAAGTGCTGTGGCTGCAATAAAGCCAAATTACAAGATTGTACCCGTTGAGCGAAGTCCACTGATTGTAAGGCTTGTACTTTTTACAGATGAAAGGGATAGAGCTGGTCTTCTTGCAGGGCTTCCCATACATTTTGATGGTACGTGCACATTACACGTGGAACAGCACGAGTGCTGTTAGAAGGATCATCTTCCACCCTATGAGGAACATTTTTTTTTCGAACTCTGCAGTGCGGCGCGTACGTTTTTCGCCGGCGTCTATTAACTTCAACGTCCAATGCTCCCGCAAATGCCTATTAACAGACTCTTAAGGTTGTTCGGTGAGGATGGCGTATATTCGCTATTCCGCTAAGCATACATGGCAGCAGCTCTTGCCGATTACCTTGTGCTGAATCATAAATCAGATGCATTTCGGCAAGTTCAGCATAAGATATTAAATATTTATAAAATTGGTACCTGGTAGGTCAATCGTCCTCAACTAAATTATTAAACTTCATTAATAGTTTCAATATGGAGGCCTTTCAAAAACAATTATTCATCTTCTACATTTTAACTGGTTGAGGACGACTGACCTACCAGGTACCAATTTTATATCTTATTACATAACCTCAACGGTGCTTTAATATGAATTTTAAAAGTGTTGAAAGTTCAGCATAACTGCAGAAATAGTCCATGATGCTTTCATGTAATGCGACTGACACTTAAGTAACTTGTAATCAGATGTTAATGTAATAACCAATATGGGAATAGGTATTTTGCGCAGCCTATACTGAACAAATATCATTGTCAATATAGATCACAGTACACACGCAGGGAAAGAAAATAAAAAAAGAAGAAGGAAAGAAAAAAGTGGCCAGCCGTGATTTGAACCATCAGTGTTCTAACTCAAACCCATGACCTTAACCATTAAGCCACAAGTTAACTACACAGATTCTACGTGCTTCACTCTGAGCTAAGGCTCTCATTGTATCGATGCTACTTTAACCAGTGCAGTGGCGTGCAATCATCTACTAAGTTCGAAATTTTAAGGAATTTAATAACCCAAAATTTCATAAATGTTGTTGATGAATTATTAGCAATCAGGATCTAGGAATTAATACCAAGATCTGAAGTTATTGTAGTAAAATTTTCTCTCCTACTTTGCTCTTCTATTAATTTATCTGCATTAATTTTCGATAACTTTGATTCCCTATAACTGGCCCATTTTCTCTCGTAGACCAATGGTTCCCCATTTCAAATTACTTCCATAATAACCCTCTGTAAACAGTTAAATTTGTGCGGTACAATTCATTTACATCCTGTATATATATATATATATATATATATATATATATATATACTAGAAGTCCCGGCCACGCGATGCTGTGGCTAAGGTATACGTTAAAAATTTAAGTTGCTGTCTTTCAGCTAGATTACTTAAAACTAATACTTACACACGAAATTTAAAAATATTGAAAATAAAATAAAAACTGAACGCACTTAAATTATGAAATAATCAATATTTGTAATTCAATTGAAATTCGTGGTTGCAACAAAAACACAGCCATCTGGATCTCTCTTTGTTAAATAATAAACCAATTACCTAACCAAATTACCTTACACCGCCATCTGTTAGAATCGTATGGAACTCGCAGATAATTACACCGCCATCTGTTAGAATCGTATGGAACACACAGATAATCATAACTCTATGTTAAATAATAAATAATTTGCAATAAAAATATAATGCTATAAATTTAGTTATAAACTACCCTAAGTCTCAATTTGGATCAAACTGCACACAGTGTGCAAAATTTTATTAAAATCGGTTCAGTAGTTTAGGATTCCATCGCGGACAAACAACGTGACATGAAATGTTTATATATTAAGAAGGTATATATATGTTTAATTATAACATCGAAAAAGCGCCACTGCTAAAAAGTAAAAATACTATCTTTAATTTGCTTACTTGTTATAGTATCTACTAGGTGTCAGTGGACACCGAGTTCCCGCTACATCTGGTAATCATAGAGAATAATGTATAAGAAAAATAAAATGTTGTTCTGGATTCGCCTGGTAGCGTAAGTGGTAGCGCACTGAAATATCAATTCAGAGGTCCGGGGTCAAATCCCGTCCAGGCACTTATTTTTCTTATCTTGTCATATATATATATATATATATATATATATGACAAGATAAGAAAAATATCGATGCGTTGGCTCATAACTACGGGACTTGTGCTGTTTCGGATCTCCATGGGGGAAGAAATTTTATGATGGAATTTCGTCCAGTAATGGACCAGTATGCACCCAGCATCGTGAGGCATTAGGTATCTACAATAAGTAGCGGCTCCACGTTGAGAAAGCAGCTATAACGGTTGGGGGACTCGACATGATGATCACATGTCACCTCTCCACTGGCTGGGTAATCGTCTACCTTTGTGAAGAACACATGTAGATGTGAGGCCAGCAGCCGGCTGATAGACCAGAGGCCTTCTAGACCTGTCGCGCCATGGAGTTTAGTGTTATAAGTATGAAGTATTTCAGTGCGCGCGTGTTGTGTGTGTTTAAATGTGACATGGTTATTTTGCTATCTAATAGCCTATGTACTTACTTACTTACTCACTGGCACTATCGAACCCGTAGGTTCATGGCCGTGCGGATATAAGCTCTCCATGCATCCCTTTCCTGAGCTAATGCTTTCCAAAAATTCCCTGTATAATCTACTTCCCTCAAATCATAGTTAATATTATTCTCCCACTTAATTCCTGGTCTACCAACTGGGCGTTTTCTCTCTGGCTTTCCTACAAGAAGCTTCCATGCACGTCTTTCATTCCCCATACGTGCAACATGTCCTGCCCATCGCAGTCTACGAGACTTAACTGTTCTTATTATATCTGGCTTCCTATAAAGACCATCTAGTTCATTGTTATGTAGTCTTCTCCATTCACCTGTTTGTTCATCTCTCTTTGGTCCAAAAATTTTCCTAAGTACTTTATTCTCAAATACTTGTAATCTCCTTTCCTCCCTTAAAGTAAGAGTCCATGTTTCGCACCCATATAATATAACTGGTAGAATAATAGTTTTATATATTTTCAGCTTAACGTTTTTTGAAAGGAGTTGGGACATCAAAAGTCTCTGCAATGCATAATAGCATGCATTTCCAGAATTGAGCCTACGTTTAATTTCTTTGTGCATCTCATTCCTATTTGTGATTATTGTTCTTAGGTATTTGAATTCAGCCACTTCCTCAAAATTTCCCTCATTTGTCATTAGCTGTCCATTTCCATTGTATACTGAATTTCTACGTGTGACCATATATTTAGTTTTATTGATATTTATTTCCAGTCCTAATTTCTTAGTGTTACTCAATAGTGTGTGCGTGTTGGCCCTTAGTATCTCCTCGCTATCGGCCAGTAGTACTACATCATCAGCATAAACTAACAGCTTACTAATACCATTGAGTTGTAAGCCTTCCTCATTCTCTAAATATTTAATGGCATGCTCTAGTACAAAATTAAATAGTAGAGGAGATAGTGCATCTCCTAGCTTCAACCCATTCTGGATTATAAAAGTGTCCGAAAACTGTTTGCCTACACGCACCCTACACTTTGTGCCATTTAGACACATTCGTATAAGTCTAACTAACTCTTTAGGAATTCCGAACTCCAACAGAATACTATATAACTTCTCCGTCTTAATTGAATGATATGCTTTTTTGAAGTCTGCGTATAGTTGATGTACAGTACCACTATATTCCCATTTATTTTCTAAAATCTATCTTATACTAAAAATCTGATCCGTTGTAGACCTGTTTCTTCTAAATGCACATTGATGATCTCCTAGAATGTCATCAATATAGACAGTAAGTCTGCTGACTAATATATTTGTTAAAATTTTGTACGAAGTTGAAAGTAATGAGATGACCCTGTAGTTGTTGCAATCAGTTGTATAACCTTTCTTATAAATTGGTACGATAATTGATTCCTTCCATTCATCTGGAAGAGCTTCTTTTTCCCAAAACATACTAAGCAACCAGAGTATCTTGTCCATCAATTTTTCTCCCCCTGATTTTATCAGTTCTGCTGGGATCTCATCTGAACCTGATGCTTTACACATCTTTAATTTTTCAAACGACATTTCAACCTCTAATGCACTTGGTTCTGCGACTAGCATTTCTGCTGTCAGTAACTTATCCTCCTCAATGTCCTGTTCTGTATGTACATTCAATAGCTGATTGAAGTAACTTTTCCATCTATTTAATATACTCCTGGAATCTGCAATCATATCCCCATTTTCATTCCGGATTATTTTTGTTCTAGCCTGAAACCCTTTCTTCTCTATATTAATTCCCTAACATAATTCTCTAATGTTCCTATTTTTTGCGTTCATTTCAAGATCATTAATCTTCTCTCTCAAATATTCCCTCTTTTTACTCTTTAGTAACTTAGTGGTTTCCTGTCTAACACTACCCAATTGCTCTAAAGTTACCTCATTTGGCTCGTGTAACCATTTCATTTTTGCTAGCTTTCTTTTCTTTATAATGTCGGCACATTCCTCATCAAACCATTTCTTGTTTTGCCTCTTTTTTAAACAACCAATGCTTTCTGATGCTGACAATTTAATAGTATCTCTTATAGCCTCCCATTCTTTATTTATATCAGTTTCTTTTTCGTTTGCCACATTGTCATCTGAAGATTCCAGTACTTCAAATTTATTAGCAATTTTGATTTGGTATTCTTGCCGCATTTCATCATTTTTCAAGTTTTTTAGTTCATATTTTACAAAATCATCTTTAGCGTTTGTTCCTCTCATAAGCGATAGTCGTTGTCTGAATTTCACTCTGAGCAGATGATGATCCGAATTGCAGTCTGTCCCTCTAACTGATCTAACATCAATGATGCTACTGTGCCAGCGTTTATCCACTAATACATGATCTATCTGGTTCCGAGTTTCTCCATCTGGGGACGTCCAGGTGTATTTATGAATATCCTTATGCTGAAATGTTGTGCTCTTAACAATGAGATTCTTTGATGTGCCAAATGTGACTAATCTAACCCCGTTGTCGTTACTATCTTCTTGGGGACTGAATTTGCCTATTGTTGGTTTGAATATATATTCTCGCCCCACTTTTGCATTAAAATCTCGTAAGATAATTTACATATGATATCGTGAAAGGCTATCAAATAAGCATTCTAATTCTTCATAGAACTCATCCTTGATCTTGTCATCTTTATCTTCTGTGGGGACATGTACATTTACAATTATAAAATAATGTTGTTTACCCTTTAGAATTATGTATGATACCCTATCACTAACAAACTTAATATCTCGGATAGCGGATGGGATCTTCCTTCTGACTAAAAAACCCGTTCCAAATGCAGGTCTTTCTGCACCCCCGTAGTATAATGCAAAGCTTCCTGATTCCTGACTACCTTCTCCTGGCCACCTAACGTCCTGTAAAGCGACTATATCCAAGGGCGATTTATCTAATTCCCGCGTTAATATATGTAGTGCCCCGCTATTGTATAAAGTCCTAACATTCCATGTTCCTAGGAACATGTCCCTGTGTTTGAGCCTTTGGCATGGGTACCCTGAAGTAGTCCCTGCCCGGAGATCCGAATGGGGGACTATTTGAACTCCGGAAATTTTTATCCCAGTTGAACCCATGTCCGCATTTCTTGACAGTTGTATTTTTACGGTGAAAGATTGTCACTCGTTCGACCAAGGTACTTTTTTCGTCTGGCGTATCACTTTCGACCAGTCCGGCATGGGTAACCCTATCGGCAGCAATGCTACCGCCGGCGTAGCTCTCAGAATCATTTAAGCACGGAAGCCACTCCACCACGACAAGGTAGATATACCATGGAGGGTTTATATTCTTTGATTGGAATTTCATTTCAGCAGCTTGTATTCTGGCAGATTGTTGTGTTGTCACTATCCATATTTCGGATCCATAAGTAAAAATAGGAACTGCCATTGTCTTGTATAATTTCATTGTAGTGTCTTACATGGCTATATTTTTCAAAGTTGTTTTAGTGTTCTTGTTACATAATTAAACTTATTTAGTTTGTTATTTATATCTGTTTCCGTTTTGTATGATATTTCGCAACTTAGGAAGTTATATTTTACCGCATGTTTTATTCGTTTAGTTAATATATCTTTGTCCGAACTGGATGAGCGTCCTTGAAAGCCATTGTTTTTTTATTTTTCTGATGATAAATATTCACAGTGTTATTAATATTACGTTAAAAAAGCTTCGTCACTTGTCAGGTTATGTGACAACCTAATACGAAACCGACGGACTTCGTGACTTACTGATGAGTAGTATGTTGATGATGTGACATACGAGTAGCATGTCCTTTGGACCGTGGAAATAGGTGTTCTGATAGATCGCAATTGTAAATTAATCAACTAATGTAAAAACCATGAATTATCAGAATCCATATTATCACTATCTTGGACAAAAATGAAGAAAAAAATTCATTACCATATTGCACTATAATATGTAAGTTATATATAAGAATACTCAGCTTTTAACACTGAATAATGTGATAGTTTGCCAGTAGATTTCTATTTCATTCTGTGTATGCATAGTTTTTATTTCTTGTCATGCAAGTGATTTTTCAGAAGAAAAGTAGGATTGATAAATAATTCACATTTTCAAAAATGTTTTTATAGGTACAAGCACAATAATACTTACTTCGGATTTCGCTAAAAGGTGTAGATTAGCAGTGGTATGACAGATTCTGAATATAAACTTACAGTTGGTAATAATCATGATGATTCTATACAAAACATGTAAGTCACAAGTATCTGCATTTCATACCATTCTTACACATTTATACTGCTTATTCATCGGTGTCACGTGGTATTGTGACAATTGACTGACACCAGTCGACACTTTGCGATCTCTGTAAACGTGTTTGAAATCGTGAAACGCAGAATGTCCACTAGTGGGGCACACAGGGCCGTGCGACGTACCATGTGGTCAGGTGGTAATTAAATAAGGCATTTCAGTGCAAGAGCGGCTCATATTTCCGTCAACCGCATTTCAACCTGTTTTAATAATAATGCATCTTACACCAACACATCAGCGCGTGGGAACAATAACCCCCCTCCTCTACTGTGCTTGCTTGTTGAAAAACCTGCTTCCTATAATTGTAAATTTTATAGTGAATACCAACTCAATTTTATTCATTAAAAAAGGCAGGGGAAACTGCAACCGAATTCATAACACTATGATTTGTTGCCCAGCGTTTGACTGTAAATGTTCCTAGCTTTATTATTGGTCAACCGTATGTGTGAATTTTCACTAATTCTAGAAATAAAAAAATTACCCTTAAATATACAATATCATAGTAATATTATTATTGATGGTGAAATAACATACTTCTGTCATAGTTTACTAAGGGTTCGATGCCATCCATGAGCACGTCGAAAAGGTTTCCTTTAACAACAGAACTATTATCGCTAGAGCTAGGAATTTTAGGTGCTGCACCTTAATTTTATTTTGTTACTACAATGCTCAAATTAGCTTGTCTTGCAATGAAAATATTAAATAAATTCCCCTAAATGTATTTTAGTTGCACAAGAAACATTTTGCACTTTTTAAAACCATTTTTTGTCTCTTAGCAGCATTGTATTCCCAAAATAATGTATATATATATATATATATATATATATATATTAAATTTCTTCAAATACGCTTTCAAGGGTTGGTAATGATGTGTGGTATCAGTCCACATCACATTACTTCCACTTTAGTGCAGTCCTGTTAGGCTATTCCTTTTAAATTAGTTTGCGCCTTCTTGCACCACAGTTATGCGAAAGCTATTGTTTAAGCAAGGGAGATTGTTGAGTGCATAAACAAATGTTTCAATTCAAAATAATATTTGACTTGTGCGGTCTGCAATTTTCCTGAGTGACCAGTATACAGTATGCCAAAACCGAATGTGAACTCCTACAAACTACATGATTTTGTAAAATAGTTTAGTTCAGAAGGAATTCAGAGTGACAGATCTGTTATGAGGTGCATTATTTGCGATATTTCAATAACAATTGATGAAAAACACCAACACAATCGTGTTACGCAGCATACAGGTAGTGCAAAACACGAAAAACAAGGAACTACAAAGCAATAAATGTGTATTGTGAGAACAGTTTATTGGCGAGGCACTGTCTTCTTCGTGTTTAATAAATAAAACATATTTTTAAATGATACAACAAAGACATTTGTGGCATGTGGTATTCCTCTTTCCAAACTTAACCATATTATGAACGCATATTTGGAGAAATATACTGGGAAGTCTGTCCCAGATGAAAATCATTCCTTCAACCTCTGTATGAAGAAAAATTAAAACAGATCAGTCAAGTAGAAGGTGAAAACCAGTATAAAATATATACATTAGACGAAACCACTTATAGACAGTTGAGATTTTGAACTTTTTTAGATATGTTCTAAACATTTGAGTTGTTGAATAATATCTGCTTTAATAGTTTTCTAGACTTGTGATTTCAATAACATAATGTTCTGGGACTTGTCTTACTCAGACTTTAATATACGGCAACATGACTGCATTTTGTGTCGCGAATCACTTGATGCAACTGGTTTTGGTACTCTTTAATGATAATTGACATGGGAGATTTGCACCGTTCTTGCACCTTTTTCGGCTAAAATAAAGCACCTTTTTGGCACCTTTTTCACCAAAATTGTGCACCTAAAATTCCTAGCTCTAATTATCGTCATCGCTAGAGTCTTCTAGCTTACTCAGTATATTCGGAGTATAAACTTCCTGACTACTTTACAAATATATTTTCTATTGCTCTAAACTGCTCCAGTTTTTTGTGCCAATAACTTAATGTACACTACATACTGCTAAATTAATCATCATCATCATCCGGTGTCCACCGCTGTGGTCTCGAGGTAGCGTGCTGCCTTATCACGCAGCGGGCCCGGGTTCGATCCCCGGTCGGGGCAGTTTTTCTGGGTGAGGTTTTTATCGGGGTTTTTCCTCACCTGTAAGACAAATGTCAGGAAAACTTTAAGACCCAAACGGCCCCCGAAATCATATGGCCATCATCATCATCATCATCCTTATCATTATCATCATCACCATCATTCTTCACCGGTGTGGAAAGCAACGGGAAGCTACCACACCTACACAATTCCCTAGTAAAGCTGCAAGCATAGCATGAAAATGCTATGATTGCAGTGAAGGACCTGCCTTCGGGCAGAATTACTATGGATGGATCATCCGGTAACATGACAGCTGCCGCCGTCTTCCGGAAACCAAACGCCATTCCTCTGTGTCCATCCATTGATCTTCCTCCAATCCTCTGATATTCATAGCTGCTTGTACCCCTTCTATCGAAGATTTCTTCAGTCTTCCTCTCTGCCTCCTTTCAATTGGGATCCATTCCCTAACAATTTTAGGCAATCTTTTGGCATTCTTTTGACATGACCATACCACTGCAATCTCTTCTTTTCTATAATGTCTATGATGTCCAGCTCCTCTTGTAGGCTACACCCTTAATTTCCCTTATTTCTTTATTTCGCATCCTATCCATTCTAGATTTTCCAGCTGATCTTCTTAAAACATCCATTTCTGTTCTTATAATTATTTTCATTTCCCTGGCAGGAATTTGCCAGACTTCAGCACCATATTTTAGAACGCTCTGAATTATGGTTTGATATATTTTTTTAATATTTCTGTTCCACCAAACAGAGTTTAAAGCATTTGTTGCTTGCTTTGTTTGGGCTAAATTAATATATATCAATATCATAATCACTCTTCTTATGATATAAGCCTTAACACTATGTAGTCCTATGTTCACTCCTAAGTTCCACGTGGAGACATAAGGGCTCTCCTACCAGGATTTCCATACACATGTCAGTGATAAGCACATCACCTCAATGAGAGATCTGGTTGGCAAGTAAGGTATTACTTGGATGGGGAAGGCAGGTTAATTTTTGCTCGAAGTGCTAATGTAGGGTTGAGGTTCTTTTACGAGCCCTAAAATCTTTTGACTCGGGACCTCAGAGTCCCTCACGGAGAACTTGTTCTCTGTATTTTCCCACATTAAAAATCAATCTACCGCCACGGGGTTTAAACCCGCGACACTTAACACTATATTACCAACTATATTGAAAACGTAAAGTTAACTTTTATTGACTAATGAAACTAAAATAATTACTGACACAACATGTGCTTATAGACCAATGGAGGGGGTTACGTGGACTAACAACGTTAATTTACAGATCACATGTCCCTATATAACTAACACTTCAGTTGGGCGCTTACAGCGTCCACCCAATTGAGGGCCGCAGTCAGCTATTGCCGAGTGTTAGATAGATAGAAAAATGTCATTTATGAAATAACGACTTAAAGTCACTTAGGTTGTTAGTCCATGCAACCCCTCAATTATTTACAACTTAATGTGTTAAAAATGAATAGTAACAGTGTTTGAGATGAAAGTAAACCCCCATTAACCCGGCATGTGGTCATTACCACAATATTGTGTACGGACACCAGATTTCCCCCCTCTTGTCTGCATTGTTTAGATTTAGAACAGGATATGACTCAATAGCGATAAGTCTAGAACCGCCTGCATCCACATGTAATTGCAAAGATGAAAGATTACCCACCCAGTATGCTGGTGACATGTCGGGCCCCAGAGTTGTTAGAGCTACGTTCCTCAACCTGGAGCCTCTACTTATTGAGCTATTGCAAATTCCTCAAGATCCTGGGAGGACAGCGGTCCCATACTGACCGAAAATATATGGGAAATTTTCCTTCGCTATGGGGAATCGAACCAGCGCACGTCCCGTAACTCTAGCACCAAGTCATGGTATATTAAACCGCTCGGCTAACTTACTTATTCTTACTCACTGGCACTATCGAACTCGTAGGTTCATGGCCGCGCGGACATAAGCTCTCCATACATCCCTATCCTGAGCTAATGCTTTCCAATCATTCCCTGTATAATCTACTTCCCTCAAATCATAGTTAATGTTATTCTCCCACCCCATTCTTGGTCTACCAACTGGGCGTTTTACCTCTGGCTTTCCTACAAGAAGCTTCCATGCAAGTCTTTCATTCCCCATACGCGCAACATGTCCTGCACATCGCAGTCTACGAGACTTAACTGTTCTTATTATATCTGGCTTCCTATAAAGACCATGTAGTTCGTTGTTATGTAGTCTTCTCCATTCACCTGTCTGTTCATCTCTCTTTGGTCCAAAAATTTTCCTAAGCACTTTATTCTCAAATACTTGTAATCTCCTTTCCTCCCTTAAAGTAAGAGTCCATGTTTCGCACCCATATAACATAACTGGTAGAATAATAGTTTTATATATTTTCAGTTTAACGTCTTTTTGAAAGGAGTTGGGACATGAAGAGTCTCTTCAATGCATAACAGCACGCATTTCCAGAATTGAGCCTATGTTTAATTTCTTTGTGCATCTCATTCCTATTTGTGATTGTTGTTCCTAAAACCACTCGGCTAAACGATTAAAAATAATGTTAGAAGTTAAGGAACAGAGATGTAAACATCTCCAAACTCGGAGTAAAACTGACAGGTTTAAGTGAAGAGTTTGTTTTGAAAACGTTTTATTTTCATTTTCATACATTTGTAGCCACTAAAATAATTTTTTTAAGATCTGTAAAAGGATGTACTCGCATATCCATATGAAAATGAAAATAAGACGTTTTCAAAACAAACGCTTCACTTAAACCTGTGTGAATCAATAAGAAATGAACTGGAGATATTTTCAATAGTTGATAAACTAGAAGAGCACAAATACCAATGGAAAGAACATTTAGACAGAATGGACAACACAAGATTACCAAAAAAGATCAAAACCTACAAACCACATGGGAAAAGATCTTTGGGACGGCCAAGGAAACGATGGACTTGAGACCGGAACAGTTCACATTGACCTAATCCTGGAAAGGAAGAAGTAGAAGAAGAAGATACATTTGTGGGAAGTAATGTAAAGTTAGTATTTTGCTGTAGAATAATTTTGACTACAATAACTACTCTTAATGAACGTTTGTAGTTTCGAAGTCACTAACTACACCTGTATACTGAATAATCTAAGGGGAATTCAATTACATAAAATGTCAGATTTAGTAAAAAGTGGACATGAGACGTTTTCAAAATTACCTCCTCAAATTAATTATTCAAATCGCACATGATAAATAGAGCATGATGGATATACACACAACAGGTAGGAGAACTCACGTACTAAGGCAGGAACGAATATAATATTTCAAAATTAGTTGGGGCCTACAAGGAAACAACACATGTAGGGAAATTTTGTTTTGTAAATGGAACTGCTATATATGACTGGATAAATTTACCCGTTTAATGGCTCTCTTCTGTCTTTGAGCCTGTTTAAACAAAACAGTAAAAGGATTCTCTGTGTGTTAGTGTCAACTTTTAACTTAGGTATTATTGTTAATTATGGGCCTCGCTGCTCCTTACTTCTTGTATTGAGGGAAGATGTATATTTTAATATGGAAACGTCCAACGGATAAATCCTTCTGGTAGGACTAGAGCCGTGGGTTCCCTAGTCTCGGGATTTTTGTGCACTTTAAAAACCTAAAATCTATATTAGAGCCTCCTGGGCAGAACTGAATCGACTTTTACCATGCAAGTCATACTTTTACTTTCTACTAGGTATCTCTTTGAGGTAATAATCCAACAATTTTTAATAGGTACGAGTAATATCTCTAGGAAAATAAGTGTTATTAAATTAGCCTTGATAATGTAGCCCCGGATGGAATATTTTCGTTTTAATTAAACCATATGTAGGCCTACCAAGTTTCATTTCAGAGAAACGGAAATTGCGGCCGCTAGAGTGACGCTTAAAATATTTGCTTCAGTAAAATATGTACCCTAATGGTTGGATTTCTCGGTTAATGAATTCGCCCTTACTTTTTTAATTGATTACTGTATACAAAGTTTGTTTGCAAAAGAAAATTGCGGCCACAAAAGCGTCATGTAAAAAGCACACAAACACACACACACATACACACACACACATATATATATATATTTATATATATATACATATTACTATTGTAGTTTAAATTTTGATATTTAGCAAGCAAGACTAAATATTATTTGAAAAGAAAAAATAATGAAGTTTTTTTTTTAATCTGGAATCATCTTACCTCAATTTAATGTTGATTTGTTCTCGAACAGTTTCGGTATAATGTTCTATACCATCCTCAGTTTTGGCCAAACTTGAGGATGATATAGAAGATAATATCGAAACATGTTCCAGAACAAATCAACATTAAATTGAGGTAAGATGATTTCGGATTTTAAAAAAAACTTGATTAAAAGAACGTCAAAATATTACTTCATAAAATAAACCATTAGAAAAAATAATACCTGAAACGGGATTTGAACTCGAGACCTCTAGATTTATATGTCAGTGTGTCACCAATTACGTTATTCAGGCATCCCAATTTTAACATACATTTTTAATTCCTCTTATATATTTCTTGATCCTAAGAGGCAGCAAGACTTCGTTCACGGCTTGTATAACAAGAAAACAATTTTAATGAGAATATTTACTTCATAGCAGTAATGATTTACATTCCGATGTTATAATTTAAATACTGAGATTTAGCAATGAAGGACAAATATTATTTGAAAAGAGAAATGTACGCCAGAACCGCCTGAAAATAAAAATTGCATGAGGATGTCTGAAGAGCGAATTTGGTTGTGCATTGGTTTACAAAGCTAGAAGTCTCGGGTTAAAATCCTGGTACAAGCGTTACATTTCTTCTTCTTCTTCTTCTTCACTTCACGGGCTAGGCAAATTGCCTGTTCCGCCTCACAGTTGTTCTATCATCTTTTCACTAGCCTTCCTACATTCCTTGAACCTCTTGGCTTGTAGTTAAATGCTGCTTTAGGTAATCTTGTTACATTCATTTTTTCTACGTGTCTAAACCACTTTTCTCTATATTCTTTGATTTTGTCATTCAATGGATATATATTTAATTCTGTTCTTATATCGTATCTTCATTTTTTAAATTTTATTTTAAATTTTCTTTTAAATTATATAAATATATTATTTTCGTCATTGTCATATTCGGTGACAACTACTCGTAACTAGGTTCGAAGAAGATCTGTAAAAATATTTTTAAAAATATTTTCATGAAAACAAATTCAAAACTACATTCCTTCGGAATTCGCTAATACAGATGCAGCTAATCGATCAATTAAATATAATATCTCAAATAACTATCACAGATTTAATTCTCACAGACCAAAATTTTAATTATAAAATTATAAAATTGTTACCTAAATGGTCCATCTCCTAAACTTTGTAAACTACTAATTCTATGTAGGCCTTTCGGGACTAGTCCCATTATCAGCAGAACGAGCAGGAGATAGGTCTATATATCCGACCCTGAACATAGTAAGTATTACAACACTGGCATTTTCTGTTCCATCGTCATACTACCGAGTTTTGCGAGACCGAGAATCCAATCAGAAATATTGATTGTGAACGAAATTCACTCAAGCTGAATATTTTCTGCGCCATGTTATATCTAATATGTTTAGTATATTGGACTTACAATGAAAAAGTTTGTATCCTACAAGATAAATATGCCAAATATTTATAATAATAATTATAACAATATTTGATATAATTCTATCAGTTTTTTATGACTGTTACTATCGATAGTGTATCTAACTTTGGCACGATCTAACAACTGAAAGAGGACACAGATAATTATCTACTCCAGTAAGATGGGACACTGCCTCACTATCACTTTACCTTTCACAACTTTATTAATCTGATGTTTCTAGAACGTTGGGTTTGGCGAACAGAACCTCTTGAAAATGCTCTTATGAAATGTCACTCAAATATCCAGATTTAAATTCATGTGATGTTTTCTATGGGATTAGATAAAAGGCATTGATTATGTACCTTCCTCTACTGTGTGACCCATGTGAACTTCAAAAGAGGATTGAAGAAGTCACAGCTACGTCACACTTGGCATGTTGTTCACAGTCTGGCAAAAGTTTGACTACAGCATCGATCTTAGTCGCATTATACACGGTGCTCACATCGAGGCACTGTTATTCAATGTGTCACTAAAAAACTGCAAGGTCTAGTGCATCATATGAGCCACGAAATGTCAGCTTATGTATGACTGTTTGAAAAATAAGTTTATCAACAAGTGACTTACTTTAGAGACACGGTGTACAAAACAAGAACTTGTTTATTAAATATATCTGAGCTATTAAACTATAATTAGGTGCTGTGACGAATAGATTTAATTATGAACACGAGTACAGCGGTGACACAACACGTATCTAACATATTATTATCTGTGATAAATCAATTCAGATCCGAGCTCTTATATCGACACTGCATTATGTAACCTTATTTATGCTACAGACGGCCACGGTGGTCTAGTGGTGTTCCTTGCTTCTAGTCCTGAGGCTCGCTGGAATCGATAGATCTTAGAATGCAGAAGTCAAGGGACAAGTGTTCCAGGTTCCGAGTCAAAATATTTTCGGTGTCTTAAAATAATCTAATATCCTGCTGGAGTTCGGAATTCCTAAAAAGTTAGTTAGACTTATACGAATGTGTCTAAATAGCACAAAGAGTAGGGTGCGTGTAGGCAAACACTTTTGAAATCCAGAATGGGTTGAAGCAAGAAGATGCACTATCTCCTCTACTATTTAATTTTGTACTAGAGCATGCCATCAAATCTTTAGAGGATGAGGAAGGCCTACAACTCAATGGTATTAATAAGCTGTTAGTTTACGCTGATGATGTGGTACTATTATCCGATAGCGAAGAGATACTAAAGGACAACACGCACACACTATTGAGTAACACTAAGAAATTAGGACTGGAAGTAAATATCAATAAAACTAAATATATGGTCACACGTAGAAATGCATTATATAATGGAAATGGACAGCTAATGACAAATGAGGGAAATTATGAGGAAGCAGCTGAATTCAAATAGCTAGGAACAATAATTACAAATAGGAATGAGATGCACAAAGAAATTAAACATAGGCTCAATTCTGGAAATGCGTGCTATTATGCATTGCAGAGACTTTTGATGTCCCAACTCCTTTCTAAAAACGTTAAACTGAAAATATATAAAACTATTATTCTACCAGTTATATTATATGGGTGCGAAACATGGACTCTTACTTTAAGGGGGGAAATGAGATTATGAGTTTTTGAGAATAAAGTTCTTAGGAGCGGTTAAGGTAGGAAACCTTGGCGCAGAGCTACGGGACTTGCGCTGGTTCGAGTCTCCATGGGGGAAGAAATTTTCTCATGGTATTTCGGCCAGTATGGGACCGGTGCCCACCCAGCATCGTGTGGCAATTGGGTAGCTACAATAAGTAGCGGCTCCAGGTTGAGGAACCAGCTATAACGGTTGGGGGACTCGACATGCTAACCACATGTCACCCCTACACTGGCTGTTGATCATCTACCTCTGTGATTGACACATGTGGATGTGTAGGGCCAGCAGCCGGCTGGTAAAAGGGCAACCGCTGAAAAGTGGAAAGACCCTCAATCGGAGGAAAATTTTTGGACCAAAGAGAGATGAACAGACAGGTGAATGGAGAAGACTACATAACAATTAACTACATGGTCTTTATAGGAAGCCAGATATAATAATAACAGTTAGGTCTCGTTGACTGCGATGGGCAGGACATGTTGTGCGTATGGGGAATGAAAGACGTGCATGGAAGCTTCTTGAAGGAAAGCCAGAGGGAAAACGCCCAGTTGGTTGACCAAGAATGAGGTGAGAGAACAACATTAACTATGATTTGAGGGAAGTAGATTATACAGGGAATGATTGGAAAACATTAGCTCAGGATAGGGATGTATGGAGAGCTTATGTCCGCGCGGCCATGAACTTACGGGTTCGATAGTGCCAGTGAATAAGTAAGTCTTAAAATAATCTCAATCCTAAGTTAGTGCCTCGGAGAACAATTTCCCATCCAAGTATTAAATTAGTTGACTGCTAGATGTCTCATTGAGAGGATGTGCTGACCATTCGTCACTCACTGACATCTGTAGGGAAGTGAGCATAACTAAATTAACTTAGGTTGATACATTGAATACGATGTGTCCATTAGAAAGACATGTCTCCATGTCTTATTTATGCTATAAGGAAGGTCGGACATTACTAACAGTCCATAAAAAAAATGGACTTCGAGAGTTGCCAATTGCCCTCATCTCCAAAATATCATATAACATTTCTTCCACTCATTGGATCTAAAATAACTAACCAACCAATACACTGGTACTATCGAACCAATACGTTAACGGCCATGTGAACATAAGCTCTCCATAGTTCCCTATCCTGAGGTAATATTTTCTGATCATCCCCTGTATAATCTACTTCCCTCATATCATGGTTAATGTTATTTTCCCACCTCGTTCTTGGTTTACAGATAGGGCGTTTCCTCTCTGGTTTTCTAACAAGAAGTTTTCATGTCCTTCTTTCATTCCCCATTCGTGCCACATGTCCTTCCCATCCCATCTTGTTATATTTGGTTTCCCATAAAGTTCATGTAATTCATTGTTAAGCAGTCTTCTCCAATCGCCTGTCTGTTCATCTCTCTTTGGTCCAATTTTTTTGTAACAACTGTATTCTCAAATACTCGTAATATTTTGTTCTCCCTTAAAATAGAGCCAACTTTTCGCATCCATATAATATAACTGGGAGAGTAAGAGTTTTCCATATTTTCAGTTTCTTGTTTTTTGAGAGAAGTTGGGACGACAAGAATCCCTGTAATGAATAATAACATGCATTTCCATAATTGAGCCTATGTTTATTTTTTTGTGCACCTCATTCCTGTTGATAGTTATTATTCTTATGTTCTTGAATCCTGACCCTTCTTCAAATTTTCTCTTATTAATGTCCTTTTCCATTACATAATGTTTTTCTATTTGTGATCATAAATGTTTACTTCCAGTCTCAGTTTCTTAGTGTTACTCAATAGAGTGTAAGTGTTGATCCTAAGAATCACTTCGTTATCGCCTAATAATTCTATATGATCAGCACAAACTAACTTATTAATTTCGTTGAGTTTTAGGCCATCTTCATCCTAGGTACTAGGACGGGAAAATTCGGTAAATTTTGCTCAGAGACATTTTATTCAGGCTTAAGGATCTTTTACGAACCTGAAAATCTTCAGACTCGGGATCCATGGCTTAAAGTCCGCCCCGAAGGACTTGCTCCTTGGATTTTTCCATCCGGGTTTGAACCCGCGACCCTCGGGACCAGATGCAAGGAGCATAACCATTAGTCCACCGCGGCCGATGACTTGAAAAATAATAAAGAAAAAATAAAGTAATGCTACTTACAACTAATTTTTAGTTTTCTTTTTTCGTGAACGATTTTAGCATAGTTTTTAAGAATGTTAGAAAGTTCGTCTGTCTACTGTTATTGCAACAGTTAAGACGAATGACTTCATTTATTTAGTACCCAAAAACTATTTTTTATTCAATACCACTATGTTGTCATTATCCACCGCTGTGGTCTCGAGGTAGCGTGCTGCCTTGTCACGCAGCTGGCGCGGTTTCGATCCCCTGTCGGGGCAGTTTTCTGGGTGAGGTTTTTATCGGGGTTTTTCCTCACCTGTAAGACAAATTTCAGGAAAACTTTAAGGCCCAAACGGTCCCCGAAATCATATGGCCATCATCATCATCATCATCATCATCATCCTTAGAAAATCGCACTGTCTAATTCTCCTATTTAAGATCCTACATACCTCGATTCCCAATTATTTATCATCCCGTTTGCAGTATCTATCCTCAAACCATAACTTAAACACAAGATCACAACATAGTCTCTTACTTAATATACCGCAACATAGGACATCACATCACTCCATGTCATATACCATCTCCACTTCTCGCAACTGGAATTCCCTACCACAAGAAATAAGGGGCTGCCGGACATTGGCATCTTTTAAAAGAAATCTAAATTTATATTTGCTCTAAACTCGACTTCATTATTATCCAGTGTAAGATATATATATATATATATATATATATACATTAATTGGTGTTTCCCGTATAATGTATCATATTTATATTATTATTATTATTATTATTATTATTATTATTATTATTATTATTATTATTATCGTATCATTATTGTTATTACCCTTTAAAATGTTGTTTGTACATGACATTTACATTGCTACATTTATTGTATCTTTAACTGGTTATAATTAGTATAGTGTATATCTATATTTGTCGAATATTTATTTGTATTTGTGCTGGTTGAGTGGAAGAGAGGGCCTTATGGCCTTAACTCTGCCAGAATAAATAAAGTATTATTATTATTATTATTATTATTATTATTATTATTATTATTATTATTATTATTATTATTATTATTATATCATTATCATCATCCTTCATCGGTGTGGAAAGCAACGGGAAGTTACCACACCTACAATTCCCTAGTAAAGCT
Source organism: Diploptera punctata (assembly GCA_030220185.1). Taxonomy (NCBI): domain Eukaryota; kingdom Metazoa; phylum Arthropoda; class Insecta; order Blattodea; family Blaberidae; genus Diploptera; species Diploptera punctata. The sequence goes on along the minus strand of JASPKZ010007283.1, from coordinate 1,081,791 downwards.
GCATGCATATCATGAAAATGATACGATTGCAGTGAAGGACCTGCCTTCGGGCAGAATTACTATGGATGGATGGATGTTGTCATTTCGAAATTCTTTAATACAAAAAAGAAAAAAGATGGCCCGTTTTTAATTAAAAAAGTTGACCTAAAACAATTCACACTAACCATTTAGGTCGTACTTCGGTTAGTTTCAAATAATGTTAAGTTACTCTTAAAGTTCAAATAACGTTAATCACATTAAGATTTTTTTGTCAGTATTTGCTTAACGTACATTTTATTAGATTGAATTCCGGCCGGTTGGCATTGGAAACATATTTTATTAGAAAAATGGTCATCATAACATTTATTAAAATTGATATCACTCAAGTATTAATTGGTAACATTCTAGGATAAAGTTAATAATTTTGCGATTTTTTTATAAAATGAGGGTAGCAAAAAATCATGTTTATTGCACTTACATCACTGATATCAAGATGATATATTGTGAGTTTAGGTGGCTTTGATTTTTATGTATAGGTATATAAGGAATATTCCTGTAGGGGAGGCTTTAGGATTCTGGATGCTCATACATAACATGACCTAAGTTTTACTAATGTTATTCTTTCATTCATTTGAATGATTCAGATTGAACTATAAAAGCAGCTGGAAGTAGTATTATTCAGATTATGTTATTAGTGAATATTCATATCTTGTTATCTTGACATTACACATCACTATTTGTAAACAACTGACATTGTATTTACACGTCTTTCATTTTCTACCTTTTTTTTTTCGTTTATACATTAGTTTTCCTTCTCATTTTACATTTTTAGTTTTTTGTTTTACCTGTTTGTTTACTTTCTTTAATACTCACATAGGCACAAGGACAGAAACACACACCCAGACTAAAGGCGGAGATTTAAAATTCCCTACCCCGCCAGGAATCGAACCCGGGTAGCTGGAGTGGAAGATAGGGACTCTACCGACTACGCCACGGCGACGGACAAACTTTAAACAAAAGTTTTAAATTTTATTAAACGCTAACTAATACCCGGCGTGCGCTACTACTCCTAAATAAATGTTAATGTATTTTCACCACCAGCCGTGCGCTGTTATAGCCTACTCTACTTTTTTGTAGAGTGTTTTTATATGTTCAAATCTGTGTACATCAATTTGTGTATTTGTTATGGTTTAGGCAGCGTAAGCCATTTAAGCGTCAAAATAGGGACTTTATTTCACGTTTTTCACTACAAAGGGTGATTTTTAGGGGTGAAGTAGTTGAGTATTACAACTCTCTAATAGCCTATGTTCATTCCCGGAATCTCCTGAACATTTTTCAAAAAGCCCCATTTCAATCGGATAAACGGTATGGCAGAGTACGCTTGCCCGGAAATCTACTTATCTCGATCTTCTTGGTATAAAAAAAACTGAAAGCGCGACAGGCCTAGAAGGCTTTTGGCTGACCAGCCGGCTGTAGGCCTCACATCCACATGTGTTAATCAAAGAGGTAGACAATCATCTAGCCAGTGTAGGGTGACATGTGGTCAACATGTCGGATCCTCCAGCCGTTATAGCTGGTATTCTCAACCTGGAGTCGCTACTTATTGTGGGCAGCGCACAGTGGGCCAGATACAAAATCTAGCTGAAAAAAAGTATTTTACTAACTCTCGCCAATTAATCTTTCTTCACTCTAAAATTATTGCCAGATGACTGTTCTTCACTTATCTGCAAAGGAGGATAGAATTATAAAATTATGTAGACAATATAAACATCGGAAGTTGCCTCATCCGGTCCGCATCCCAGTTGTGTACCGAGCTGTAGAAATAAATACGTTTGCATTGAAGTTCAGTGAGTTATTCTTCTTTAGATTAGATTTAGATTTATTTAGCCTGGTGGAGTTAAGGCCATGTGGCCTTCTCTTACACTCACCAGGACAAACATATATTACATGAAAATATAACAATCTTATTTAACTCTAATATTAAATACTAAGTAAAAATTTGATCAAAAAGATATCTAATATATTACGATCTATAATACAACCAGTTAATGTTAGTTAAAATTAAGACTAAAACTAATAATAAAATGTATACAAGCAAGACATATTAAGTTGTCCCTGTCTAGTGTACATAAAAAAACAAAAGAAAATAATGAGATATAGAAAACTAATTTTACGATTATACAATATCTTTGATTAACACATGTGGATGTGAGGCCTACAGCCGGCTGGTCAGCCAAAAGCCTTCTAGGCCTGTCGCGCTTTCAGTTTTTTTTATACCAAGAAGATCGAGATAAGTAGATTTCCGGGCAAGCGTACTCTGCCATACCGTTTATCCGATTGAAATGGGGCTTTTTGAAAAATGTTCAGGAGATTCCGGGAATGAACATAGGCTATAAGAGAGTTGTAATACTCAACTACTTCACCCCTAAAAATCACCCTTTGTAGTGAAAAACGTGAAATAAAGTCCCTATTTTGACGCTTAAATGGCTTACGCTGCCTAAACCATAACAAATACACAAATTGATGTACACAGATTTGAACATATAAAAACACTCTACAAAAAAGTAGAGTAGGCTATAACAGCGCACGGCTGGTGGTGAAAATACATTAACATTTATTTAGGAGTAGTAGCGCACGCCGGGTATTAGTTAGCGTTTAATAAAATTTAAAACTTTTGTTTAAAGTTTGTCCGTCGCCGTGGCGTAGTCGGTAGAGTCCCTATCTTCCACTCCAGCTACCCGGGTTCGATTCCTGGCGGGGTAGGGAATTTTAAATCTCCGCCTTTAGTCTGGGTGTGTGTTTCTGTCCTTGTGCCTATGTGAGTATTAAAGAAAGTAAACAAACAGGTAAAACAAAAAACTAAAAATGTAAAATGAGAAGGAAAACTAATGTATAAACGAAAAAAAAAGGTAGAAATGAAAGACGTGTAAATACAATGTCAGTTGTTTACAAATAGTGATGTGTAATGTCAAGATAACAAGATATGAATATTCACTAATAACATAATCTGAATAATACTACTTCCAGCTGCTTTTATAGTTCAATCTGAATCATTCAAATGAATGAAAGAATAACATTAGTAAAACTTAGGTCATGTTATGTATGAGCATCCAGAATCCTAAAGCCTCCCCTACAGGAATATTCCTTATATACCTATACATAAAAATCAAAGCCACCTAAACTCACAATATATCATCTTGATATCAGTGATGTAAGTGCAATAAACATGATTTTTTGCTACCCTCATTTTATAAAAAAATCGCAAAATTATTAACTTTATCCTAGAATGTTACCAATTAATACTTGAGTGATATCAATTTTAATAAATGTTATGATGACCATTTTTCTAATAAAATATGTTTCCAATGCCAACCGGCCGGAATTCAATCTAATAAAATGTACGTTAAGCAAATACTGACAAAAAATCTTAATGTGATTAACGTTATTTGAACTTTAAGAGTAACTTAACATTATTTGAAACTAACCGAAGTACGACCTAAATGGTTAGTGTGAATTGTTTTAGGTCAACTTTTTTAATTAAAAACGGGCCATCTTTTTTTCTTTTTTGTATTAAAGAATTTCGAAATGACAACATCCATCCATCCATAGTAATTCTGCCCGAAGGCAGGTCCTTCACTGCAATCGTATCATTTTCATGATATGCATGCAGCTTTACTAGGGAATTGTAGGTGTGGTAACTTCCCGTTGCTTTCCACACCGATGAAGGATGATGATAATGATATAATAATAATAATAATAATAATAATAATAATAATAATAATAATAATAATAATACTTTATTTATTCTGGCAGAGTTAAGGCCATAAGGCCCTCTCTTCCACTCAACCAGCACAAATACAAATAAATATTCGACAAATATAGATATACACTATACTAATTATAACCAGTTAAAGATACAATAAATGTAGCAATGTAAATGTCATGTACAAACAACATTTTAAAGGGTAATAACAATAATGATACGATAATAATAATAATAATAATAATAATAATAATAATAATAATAATAATAATAATAATAATAATAATAATAATATAAATATGATACATTATACGGGAAATACCAATTAATGTATATATATATATATATATATATATATATATATATATATCTTACACTGGATAATAATGAAGTCGAGTTTAGAGCAAATATAAATTTAGATTTCTTTTAAAAGATGCCAATGTCCGGCAGCCCTTTATTTCTTGTGGTAGGGAATTCGAGTTGCGAGAAGTGGAGATGGTATATGACATGGAGTGATGTGATGTCCTATGTTGCGGTATATTAAGTAAGAGACTATGTTGTGATCTTGTGTTTAAGTTATGGTTTGAGGATAGATACTGCAAACGGGATGATAAATAATTGGGAATCGAGGTATGTAGGATCTTAAATAGGAGAATTAGACAGTGCGATTTTCTAAGGATGATGATGATGATGATGGCCATATGATTTCGGGGACCGTTTGGGCCTTAAAGTTTTCCTGAAATTTGTCTTACAGGTGAGGAAAAACCCCGATAAAAACCTCACCCAGAAAACTGCCCCGACAGGGGATCGAAACCGCGCCAGCTGCGTGACAAGGCAGCACGCTACCTCGAGACCACAGCGGTGGATAATGACAACATAGTGGTATTGAATAAAAAATAGTTTTTGGGTACTAAATAAATGAAGTCATTTCGTCTTAACTGTTGCAATAACAGTAGACAGACGAACTTTCTAACATTCTTAAAAACTATGCTAAAATCGTTCACGAAAAAAGAAAACTAAAAATTAGTTGTAAGTAGCATTACTTTATTTTTTCTTTATTATTTTTCAAGTCATCGGCCGCGGTGGACTAATGGTTATGCTCCTTGCATCTGGTCCCGAGGGTCGCGGGTTCAAACCCGGATGGAAAAATCCAAGGAGCAAGTCCTTCGGGGCGGACTTTAAGCCATGGATCCCGAGTCTAAAGATTTTCAGGTTCGTAAAAGATCCTTAGAAGCCTGAATAAAATGTCTCTGAGCAAAATTTACCGAATTTTCCCGTCCTAGTACCTAGGATGAAGATGGCCTAAAACTCAACGAAATTAATAAGTTAGTTTGTGCTGATCATATAGAATTATTAGGCGATAACGAAGTGATTCTTAGGATCAACACTTACACTCTATTGAGTAACACTAAGAAACTGAGACTGGAAGTAAACATTTATGATCACAAATAGAAAAACATTATGTAATGGAAAAGGACATTAATAAGAGAAAATTTGAAGAAGGGTCAGGATTCAAGAACATAAGAATAATAACTATCAACAGGAATGAGGTGCACAAAAAAAAATAAACATAGGCTCAATTATGGAAATGCATGTTATTATTCATTACAGGGATTCTTGTCGTCCCAACTTCTCTCAAAAAACAAGAAACTGAAAATATGGAAAACTCTTACTCTCCCAGTTATATTATATGGATGCGAAAAGTTGGCTCTATTTTAAGGGAGAACAAAATATTACGGGTATTTGAGAATACAGTTGTTACAAAAATGAAAATATTTGTTATTCTTAATATTATTTTCATAAATAATTAAATTTATTAATTATTAAAAGAATATTATCAGTGAGGTGTATAAGTGAGTTTGTTATTAAATAATTATTTAGTTTGTTTTTGAAGGATGTTGTAGTTTGACAGTCTCTGACATAGGGCGGAAGGGAATTCCATGTTTTGGTAAGTGAGATTATAAAAGATAATGAATAATATACAGTGTGATGAGGAGGGATATAAAGGACAGTGTGCTGATGGGATCGAGTGTCAAGATTATGTATGTCGGATAGTCTGATGAAGCGGCGTGATAAATAATTAGGCGATGATGTGTGTTTTATAGAGAAGGGATAAGGAATGGACAGTTCTACGATCTCTTAGACGAAGCCACGATAATTGTTCCAGGGAAGTGTAACATGGTCAAATTTGCGAATACCACAAATAAAACGTGCGCAAGAATTATTGGAAACGTTGAAGTCTTTGAGTGGAAATAATATTTAAGTCTGTAAAAAGAGTGTCAAAATAATCAAAATGGGGCATTGCAAGTGTTTCTACTAAAATTTTCCTAAGAGCGAATGGCAGATAATTTCGTACGCGATTTAATTCTATATGGATACTTTACCTCAAGGTTTGTACTTTTGATTTATTTAGCATGTTTCTATACAACCAGATATTGTGTTAAATTCACGTGGAACCATACCTTCGAAACACTAAAACATTTACACAATCATTTTACTTTAAATTGAGCTACGAAAAAACAATTCTGAACAGTAGTACAAATTTTAGTTAGAATATAGAGTAATTTTTGACTTCAATTCCCGCACAATAACATGTGTGCAAATTATTGCTTTTTTTGTAATTAGCTTTTTTATTAGAGGAGGGCGGCCGGCAGCTGAGGCCTATCGTCGCGCGCAGAGAATTGTATGATTTAATATATGAAGAAAAGTGATCGATAGAAGCCATAAGTGACCATCTATTAATAAATTAGAGTTAGGGGATGTTCGGAGAATGTTTTAAAAATATTTTTAAAAACATTTTTCTAAAAACGATTTTCTAAAACATAGGAAGTTTTTCGAGAGAAAAAGAAAGTTAGATTTCTACTGAAATATTCTGATTGTCTAAAAGTAAATGTAAACTTTCCTGTTATTAAGAATTTAGAACACTGATATAGTCGTTGGAAAATCCTGTTCCATCTGCTTATGTAATTGTAAGAACCAAAATATATTTGGAAGAGGCTTCAATAAATAAAAAAAGTCTTATTTCTGCTGAAATGAATCATAACAAATTTGCTTCCCTAGAAGCAATATAGGGAGGATAAAATATCACAACCTCACTTTTTGGCACCTAGTCTCATGTTAATATATCGACATATTGATATTTTATTGTCAAAAAAGTCAATGCTTCGTCCGACATAGAAGATAGGGGAGTTGAGCGGGGTGATTTGTAATGTTTATTATTATTTTGAAGCTATTTTTGTAATTTTTTTAGTAATGCCTTTTAAACATCAGCAGTATCCCGTTTACCATATGACCAAAGTGATATTTCTGTTGCAAGAGCAAGGTAAACTATTTACAAATAGTATTGGAATTATTTATAATATTTATTGTTAGCTTAATTTTATTAATTTGTGTTTTTCATCGCGAGAGAATTACTGCTTAAGTGAACATTTATTTTATTCCAGCCTCTTCGAAAGTTATTTTGGGTCTTCCAATTCCATAAGCAGATGGAACAGAATTTTACAACGACTGTCATTGTTCTAAATTAATTCTTAATAACGGGAAAGTTAATATCCACTCCTAGCCAATCAGAATATTTCATTAATTTTTTTTCTCATGCACAACTTCGTACGTTTGAGAAAATCGCTTTTCAAAAAAGTATTGATTTTAATATCATTTAAAACATTCTGCTATCATCCCCCTACCCCTAATTTGTTTACTAAATGATAACGTATTGCCTCTATCTAAGATTTTTTTTTCCATTTTAAATCAAACAATTATTCTCTGCGCGCAACGGTAGGTCTCAGTTGCTGGCTGCCTCCTGTAATGACAAAGCTAATTTAAAAAATCGCAATAATTTGCACACATGCTATTGTGCGGGAATTAAAGTCCATAAATCAATCTATATTATAACTAAAATTTGTGTCACTGTTCAGAATTGTTTTCTATGTAGCTCAATTTAAAATAAGATGATTGTGTAAATTTCTTAGTGCTTGGAAGGTATGATTCCACATATATTTAACATAATATCTGATTATATAGAAAAACATTAAATATGTAATCAAAATTACAAACCTTGAGGTGAAGTATCCATATAGAATAAGAACAAAAGCTCACTGAACTTGAACAAACAACGCTAATAACACAACTGGGATATAGACCAGAAGAGTTCTTAACCATCGGCAACTTCCGATGTCTATAGTGTCTTCATCTTCTTCTTCTCCTCCTCCTTCTTCTTCTTCCTTCCTTCCTTCCTTCCTTCCAAGTATTAGGCCAAGGCCTGTTACGATCCTATAGAAAACTTTTCCTCCAGCGTTTCATAGGACGGCCCAGAGATCTTCGTCCTCTTGGTATATAATTATAAACAACTTTGGGGATCCGATTTGAACTCATTCTTTCAAGATGGTGTTTCCAATTTAGTTGGTACTGTTTAATATATTCAAAAATTGGCGTAGTCTTCAATTCTTTTAAGATATCGGTATTCCTTTTCCGATCCCATCTGGTGTAACCCGCTGTTCTGCGCATGAATCTCATTTCACAAGCCGTTATTCTGCTTTCATGTTGTATTTTTAGTGTCCATGCTTCACTGCCATAGGTCAACACTGGTCTAGCCAAAGTGTTGTATAAACGTAATCTGGTGTTTTTTTTCTACAAGGGATGTTTTCATAACTTGATTAATAATTCCCAAACTTTTATTATAACTAGTAATTTTTTCAGGGATATCCTTTTCATCCCAGATACAGAGATGATATCCAAGATATTTAAAATAATTAGATCTCTCTAAAATTTTATTCTGGAGACTGATTTTACTTTGTATGGGGTCCTTCCCATGAAATGCCATAATTTTAGTTTTGTTAACTGATATTCCAATATTAAATTTGGCAGCTACTTTTTGTAAATTATAAATTGATGGTTGCAAACCATTTTCGGAAAGTGCTAGAACCGCTAAATCGTCTGCAAAAAGAACAGCATCGAGTTTGAGATTCCTATTGATGGATATATACCCCCGTTGTGATTTCCTCCATTCATTTATTATTCTATTCATATCTACATTACTGGACTTTAGTAAAGCATTCGACACCGTAGACTTGGACTTACTGTTGCATAAACTTAAAAACCTCTTACTCTCTGATAGTGCCACGAAATGGTTCAATTCCTACCTTCATGAGCGCCAGCAATCTGTTATAGGAAATCATACATTATGTTCTTCTTGGTCCTTCCGTAAAGCTGGGGTTCCACAGGGTTCGGTACTTGGACCTTTGCTTTTTTCAATCTACATAAATGACATATCTAACTCCCTAAAGCATTGCAAACATAATTTATTTGCAGACGACATGCAAATCTACATCCACACAGACAAATATTCACTAAATGACGCTGTTGCCAAAATTAACGAGGATCTTGACTCACTAATGACTTGGACAGTTAAATATGGACTGCAATTAAATCCTAAAAAGTCACAATCAATCATTATGGGTCACCAGAGACTATTATCTACAATTAACCTAAACACAGTTTCGCATGTGTCACTAAACGGAGTTCAAATCCCTTATAGTGAGACAGCAAAAATTCTAGGAGTATTTATTGACAAAAACTTAAATTGGAATACACAAATAAACCATACATGCAAAACAGTCTTCTCAATAATACATTCATTAAATCGTGTACGAAATTGTTTGCCATTCGCCCTTAGGAAAATGTTAGTAGAAACACTTGCAATGCGCCATTTTGATTATTGTGACACTCTTTGTACAGACTTAAATATTATTTCCACTCAAAGACTTCAACGTGTTCATAATTCTTGCGCACGTTTTATTTGTGGTATTCGCAAATTTGACCATGTTACACCGTCCCTGGAACAATTATCGTGGTTTCGTCTAAGAGATCGTAGAACTGTCCATTCCCTATCCCTTCTCTATAAAATACTTCACACATCATCGCCTAATTATTTATCACGCCGCTTCATCAGACTATCCGACACACATAATCTTGACACTCGATCCCATCAGCACATTGTCCTTTATATCCCGCCTCATCACACTGTATATTATTCATTATCTTTTACGGTGTCACTTACCAAAACGTGGAATTCCCTTCCACCCTATGTCAGAGACTGTCAAACTATAACATCCTTCAAAAACAAACTAAAGAATTATTTAATAACAAACTAACTTATACACCTCACTGATAGTATTCTTTTAGCAATATTAATATAATTATTTATGTAAATAATATTAAGAATAACAAATATTTTTATTTTTTTTTTTTATTTGTTTTGTTTTAAATATTGTATAATCGTAAAATTAGTTTTCTATATCTCATTATTTTCCTGTTTTTATATACACTAGACAGGGACAATTTAATATGTCTTGCTTGTATACATTTTATTATTAGTTTTAGTCTTAATTTTAACTAATATTAACTGGTTGTATTATAGATCGTAATATGTATATTAGATATTATCTTTTGATCAAATTTTTACTTAGTGTTTAATATTAGAGTTAATTAAGATTGTTATATTCTTATGTAATCCCTCCATGGTATCTTTACCTTGTCGTGGTGGAGTGGCTTGCGTGCTTAAATGATCCTGAGAGCTATGCCGGCGGTAGCATTGCTGCCGATAGGGTTACCCATGCCGGACTGGTCGAAGGTGATAAGCCAGACGAAAAAAGTACCTTGGGCGAAAGAGTGACGATCTTTCACCGTAAAAATACAACCGTCAAGAAATGCGGACATGGGTTCATCTGGGGTAAAATTTTCCGGAGGTCAAATAGTCCCCCATTCGGTTCTCCGGGCGGGGACTACTTCAGTGAACCCATGCCAAAGGCTCAAACAACAGGGACATGTTCCTAGGAACATGGAATGTTAGGACTTTATACAATAGCGGGGCACTAGAGATATTAACGCAGGAATTGGATAAATCGCCCTTGGATATAGTCGCTTTACAGGAAGTTAGGTGGCCAGGAGAAGGTAGTCAGGAATCAGGAAGCTTTGCATTATACTATGGGGGTGCAGAAAGACCTGCATTTGGAACGGGTTTTTTAGTCAGAAGGAGGATCCTATCCGCTATCCGAGATATTAAATTTGTTAGTGATAGGATATCATACATATTCTAAAGGGTAAACGACATGATTTTATAATTGTAAATGTACATGCCCCCACAGAAGATAAAGATGACAAGATCAAGGATGAGTTCTATGAAGAATTAGAATGCTTATTTGATACCCTTTCACGATATCATATGAAAATTGTCTTAGGAGATTTAAATGCAAAAGTGGGGCGGGAAGATATATTCAAACCAACAATAGGCAAATTCAGTCTTCATGAAGATAGTAACGACAACGGGGTTAGATTAGTCACATTTGCCACATCAAAGAATCTCATTCTTAAGAGCACAACATTTCAGCATAAGGATATTCATAAATACACCTGGACGTCCCCAGATGGAGAAACTCGGAACCAGATAGATCATGTATTAGTGGATAAACGCTGGCACAGTAGCATCATTGATGTTAGATCAGTTAGAGGGACAGACTGCAATTCGGATCATCATCTGGTCAGAGTGAAAATCAGACAACGGCTATCGCTTATGAGAGGAACGAACGCTAAAGATGATTCTGTAAAATATGAATTAAAAAACTTGAAAAATGATGAAATGCGGCAAGAATACCAAATCAAAATAGCTAATAGATTTGAAGTACTGGAATCTTCAGATGACAATGTGGCAAACGAAGAAGAAACTGATATAAATAAAGAATGGGAGGCTATAAGAGATACTATTAATTGTCAGCATCAGAAAGCATTGGTTGTTTAAAAAAGAGGCAAAACAAGAAATGGTTTGATGAGGAATGTGCCGACATTGTAAAGAAAAGAAAGCTAGCAAAAATGAAATGGTTACACGAGCCAAATGAGGTAAATTTAGAGCAATTGGGTAGTGTTAGAAGGGAAACCACCAAGTTACTAAAGAGTAAAAAGAGGGAATATTTGAGAGAGAAGATTAATGATCTTGAAATGAATGCAAAAAATAGTAACATTAGAGAATTATATCAGGGAATTAGGATAGAGAAGAAGGGGTTTCAGGCTAGAACAAACATAATTCGGAATGAAAATGGGGATATGATTGCAGATTCTAGGAGTATATTAAATAGATGGAAAGGTTACTTTAATCAGCTATTAAATGTACATACAGAACAGGACATTGAGGAGGATAAGTTACAGACAGCAGAAATGCTAGTCGCAGAGCCAAGTGCATTAGAGGTTGAAATGGCGATTGAAAAATTGAAGATGTATAAAGCATCAGGTTCAGATGAGATCCCAGCAGAACTGATAAAATCAGGGGGAGAAAAATTGATGGACAAGATACGCTGGTTGCTTAGTATGATTTGGGAAAAAGAAGCTCTTCCAGATGAATGGAAGGAATCAATTATCTTACCAATTTATAAGAAAGGAGATAAAACTGATTGCAACAACTACAGGGGCATCTCATTACTTTCAACTTCGTACAAAATTCTAACAAATATATTAGTAAGCAGACTTACTCCCTATATTGATGACATTCTAGGAGATCATCAATGTGCATTTAGAAGAAACAGGTCTACAACAGATCAGATTTTCAGTATAAGACAGATTTTAGAGAAGAAATGGGAATATAATGGTACTGTACATCAACTATATGTAGACTTCAAAAAAGCATATGATTCAATTAAGAGGGAGAAGTTATATAGTATCCTGCTGGAGTTCGGAATTCCTAAAAAGTTGGTTAGACTTATACGAATGTGTCTAAATGGCTCAAAGAGTAGGGTGCGTGTAGGCAAACAGTTTTCAGACACTTTTGAAATCCAGAATGGGTTGAAGCAAGGAGATGCACTATCTCCTCTACTATTTAATTTTGTACTAGAGCATGCCATTAAATCTTTAGAGAATGAGGAAGGCTTACAACTCAATGGTATTAATAAGCTGTTAGTTTATGCTGATGATGTAGTACTACTGGCCGATAGCGAGGAGATACTAAAGGCCAACACGCACACACTATTGAGTAACACTAAGAAATTAGGACTGGAAGTAAATATCAGTAAAACTAAATATATGGTCACACGTAGAAATTCAGTATATAATGGAAATGGACAGCTAATGACAAATGAGGGAAATTTTGAGGAAGTGGCTGAATTCAAATACCTAGGAACAATAATCACAAATAGGAATGAGATGCACAAAGAAATTAAACATAGGCTCAATTCTGGAAATGCTTGCTATTATGCATTGCAGAGACTTTTGATGTCCCAACTCCTTTCAAAAAACGTTAAGCTGAAAATATATAAAACTATTATTCTACCAGTTATATTATATGGGTGCGAAACATGGACTCTTACTTTAAGGGAGGAAAGGAGATTACGAGTATTTGAGAATAAAGTTCTTAGGAAAATTTTTGGACCAAAGAGAGATGAACAGACAGGTGAATGGAGAAGACTACATAACAATGAACTACATGGTCTTTATAGGAAGCCAGATATAATAAGAACAGTTAAGTCTCGTAGACTGCGATGGGCAGGACATGTTGCACGTATGGGGAATGAAAGACGTGCATGGAAGCTTCTTGTAGGAAAGCCAGAGGGAAAGCGCCCAGTTGGTAGACCAAGAATGAGGTGGGAGAACAACATTAACTATGATTTGAGGGAAGTAGATTATACAGGGAATGATTGGAAAGCATTAGCTCAGGATAGGGATGTATGGAGAGCTTATGTCCGCGCGGCCATGAACCTTCGGGTTCGATAGTGCCAGTGAGTAAGTAAGTATATTCTTATGTAATATATGTTTGTCCTGGTGAGTGGAAGAGAAGGCCACATGGCCTTAACTCCACCAGGCTAAATAAATCTTAAATCTTAAATCTTAAATAATGAATCCACCGCTGTGGTCTCGAGGTAGCGTGCTGCCTTGTCACGCAGCGGGCCCGGGTTTTATCCCCAGTCGTGGCAGATTTTCTGGGTGAGGTTTTTATCGGAGTTTTTTCTCACTTGTAAGATAAATGTCAGGAAAACTTTAAGGCCCAAACGGTCCCCGAAATCATATGGCCATCATCATCATCATCCTTATCATCATCATTATCATCCTTCACCGGTGCGGTGTGAAAAGCAACGGGAAGCTACCACACCTACAATTTTCTAGTAAAGCTGCAAGCATAGCATGCAAATGCTATGATTGCAGTGAAAGGCCTGCTTTCGGGCAGAATTACTATGGATGGATTATAATGAAAAGCACCGGTGAAAGTCCACAACCCTGTCTTACTCCAGTGTTAATCTTTTTCAAAGAAGATAGTTTGCCATCGTGTTTAACAGAGATTTAATTGTCTTTATAGATGTTGAAGATATTAGTAATATATTGTTGTGGTACGTTATCATCAGCTAAAATTTGTAATAATATATTTCTGTCTACTTTGTCAAAAGCTTTTATGAATTCAACAAAGGCGATATGAGTTTCTATATTGAATTCCTTGTGCTTTTCTAATAGTAGTTTTAGAGTGAAGGATCTATCTTTACAAGATCTACCCTTTCTGAATGCATTCCGCTCTTCTCCAATTACATTTTCATTTTTTTCAATTTATTCTTTACTATAATAGCATAAATTTCATATCCAGAGATCAACAAGCTAATTCCACGATAGTTAACAGGGGTCCCATCTAAGGGATATGTGGATGGCGACCACAAGGTGCCCAAGCTAAGCAAAACATTTTCCCATCCTAGTACTACCTTGGTTTCCTAGATATCAGTATGAGGCGGAACGTTGACCACGGACCACTCAAAATGACATCTATACGAAAACAAGTGTAACTAAATTAGTATGGTTCACATTCTTTCTTGTAGGGGGAGAGCACCTAAATCTCTGTAAAGGGAAAACATGGGCTTACCATAACAATCTTATTGAGTCCCGGTTTCACCAACTATAGTCAACATTTAACAAATTGTATTGTTTAAACGCATAATTTACCAAAAAACCTGTTTAATTTTGTTATACTGCTTGTTAAATTAATATCCTCTCTCCTTTGTGTTAAAACTTAACGCATTATTATCGGTTACAAAATGGCTGCCATTAATCATGTATCTGAACCAGATTTGCTTCATTCGTGTAATTACATTTTTGCTAATAAGTGTGGCTACTATTTTTTATATCTCCGCACCAGAGAAAAACAATTCACTGTCGCCACAAGAAATGTTAACACCACGCTTCGGAACTGACCGTGATTTAATGTTTACACTATATCGTAACGAGCTCGGATGGTAGCGCATCTGAATTTTCATCCGCAGCGCAGGTTCGAGTTCCAATCAGAGTGTTTACACTTTCCTTTTAATGTTAAGCTATTTAACCCTACAACTGTACACCAGGGTCAGTCTGACCCTGCAGATTTTTATTTACTCCTGCACATGGACTACATGACGTTCACATATCTCTGCTACCGATGTAAATTCAGTATTCAGTGAGACCTACTAGAGGACGGATATACAACTTCGTTGGTCATTAACAGTTAATTATTTTTTTAGGTATACCTTATTTAGGGTCACTGTGACCCTGATGTACAGTTTGTGTAACTTTTCTATTCCTGACAGTGAACTCGATTTTTGTGAAAAATGGCGCGTAGAAATGATGTATTATTAACATAAAACGATATACAGGCAGCATTGTTAGATGAGCTTAATCATGAAAGTGAACTAAGTGACTTTCCTGAAGAAAATGTCTCTGAAGATGATGCCCCTCCAGAAGCTTTGATGATTTTGGGATTGCATTTTCTGTGCAACAATAAGTCTAAAGCGTTTCCAGTTTCTCACAGTCTGCTTAAGATTTGATGATAAAGCAACAAAGACAAAAAGGCGGGAATTTGATAAACTGGCTCCTATCAGAGATGTGTGGGATACATACATAAATAACAGTAAGACACCATACAGTCCACATCAGTGCTAAGTGGTGCCAAGAGTGTGCAAATAAATAATTAATGAATTGAGGACTTTTCAAAATATTTGTGTAATATGTGTATTCATCATTATAATGGTCTTAATTGAATTCAAAGTAAAATTATGTAGACATGGAACACAATCAAGTTCTATTACTTTAATGTTTTCCCATTTCATTTTTTACCACAATTTCACGATACATAGATACTAAAATTGATTGAAAAAGGATATCATTGAATACTAATAAGATGTTATAATGTATCAAAATACAGTTATTTTATAATGTATGCTAAATTGTGCTTATTTATCCAGGAAATAATTGTGGGTCTGTATGACCCTGGTGTACGTTTCGCGTGACAATTTCAGACGTATAGGGTTAAGGTGATATTTGCTAATTATAGCCACTAATTAAGCACCAAATAATTAATTTTATTCTATGAGAAAATACAGTAGGCTACTCTTGTTTCAAGGGAAATTAAGTCTAGAGGCACGTTATTGTTTTCAAAATGAGAACAGAATTGAAACTTCTGTTCGTCAACGTCCTTTATCTCTACAAAACACAGACACGTTTGTATTCAAATTCCTTCTTCACACAATACATCATAGAAACTAACGCATAAATTGAAAACAGACAACAATAGCACCATCCACCTGCCGTATCTAGAACCCGAGACACACAAAAACGTGGATTCAGAGTTGCACCTTGTAAAGAAATCTGATATTTTAGAAATTGACCATAATTTTAATGAAAAAATACATTAATTCACTCATTAGTGTTATTTACTATGAAACAATTATAGCAGAGTGCGTTGAAATCCCAATCAATGTGTCACCGCCATCTGAATTTATTAGTGTTGTTTGTTCCACTATATTAAATATAATGTTAACCGAGACACACAAAAACGTGGATTCAGAGTTGCACCTTGTAAAGAAATCTGATATTTTAGAAATTGACCATAATTTTAATGAAAAAATACATTAATTCGCTCATTAGTGTTATTTACTATGAAACAATTATAGCAGAGTGCGTTGAAATCCCAATCAATGTGTCACCGCCATCTGAATTTATTAGTGTTGTTTGTTCCACTATATTAAATATAATGTTAACTAACACTTTGTAGAGAATACTTGGTGAAACGAAAATATTAAAACATGTTATTAAGGGGACCGACTGGTGAAAATATTGAGAAAAAAATAGCAGAAAATGCGTTTTTTGTTTTAATAACTCTCATTGTTTAGGATCATTTACATGTACAAATTTTTATTGTAAGAGCAAAATTGACTCCTTGCCTTAAGGGTTTAAATGTCCTTGCACGTATGGTCAGCATTACTACTTAAATTTAAATATGCGTTTTTATTCTGTTTCCATTTTTTTGACATTTTCCAAAACTTAAAATGCTCCTTACGATGCAATTTTATGCTATCAAAGTGCCATTTGTGGTTAGACTCTCCAATAAATGCTAATTTAAATTTTCTATGCAGTTATTTGTCTAAGACACGTGTATTCTTTTAAATTGAGATGGAAGAAATAATAAGTTTTTTTTTTTCAAAAAATGAAAAAAGACAGCAGCATCCTCCCTTTATGAATATGTTTTGCATATCAAATATGTTTAGTGGAATCATAAAGACTCTGAATCTCAAATTTTCATCATCATCATCATCATCATAGTACATTCACGAATTTAGGCCATTTGTTGACCTGTTTCGGTCTCAAGAGAAACACCATCCAGAAGTCTTTTGAGTGGACGTCCTGGTCTTCTTCTTCCTGCAGGTTGATATCTTAACATTTGTTTGGGTATTCTGTGATCTTCCATTCGATGAACATGTTGCATCCATCTTGACTTATAATCAGAAATTTTGTTTTCTAAAGATTTCATGTGTAATTCTTCTAAGATGTCTTCATTTTTTTGTGATCTAGTAGTGTGTATCCTGCAGTCCTCCGAAGATATCTCATTTCAGCAGATCTAAGTCTCTGTATATCCTTCTGTTTCAACGTCCATACTTCGCTACCATACAAAAGAGTTGGAAGAGCCAGTGTTTTATACACTTTCAGTCTTGAATGCTTTTGGACTAACTGTGGCTTGAAGATAGAATTTATTAACCCTAAAATTCTTAAAAAATTAGATATTTTTGCATTTACATCCTTTTCTTCTTCACATGAGATATTGCATCCTAGATATGTAAATCTCAAATCTCAAATTTTAACAGAGAATATTTAAAAATGCATCGTAAGGAGGATTTTTTTAGAAAATTTAAAAAAAATAGTTTTAGAAACTCATAATTCTGAAACTATTCTACTTATAAACACCAAACGTCACCGAAACGCTTCTATAAGCACATAATGACTGTGATGGAAAATTCAAAACAATCAGATGAAAACTGAAAGAAATTTGAAATTCACCACTCGGTCCCCTGAAAATTGTAGCATATTGTTAACAAGCAAGATCTTTTAACATCTGTTCACCTGTTGATGAAACCGGCCTTGAGTTTCATAATAATTTGTGATTGGAGTGTTCTGAAACTCTCATAGCTCAACCAGCTTCTGAGAAAAGTGCACAAATGGGTCGATTTTTCAGGTATTATTTATAAATTAATTTAGACAGAATGTTCTTACACACACATACAGAGAGAGAGAGAGAGATGAACGGGTTAAGGAGATTCAATGTGTCCCTATAGGCTATATCGTTATATATAAACATGAATGTGAGTCTGTTGTATATATGTCCTTTCTGAACTCAAAAACTACTTGACCGATTTGAATTTGCTTTTTTTCCCTCATTTAGAGACAATTTTTCTGGGACAATGAACGTATATAATAGGCCTATATTACCCTATGCGATATTGGGCCGGAAAATAAAGGCATTGGTGCAGTAAAAAATTAGTTTTTGGGACTCTTAAATGGCTTACGCTGCCTGAGCCGTAGCATATACGTCAAATTAATATAACAGAATTGAATGTCTCGAAAAATATATACAAAAATGTGCGGGACAGCACATGTCTTATCATACAATAACCATTTTTGTCATTCAGTTCATTGACACCAAGAAGATTGGCGGCTAAGTAGATCCTCGAGAAACGCCGGATAATCAGCACGGAATATATAAAAATAATTATGATATCAACTTATAATTATTTTTCTTCTTCTTACTTATTCAACTAAACAAAAAACATTTTTTTATATTAGGTAATATAAATAAATAAATAAGTAAATAAATATATATATATATATATATATATATATACAGGGTTACAACAAGTGATCTCTCCGATTTCATTTTTAATTTGTCGGCATATTATGAAAGTCAGTCCACCGCTGTGGTCTCGAGGTAGCGTGCTGCCTTGTCACGCAGCGGGAACGGGTTCGATTCCCGGTCGGGAGAGGCTCGGGTGAGGTTTTTTCGGGGTTTTTCCTCACCTGTAAGACAAATGTCAGGATGCTTAGGACCCAACGGTCCCCGAAAATCATCCGGCCATCATCATCATCCTTATCATTAGCATCATCATCCTTCGCCGGTGTGGAAAGCAACGGGAAGCTACCACGCCTATAATTCCCTAGTAAAGCTGCAAAGCATAGCATGAAAATGCTACGATTGCAGTGAAAGACCTGCCCTAGGGCAGAATTACTATGGATGGATTATGAAAGTTGAGAGTGATGAAACAAACAATAGCAGAAAGTAGAACTCATCGAGTACTATTTAAATACGGCGGGAATAGCGAATTAACGCTAATTGGCTGACAGACAAAACAATGAAAGAATAAAAAAATTGCTAACACAGGATAATAGTGAGCGTTCTGCGTTCTAGAATTTCTGACAACTAAATCTGTAAAAACAGTTCAGAGGCACTTTAGAACGCTTTTGGAGGTAATGCAACACCCAGTGAGACAATCCGTGATTCGTAATTCCTTTTCACAAGAACTGGATGTTTAAGTAAAAGAACATATAAGGGCCGTCCATTGGTCTCGGAAAAAAATTGTGAACTGGACAATGGAGAGTTATCAATGAAGTCCACGAAAATCGGCAGTAAAGGCAAGAGGGAGCTTGGAATACCACAACAGAGAATGTAGAAAGTGCCGTGCAATTGATTAAATATCAAACCATGTATTTTGCAGCTACCTCAAGCTCTAACAGAGAAAGACCAGAATCTGCATCTTGAATTTTTTCAGCACTTTTTAAGAAATGCTGAAAATCTACTGGTTTGCTGACAATATTAAGTGATAAGGCTACCTTCCATGTAAACGGCAAGGTAAACACACATGACGTTAGAGTGTGGGAACTGCAAACCCCAGAGTTTTTGTGGAAGTTGTGAGGGTTTCGCTTAAAGCAAACGTCTTTTGTGCTTTGTCCAGTGAGAAGTTGTACGAACCATTTTTTGGCTAAAATACAGTAAATGGTTACAATTATCTGGATATGTTGACGTACTGGTAGCTGCCATAAGTCTTGGAAGACAAAACAAATTTTATCTTTCAACAAGATGGTATTTCTGCGAATTGTCATCACCAAGTTCATGAATATGCGAACAGCTACTGCCGCAACGTTGGGTTTGATGCAGTACACCCACGACCAGTCTCTCATCAAGTGGCCCTCCAGGTCAACTGATATGAGGCTCTGTGACTTTTTCCTATGTTCATAATTCTTGCATACGTTTTATTTGTGGTATTCGGAGATTTGATCACGTTACACCATCCCTGGAACAATTGTCATGGCTTCGTCTACAATATCGTAGAACCATCCATTCCCTATGCCGTCTCTATAAAAAATTACACACATCATTACCTTATTATTTATCACACCGCTTCACTAGACTCTATAATACAACTCTATAATACATATAAATTAGATACCCGATCCCTTGAGCACAGTGTCTTTTATATCCCTCCGCATCACACTACCTATTATTCGAAATCTTTTACAATTTCTCTTGCTAGAAAATGGAATTACCTTCCACCCTATGTCAGATACTGCCAAACTTTACAATCTTTCAGAAACAAATTGAAAATAAAATTATTAACAGAAACAACTCACTAATATTACTTTTTAAAATAATAATTTGTTTTTTGATTATTTAATAAAATAGTTTTAAGATTTGTTAATATATTTGCCTAATACCTTGTATAACAAGCGATAGATTATTTCATCATAGTTGATTACTTTCTTTGTATGTTTTTCTTTCTTTTCTTTTTATCTATAGTAGAATCGAGCTGTTATTCCTTTCTGTATTCCTTCTGTCATTAATTTAATTTTAATTGTATTTAATTTTATTATATTATTAGACATTATTTTCATTATTATTCAGTTTGACAGATAATGAATTGATTAGTATGAATATTATTGCAATTTTTTGTATTTATATGCAACATATGTTTGTCCTGGTGAGTAGAACAGAAGGCCACATGGTCTTAACTCCACCAGGCTAAATAAATCTATTATATTCTAAATAAATCTATATTAAAGATGAAGTTTATGTATCGCCATTCGCACCCGATTTACGAGCTCTGAGGAGCAGAATAACACCGGCAGCAGCAACAACAGATACGAACATGCTCCAACGTCTGGAGGAATAGATAGATTATCATCTCGACGTATGACGCGTAACGCGAGGAGCACGCATTCAACATTTATAGATAATACTAGTAAAATTCACATCAAATTCCGTTGAGGTGAGGTCATATGATGAAAGTTAAAAATTAAATTGTATCTGTTGGTAGGTGCCGTCGTCCTCAACTTTGTTAAAATATTGTATATAAAATTAACTGGAGCGCTTTCGGAAGTTATCTTCCATCTTCTGCTAGGATAAATATATTTGAAGACCTCGAAATTATAAAGGAAACAAACAACACCTCACTTCTTAATGAGAACGCACCATAGTCAAACCCATTATATGAGATCGTCAAAAACAAGTCAGTTGCTGCTACAAACAGTTGGAGTATACATCACCGTACACAACAACAAGTAACGAAAACTCAACCTGCAGAAGATGGAAGATAACTTCCGAAAAGCGCTCCAGTTAATTTTATATACAATATTTTGAACAAAGTTGAGGACGACGGCACCTACCAACAGGTACAATTTAATTTTTAACCTTCATCATATTTACAGATAAATGCAAACTTTTGTGATTTCTATTTTCTATAGTTTTTTGTTTTCTTACTCTAACTCTCAAACATAAATGAAAACGGGGAGATCATTTGTAGTAACCGTGCGCGCGTGTATGTATGTGTGTGTGTGTGTGTGTGTGTGTGTGTGTGTGTGTGTGTGTGTGTGTGTGTGTGTGTGTATGTGTGTGTGTGTGTGTGTGTGTGTGTGTGTGTGTGTGTGTGTGTTAGAAAAATTATAATAATATCAGGTCATTACAATCAGGGATATGACTCCCCTTAACAACGAAATATCCGAAAAAAATTATAAAATCGATTATTTACCATAAAACGTAAGGGAATAATTCCTTTATTTATCAGTTCAGGCTAAGTGATTCAATACTGAGGAATTATAATGAGCAACTCCTGAATGTATTTTACACATTTTCGTCTTTCTATTTTATTTATTTATTTATTTATTTATTTAGCCTGGTGGAGTTAAGGCCATGTGGCCTTCTCTTCCACTCACCAGAACAAGCATATGTTACATATGAATACAAAAAAAATACAATAATAGTCATATAAAACAGGACAAACATATGTTACACATACAAAAATATTATTTATTTATTTAGCCTGGTGGAGTTAAGGCCATGTGGCCTTCTCTTCCACTCACCAGAACAAGCATATGTTACATATGAATACAAAAAAATTACAATAGTAGTCATATTAGACAGGACAAACATGTTACATATGAATACAAAAAAAAAAGTTACAATAATAGTTATTGAACAATTCATTATCTGTCATATTGAATAATAATGAAATTAATGTCTAATAATAGAATGAAACTAAATACAATTAAAATTAAATTAATGATACAATGAATAAAAAAGGAATAACAGCTCGAATCTACTACCGGTATGCATAAAAAGAAGAGAAAAAAAACACTACAATGAATTAATCTACGCTTTTTATACAAGGCATTAGGTAAATATATTAAATCCTAAGTCTATTTTTATTAAATAATGCAAAAACGCATTATTAATTCTTAAAAAGTAGTATTAGTGAGTTGTTTCTGTTAGTGATTTTATTTTCAATTTATTTCTGAAAGATGGTAAAGTTTGGCAGTCTCTGACATAGGGTGGAAGTGAATTCCATGTTCTAGCAAGAGAAACTGTAAAAGATTTCCTGTTATTGCAAAATTTTTATTCGCCATTGGACGCACTATCGTTTAAAATTACGGAACAGTAAAATATACTGTTTATTCGTGGATTTATTTACCTCCAATGTTTGACATAACTTACAGGTAAAGAAGTATATCTATATTGTGCATCTGATATATGCTTTTCTGGTTATCAACGGTTGAACCTCTCGGCATTATTTAGACTTACCTGGTTTTCTTCCTGTAACCGACCTTTATCCTCCAAATAATACCATAGCAACCTACTAGATGTATCCTTGAGGTGATGTGCTAACCACATGTCACTAGTAGACATTTATAAGTAAATAAGCATTACAAAATTATCTTGGTTGAGAAACTCCTGCTTAGGAGCACCCATGTCCCCACACGGGACGAGTGGTACATACATACATATAGGACATATTGAATGAGAACTTAATTAATGCTATGAGAAAGTTGAGAATGATACATATTTAGGATTTTTTTTTATTTCAGCGAATGTTAATGAGGAAGACATGAAATCTAAAGTAGTAAGCGTTAATCTTAGCATTAGTGCATTGAATAGAAATCTGGCAATATATATATATATATATATATATATTATATATATATATAACTGGAAGTAAAACTGTGTTACATATATTTAGTTTATATATATATATATATATATACACTGCTCAAAACAATTAGAGGAACACTTGTAATAAATTGAATAAGTAATTGTTTTTTAAAGCTGTGATGCTGAAAGTTGGACAATATGTAAATTGAATTATTAATTTTATCATTGGATACAAATTTTAAAGATCCATGGCCTAAATACAGAGAAATTACCTCAAATAACAAATATAGAGATTTTTTTTTATTTGGAAGGCACTGGCCACTTCTAATTGGTAAGCTTCCTGATGTTGCTATAGTGACGAATGTTGATTATTGCCTTGTTTATTGAAGTCTCTGACAAAATGAGGCATTTAAATGAGTTTGAAGTGTATCATGCTCTACATATTTTACGACAAGGTCAATCTCTGCGACAAGTGGCTAGAGAGCTTGGGGTTTCTCCTTCCGTGGTGTCCAGGTTACGCAACAGGCACAGAGAGACAGGTCAGTATTGTAGAAGACGTGGCCAGGGCCGTAAATTTAAAACAAGCCCCCAGGATGACAGATACGTTGTTCTTTCTACTCTTCGACAGCGTACAAAAACTGCAAAAGGCCTGCAGAATGACCTTCATATGGCTTCCGGAATCCGGGTTTCAGACCAAACCATAAGGAACAGATTAAGGAAAGAGAATATTCGTCCAAAAAGGCCCGTTAAAAAACCACGCTTAACAAATGGGCATAAGGCAGCAAGACGTACGTATGCTGAAAACCATGGTGATTGGAACCTGAACCAGTGGGAGTCTGTGCTCTTCTCGGACGAATCCAGGTATCGTCTTACACGTTGTGATGGTCGATTGAGGGTGTGGGGATGGCCAGGAGAAAGATTTTCTGCAGAGGCTGTACAGGAAATTGATAGATTCGGAGGAGGTTCCATAATGGTGTGGGCCGGAGTTATGTACAACAATCGTACGGACCTTGTACTTGTTCCCCAGCGACTGAATGCTGTCCGGTATATCGAGCACGTTCTGGAAGAGCATGTAGTACCTGCTGCCATTGGAGTAGGCCCTGGATTTCTGTTTATGCAGGATAATGCCAGGGCACATTCTGTGGCTGTCACCAGGGATTTCCTGAGGAGGAATGAAATTGAGGTAATGGAGTGGCCAGCGGTCAGCCCAGACCTCAACCCTATTGAACACTTGTGGGATCTTCTAGACAGGAAGGTAGACAGGAAGGTCAGGAACCGACGTCAAGCTCCACAAACTCTGCAGCAACTTGGAGATGCTCTGAAGGAGGAATGGGAGAATATCCCGCAAGAGGAAATCCAGAATCTTTTTGGGAGCATGCCACGAAGGTGCCAAACTGTCATCGAATGTCGTGGAGGCCATACACGATACTAACTCTACATAACGAGTGTTTAACTTTGAAAAATAAGCACAAGATTCAATTGCTTACATAGCGGAATTATTTGAAAAGTTAATTGTCAGCGTTATTCATTTGTTTTTACTGACATGAGCAATAAATAAATAAATAAATAACCACAAATAATGTACTTTATTAATTTCATGTTTGTACCTTTATCCAATGAAAAAATATTTGCATATTTTCATAGTGTTCCTCTAATTGTTTTGAGCAGTGTATATATATATATTTATATATATATATATACTGAAATTAAAAAAAGCGTTAAACTAAAATATGTAACAGTTTTACTTCCAGTTACATTATAATGATTCGAAACATTGTCTCTTACATAAGATTTGTTGTCCATGGCTTCCATCGCAAACTATGTAGGAGAACAGATTTCCACGAACAAGTACCGAACTGTACAATCTATTTGCAATCTATGTGACTATTTAACCCATGCCCCAAATTGGAATAAATGACCTATCACATTAGAATGAATTTTGATTTACAACCAATCACCGTCGTTTTTCACCTCGATTTTACCAATTTAATTTTATCACTTTAAAATCAAGCTCCTCCTTTTAACATTCTGAATAGGTCGTAGCATTATTTTGCAGCGACTGACTCTCTAAGAAATACGTTGAATATAACAATATATATATTAAGATGTAAGAATTCTAGAATGCATGTAGCTACCAGATTGTATTAAGATTTAAGATTTATTTAGCCTGGTGGAGTTAAGGCCATGTGGCCTTCTCTTCCACTCACCAGGACAAACATATATTACATAAGAATATAACAATCTTAATTAACTCTAATATTAAACACTAAGTAAAAATTTGATCAAAAGATAATATCTAATATACATATTACGATCTATAATACAACCAGTTAATATTAGTTAAAATTAAGACTAAAACTAATAATAAAATGTATACAAGCAAGACACATTAAATTGTCCCTGTCTAGTGTATATAAAAAACAGGAAAATAATGAGATATAGAAAACTAATTTTACGATTATACAATATTTAAAACAAAACAAATAAAAATATTTGTTATTCTTATATTATTTACATAAATAATTAAATATATTAATATTGCTAAAAGAATACTATCAGTGAGGTGTATAAGTTAGTTTGTTATTAAATAAGTCTTTAGTTTGTTTTTGAAGGATGTTATAGTTTGACAGTCTCTGACATAGGGTGGAAGGGAATTCCATGTTTTGGTAAGTGACACCGTAAAAGATAATGAATAATATACAGTGTGATGAGGCGGGATATAAAGGACAATGTGCTGATGGGATCGAGTGTCAAGATTATGTGTGTCGGATAGTCTGATGAAGCGGCGTGATAAATAATTAGGCGATGATGTGTGAAGTATTTTATAGAGAAGGGATAGGGAATGGACAGTTCTACGATCTCTTAGACGAAACCACGATAATTGTTCCAGGGACGGTTGTAACATGGTCAAATTTGCGAATACCACAAATAAACGTGCGCAAGAATTATGAACACGTTGAAGTCTTTGAGTGGAAATAATATTTAAGTCTGTAAAAAGAGTGTCACAATAATCAAAATGGGGCATTGCAAGTGTTTCTACTAACATTTTCCTAAGGGCGAATGGCAAACAATTTCGTACACGATTTAATGAATGTATTATTGAGAAGACTGTTTTGCATGTATGGTTTATTTGTGTATTCCAATTTAAGTTTTTGTCAATAAATACTCCTAGAATTTTTACTGTCTCACTATAAGGGATTTGAACTCCGTTTAGTGACACATGCGAAACTGTGTTTAGGTTAATTGTAGATAATAGTCTCTGATGACCCATAATGATTGATTGTGACTTTTTAGGATTTAATTGCAGTCCATATTTAACTGTCCAAGTCATTAGTGAGTCAAGATCCTCGTTAATTTTGGCACAAGCGTCATTTAGTGAATATTTGTCTGTGTGGATGTAGATTTGCATGTCGTCTGCAAATAAATTATGTTTGCAATGCTTTAGGGAGTTACATATGTCATTTATGTAGATTGAAAAAAGCAAAGGTCCAAGTACCGAACCCTGTGGAACCCCAGCTTTACGGAAGGACCAAGAAGAACATACTGTATGATTTCCTATAACAGATTGCTGGCGCTCATGAAGGTAGGAATTGAACCATTTCGTGGCACTATCAGAGAGTAAGAGGTTTTTAAGTTTATGCAACAATAAGTCCAAGTCTACCGTGTCGAATGCTTTACTAAAGTCCAGTAATGTAAGAATGGTAAGTTTTCGATTATCAGCAGCTTCGCGTATGTCTTCGCAAATATTTAGTAGAGCAGTATTTGTATTGTGTCCTGTCCTGAAGCCTGACTGAAATTGATCTAGAAGGTTGTAATCATTTAGGTATTCATCAGTTGTTTATGGACTAATCGTTCCAGAGCTTTTGAAAGAGTAGGTAAAATGCTAATGGGTCGAAAGTCGTTCGGGGTTGAGGGCGTTTTAACTTTAGGCAGTGGACGTACGAGGGCTTGTTTCCACAATGAGGGATATGTAGAAGTTTGTAGTGAGGAGTTAAAAATATGAGTTATAGTAGGTAGTATAGCTTCGATTATTTTATTCAGTAAAGTAATATTTATACGGTCAGTTCCTTCTGCTTTGGTTTTTATTCGCATTATGGCTTTCTTTACGTCGTAGTCTGTAACATATGAGAAGTGGAAATGTTCTCTGTCGGGTTGTATATAGTGCACGAATGTAACCAGATAGTGCTTGCGGGGTATAATATAAAAACATTTGTAGCAATTGATAATACCACAAAAAAACTGCTGTTTGCACTTTCTTAAACGTATTATTTCACAGTTATTTACGTTCCAAAAAAATATAATTCACATCATAGGGTATCACAAATTAATTAATAACCTATAATGTTGGTCATAAACAGTGTGATATGTTTCATTTTTTCTCCACTAGGGTGCATTCTTACAATATTGCGAACCTTTAGCATTAAATAATATGATCTGGTTGCAGTGATGAACAAATGAATAACAAACGTTTCTCATTTGTTTTCAAACATCGCCGTTTACATTAAATATATAAATATTTTAAAATAACTATATTTAAATAATGATTTGTGAGTAAACAGCTTAATTTTATTCGTTAAATAGTCCTAACAAATGCCACTCTTTATTTCCAAATTGTCTTAGATAAATTCACTCGCTACTTCGTGAGTCGTGAATTTATCGATAATTTGGAAATCGAGGCATTACTTATGATAAAATTTGTGCTCGATATCACTTTAGAGAGTGTGCAACAAAAGAACAATTCAGTGATGGATTTTAGCAGTGAAACATATCTAAAGGCATATTTGTGTGCATTTCCTTTATTATTAATTATTATTATTATTATTATTATTATTATTATTATTATTATTATTATTATTATCACCATCATCATCAACATCGTCATCATCTACATCATCTGCTCTTCAAGGTTTAGGCGATTCGCCTTTTCCTAATTCACAATGATTCCTTCCATCTCTTCCTAGGTCTTCCTACATCCCTTTGGTTTATAATGATATGCTATCTTGGGCAATCTTGTTTCTTCTATTCTATGAACATGCTTTTGTTGAATTCTTTCATTTATTGAATATATTTCTAATTCACATGTTATTTCTTCATTTCTTACGTGGTCCAATTTTGTGCATCCTTTGGCCCTTCTTAGAAAAGTCACTTTGCACTTTATATTCTACTCGAACTCCTCTTATTTGTTACCCAGGACTCACTACCGTATAAAAGTACCGGTACCGCCATTGGTTTGTAGAACTTCAATCTTGTATCCTTCCTTGTTTTATGTTTTAGTATTCTATGAATGGTGGCACACATTATTTGAAATGTTGATAAATTATTTTCTATATCATTTCTTGTTTCGTATCCAGAAGACAATTCACAACCTTGATAATAAAAATATTATTATTGTTATTATTATTATTATTATTATTATTAATTCAGTAAGGAGAAAAGAAGGAGTTATTGAGAATAAAGTTTATAGGAAAAGTTTCGGAACAAAGATAAATGAAATAGACAGGTAAATGGAGAAGTCTATACATAACAGTAAGCGATAAAACAAAACTTATTGTCGATATACCGTAACTGCATCACAACGTACCTACGTTTAACATATGTATGTGTTCTAAGGGAAATAAGGGTATTTTATCCCAGAGTCCTCCTACTTTAATGGGAAAGTTAAGGATAGTGATGGGTGAAATTTCCATTTTCTACATTTTTTGAGCTAGAGCCTTATGTTTTTGTACAAACATTCACTGCATGATACATAATGATGTGTTTAAGTTTCACTCTTGTGAGACATTTATTGTATGAGTTATTAAATATTATATTTAAAAAATGAATATATTATAATTAAATGGGTTCCATAATTTTTTAGTAAAATGTCTGATTTTTTTACAAGACTCCTAAATATTTAGAAAAACATCATGCATTATAATTATTATAATAAATACAAAAGGAGAAAAATGTTATATTTCATGCGTGGAATAACAAAAAAAAAATTGAATGCATTTTATTTTTTTTTTTTAATATACTACTTCAGTCATGAAACCAATGCACTACTTTGTTACTCATTGTTTTTAGGACATGCAGTGAACCTTCTAGGATAAAATTTGTGAATTCCATTAAATTTTGAATGTACAAAAATGCAGTGAAAATAAAAGTGTGGAAAAACAAGTTTGAAGATTTGCATGAATTTAAATACAAAATATAACATACAGGCCTAATCAGCACTTTAGGGCACTTAGAAGCGTCATAGGCCTCTGAAACGTTGCCAACATATACATAAGAGTACAGGCTATTTTTTAGTATAAAAACAAAATATGCCAATTTTGATCTCAAATGGTCAATTTTTCACCCATAAGGAGAGAAAATGGACGAGTTAGTATGCACCAGATTAGTTTAATGTTCGTTTGTTTGTTAGCGTATTTTGGTGATAAATTGGCTTCGCTGTCTGAGCAATGACTAATTGTAAATGTGGTGATTTTAGGTTACTCTCAACTCAACTTCTCACTTCATTTTAATGCATTTCTTACTTTTTTTGGGAAACAATTAACTGAAGTATTTCTCACAAGTAATTGTTCACGTACTGCAACAATAAATTGTGTGATTTTCAGTTTTTTTTTATTTTAATTTATATAACTCTAGGTGTACGTTGATATAAAATTCCCAAATATAGGTCAATGGATCAGATTGAAACTTGGTTATAGTGATGTTTTCATTAACAGTATAGGCAGATGTTAGTCCTGATCTACAGCCAATAACAGGTGCATTGTGAACCTGCCCTGCAGCAGGAATTCACTCAAGTGTGACGTGCGAACTACCTCCTAGATTTAACAGTTGAGTGCACATGTGCTGTCTAATTCAATCACCTTAACAGTTTGTTCAGGAACAAATATTATATAACGACCCAACAGGAGGCGGGTATACTGTCAGAAGCAGGAAATCAGTAGACAAACGATTTATAACAAAATTTATTTTCCATTGGTCTTCTTTTATTTCTTCTCTTCCTGTACGCATGAAATCCGAAGCTTGTTGTTTGTCCAATAACTTCAGTCCGCATGTTTGATTACATAGATGGATCTTCCTAATTGTGTTTTCCCCTAAGATATCCAGTCTGAACTACCATCTCTAAATAATTGTCTTCCATTCTGTTCCTTCGCAATTCGTTATTTTGAAACTAATTACAACAATGGGGATGGGACGTTGCAGAAATCGAAGGAAAGAAAAACAATACAAATATTTGACGTAGAAAGATGCAACGGACCAAAGACAGACCAATGACCAGGCGAATGGAAATAACTATATAACCGTGTATACATACATGAATATTCATACACATTCAAACACACACACTCACACACCTTTATATATAGCCGTAGGTTCATGGCTGCGCGGACATAAGCTCTCTTATTATTATTCTTATTATTATTTACTTACTTACTCACTGGCACTATCGAACCCGTAGGTTCATGGCCGCGCGGACATACGCTCTCCATACATCCCTATCCTGAGCTAATACTTTCCAATCATTCCCTGTATAATCTACTTCCCTCAAATCATAGTTAATGTTATTCTCCCACCTCATTCTTGGTCTACCAACTGGGCGTTTTCCCTCTGGCTTTCCTACAAGAAGCTTCCATGCAAGTCTTTCATTCCCCATACGTGCAACATGTCCTGCCCATCGCAGTCTACGAGACTTAACTGTTCTTATTATATCTGGCTTCCTATAAAGACCATGTAGTTCATTGTTATGTAGTCTTCTCCATTCACCTGTCTGTTCATCTCTCTTTGGTCCAAAAATTTTCCTAAGTACTTTATTCTCAAATACTTGTAATCTCCTTTCCTCCCTTAAAGTAAGAGTCCATGTTTCGCATCCATATAATATAACTGGTAGAATAATAGTTTTATATATTTTCAGTTTAACGTTTTTTGAAAGGAGTTGGGACATCAAGAGTCTCTGCAATGCATAATAGCACGCATTTCCAGAATTGAGCCTATGTTTAATTTCTTTGTGCATCTCATTCCTATTTGTGATTATTGTTCCTAGGTATTTGAATTCAGCCACTTCCTCAAAATTTCCCTCATTTGTCATTAGCTGTCCATTTCCATTATATAATGAATTTCTACGTGTGACCATATATTTAGTTTTATTGATATTTACTTCCAGTCCTAATTTCTTAGTGTTACTCAATAGTGTGTGCGTGTTGTCCTTTAGTATCTCCTCGCTATCGGCCAATAATACTACATCATCAGCATAAACTAACAGCTTATTAATACCATTGAGTTGTAAGCCTTCCTCATTCTCTAAAGATTTAATGGCATGCTCTAGTACAAAATTAAATAGTAGAGGAGATAGTGCATCTCCTTGCTTCAACCCATTCTGGATTTCAAAAGTGTCCGAAAACTGTTTGCCTACACGCACCCTACTCTTTGTGCCATTTAGACACATTCGTATAAGTCTAACTAACTTTTTAGGAATTCCAAACTCCAGCAGGATACTATATAACTTCTCCCTCTTAATTGAATCATATGCTTTTTTGAAGTCTACATATAGTTGATGTACAGTACCATTATATTCCCATTTCTTTTCTAAAATCTGTCTTATACTAAAAATCTGATCTGTTGTAGACCTGTTTCTTCTAAATGCACATTGATGATCTCCTAGAATGTCATCAATATAGGGAGTAAGTCTGCTTACTAATATATTTGTTAGAATTTTGTACGAAGTTGAAAGTAATGAGATGCCCCTGTAGTTGTTGCAATCAGTTTTATCTCCTTTCTTATAAATTGGTACCATAATTGATTCCTTCCATTCATCTGGAAGAGCTTCTTTTTCCCAAATCATACTAAGCAACCAGCGTATCTTGTCCATCAATTTTTCTCCCCCTGATTTTATCAGTTCTGCTGGTA
The DNA here is from genome assembly GCA_030220185.1 of Diploptera punctata. Lineage (NCBI taxonomy): Eukaryota > Metazoa > Arthropoda > Insecta > Blattodea > Blaberidae > Diploptera > Diploptera punctata. The sequence goes on along the minus strand of JASPKZ010007283.1, from coordinate 1,049,425 downwards.
TCTCATCCGAACCTGATGCTTTATACATCTTCAATTTTTCTATCGCCATTTCAACCTCTAATGTACTTGGTTCTGCAACTAGCATTTCTGCTGTCTGTAAATTATCCTCCTCAATGTCTCCTGTTCTGTATGTACATTTAATAGCTGATTAAAGTAACTTCTCCATCTATTTAATATACTCCTGGAATCTGCAATAATATCCCCATTTTCATTCCGAATTATGTTTGTTCTAGCCTGAAACCCTTTCTTCTCTATCCTAATTCCCTGATATAATTCTCTAATGTTCCTATTTTTTGCATTCGTTTCAAGATCATTAATCTTCTCTCTCAAATATTCCCTCTTTTTACTCTTTAGTAACTTGGTGGTTTCCCGTCTAATACTACCCAATTGCTCTAAATTTACCTCATTTGGCTCGTGTAACCATTTCAATTTTGCTAGCTTTCTTTTTTTCACAATGTCGGCACATTCCTCATGAAACCATTTCTTGTTTTGCCTCTTTTTTAAACAACCAATGCTTTCTGATGCTGACAATTTAATAGTATCTCTTATAGCCTCCCATTCTTTATTTATATCAGTTTCTTCTTCGTTTGTCACATTGTCAACTGAAGATCCCAGTACTTCAAATCTATTAGCAATTTTGATTTGGTATTCTTGCCGCATTTAATCATTTTTCAAGTTTTTTAATTCAAATTTTTCAGAATCATCTTTAGCAATTGTTCCTCTCATAAGCGATAGCCGATGTCTGATTTTCACTCTGACCAGATTATGATCCGAATTGCAGTCTGTCCCTCTAACTGATCTAACATCGATGATGCTGCTGTGCCAGCGTTTATCCACTAATACATGATCTATCTGGTTCCGAGTTTCTCCATCTGGGGATGTCCAGGTGTATTTATGAATATCCTTATGCTGAAATGTTGTGCTCTTAACAATGAGATTCTTTGATGTGGCAAATGTGACTAATCTAACCCCGTTGTCGTTACTATCTTCATGAAGACTGAATTTGCCTATTGTTGGTTTGAATATATCTTCCCGCCCCACTTTTGCATTAAAATCTCCCAAGACAATTTTCATATGATATCGTGAAAGGCTATCAAATAAGCATTCTAATTCTTCATAGAACTCATCCTTGATCTTGTCATCTTTATCTTCTGTGGGGGCATGTACATTTACAATTATAAAATCATGTCGTTTACCCTTAAGAATTATGTATGATATCCTATCACTAACAAACTTAATATCTGGGATAGCGGATAGGATCCTCCTTCTGACTAAAAAACCCGTTCCAAATGCAGGTCTTTCTGCACCCCCATAGTACAGGGTGGACCGCTCGAATGGACCTAATTTCAATTGCTTGTTACTGGCAAACGGTTGAAGATAGAAACTTAAAACAACGTTCATAGTACAGAAAAACTCACCAAGTTTCGAATCCTGTCGGTAGATGGTACAAAGATACGTTTCTCGTTCTTAGATTTAATTGTTTGTGAAAATGGCGACTCCGCAGATGAAAGCGCAAGCTGTTTTGTGGTATGCGGAGTTTAAATCAATCATTAGAGTTCAAAGGGAGTTCCGGCGTGTGTTTAACCGTGATGCTCCAACTGCTAGAAGCATAAAGAAGTGGCGTGATACATTATTAGCTACAGGATCTGTGTTGAAGAAGCATGGTGGTGGTCGCAGAGCATCCGATGAAATGGTAGCAAATGTTCAAGCCGCATTTGAGCGAAGCCCCCCCGGAAGTCATTAAGAAGAGCTTCGCGGGAACTTCAAATACCAAAATCGACATTACAACGGATTGTCCACAAACGCCTCAAACTGCACGCATATAAAGTGCAGTTAGTGCAACGTCTGGAGCCGAATGACATGCCGAAACGAGTGGAATTCGCCAATACGATGCTGGACCGTCTCGGCGCTGATCCTGACTTCATGACCAAGATTTTCTTCTCGGACGAAGCCACTTTCCATTTGTCAGGCAAGGTAAACCGGCATAATGTGCGGATCTGGGGATCGGAGAATCCTCACGCTATTCAAGAGCATGTTCGTGATAGTCCGAAGATGAATGTTTGGTGCAGTTTGTCACATAATAAGGTCATTGGACCGTTTTTCTTCGCCGAGAAAACTGTTCGTGGTACCACATATCTTGACATGCTGGAGCAGTTCTTCTTTCCACAAATTGAACAACTGCAGCCTAACATCGTTTTCCAGCAAGATGGTGCTCCTCCCCACTGGTCCAATGAAGTTCGTACGACTTTGGACAACATTTTCCCTGGCCGTTGGATTGGTAGGGGAGGACCAATCGCGTGGCCCCCGAGATCTCCCGATTTAACACCACTGGATTTCTTTCTCTGGGGCTATGTCAAAGATAAAGTTTACACCACCCCAGTCAAAGACCTTCGTGATCTTCGTGAGCGCATCATAGAGGCTATTGAGAACATTCCAGAAGACATACTCCAACGTACTTGGCAAGAAATTGTTCATCGCTTTGATATCGTCACAGTGACTGCTGGGGCTCATATAGAGATGTGGTGATCTGGATATCAAAACTTGGTGAGTTTTTCTCTGTAATATGAACGTTGTTTTAAGTTTCTATCTTCAACCGTTTGCCAGTAACAAGCAATTGAAATTAGGTCCATTCGAGCGGTCCACCCTGTATAATGCAAAGCTTCCTGATTCCTGACTACCTTCTCCTGGCCACCTAACTTCCTGTAAAGCGACTATATCCAAGGGCGATTTATCTAAATCCCGCGTTAATATCTCTAGTGTCCCGCTATTGTATAATGTCCTAACATTCCATGTTCCTAGGAACATGTCCCTTTGGCATGGGTTCCCTGAAGTAGTCCCCGCCCGGAGAACCGAATGGGGGACTATTTGACCTCCGGAAAATTTTACCCCAGTTGAACCCATGTCCGCATTTCTTGACGGTTGTATTTTTACGGTGAAAGATCGTCACTCTTTCGACCAAGGTACTTATTTCGTCTGGCTTATCACCTTCGACTAGTCCGGCATGGGTAACCCTATCGGCAGCAATGCTATCGCCGGCATAGCTCTCAGGATTTTTTATTATTATTATTATTATTATTATTATTATTATTATTATTATTATTATTATTATTATTATTTATCATCATTATTAGCTAATTCCGAAGTTTTCTTATTAATTTTTTCATATATATTCTTCGACCCTATTTAATAGGCATCTAAAATGACGATGACAAGTAGCCTATATACATATACTGTATATGTCTGTTCGTCTCTTTTTTCTCTAAAAGTTTTCTAAGCAATTAATCTTCAAATACTCATTCTATTTGCTTCTCTCTCAAAGTAAGGGACGATGTATCATATTCATATAATGTAACTGTAAGATTAGGCCTATATATTTATAGTTACAATATTTTTTGAGGAAGTTGAGATGAGAAAGATTCCTGCAATACACAGCATCATGCATTTCCAGAGTAGAGTCTAGGTTTAATTTCTCTCTGGGGCTCATTTCTGTTTTAAGTATTGTTCATAGTTATTTGAATTCTATTACTTTTTTTCAATATGCTAATTATTTGTTTTAACTGTAAATTGCAATTTACTAATATAAATTAATCATATTTACTTCAAATAACATTAATTTTATTAATTTTATTTTCAGTTTAGTTTATATAAATATTACATTGTGATTATATATTTTATGTTATGATATTATGTATTTTTTTATATACGATATTTTTACTGGTTGAATGGAAGAGAAGGTCTTATGGCCTTAACTTTGTTGGTTTAAATAAATAATTACTATTAAGAAATTCGAAACATAATATCTTATTTTAAAGGAAGGGGAAATATTACGAGGACGGTATTTGATACAATGTTCTTAGGATAATTTTTGGTCCAAAGAGAGACGAACAGAAAGGTGAATGGATGGTATTGCATAATAGTGTTCTACATGATATTTATGGGAAATCAGATGTAATTAGAACAGTTAAGTCTCGTAGACTGGAATGGAAAGGACATGTGGCATGGACGGTAAAGGAAAGAGAAGCATGGAAACTCCTTGTAGGAAAACCAGAAGGAAAGCGCCAGATAGAAAGACCATGAATGAGGTGAGAAAATAACGTTAACCATTGATTTGAAAGAGGTAAATTATACAGGAGATGATTGGAAAATATTGGTTCAGTATATATGGGGAGCTTGTGTCCGCGCGGCCATGAACCCCGGATTCGATAGTGCAAGTTAGATAGTTATTATAGTTATTATAGTTATTATTATTATTATTATTATTATTATTATTATTATTATTATTATTACATTCATCATGAGCAGCTTTACAATGTATTATCACATCTTCCTATGACAAAAGTTCATCACTGTTTTAGGCTATTTTTCCTCCAAACCTGTTTATCTTCCGGTCTTACAATATTCTTTTTCATTTATTGTTTTGCTTAAGTCCTGCATCTAAGAGTTGTTTGGTCTACCTATACGTCTGCTTGCCTCTGATATCCTGTCCAAAATTCTTCATCTTCCATTCGTTTTATATGGCCATACCATTTCAATTCATGGAACATCACATCACTTCCATCATCAGAACTTAACACTACCTTATTTCCTCCTGTGGAGATTTTTTAAGGACCAAGTCTACACTACAACAAAAATGAAAGCTGTTATTAAAAATGTAATATTATAGATAATTCATAACTTATGGGACCAAGCCATTAATCGAATCAATTTTGAGGTTTACGAAACATAAGGTTTAAATAAGCTACAGCACTTGCTTCAGCTGGTATTAATTTAGACGTTATAGCTATTTATCTTATTATATTTATAAAGGATATGGACGCATTATTGTGTTCTTGTGATATGGACGCATCTTGAATGTGGAGGAAACACGATTGTGGATAAAGTACAAAAACTGAATCAGGCTATAAAAACAGACGTTTCCATACCTCTGAAGGCCGCGCCAACAGGTTTATGATCCATGATGCAGTAATGTCACGATACTGTCCATGATATTTATTATCATAACGGCACTGTTATAGAATATAAAGCGTAGAAATGAACTTCCTTAGCAGAACAAAAGGCTGCACAAAATTGGGTCGGATAAAAAATGTAGATATAAGAACAGACTTAAATATAAATTCAGTGAATGATAAATTCCAAGAATATAGAAATAAATGGTTTAGACATGTAGAAAGAATGAATGTAACAATATTACCAAAAGCCAAGAGGTTCAAGGAATGTAGGAAGGCCAGTGAAAAGATGGACAGAACAACTGTGAGGCGGAACAGGTAATTTGCCTAGTCCGTGAAGTGAAGAAGAAGAAGGATACTATTACTTCAATAGTTTTAAAATTCATTGTTATCAAAATTGAGGTTATGTATTAATTTTTTTAATAATAATAATAATATAAAAAGGTACTTATATTATTATTTAAAACAAATTAATTACTTCAGTTGGAGAACCTTGCTACCAGCTTCCTCTTCGACTTAATTCGTGAGTCTAATTATTATTTTCTCTTTCCTCATTACTTAAATCTACGTATGCATCATAATTACTGGCCAATCATTCTATTACATAATACTAAGAAACTGGACCTGGAAGTAAATATAAATAAAACTAAATATATGGTCACACGTAGAAATACTTTATTTAATGCGACTGGGCGCTTAACAACAGATCTGCAAGAGTTTTAAATACAGTCGTGCTGCACTTGCGCTAGGAAATCTAAGACGTGAAGATTCCCTTCCGTGACGTTGTGCTGGGATTCCTTGTGATCACGTGACTTAATTGTAACGATTGAACCCGCTAAATTTTATCATCATCTTTGTCTGTGGTTGTGACGTAACATCGTTTGGATGGCGATAGGAGCACAAGTTCAAGCGATACGGTTATTGACTCTGATTGGTTGAAAAACGGTAGCAGAGGAGAAAACTGGTCCGAGCAGAGAATTACAGTCAACGTAAGAATGCATTAATAGGTCTATTGCATTCTTTTCCTCAGAAAGATATGCAGTCCTACTTTTTAAAATGAAAATTAAAGAATAGAAATAATAGTTACACAATATTTTTGATTACATAAATAAAAAGTTCAGAGACTTAGACCTACTGAAATGAGATACCTTCGGAGGACTGCGGGATACACACTACTAGATTACAAAAAAAATGAAGACATCTTAGAAGAATTACACATGGAACCTTTAGAAAACAAAATTTCTGATTATAAGTCAAGATGGATGCAATATGTTCATCGATTGGAAGATCACAGAATACCCAAACAAATGTTAAGGTATCAACCTGCAGGAAGAAGAAGACCAGGACGTCCACTCAAAATACTTTTTGATGGTGTTTCTCTTGAGGCCGAAACAGGTCAACAAATGACCTAAATTTGTGAATGTACTATAATGATGATGATAAATAAAAGTTAATTAATTTACGATTTTAAGTAAATCCTCACTTCTGAGAGTTACATTTAGACTGCGGTTTGAGAACACCTTCCTCATTATTCTAATGGCATTTTATTATTATTATTATTTTTATTATTATTATCGTATGATTATTGTTATTACCCTATAAAATGTTGTTTGTACATGACATTTACATTGCTACATTATTGTATCTTTAACTGTTTATAATTAGTATCGTGCATATCTATATTTGTCAAATATTTATTTGTATTTGTGCTGGTTGAGTGGAAGAGAGGGCCTTATGGCCTTAACTCTGCCAGAATAAATAAAGTATTATTATTATTATTATTATTATTATTATTATTATTATTATTATTATTATTATTATTATTATTAGTGTTTTGTTGCGAAACATCCACAATAATTACGAGAGCGTTAAGTTATTTATGTTTTCGTTTTAGATAAACTTCTACTCCCAACGTCCTAATTTGCTGGTTAATGAGTTCGATCTTCTATTTTTCATTTATTACTCTATGCTGGTTCTAAAAACATCATTCTTCTAGAATATTATCACAAATACATACATATAGGTCATATTTATTAACATTAATAGGCACACATATATAGGCTATATACTGCGACGAATCGTTGGGCTGTATTTTTAATTTCGCGAGCTGCAAACGAAAGTCTCAACTCTTGGCTTATATGATATAAGGGAATGATGGATTGAGACTCATGACTCAGAAATGTCCGTTGGCAGTTCTACAGATAGGTTTAATCGTTGCTTCCCTATGGTTCGGTTTCGAGAAGAGCATAGTTGCGAAAAATAGGGGGCATCGATCTTTCTAGAAACTTGGATGTTAACTATAAATTGCTCCGCAGGTAAGTGGGTCTAGAAAGTGACCATTAAATGAATTGGAAGAGAGTATAAGAAACATGGAGTGGTGGACTTGAACTCAGTACAACTGTAGGAATTAACTTTATGATTCTGTGAAGACGCTAAGTACTTAACAGAGAGTAATAATATGTGCTTACACAGTGAAATATTGTAAATAATACAAACAAGATTTGACTTTTTTTGTCCCAACGTCACCGATACAATATATAGGACCTATATCTGTCTTTGGTTATTTTCTGTGTCTGTAAGCAAAATCGATGAATAATCGTAAAAACTTACAACAATATTTTCTGAGAACAACCGCAATAGAGACATTCGTTCGGAATCCACTAAATAACTTCTGTGAATGGTTACATAATTAAAAAACGACTAACGTCACAGTTTCTTCTATTTTCTTATTTAAGAACGCATTTAACAACTAGTTCATGTGGCGTCTATTTATTTCTTTTCTCTGCTTTTATTTGTTTATACATTATTTATGGAGTGATGAATACGATTAAATAGGTTATATTAATGAAATTCCAAATCTTTGATGACTCAGAAAAACTAGGAAAAAAGTAGGTCAGATTGATCTGCACATGGATTTGAATTCGGAATCTCCCGAAAACAAATATCAAACAGTACTGTTTTTGTCAAACTGTATGTCCAATTTCTAAGCTGCAGATGATGTTCTGGTATCCACTAATTAATTCAGTGTATCTCCCTCAGGTTCGCCCTAGTACATGCAATAAAAGAAAATCGCCATGACCACCTGCATTCAACAATTAATGTTATTATAACCTGACAGGGAATATATCATAGACTTCCTGTTGATATTTAATAATCTGTATTGTCTACTACACGGCAGGAGGCCTGTATTGTCTACTACACGGCAGGAGGCTGATCTGTATTGTCTACTACACGGCAGGAGGCCTGTATTGTCTACTACACGGCAGGAGGCTGATCTGTATTGTCTACTACACGGCAGGAGGCCTGTATTGTCTACTACACGGCAGGAGGCCTGTATTGTCTACTACACGGCAGGAGGCCTGTATTGTCTACTACACGGCAGGAGGCTGATCTGTATTGTCTACTACACGGCAGGAGGCCTGTATTGTCTACTACACGGCAGGAGGCTGATCTATTATTTTTATTGACTTTTATTCTGATTATAATTTATTATGTCTATGTTGAATATATTCACTAGTGGAAGTTTATTTTAATAACGAATTCCGATAGAATGAAACTATTATATTTGTATCCCTGAAAGTAGTTTTGGTATGTCCATCGCCGTTGCGTAGTCGGTAGAGTCCCTACCTTCCACTCCGGCGACCCGGGTTCGATTCCCGGCGGAGTATGGGATTTTTAAACTCCTCTTTGGGTCTGAGTGTGTGTCTTGTCCATGTGTCTATATGTGAGAATAACAGAAAGTTAATAAAAAGTGAAACAAGAAGGAAAACAGTGTTTAACAAAAAAAGGTAAAACAATAAGGTAAAAAACAAGAAGGAAAAAAGTAGGTAGCACAACATTGGGTCCGTCGCCGTGGCGTAGTCGGCAGAGTCCCTACCTTCCACTCCGGCGACCCAGGTTCGATTCCCGGCGGGGTAGGGAATTTTTAATCTCCACCTTGGGTCTGGGTGTGTGCCTTGTCCTTGTGACTACGTGTGAGAATAACAGAAAGTTATCAAACAGGTAAAAAAAGACAGTAAAACAAGAAGGAAAACAGTGTAAACGAAAAAGAAGAAAACATAAATAAATGTTTACAAATTTCATCGATGTTACTTACTAAACACTGCAAATGAATATGATTATATATAACTGGCACTATAGAAACAGAAGATTCATAGACGCGAGGACAGAATCTCTCTACATCCTGTCCTAAGTTTTACAAACATTCCCTGTAGGGCTGTAATTTACCTCCCTCAATTCTCAAAACATTGTCAATGTTATTTCTCAACCTTATTTTTGATCTACGTAATGGGAGTTTTACCTCTGGTTTTTCTACAAGAATTTTCCATATTCATTTTTATTCCCCATTTGTATTGCATATCCTACCCATCGCCATTTCCAACACTTAACTATACTAATTATATCTGCTTTCACAAAAAGAGCTCACTGTAATGTAGTCTTCTCCATTCACCTGTCTACTTGTCTGTCTTTGGTCCAATTTTTTCCTTAAGGACTTTATTCACAAATCTTCTCCCCCTCATTCAACTCCCCTAAATCTAGAGACCATGTTTGGCTATATATATATATATATATATATATATAGTTATATTGTAGATTTTTGCGGATAAAAGTATAATTAAAATAACTTTCTTAATTATATATATATATATATACATATATATATTTATATAACTGGAAAAATAATAGTTTTATATGCATCCATAGTAATTCTGCCCGAGGGCAGGTCTTTCACTGCAATCATAGCATTTTAATGTTATGTTTTGCAGCTTTACTAGGGAATTATAGATGTGGTAGCTTCCCGTTGCTTTCCACACCGGTGAAGGATGATTATGATGATGATAAGGATGATGATGATGGCCGGATGATTTTCGGGGACCATTGGGCCCTAAGCTTCCTAATATTTGTCTTACAGGTGAGAAATAAAATAGAAAAAACCTCACCCAGGAGCCTGTCCCTACCTGGAATCGAGCCCGGGCCCACTGCGTGACAAGGCAGCACGCTATCTCGAGACCACAGCGGTGGACTAGTTTTATATATTGTTACAATAATTTTTCAGAGACGTTAGGGCAACAAGATACCCTACAGTGTATTACAGCATGCGCTTCTCTTTAATCTCACGTGCGGCAGTCATTCTTACGCTTGCTTCGGTAGTAATTCTTCAGTCATTCTTTTCACATGTTGTTTAAGGTGTCATGATTTAGTGCAGAGCTGGTTTGACATGCCCTGGTTTAAGTCTATTGGATTAATACATTTTCTCATTGAACTTCGTTCAGTTTGGAACCAGAGCCCACCCAGCTTCGTGAAAAATTTCGGTTGTTACAATAAATAGCGACTCAAGGTCAGAAACCAACTATAACGGCTGGGAGGATCCGACATACTGACAACACTAATGACTACACTGGCTGGATGATGGACCATCTGACATGTAGATATGAGACCAGCTACCTGCTGCTAGGTTGAGGAAATTCTGGTCGAGTCATGGGTATATGTGTGTTAACTCCTATAGCGGCGGTTTTCTTTTCATTTTTCACAACCACATTTGGCATAAAGTGAATAATTCAAACAAACAATATCGAGTTAGTTACCGCAAAAGTAGGAATGGGACGTGGGAGGATCACAAGAAGTAAAAAATCAGTTTTAAGTTCGCAATTTCTGATTTTTCGCAAAGAAACTCGGAACATGCCATTGAAATGAAACTAAAATGTGTTACCCAAATATCAGATATGATACTTATGATATTTAGGAAGGCTGATTTGCCTGAAATTCATTATTTAATTGTTCTTTTCTAGTTGCAGCAATTGTTTCCTCGTAACGAAAGTGGATACAAATTTAATTAAGAAAAGATTTATAACAAAAAATAAAATAAAGTCGGATCATGAATTAAACTATCTCAGGAATTCACAGTTCCTGCGTGACGGTTGTTTTAGTGAGTATATTCATATTAGAATACTTAAAAGAATAATATCGTAACAAAGTGCGTTTTGTGGAGCAAGTTTCAAATTTTGGTTCCCTGTTAAATCTCCACTTTTAAATGTCCGATTTTGCTATTCTACGATATGTAGGCCTCTAATTTGTTTTGGAAATTAAATCGTATGTACCAACTTTCGTTGATAGGTAACAAGATTTTTAACCTCAGAAGGTTACAAATTTTTCCACCAAAATGCCATATTTCTGGTTAATCCGCAATCTTAATAATACGATATTGCTCGTTGACGAACTTTATATTAATTGTCTTATTCAAAGTTGAGTTAAGGAAAGAGTGGAAAATGCTGAGTTTGCAGTGATAGACCTGCTCTTGAGCAGAACACTACAAATGAATGAATGAATATTCAAATTTAAATTTCGATATAAAAAATGGCAGATGCTAGAGTGATTTTTAAATTTCTGCTTTCAAGTAAATTCGAATTACGCTCTCTGGAGAGATGTTAATTATTAGATTCGGGAACCTCTCTTTCTTCGGGTTAACCTCTTTCTGGTTAACAAATTGTCCTTATATTTCTTAGTTATTTAGTATATGCCGAGTTTGGTTCTGCAAAGAAAATGTAAAATGTGGCTGCTAGAGAGTTAAAAGTTTTTTTTTCACAGAGATTTTCTATATGTAGTAAAAGTTTACAAAAAATATAAGAACAACTTCCATAGCTTCATTCACTACTAATATGACATTTTAAATTCAGACCATCGTCTTACCTTAAATTGCAAGTTATGTATAGCTGATTGTTGCACGGAATAACGGGGTTGAAAAGCTTTAAATTCCGATGCCAGGTTTAGGCTACATCTCCTTAATTAAGAGGTTGGTGCGATAATTGTTGTCTGTGGAAGCAATAATGCCTCCTGCAAGGGGTAGAGAAACAAGGAAACCCTCTCAAGAAAACGCCCTCATAACTCCTGCCACGTGCGGTTCCACCCAAATCACAACCTGCACTTCATTAACACGCAGCAAGTAACGGGATTCCTCAGCAAGTGCTGCTCTAAGGAATTTATATTTATCTTCTTATTCAAATACACAATCATACATACATACCCATATATATGACATGATAAGAAAAATAAATGCCTGGATGGGATTCAAACCCGGTATTTATATACACACAAAATAATGAAGAAAACTTACAACATTCAGCATATAAGTTGAGTCAAATTTACAGCTAATGTAACTTGACAAAATCCACAAAAAAGACACGTAATGGCCCATCGAGGTAAATAGCCTGTAAGTTACGCTGTAAAATAATATTAGAAAACAAATATTGGAACAAATATCTAATTTTGATTATATTGGATGCAATATACTATAAGCTATGATAGAGCCAGAGACGTAGAAACCAAATTGAACAAATTTCAGTCAGTATGTGGGACAATAAATAGAACTCTCCACAATAAAACTCGAAAAGACACAAATATAATGGCTGTGCCTGAATTAATGTTTGGTACTGAGTCTTGGATATTGTAACGAAGCGATAGAAGTAAGATTCAATGGGCTGAAATGAGGTTTCTTCGTAGACTGCACAAAAATGTATCTGAAATGAAGGTATAAGCAACGGATTGAACATATACAACTTAAATGAAAAAGAATAGAGGATTATAAAGATAAGTGGAGAGACCATCTGGACAGTATGGATAACGAAATAATCCCAGCACTAGCGTATAACTATCAATCTCAAGGAAGAAGAGAAGTGGGACGTCTGAGGAAGACGTGTGAAGACGGAACAGGCAAGATCGCCCAATCCCTGAAAGGAAGTTGATATATATATATATATATATATATATATATATATATAATTTAGCGTTTAAAATGTTGTACAATATATATATATATATATATATATATATAACATCGAAAAAGCGTCAGTGCTATAAAGTAAACATACTCTCTTTAATTTACTTACTTGTGAGAGAGCTACCAATTGGCAGTGGAGACCGAGTTCCCACAACATCTAGTAATAATGAAAATATTACATGTATAACAAAAATGAATGTTTGTACTAGACGTGCTCGGTGGCGTAATCGGAAAACGCCCTGGGGTATGAATCCAGAGATCCGGGTTCAAGTACCGTCCGAGCACTTATTTTTCTTATGTTATATATATATATATATATATATATATATATATATGTATGTATATATATAAGCAAGTAAGCATAAGAATTACATACAAAAAACATTTTATTATTACGCATTACATTGACTCTTGTCATCCTAAATTTTATCAAAAATGTTAAAATAAAACTACATAAAATAGTTATTTGTTTAGTTATATCTAATGAGTGTGAAAGGTGGTCTCTCACTTTAAGGGAGGAGTAAAGTAAGAACGATTGTCTTATGAATTGTTTTGAACTAAAGAGAGGTTAACAGACAGGTGAATGGAGAAGACTTCTTAATTGTGAGCTATATGATCTTTGTGGGAAATCGGAAAAAAATCAGAACAATTAGGTCTCGAAGATTATAATAAGGAGGACATATGTGACGAATAAAATTGAGAGAGGTCATGGAAAATTCGTCTAGGAAAGCCAGAACGAAATCGAGAAGGAGAATAACATGTGAGGACATTAACATTAATCATGATTTGATGGATATGAATTATACAGGGGGTGATTGGAATAAAATAACCCAGGATAGGGACATATGGAGATCGTATGTCCGATATTCCGGTCTCAATAGTGCCAGTGAGTTAATTCTAGCAGTGTTGGGATGAATAAGCGTAACCGACGTGAGTATCACATTCGAGCAAAGACTGCAACGGGTTCATAATGCAACCTCTGTATAGCATGTCTCCAGCATTTGAAATATTGTCTTGAATCAGATTGAAAGACAGGCGAAAGATACATTGCCTCGAAAAAGAAAAAGAATATCATGCAACAATAATGGATTTGAAGAAACCATGATATACAAGAAAATAAACAAGTTCAAAAGACCAAGAAGTATTAATTAGAATACACCTCTAAAAGAAAAAAAAAGAAAAAAAGAAAACATAAAGTTCAAGACATTCAAATAACATTAATTGAAACATCATATGTTTTCAAAAACTTAAGGGGGGACCAACACCTTTAGCCATTAAAAATATGGCATATTTCAATTTTTTTTTCTCAGCAACAATGCTGGTTACAGAAATGAAATTTGGTACGTGATATCTATATTACAATGTGAGTATGGTTGCTTACTTAAGTACAATCTAACTTCAGTCGTTCTGGTTAATTAAATATTCAAAATGTCAGCTGAAAATTTTGCATTGTCTTGCCGTTTCCCTGATAATTTTGCTACATTTCAGTGTATTTTAATGATTCGTGTTTTATTTTACTCATTAATGTTGTAGCTACTCATTATACTACAATTGTTTAATTATGTAGATTGTAAATATTTTATTTTTCATTTTAATTTGATGCATACTCATTTTTGTTAAAATTTGCATTAAAAATATTTTTTTAAATAAAATATAATAGGTACATTACTAATTGTAGTATATTTTGGTAACCTCTGTAAACTACATATACATGCAAAATTGCATCTCCATATCTTGAAAACTTTACGAGTTATCTGGGAAACTGTACTGAAAAAATCAAGTTACGGAAAACAAGCGACAAACTTACCAAAGATGTAGTACTTACGTGCTCACTGGCACTGTCGAACCCGTAGATTCATGGCCGCACGGACATAAGCTCTCCATACATCCCTATCCTGAGCTAATGCTTTCCAATCATTCCCTGTATAATCTACATCCCTCAAATCATAGTTAATGTTGTTCTCCCACCTCATTCTTGGTCTACCGACTGGGCGTTTTCCCTCTGGCTTTCCCACAAGAAGTTCCCATGCACGTATGCCATTCCCCATACGCGCAACATGTCCTGCCCATAGCAGTCTACGAGACTTGACTGTTCTTATTATATCTGGCTTCCTATAAAGACCATGTAGTTCATTGTTTTGTAGTCTTCTCCATTCACCTGTCTGTTCATCTCTCTTTGGTCCAAAATTTTTCCTAAGAAAGCTGTAGCACCTTCTAAAATTAAAGGGATCACTTGAGTGACAGTATTGCACATTTTTAAACATAAATCGAAACGTAATAGAGATATCAATGAAAATCTTTCACTAATTTAAAGATGAAGTTTCAATATATATGAAACAAAAATTGAAAAATGACTTTTTGTACCCTCAAAGGCTTTGGCCCCATCTTAAATTTTCAACATATGTTTGGCACCGAATAACGACTTTAGCATCATTAGATTACTTAGATCTAATACAAATGAGAAAATAGAAGGCGAAAACAAAATCAGGGATTATCAGATTAATTGAGGTGAAATATAATAAAATGTACATAAGGAAAACAAAGAAAAATTAAAAAACCATAGTGAAACAACATCTCAGGAATGTAAAAAAATGGAGAAGTAGAAAAATCTGCATGGCCGCCCACACATGGTAAGAAAAACATAAAATCTAAATAAAGGCCAGATTAATTAAACAAATCTAAAAACCTGAAGCGTTTGGGAAAAACGTTACATTGAAACCAACGAAATGTAGAATTTAATAAATTTTGAAATTCCCGTAAAAAAGTTATTTGATTCGGAAGTTCTTCAGTCTACCAACAGAGGGAGCAGGAGGCTGCTCATCAAGACGAAAACGGTCGTGAAAGTGCTGATGATGCACTCTAATAAGGAGCCGAAACCGGTCTAATAAGAAGAAGGATGTAAGGTGTGGTCATACAATTTTTCTTAAATTTATTTAAATTCTTTATTCTCCTATTAATTTCTTCACTCCACTGTTTGTGGCATTCGCTATTAATCCTAGGTATTCAAAGCTCTAAATTCTTTCTAATTTAATTCCTTCAATTTAAGTAAATTGCAGCGTTCCTGGAATGGACCATACAGAGTGGCGAAGGTAATCAACGATAATGTCGGCAGGATTTGACGCCAGCCCAGAGGAAAAATGATAGTGGTTCATTTAGTTAAACTAGCGGCATACAAGGGAGCTGATTAAGACGAGAGCCCAAAGGCGGGAGCAATGTTACGCATCGTAATAGGGGCGTTTGAATTTCGAGATAGGAGGCGGACATAGTGGTCTCGCATTGGTATAAATAGATTCGTGAGTCGCTGACTCGCGAGTCTAAAGACCCGCACAGATCACCGATGCATTTAAATCTCCATTTCAGAGGTTTCTACAAGCCTCGACCTGTCGTGAAATTTCGATGGTCAGAAACGTTCGTACTGTAAGAATTTCGATCGAAGGCTTAGAAAATTCCCTTCCCGTCCTATACAATCTGTGGTGAGGGGAGGGAATGAGTCAGTTGTGAAATAACAGCTATACAGTGACTGTGATTGTAAGAAACTTTGGCAAGTGAAAGCGTCACAGACTGAATGTAATTGTGCGTTAGATAATCTTTAGAACAAGATCAAGTATTACGGAAATTTCTGTGTGAGCTGTTACTGATAGTTTATAGAATTTTATGAAGTTACTATGGAGTATTACTCCATCAGCTGTGTTATTGTATTACACTATAACCACATGGAAACCAAACCAACGCCAACCAGTGATAATATGATTCCATTGGTATGTTATGCAACATCGATCACTTAGAAGAATACAGGATGGATAATGAGTACGGGCCTCTAACCTATAGACTACTGTTTGGTGATCAATGAATATATATATAAACAACGTCTTCTGAATATTCGCGGGCCACCTTGTTGGCGCTACCCAGCCGAGACCTTGGTTCTCGATGTTACGGTTTCTATAAATTTCGCTTTGTCGAAGATTTGAGAGATCCAGCGCAGTGAAGTTTCCGAGATATTTCTTCGTGTCGCGTAAAAAGAGAGTGAAATGTTAACAGAAGAATAATTATATGTGGTTGTAAACTTAATTAATTAATAAACATGTTGTGCCAACAGTGTTATTGCGATTAGATTTACTGACTGCACATCATTGGCCCAATTACTTTTTATATAGACAGTCGAATCCGAACTCTATCGACAAACTTTTATACGTTGTTCAAGAATGTTCTCTGAATGTTTTTATATAAGGAACCCATGGTACCCGGTGTCCTTGTCGCTTAAAAATCGCAGGCGTGTGTGGTTTCTACATAATGCGGAACCACTACAATTTGCAGTGAATGTTAGGGAACACCTTGATGAATAGTTGCGGCAAAGATGGATTGGTTGTGTTGGTCCTGTTCCATGATCAGCTTTGTCATCAGACCTGACACCCATGAATATTTTCTTGTGACGTCACGTAAAGAGCCTGATGTACGTAACTCCTGTTGATGTAGGATTGTGGCAGCTACTGAAGACATCCGCCAGTCTTCTGGTAAGGTGGAGCGTGTGCGACAGTCCATGAGGCTTGGCGGCCGCAGTAAAGTTTGACATAATCGGGGTGATGGACATTGTGAACAAGTACTTTAAACAGTGCAATTAGGAAACAATCTTATTATGAGTACACAACGTACAAACGTGGTTGAGTTATACAAAACGAAAATAATGAAATTACTTTGTAATGAGTAACTGAAGATAATGGATCCCTTATATAAAAACACCAGTTAACATCCGTGAACAACTTGTGACAGTTTGTCGGTTGAGTTCGGATTCACTCTCTTTAACTGGTTATCTCTTTTCAAAACGATATTCTTAATATAACTCAACAGAGCCATCATCCGTTTCGGAAATAGCCGACTCTTAAAATATGATGTAATCAGATATTTCAACACAGGCTAGTATACTCATGTTAAATTCCAACATATCGCCGAATGGAAATGTCATTTGTTACGAGGCCAGTATTATATTTTTGTAATATTTTGTGTTAAGAGTTATTAATATAGTGCCTGTTGACACATAGTGATTATTTGTTATTAAAGAAGTGCATGCTATTCTATGCGAGATAAGCACCTATGAATATTGGAACGGATCATTAGTTATGAAATATATGGAGACTTAACGAAATGATTATTCAAGTTTCCGATACAGTCAATTCTCAGAATAAGTACTCAGGTTACGTTAGGAAGGTTAGATTAGATTAGAATAATAGATAGGTTAGGCTATGTAGCATAAGTTAGATTACATATATTAGATTAGAGTAATAGGTATGTTATGTTAGAATAAGTAGCTTACATTAGAATACATAGATTACATTAGATGAAAAGGTAGGTTTGGTTAGATACGTTACGTTAGATTAGGTAGCTTTCTTAGATTAGTTTAGAGTCATAAATAAGTATGTAAGGTTAGGTAAGTTACGTTATATTACGTAGATTAGAATAGATTACATAGGTTACACTAATATTACGTAGGGATTTTCTGTCATATTTTAATACGTAGGTTAAATTAGATTATTAAGTAGATTGTGTTAGGTTAAATGTTCTAAGTTATATTAGATTAGTAGATAAATTTTGTTAGATTAGATTTCGCAGATTAGATTAGAGTAATAGGTAATACGTTCGATTACGTACAATTTATTAAATAATGTAGGAAGGTTAGGTTATATTAGGCTATATTAGGCCGGTTTAATTAGATTAGTAGATATATTAGTTGCATTAGATATAGTAGTAGGATGGTTGTGTTAGATAACATAGATATTACGTAAGGAGATTATATTATTTCATAGATTTTGTTAGATTAGATTAAATAAATTAAATTACTAGTAGGATTGTGTTAGATGGGATTTCGTAGGTTAGATTAGATTAAGTAGGTCATATTAGTAGGAAAGTTGTGTTAGATTAGATTGTGTTAGAACAGATTACATTAGACCTCTGGGAAGATCACTCAAAAGATGGCAAGAGACCGTAACGGGCCACGAGGCCTAATACAGGGAAGGAAGATGATGATGATGATGATGAAGATGATGATGATGACATTAGATTAGTAGGTAGGTAATATCAGGTAGTTTAGATTAGATTGAGTAGGTTAATTTGGTTGGTGTGTTACATTTTATTAGATAATTTAGATTTGATAGCGTACGTTATATTAGATTAGTAGGAATGTTATATCAGGTAGATTCGATTAGATTCCTCAAGTTAGATGAAATTAGTAGGGATGTTAGATTAGATAGTTTACGTTAGATTAGTTAGGTTAGATTAGATAGATTACATGAAATAGGTATCGGCGATTTAGTTTTTGTTATCATGTTTTTCGAAGTAAGTTGGCTGTTCTGTTCTAGTAATGAAAATATGTATGGCCAAAGATAATATGGCATATTTTAGGTTCTTTTGCGTCAACTTCTCGATAAAATGTTCAATCACTTTCTGGATTAAAGGAACACATCGCTTAGGCAATTGTTTACATACTGATAACTTAATATCTGCTTTTTTTGTTTGTTTGTACGAATTTATATAGGCGATGATCTCGCGTAGAGTACGTATTATACATTGTCCTCGAGTTACCTGATCTAGATGATTTATTAAATAATTACAGCTTACCTGATTATTTGTGGTTGATCATGTGACTGGATAATAGAGTACTGCCTTACCTGAAATTAATAAAACAGTGTGAGTTGATATCTGAGATCATGATGTTGGCACTCTGGCTGATAACACTGGACAACAGCCAGAAAATTACGGAAGTAAAGTGATCGTTTGTATCAAGATGAAACTCCTAATACGATTATGACAATTAAAATGATGACAGTGGTCTGGTTTTTAAATCATCGCATGCCTAGTGTCACTGCGTATGCTGTGAATATTGTAGTCAGTGTGAAGGTCAAGGAAACACCCTTAGAGAAAGGGAGACAGTGACAGCTGTATAATATAGATAATATTTATCTTAAAGGGTCTGTGTTTACCCCAACAGGTTGTGAAATCAGTTGAAGTGGAATTTCGTGAGTGAACAATGCTTCGTACCTTGGTGCATAAGTTATATAATTGTGCAGTTTTGTCGTGTATAAAACATGTGTGCCTATGCTCTATTTTCTCAAATACATTTTTTAAATTATACGCAGAGCAATGGATTGCAGCGTAGTCAACACAAACAGTCACTAAATTATGTGTATAGTCCACATAACGTTTGTGATATTTTGAGGAAAAGTGAGGCTTCGCCTCGCAAAAGCGACATTATAATCCAATTTATTAAAGAAAGAGTACCAATCTTTATTTCGAGGCGTGCAAAATACTTAGATCTTGAGAAACCTTTTGCTCCCCATATTGGACTACAATGGGCCCGGTCTGCTAAATCGTCGTAGGCTGCGTTGAAAGGAAAGAAGATTTCATCCATGATTTGGAGCGAACAAACTAATCAGGTACGTGATTGTTATTTGTGTATGGTCCCACCAGTTAAGTTTATTTTAAAGAAGAAGAGGTCAGCCGTGAATTATCCCAACATACCTTCAGCTATTTGTCGGTGTCGCACACTCTAAAGAGCTTCCTATTCCAATACCACCAGACTCCTATAATACTAATTCAGACGCATTTGAAACGAAATCACAGCACTTCGGAAGAAATACCCAGGACCATCCCACACACCCAAGATCCTACATTCAATCTCTTGAAAATCCATACTCCGTCACCACAGACCCTCGACTCAAGAGGATATTAAATGATTTTATCCGAGACTCAAAACTCTCAAAGACCAAGTTCAGAGGCTCATGGTTCTTCGCGATCTAGACAGTTTAAGAATCTTGGCGAAGAATGTAAAAGTCTCTGCATATAGAACACGCCAGAAACCACTTGAGCAATAAAAAAAAATACATTGTATTCTGACACAAACTACCATGGTCTAATGTCTGCTATAAAACATCCAACACAGACCAGAAGATTGGCGATTATTTTTAAATTCATCAAAGTTCGGTCAGAAAGCTTTAGTGTTTTTGCTGGGAGTGCATTTTAGGTACTTGATGGGAGTGCATTTAAGAACCTTACTCACAATTATCTCCATGAGACTAAGTACAATTCAAATCTTACAGGAAGCGTACTGTTTTCTTGGTTCCTTGGTCAGCGATACTATTCACAGAATAAACACTTTTCGGAAAATTTGAAAAGAAAAAAAATGCGTGAGAATCATTCATTCAGCGTAGTTACCTTAAATTTCTTGCGGAACCACGAGGCCCCAAACTACAGACAATGTATGGGCAATATGTTAATAGCTTATGTGAAATTGGATGCAATATGTCATTAAAAATCAATTTTATCCACTGTCATTTGCACTTTTTCCTGGAAAACTGAGGTGTAGTTTCTGATGAACATGCAGAACATTTTCACCAGACGATCTCATCATTTGAAAGACGATACCAAGACAAATATAATACATCTGTGCTAGTTGACTATTGTTGGTCAGTGGTGAGAGATGTCCCCGAAGTCCATTACAGCAAACAAGCTAAAAGGAAACGCCCTTAACTGAAGTACGCCAGTCTTAATATTACCAGATTTAAGGAGGAATTTTATTTTACTCAAAGATATTTGTCAATATTACGAAAAAACTGGTCCACTGCTGACAATTTCATTAACATTTTCGTGTTAAGCATGAAAACATGCATCGAAATCTGGTCATTTTAATTCCGTAACTAACAAAAAGTTAAAATAATTTGTTGTCCAGTGTAATTAATCATTGCTCAATTAACACCAGCTTAAGAAGAAGAATTAAACTCCAGGTACTTGAAGCAGGCAGTTCGTGTTCCCAAGCGATGCACATATCTACTCCAGCTCCAACCTCCTGATAGTGACAGCACATAACGTGTTGCCACTACAGGCTGTAGGAGACTGCTGTGGTAGTAGGAGATTAAGGCTCCCTCATTTCTAGAAAATCGCCACGATATGTTATCAGATTGTCAGCTCTGTGTGACGTCCGCCTTTATCCTCCAAAACTTACTATGGTACTCATTTCGGTCAGAAGCTGAGTCGACTAGAGATCGTAGTGCTGCCAGAATGTTTAAAGTTTAAAATTCCTGAACTAACAACTTTCAAATTTCAGTTTCATTATTTCTACAATATGGGATAACAACTTTCAAATTTCATTTCCATTATTTCTACATCCTGAACAGGAATTGTGGCACATAGTAATGTGCTCGTATATGTTATAAAGCATTTAGCGAATTCCGAAGGAATGTACAGTATTAGCCATCAAAGTTATTCTCTTAAAAATATTTTTGAAAAAAATTACAAATCTTACTCGATCCTACTCAGCAGATACCTGAAATAGCTGTAATAGCCTAATTATATACATATATTCTTTTTAGCCTCAGCGGTCTACCGGTTAAGTTCCTTGCCTCTGGCCCGGAGGTTCGTGTGTACAAAAACGGTTAGAGTCAATAGATTTGTTAGGATGGGAAACTCAAAGATTAAATCCTCCGCGGCATTAAGCCGCTGGTCCCATTTCGAAAGAATTTTGGGGTTTTGCAAAAAACTAAAAGCCTAAATTAGGGCCTCTGAGCAAAATTTAATCGGACTTTCCTATCCAGATAATACCTTAGGTATCTCTTTAATACGATCAGCTAATTACTCCGTACATGTCACTTGACTATTGTTAGGTTGGTCTTTCGGGCGGAATGGAGTTGCCCAGTTTTGTTTTAACGTCGAGCGAAAAAAAAAACTAGATCACGGCCATTCAGCGCGGATGACCAACAAGACACCGGCCGTGAAAGCTTATAATTCTACATGCCACTTGTTGACATAAGTATGAGAATAATCGTAAATAAATGCTATTGATGAAGTGAGCCCCGCGAGGAAACACACTTGTCCCAGGAGGGAATATCCAGATATGGTCATATATTTATAAACATGTTTGTGTTATATATGTCTATACTAACCTTCTACTGGAGGTAATTTCATTTTTCTCAGAACTAAACTTGACATATAGCAATCAATTAAGAAATATAAGGTAGAATTCGTTAATCAGAAATATAGGTTCGGGTTCACCTGAAGTGAAATTTTAAAAATCATTCTACTGTTCTCAACTTTAGATTTTCTTAACGAAACCCGGTATATGCCATAGAAACAAAAATAAAGATGTACTAAAAAGTAAAAAGTGAAATCCAAGCTATAGATTTGGACGTTTAAAGCCGAAATTGAACTTACTGTGGAATTCGCATAGTTTAGGAAGTTCCTGCGCGACGTACACTTAGTTTCTTCAAATTCTTGAACACGCTGTGTCGTAATTTCTCGCCCACATACCCATGTACTTATCAACACTTAGGAGGTATATTATTTGTAAATGTCACTGTTATGGAGAAAGATGCGCAGCAGTTGAAATCCTTGAGAGCTGTGCGAGCAAGAAAGTCTGAAAATTAAGAGATTGTGGCTCAAACCACGCACAAAAATTCCACAAGTTCCGGACCCGCCCACTCAACCTGGAAGACGTAGCTCCTGCCAGTACACACCACCACGTAACCTATTGCTCAAACAATTTACAATCGTATTCGAAGGATGCCACAATAATATACATTAAAGGGGCTTTTGTCATCCCAACTTCTCTCAAAAAGTTATATTAAAATTATATATCACTGTTATTCTTCCAGTTATATTAAATGGATGTGAAATATGGTATCATACTTCAAGGGAGGAGAAAATATTACGAGTATTTGAGAAATAACGCGCTTAGGTTTTTTGAGCAAAATAGAGACGAAAAAACATTTGAATGGAGAAAATTATACAACACTGTGCTCACATGTTCTTTATGAGAAATCAGATATAATAACAACAGGTAAGTCTCGTTTGCTACGATCCTCAGGACATGAGGCAAGAGCGAGAAATGAAAGATTCACATGGAAACAGATAAAAAATAAGAAAACCAGAAGGAAAGCGCCCAGCAAACAGACTATGAAGTAGTTTGGAGAATAATATATATCAATCATGATTTGAAGGACATTAAATATACACGGAATGATTTTCAAAACACCAGCTCAGGATAGGGATGTATAGAGAGCTTATGTCTTCTCAACCATGAATCAACAGGTTCCACAGTAGAAGATTTAGTTAGAACATAAAATAATTTCGGAATTTAATTATGAAGTAAAAGTTCTTGGAAACAAAATCGACTAAAGAGAGATACAGACGAATGGTGCAGATTACATAACAGGGAGCTACACGATCTTTATGGGAAACCAAATAAATTAAGAGCAGTTAAACCTCGTACACTGCGATGGGCAGGACATGTTGCATGAAAGAGGAATGAATGGGGGAACTTAGAACTCCTTGTCAGAAAACCAGATGGAAAGCGCCCAGTAGAATGACGTGGGAGAATAACATTAACGATGATTGGAAAACATTAGCTCAAATAGGGTTGTATGGAGATTTCGTGTCCGCGCGGCCATGAACCTATAATTTCGATAGTGCCAGTGAGTTATTTAATAGGTACTTGATAGTTAAGTGTTTGAATTGATTTACAGCATAATTATTCTGGTGTTTGCAAGATAAGAGTTAATGAAGGAGGCAACTAGCAGCTAATGAATTGCCAGTCACTCGGTTCAATTTATTACGCGCAGGAAGCCAAAGGTGGAACCTAATTTATAAGTGCTCTCTTTCATTAATATGACTAAACTTGCTGATGTACAGGGATATATAACCTGCCTATAAACTCCAATACAATTACCCACAGAATAACTTTCTTATCAAGATTGTAAGAATTATTATTTGTTGTGAATAACGTAATTACATTACAAACCCTGAAGTCTGAGATTCGAGTAGCGATGGACTCAGGTATTTATACTGGCGTGAAAGGTCTGGAGGAACCATCGAATCAGACTCTTAAGTGAAAATGAGTATCAGGCGATTATTCTGGCATTAAAGGCGAACCGTCGTAAAAACCATGTGACCGTAGGATGTTAAAGAGTCAGTGTTTAAAAATTATACGAAACGACAGTTTTTATAGCGATACAGAGAACGGGAGGTAAAGTTCGCCCACTGAAGAGCTGCATAAACTAAGTGAATTACTCAGAAACTGTAACTTATGGTCCAATTTTTCGAACTAGACTCTAATTTTTATTCAAATTTTACTCAACGTTGTTGCGAAAGAAACAAACATGCGGAAACTACAGCAATTTTCGAATCCCAGCTATTAGGTAAACTCCTACTCATATCACACATTTCGCTGATATTTTGGAGACTACCTTTCTCGATTTATTTCAGTCATATATACCGAGATTCGTTATAATAAATCAAAACCTGCAACCGCTTGAGTGATTTTAAATTTTCACTTCAGGTTAACCTCCACTCTCAATCGTACGATTTTGTTGTCTAACAAACTCGACTCTTGTTTAATTAATTAATTGCTATATACCGAGTTTTGTTCCGAAAAACAAAACATTGCTGCTGCTTCAGTGTTAACAGGCACACATTATATATATATATATATATATTATATATATATATAAAGTTAAAATATTTAGTTCAAATTATTTTTGTGGTTGTTTTTTGTATCCATTAAGTAACAACCACTAAGTTTCCTGATATTTAATAAAAATGGGAACAATCTCAATAGCTTCATTACTTGGAATTACTAAAACGATGTGTAGTCTTTAAAAATGTTTTAGATTGAAGAATAAAATGAAAGAGAGAGACAACTAAAAGACACAACAAATGCCATTAAGATGGCGCCCCCAGATTACAAAGTACGTGCTCTACTAAACATCAGATATAAGAGATCAGACTAAACCCATGGCCTGTACCGTTGAACAATAAAATAAACTCCATGGCGCGTCGCATCTAGAAGTTCTTTGGAATGCAAGCCAACTGATGTCCTCACATCCATACGTCTAACCATCATCTAGCCAGTATATGTGTTCAGCATAAATGGGCCCCCAATAATTATATTCGTTTTCTCAATTTGGAGCCGCTACTTATTGTATTCCTCAAGATCACGTCCCAGACAGGCAGCTAATCTATGAGAACATTTTTTCTTCGTTGGAACGCTAACCAGAGCATGTTCCTAACTCTACACCAAGGCTTCATGCCTTAAAACGCTCGGATAGACGCGGGACACCGTTATACAGTAAACACGCTTAAAACTATAGTGTTTTCATTTTCGCCAGAGGTTTCAAGCTCAAATCACTGCATCTCCCAATACTCATATGAACACCCATCCCAAAATCCTGAAGTTGTGCAGATGTACTCGCAGATCAAAGCAACTCTGCAAGATGACCGGCCTATCAAGTGACTGTCACGTGAGGAGTTATAAGGAGTAGAGAAGGAAGCCAGCGGAGAATATCGGACCACTCGTATGTACTTGAAACCTCTGGGGAAAATGAAATCACTATGAGAGACATCAATGCAAGGACCGAATAACAACTTTTATTTTCTGTTTTGTATTGGAGACTGCTTAAGAAGACCATTTATAGTTCTCAAATACTTAAAATAATTTTGAAGGGCTATAGAGCGTGATCGGAATTAATTTTCTCTCACATTTACGACTTGGAATGGTTTATGTGTAGGCCTATGAATTACTACTATATAGATAAGAGAAGTGTGATAGTTAAGTTCAACAAGAAGTTGCTATCTCAATACATTACAGTCATCAGAACATTTGTGCATGTATAATAATAATAATAATAATAATCATAATAATAATAATCATAATAACAATAATAATAACAATAATAATACAGTAATGATGATGATAATAAAATTACAGTAATATATTCCTAATATTAACAATAAGAAAACTAATAACAATATAATAATAATAATAATAATAATAACAATAGGTGCGTGTAGGCAAACACTTTACAGACACTTTTGAAATCCAGAATGGGTTGAAGCAAGGAGATGCACTATCACCTCTACTATTTAAATTTGTACTAGAGCATACCATTAAATCTTTAGAGAATGAGGAAGTCTTGCAACTCAATGGAATTAATAAACTGTTAGTTTATGCTGATGATGTAGTATTATTGGCCGATAGCGAGGAGATACTAAAGGCCAACACGCACACACTATTGAGTAACACTAAGAAATTAGGACTGGAAGTAAATATCAATAAAACTAAATATATGGTCACACATAGAAATACATTATATAATGGAAATGGACAGCTAATGACAAATGGGGGAAATTTTGAGGAAGTGGCTGAATTCAAATACCTAGGAACAATAATCACAAACAGGAATGAGATGCACAAGGAAATTAAACGTAGTCAATTCTGGAAATGCGTGTTATGCATTACAGAGACTCTTGACTTCCCAACTCCTTTCAAAAAACGTTAAACTGAAAATATATAAAACTATTATTCTACCAGTTATATTATATGGATGCGAAACATGGACTCTTACTTTAAGGGAGGAAAGGAGATTACAAGTATTTGAGAATAAAGTTCTTAGGAAAATTTTGGATCAAAGAGAGATGAACAGACAGGTGAATGGAGAAAGACTACATAACAATGAACTACATGGTCTTTATAGGAAGCCAGATATAATAAGAACAGTTAAGTCTCGTAGACTGCGATGGGCAGGACATGTGGCACGAATGGGGAATGAAAGACGTGCATGGAAGCTTCTTGTAGGAAAACCAGAGGGAAAACGCCCAGTTGGTAGACCAAGAATGAGGTGGGTAAATAACATTAACTATGATTTGAGGGAAGTAGATTATACAGGGAATGATTGGAAAACATTAGCTCAGGATAGGGATGTATGGAGAGCTTATGTCCGCGCGACCATCAACCTACGGGTTCGATAGTGCCAGTTAGTTAGTATAATAATAATAATAATCATCTCTCTATCTATCTTCGGGTTTTTACAGCTGCTGCCGTCTTCCCGTGCCAAACCTCCAAAGCCTACGGTCTTGGGCATCTTCGATGCTTAGCCCTCTAGCTTGCATTACTGTCTTCATGTTTTCCTTCCATGTTAACCTTGGTCTTCCTCTTTTCTTCTTTCTGTTAGGATGCCATTCATATAGTTGCTTCGGCCATCGCTCATCTTCCATTCTTAAAACATGTCCTAACCACTTTAATTCCTTTTCCTCAATTCTTTCAATTATGCTTTCTTCTGCTTCCATTTTGTTTCTAATTTCCTTATTTGTGACACGTTCTAATTTAGACTTTCTGGCACTTCTTCGTAAATAATCCATTTCTAGAGCTATTAGTCTATTCTTGTAGTACTTATTGATTGTCCATACCTCACTTCCGTACATTGCAACAGATTCCACCAATGTTTTACCAATATATTTTTTTGTGTCTTTCCAAATATGCTTATCCCACCATATGGAATTTAATGATGATATTATTTTGCTACTCAATTCAATTCTATGTTTTATGTTCTCTTTGCCTATACCTTCGATGTTATCCATAATCATTCCCAAATATTTAGTTTGTTTCACTTGCTTTATTTGGATTCCATCTTCCAATACTAAGTTTTCTCTTTCATTGCTATTTATTGCCAGATATTCTGTTTTTTGTAAATTTACTGTGAGACCCCATGATTCATATGTGCTTTTCAACCTTTTTATCATGAATTCCATATCAAAATTGTCTTGCGCTAAAACCAGTTGATCATCGGCAAATTGTAATGTCAGCAAAAATCTATTGCCTATTGGGATCCCCATACCTTTGCAGCTTTGTTTCCATTTCGTTAATATAAATTCTACATAAATATTAAATAAAATTGGTGATAGACTGCACCCTTGTTTCAATCCCTTTGAGGTGTTTATAGGATTAGACATTATATTTCCCATTTTAACATAAGCGGAGTTATCTTTATAGGTTTGTTTAATAATTTCTATTAGGTTTCTGTCAATATTGTATTTCTCCAATACTTCCCATAATTTGTTCCTCGGAATTGAGTCATAAGCTTTCTCTAAATCTATCATTGTCAAATGGGTTTCTTCTCCAACTGCAGTCCGTTTTTCAATTAACTGTTGTATTGCAAATATATTGTCAACACATGACCTTCCTGGTCTGAATCCATTTTGATCTTCTCCTAATTTGTCTTTAACATCTTTTTGTAACTTTGTTTTTAATAACTTCGTAAATATTCTATATAATGTGTTATTTATACTTAGTCCTCTGTAGTTTTTTGCGTCTCTTCTATCGCCCTTCTTGTATATTGGTACTATGTAGCTTATTTTCCATTCATCAGGAATCTTCTGTATTGCAATGCACTTATTATACAAGTCCCTCAATCTACCTATTAAATTTTTTGGGCCATATTTAATTAACTCATTTGGTATGTTTCCCGGCCCTGGTGCCTTTTTATTCTTTAGGGTTTGAATTTCTAATTCTATATCTATTGTATCAAATTCCAGGGCGTTCATTTCTATGGATGGATTTTCTGTTGTTTCCATAAACTCATTTCTAGTTTCTGACAGTAAAGCTTTGTAATGTTTTTCTGCGTCTGATTTTGCTAACAAATTATCTTGCTGGGTCCTTGGTTGGTTTTCAGTGTTTTTAGAAATCTCCATACTTCTGATGATTGTGATCCTCCTATATAACTTTCTATTTCTTGGCATTTGCTTTTCCATAATTTGTTTTTTTCTTCTATCACTTTCCTTTTAACTTTGGCGTTTGTTCTCTTGTATTCTATCCAATTTTCTGTTGTTTTATTTGCCAACCATTCTAAGTAGCATTTTTTCTTCTTTTTGGTTAATTCTTCAATATCATCATTCCACCAATCTTGGGTATTTTGTTTTTTATTTATTGTGCCTAATGCTTCTTTTGCTGCCGAATGTATTATTTCCTTTAATTGATTATATTCTTCTTCTATGTCTTCCTTGTAATCCAAATTCTCAATTTTAATCCTCAGTCTTTCTTTATATAAGTTTTTGATACTATCCTGATTAAATAAATACAGTTTAAATTTTTCTTCCTGCTTCGGTTGCATTGTTGATTCCCTTGCTTCATCATGCACTTTTTTCCCTGTAGGGAATTTGGGGATGATCTGTGCTGTGAGTAGATAGTGGTCAGAACCACAATTTGCTCCTCTTTTAACCCTTGAGTCCTTAATAAATAAGGAAGTATTTTGCTTTACAATTATGTAGTCTATTATTGATTTCTGATTGAGACTAGGTCGTTCCCAAGTAAATTTATGAATATCCTTATGGTCGAAAAATGTGTTTACTATCTTTAATTTATGTTGTTTGCACATCTCTATGATTCTATTTCCATTATCGTTGACTTCTTGTTCCCCATATTTTCCTACTGCTTCATCATTGTTTCTTCTACCCACTTTCCCATTTAAATCTCCCATTAGTATTAATTCTTCATTACTTCGTATTTTCTCTATTTGTTCCACTAATACTGAATAGTACTTTTCTTTCTGACTCTGTGCAGCATCATCTGTTGGTGCGTTAGACTGCTAAGAACACCATTGTTCTTCCCATAAGCTTCATTTTAATCTTTAGGCATCTTTCATTAATATGTTCATATTCTGTTATGTTTTTACTGTATTTCTTTTTTACAAACATTGATACTCCTGCTTTAGCTCTTTTTGATTTATTTACACCTGACCAAAAATGTATGTAGTTTCCTAAATATGAATTTCCCGATCCTTTCTTTTTTGTTTCCGTCACTGCTGCAATATCTATATTGTTCTGGAATAATTCTCCTGCTACTTCATTAATTTTGTTTCTAATTCCTCGTACATTCCACGTGCCTATATTCAATGTCCGTTTTCGTTGCTTTTGTCTTTCATACTTTTTCTGTCCGGCTTTGATTGATTTGGTCTTTTAGCATTTTGTTTTTTTTTCTAATGTGTGGGGAGCTGGCCCACAGCATAAACCCCCAACCTGGAGGACCAGGAAAATTTCTGTCTGGGTTTTCCTCCCATAGCCTTTGAAGATCCCTCTTCACCGCAAGGCAGCGTTTCTCTATTTCCCTTAGAGATAGGGTTGCCTCTTCCGCCAGATCCGCCGTGATGAAGGACTCCTTCTGCGCCGACTCTGCCGTTGAGGTCTTCACCGTAACCCTGGCTAGGGGCCCTTACAGAGTACTATCAGTCGGAGCCAACTGAACCCTGGTTTTTTAACGAGGTTGTTACTCCTCCCCCTCCTCCTTTCTCATCCGGGCTTGGGACCGGCCATGGCGGAGTTATAATAATAATAATAATAATAACTTACTGACTATCGATACCGGAATAACATGACCGCGCGCACATAAACTCTCCATACATCACTATCCTAAAGTAATGTATTTCAATCATTCACTGTATAATTCACCTTCCTCAAATAATGGTAAAGGTTATTCTCCAACTTCAGTCTTAGCCAACCTTTCTAAGCGTTTCCTCTCTAATTCCCGTACAAAATGTCCATGCTCCTCTTTCACTCCCCATTCCTGCCACATATCTTCCCCATCACAGTCTACTAGACTTAACTGTTCTTATTACATCTGGTTTCCCATAAAGATCATGTAGCTCACTGTTATGTAGTCTTCTCCGTTAGCATGAGACTGTTCGTCGTCTTTACTCCAAAAATTCTCCTAAGAACTTTATTCTTAAATACAAGTAAACTAATATTTTCTCTACCCTTAAATTGAGAGGTCGTTTTCCATCCATATAACTGGAAGAATAGTGGTTCTTTATATTTTTAATTTAATGTTCTTTTTTTAGAGAGGATAACAATAGGTCTTGCAATGTTTCCAGAGTTGAGTCTACGTTTAATTTCTTTCTTCATCTCTTTTCTGTGCTAAATTATTATTCCTAGGTATTTTAAATTAACTACTTCTTCAAAATTTCAAATAATAATAATAATAATAATAATAATAATAATAATAATAATAATCATCTGCATTCATGGATTAAGTCTGTTGACCCGTTCCGACATCAGCCCATCTCTTTCTAGGTCTGCCCACATCTCGGGTGCCTTTAGGTTTGTATTTGTTATTTGTTTTGGATATCTAATAATAATAATAATAATAATAATAATAATAATAATAATAATAATAATAACGAAAATAATAATAACAACAATAATAATAATAATAAAATGAATAACGATAAATATAGCAATCAATTATAATAAACATGATTATAACAAATACTAATAAAGTCCACCGCTGTGGTCTAGAGATAACGTGCTGTCTTGTCACGCAACGGGCCTGGGTTCAATCCCCGGTCGGGACAGTTTCCTCAGTGAGGTCTTCATCGGGGATTTTCATCACCTGTAAGACAAATGTCAGGAAACTTTAAGGTCCAAACGGTCCCCAAATATCATACGGTCATCGCAATCATCATCATTCATATTCATCTTAGATTAAGCTTAGGATTAAAGACTATCCTGGCGCACCACTATCATCATCATAACCCATAATATCATCGGGGCAACGTAACTCCGCCTTCCAGGCGCCCCAGCCTCGGAACTGGGTTACAATTACGCCAACGCAGGAGAGAACACCAGAAATGTCCAAAAAGGACGACCTGGGGCATTTAAAAAAATAAAAACAAATACTAATAAAAATAAAAATACGACCTGTACTACTGGTAGCAATGAAAACAACAATAGTAATAATAATAATAATAATAATAATAATAATAATAATAATAATAATAACAATAATAATAATGGCAGATAGAGATATAGCCAAATAATTGTTCGTGATATGTGCGAACGGGCATGGTTCAGCGACATAAGGTCAGCTGACAGGTAGGGGATACCATGGGTAGGGACGCGAGCAAATGAAACTCAATATGTGTGAATATGATTGACGCTACGGATCAGGCTGGGGAGAGGAACAAAGAAAGAGGAGGTAAGTTTGGACGAAAACGCGTCTATGGGATGCGGACATTTTATTTTGCTTCACCTCCACGTGGTGTTGTAATGTAGAATAGTTTTTATTTTGTTAGAATTCCGACAAGGATGAAGTTACACCTGTGTTGTCCGCCCATGTCACCAGCTGTTCTCATTATGAACCAAATTCTTGTTCTACATTCACTTACCGTCTTTCGTTTTCGACAAAAAGTCACTTACATTACAACCCTTCTGTGCCCTAGCACAGCGATTCTATTAATGAAACCTTGCTTCAAAGATCGAGTAATGCGCTGGATTGATTCCAAAAAAAAAATGTGGAATTTTAGTCAGTATGGGTTGTGGCACGAACGGAAAACAAAAGAGTTACAAGGAAACTTCTTGTACGAAAACCAGAGGGAAAACCCCCAGTTGGTAGACCGAGAATGAGATGAGAAAATAACATTAACCATGATTTGAGAGAAGTAGATTATACAGGGAATGATTGGAAAATATTAAATCAGGATAGGGATGTATAGAGAGCTTATGATCGCGTGGCCATGAACACGCAGTTTCGATAGAGTTAGTTAGTTATGGGTTCGGTGCATCTTAAGGAATTTGCTTACCTACAATAAATATAGAGTCCGTCACGCAAGAAGTGCATAAAGTTAGCTAATTCCTCATCAAATCCAAGTTATATTCTGATTTTGCTGATTTAAGGAATGCAACTTTCTTTTATTAACCCTTAAATGAGATAAACACAATTCCTTATGCAAGCTTATTTATACGTTTCGGATTGCATTGAAACTAACCATGCATAAAATTAACTTCTTACCTATTGAATATTGTTTGTATAATTTAACACAAATTAAAATAATTTCTCTTCATTAACTTTTCCATCACATATTAAATGTATTAACCGTTAAAATCTTAATGTATCCTTTCGGATACATCAGTTGGTTCAATTAATTTCTATTTTAAATACATCAGAAGAAAACAAACAAAAAAACCACGTAAATTTGTGTCTAATTATGCAATATACCCAATAATATCAGTTACATAAGATTCCGTTTTCACTGCGGTCCGCCACATTCAAATAACTAACAGAAGAAATTCGTGTCTAAAGCTTCAGAGTGATATCCTATCTGCTGTACGATGACTGTACGTGGAATGGAAGATCTTCATAAACCAGTAGCCGAAGCCTTCGCTTAGGTCTACTGACTAAATAAAGCCAGTATACACAAGTACGCTGTGATTGGTCAGCAGCCAGCAAGCGTATTTTCCGAGTATAAAAGCTAACAACCAGCCAGCTTCTGATTGGCCAGCAACCAGCAACGGTCACACCAAGCTATATAAGCCAATAAATCGACAACACCGGATTGGACAGCACTAATCAAGACATCAAGATGCCCAAATACGGCACATATATAAGAAGAAGATCGTCCGAAATCCAACTCTATCCATCATTCTTCGCCTTGGTTCCCTATTGAGCTGACAGCGTATTGATTTTCTACTAATCTCCAGTGACGTCATTGAAAACAACAGCACAGCTTACATCGTTCAACGACGCTACAGCAGTGCCCTCTGTTTCTCACGGCCTTCTGGACTACTAGTAAACATCAAAACACTTTCCTTCCAGCGTTTCAGCGCTGGTTAATTTGTTTTCTTCTGTGCTAGTGAAACAAATAAATAAATAGTGTCGTTTAGTGTTCTGTGAAAACCGGGTGAGGCTCTGGTAGCCAATACCCCTCTGAGCATACGCTCAGTGAGTGCTCAGTGCGAGTGTTATCAGGTGTGGTTTAGCCACTGCATTAATAACTCTTCTACAAACTGTGAGTATTAGTGTTAAGCCCATATCTATTTGGTGTAAGTGTTCAGTGTCTAGTGCATTAAAACAAGCCATTGGACTAAGTCTTGGCAAGTCCAAGCACCATGGCGACCAGCTGTGAAATCAGTGATATGGAAGTGGTGGAAGAGGTGCGGGACTACAGCCCGCTTGAAATCTGGGAAATAGCTACAAATCAATTTGAAGCGTATCTAAAGAAACAAAATTTCAAACCAGATTCCAAATTTTCCACAGTTGCAAGCAAAATTCAAGGCACTTTCTGGATCATTTCAAGTTATTTGCAAACATACCCAGAGTTCGAGCGGTCTGACACAGCCTTGGATATGACGCGAAATTACTCTGATGCATTAAGTCAACTAAAGGAAAATCTAATGAAAAAACTCAATATCTAGAAAAGATTCTAAATGCTGTACAGAAGATGGCTATGGACGTTCAAACCACTTGTTTCCTAACATATGGTGAAGAACGCACAGAGTCATCAAGTGAACATAAAAAACGAAATGAAAACCAAAATGAAAACCAATACGAAACACCAGAAAAGAAAATGAGGAAACAATCAAATCCCAGTAAAAAGGTACCAACCGTGTCATATCCACAGGAAGTGTCAGTTTCAAACCCTTATTCCATATTGGCTAATATGAATGAAACTGACAAACGTCCCGCATCTCAAGCTGGACCATCAAAAGAGGCTAAGGCTCCTACTGCTACAACAAATTCGCAGCCCACTGGTGTGCTACCACCTAAAAAAGAACCAAGACCGCCCCCAATTACAGTTATTGGGCAAGCTGATGCCTTCAAAATGAATAAAGAAATCACTTCTAAACTTAGTGGAGATATCAAAGTAGTTAGCACGCCAGAAGGTCTGCGATACTACGCCACATCAGTGGCAGATCATAAGTTACTCAAAGAATATTTTTCTGCTGTAGGTAAACAGCACTACACCTACATAATGAAGCAAGATCTGCCACTGAGGGTGGTATTAAAACGACTTCCAGCAAGTACATCAAAAGATGATATATTCGAAGAGCTTCAATCTCTTAAATACCCTATTAAGACAGTAAAACAAATCTCAAAAAAAGAAAACGAAAAACTAGTACCACTTCCTATCTTTATATTGGAACTCGACAATAATGATTCCGGTCGAGAAATATTCAACCTCACAAAACTCAACTATATGATTGTAGCAGTGGAGCCTTATAGACCCCGATCAGGGCTAAAGCAGTGCTTCAACTGTCAACGTTTTAATCACACATTTGCAGGGTGTAGCCTGACGCCCAAGTGCGTAGTTTGCGCAGAACCCCATAACCACAGTAAATGCCCTGTCAAGCAAGAAGCTTTGACCGACAAATCAAAACTAAAATGTGCAAATTGTGGAGCGTCAGGTCACCCTGCCTCATACAGAGAATGTCCATCATACGTTGCAGCAAAAGCTGCCTTTCTGAAACGTACAGAAAATAATTCAAATTCAAAACAGCAAAACATTCAACGCAGAACTTTTTCTTCAAAACCAATAAATCCAAATATTTCCTTCAGCCAAGCAACTGGCCAGCCAAATATTCAATCACAAAGCACTGCTAAAAGCCCGAATAGACAAGCCTCTCAACTCCCTCTATCAAGTCAGGGACGCGAACTTCTCAATAACTTAGAGCCATTATTAGCTCAATTACAATCTCCAATGGAGAAGTTTGCGTTCATGACAAATCTAGTAAATATGTGTTTCGGTGAATATGTGTAGGTTCCATACCGGAAGCTTTCTCAATGTTGCGGCTTTTAATGCCAATGGTGTACTTAAACAGATTCGAGAGCTTATTACTTTTATACAAGAGAGAGATATTGACATTCTTCTTCTGAATGAAACTTTTTTGAAACCAGGTAACAAATTCAAAATTCCGAATTATTGTATATATAGAAATGACCGATTGAATGGTCCCCTTGGAGGTACAGCAATTTGTATTAAACAAACCATTGGCCACAGAGTGGCCCCTATACCCAGGCTTCAATTTATTGAAGCAACAGCCATCTTCTTGCCAATTTCAGACCGCGAATCAATTTATATAGTTTCTATTTACAAATCACCTACCAGACTCCTAACGAGGCACGACCTAAATGCTCTCACTTCCGTCTCCCCTAACTACTTGTTAGCGGGAGACTTCAATAGTAAACATCTTCTTTGGAATTGTCGTACCCAAAATGGATCTGGTGTGATACTCCAAAATTTTTTGTCAGCATCATAACATAGAAATTTCCGCTCCAAGGGAACATACATACTTTAGAAACACACATGTTGGCTTTCGATCAGATATACTGGATATAGTTCTCTCGAAGAATGTACCTATCTCTCCACACGTCACTACAATTACAGACATACTTAACTCAGATCACAGTCCTATACTCTTTAAAATCAGTCCCACATTTTTGTTGTCCTCGCCCCCAAACATGTATTATGATCACACTGATTGGCAGAGTTACACACACATGCTTAACCAATGGGTTAAGCCGACACTCTCTGTCCAATCAACAGAACAAATAGAACACGCTGTCCTTAGTTTACAGGCTAGTATACAAACGGCCATTACACTATCTACAACACAAACAAACAAAAATGCACATACAAAACCATACGATCCTACACTCCAAAATTATTTAACTGAGAAGAAACGATATCTCAGATTATACCGTACTTTTGGCGCACCCCCAACACAAACAACTTTACAATCGCTATGCTCATTTGGTGCGAAACCGATTAGAAGAAATGCGAAATGCTGAATGGGATTCTTCCCTTCAGCGTTTCACAGATGCTAAAAACTCCTCCGTGGGAGATATTAAAAAGAATTAGAAGGAGTCGAGCTCCGCCTCCTCCATCAGCTATTTTTATGACGGAGATTGGGCTTACCTCCCACGGGAGAAAGCCCAAGCTCTCTCTAAACACCTAGAATCAAGGTTTCGCCCACATGAGCTCACTACACCGGCTCATGAAGCTGAAGTATACCATACAGTAAGTACTTTTCTTGAGAGACCTATCCCTCTCACCCTTCCTGATATACGGCTTTCAGAATTGAAAGCCGTAATCCATAATCTACCTTCCAAACGTGCCCCCGGTCATGACCGGATACCATATTTGGCGGTAAAATATTTACCGCTAAAAGCCCTTCTCCTATTCCTTCAAATAGCTAAATTTTGTCTCAAGTACCAGTACTTCCCTGAGGTCTGGAAAAAAGCCAAAGTTGTAGCTATACCAAAGCCTGGTAAAGATCCAACCAACCCGGACAACTTAAGGCCAATCAGTCTTCTACCCGTGCTGGGGAAAGTTATGGAGAAACTCATTTTGGCAAGACTAAAAAGAGAGGTGGTAGAGAGAAACCTTATTCCTACTCACCAATTTGGCTTTAGAAAAACACATAGTACTCCGCTCCAACTTGCTCGACTGGTTGACCAAGTTGTTACGGGATTCAACAACAAGAGAAGTACTTTGGCAGTGTTCCTCGATATTGAGAAGGCATTCGATACGACTTGGATAAATGGACTATTATACAAATTAATAAAATTTCAAATTTCGGCTGATTTAATTAAAATTATAGCTAAATACCTAACTAACCGACACTTTTATGTGTCGGTTAGTGGGTATAATTCTGACTGCAAGCCACTCTTGGCGGGAGTTCCTCAAGGTGCAGTCCTCTCACCGATTCTGTACACTCTCTATGTGTCAGACATCCCTAATTTTAACCGTATTAACCTAGCATCCTTTGCTGATGATACTTGTTTGTATCTTCAGGCTCCATTCCGTCTATTACCTCGACGCGTCCCAATAATCCAGTCCGCCTTAAATTCCTACCATTCCTGGTTTGGTCTATGGAACATTAAGCTCAATGTTAACAAAACAAAAGCTGTTTTGTTTTCAAAGACTAGTAGACCAAACCAAATCCAACTCACCTTGGGAACTCATCACTTCCGACCAGAGCCTTCAGTCAAGTATCTCGGAATCCATCTGGATTCCAAGCTTACGTTCAAAATTCATATTCGGCATCTTATTCATAAATCAAATGCTGCAATTGCCTTACTTTATCCATTTTTCAAGTCACCTACACTATCCTCTCGGATCAAGCTGATTCTTTACACAGCTGTGATCCGAAGCATGTTGCTGTATGGTTGTGAAGCCTGGAGCATCCTCGCTGGATGTCACAAAAAGAAAGTTCAAATAATTCAGAATAAATGTTTCAAAATTATTTTTTCGGCACCAATGTACACGAGGATCGCAGAGCTTCACAACCAAGCACAGATGCCGTATATTGCGACTACGATTGAAGAACGTGTGGACAAAATGTTCCAACTAATCCAAAATCATACAAATCCAATTGTTCGCAATATAGGGCATCTAATACAGCGACGTGCAATTCACCGGAACATATTTGCTAGACTTTGATGGTCCAGCTAATGAAATGAGTGCTGTATGACAGCTAAAGTAGTGTGGCTCATTCCTCTCGGTCGGCTTTCGGACTCTCTGCTTGTCCGGCCGAGTGGTTTACGATGCCCTGCTTTAGTAGGATTACACCTCATTTCATCCCCTTCCCTTTACAAAATTTTTTATACTCTGAACACAAACGCCGCTAGATATAGTGGGTAAAGTGGTTAAACTCCATCTAGATAATCACTATGGTATTTGCTGCCAGGGAGCCGCAACTGGTTCTAGTGCAGCGCACTGGGCGATGCTAGACATTGCCAAACAAAAAAAAAAAAAAAAAAAAAAAAAAAAAAAAAAAAAAAAAAAAATCCAACTCATCATACTGGAATCAGAGCTGGTGCTGAAAACATCATGCAACATTTGCTTATGATACTTCGTACTGCTATGGATCCTGCCTTTACTAAACGTCTACTGCTGTTCATCACGGCATCCTAGACTACTACTGCAATCGACAATTATTGATTTGTTAACGTCTGACTTGTAGTCCTTCGTGTGCTGTGATTGGCTGCATCAATTTTTCCAGTTTTCGTCTCAGCCAATCAGATCCGCGCAAACTACAGCTGGTCAGCAAATTCCTTGCTAGGGCGTGGCCCTACACGGGCTGATCCTCGTGATCTTTGTGTGTTTTGTGCATCTAATTTCGAGTGCTGTGCTATCAAGGTAAGTGGAGTGGATACAATAATTATTATTGTGCTGTGTAATCATATTCTTTGGTGACAAGTGTTTAGTGCTTTTGTGTATAGTGACCAGAACTAAGACTTGGTATTACCAAGCATAATGGCTACTATGCCAAAGTCTTACGGGTCTATGGATCCAGAAAGTGAGGATGTCGGACCTCTCATACTCTGGGAAGACTCCGCGAACAAATTTGAAGCATTCGTCCACAAATATGGATACGACAAAAAACCCGAATTAAAAGAATTGCTGTCCACTCTTAGAGGAACCTTCTTGTTACTCATAAATTTCATGGGTACTTTCCAGAACTATGAGAGGTCTGAAGAAGCTCGTGATTTCACGACTGCTGCTTTGGATCGATTAAATAAATTGATAAAAGATAACGAACCAGGACAACGAACGTTTGAAGCTATGCTAAACGAATTGAAAGGAGATTTATTAGAGATTCGCACTTACTGCGCTCTTCTATTCCTCCTCATTTCCCAAAGCATATAGCAATGTAGAAGAAGAAATTCCTTCAACTAGCAGTGATATGGACACCAGTGAGCAGATGGCCACTGAGGATCAAATGCTCACTGACGACCAGTCAACTGCTAGTGGAAAATCTAAACGGAAAAACAAAAAGAAAAAAGAAAAAGTACCGACTTTAGTCGTTAAGAAAACAAAAGTTGATTATTTCAAACCAAAAGAACCCATACTACTGGGCAAACACACTAATGTATTTGAACCTATACATCCAGATAATCGATCCATAGAGTCGCAGGAATCACGAGTTGAGGTTCCAGCAGTGCCTACCAACAATAAATTTTCAGTTTTAACTGATATTCCAAATTCCACTGCAGGAACATCCTCAGAGATGGTCCCTCCTCAAGCTACTGGTCCTACTATGGCCACGCCTACTGCTACTCCTTCAGGTAATACTGTCCAATCGGAGCAAAGACCCCCACCAATTACAGTTATTGGTCATGGGAATTTGTTCCGAATAAATAAAGAGTTGAAATCACTAATTGGCGACCAACTAAAGTGTGTCAGTATTCCTGAAGGAATACGCTACTATGCACGTTCATTGGAAGATTTCTTCAAGTTAAAGGAGTATTTCAAGTCCCTAAATAGGGAATACTATACTTATCTACTGAAGAGGGATCTTCCTTTGAAGGTGGTGTTAAAGAGACTGCCTGCAACTGTAGACCCAGATGAAATTAAAGAGGAAATCCTCGCGTTGGGTTTCCCTGTTAAAGATGTAAAACAGATTAAAAAAACCGAAAATGATTTGGCCATACCCCTTCCTATCTACATATTGGAACTAGAACGCAATAGTAAAGCGTTGGAAATTTATGATCTAAAGCGTCTCTTATACACTGTTGTAGCCATAGAGCCATATAGACCTAGGGCTGGACTTAAGCAGTGTTACCGGTGCCAGTCTTTCAATCATACTTTCCCTGCTTGTAATCGGGCTCCTCGCTGTGTTATCTGCGCTGGGCCTCACGGGCACAAGGACTGTACCCTAAAGGCCGAAGCGCGGAGAGACACAACTTTGCTTAAATGTGCTAACTGCAAGGAGTCCGGTCACCCGGCGTCCTATAGAGGCTGCCCTGCTTTCAAGGCGGCCCTTGGAGCTTATAGCAGGGTAGCTAAACCCATCCCTAATCCAAAAGAGAAACCATCCACAAGTGATCGTATTTCAAATCCAACTGTAACTACAACTCAAAGAAAGACCTTCACTTCTGTGAAGGTCGATCCAAGAGTTTCCTTCACCCAAGCTTTTCAGACTGGTACTGCTTCCAGAACAACTCAAGAGAATAGCACTGCTAAAGTTAAGGGCCAGCAATTGCAAATAGGTAGCTTAAGTGCTCGTGGGGAGGAAATTCTCCGGGATGTTCAGCCTTTATTGGCTGAATTGTCTAGTCCCATGGAGCGTTTCATCTTCATGAGCCGACTGGTTAACCTGTGTTTTACAGGTTAACCTCAAAAGGAGAGACCATCCACATAATAGTGCGAGATCACTTGCTTTGAGAAGTGTGGGTCACACTACGCTGTCCGGCTTTCGGACTCTCTGCTTGCCGGCGGCGTAGTTTATGATGCCTTCTTACAAGTATAGAGGTTTTGCACTATTATTCTGGTATAGACCTGTTAGGTAAAATGCAATGTCACCATTGTCACGGAGCAAAGACCCCCACCAATTACAGTTATTGGTCATGGGAATTTGTTCCGAATAAATAAAGAGTTGAAATCACTAATTGGCGACCAACTAAAGTGTGTCAGTATTCCTGAAGGAATACGCTACTATGCACGATCACTGGAAGATTTCTTCAAGTTGAAGGAGTATTTTCCTTTCCTGAATAGGGAATACTATACTTTCCAACTGAAGAGGGATCTTCCTCTGAAAGTGGTGTTAAAGAGACTGCCTGCAACTGTAGACCCAGATGAAATTAAAGAGGAAATCCTCGCGTTGGGTTTCCCAGTTAAAACTGTAAAACAGATCACTAAAACGGAAAATAATTTGGCTATACCTCTTCCCATTTATATATTAGAACTAGAACGCAATAGTAAAGCGTTGGAAATTTATGATTTAAAGCGTCTCTTGTACACTGTTGTGGCCATAGAACCATATAGACCCAGGGCTGGGCTTAAGCAGTGTTACCGGTGCCAGTCATTTAATCATACCTTTCCCGCCTGTAATCGGGCTCCTCGCTGTGTTATCTGCGCTGGGCCTCACGGGCACAAGGACTGTACCCTAAAGGCCGAAGCGCGGAGAGACACAAATTTGCTAAAATGTGCAAATTGCAAGGAGTCCGGTCACCCGGCGTCCTATAGAGGCTGCCCTGCTTTCAAGGCGGCCCTTGGAGCTTATAGCAGGGTAGCTAAACCCATCCCTAATCCAAAAGAGAAACCATCCACAAGTGATCGTATTTCAAATCCAACTGTAACTACAACTCAAAGAAAGACCTTCACTTCTGTGAAGGTCGATCCAAGAGTTTCCTTCACCCAAGCTTTTCAGACTGGTACTGCTTCCAGAACAACTCAAGAGAATAGCACTGCTAAAGTTAAGGGCCAGCAATTGCAAATAGGTAGCTTAAGTGCTCGTGGGGAGGAAATTCTCCGGGATGTTCAGCCTTTATTGGCTGAACTGTCTAGTCCCATGGAGCGTTTCATCTTCATGAGCCGACTGGTTAACCTGTGTTTTACAGGTTAACCTCAAAAGGAGAGACCATCCACATAATAGTGCGAGACCGCTCGCTTTGAGAAGTGTGGCTCACTCTACGCTGTCCGGCTTTCGGACTCTCTGCTTGCCGGCGGCGTAGTTTATGATGCCTTCTTACAAGTATAGTGGTTTGCACTATTATTCTGGTATAGACCTGTTAGGTAAAATACATTGTCACCAAAGGCTGAGGTTACATAATCCACAACCACTACTTGATAGCCAAAAAGGAATTTGCTGCCAAGTTTATCCCAGTGGGAAACAGTATGCAGCACACTGGACGGTGCAACGTCACCGTCAACAATCAGTCAGTCAGTCAGAAATCCAACTAGAAGATACTACATTGCGGAACAGCACATGGTTTAGAACAGCACATGGTTTAGAGAAGCAGTAAAGCAAGTATCTGCTACTTTTCGTGAAGCTCTACAGCCAACAACACCTACATATGCTTCTGTAGACAAGACGGAGCAACCAAAGAGCAACATTCCAGCAAGAACCAAGCCTAGATACGACCGTAAGCAAAGGGAAGAAACTGCTTTGCCAGAAAAGTCAGCAGCCTCGGCTACTGATAAAGTCGAGTCCCATCTGGTCGTCTCCCAGCCTGCAGAGACCTCATCATGTGATAATGGAGGGGACCGTGGAGGCTCAAAGTCGACGGACTCGCTCTCAAAGAAAATTTGGACCTCTTCCCTGCTGGTACTTCGGGTTTATACCTATCTACTGGCAGCAGTGAACGAGGATTTCTTCAAATCCGAGCCTGACGCATTCATTTGCGAAAACACCAGGCTCGGTACAAGGGTCAG
Source organism: Diploptera punctata (assembly GCA_030220185.1). NCBI lineage: Eukaryota > Metazoa > Arthropoda > Insecta > Blattodea > Blaberidae > Diploptera > Diploptera punctata. The sequence goes on along the minus strand of JASPKZ010007283.1, from coordinate 1,005,965 downwards.
GCTAAATTCAGTTTTAGCCTACAAAAAGTACCAGCAACTGCTTAAGAACAAGATCCCCTATAAGGAAGAGAAGAGACAACAAGCGACAGCTACAAGACGAGTGTTTGTAAAAGGAATAGACCACACCATTGAGCCATCTTACATTCAGAGTGACTTGAAGGCCAATGGATTCCGGGTCTTAATGGTTGTCAATATGACATCCGGAAAGACCAGGAGCCCATTGCCCATGTTTGTGGTCACTCTGAGAGATGGCCCGGAGGTGGAGGGACTATTCAAACCACGCAGGCTCATACACTTCAAGGTGAAGGTAGAGCCCTAGCGGCATATGAAGAAGACGGTAGCACAGGTCATCCCGGCTACCCCTAAGAAGACAGTAATGGTGGAGCTTGCTTCAGCTGTCTTACCCCAAATCTCAGACCAGATTGAGCCAGCAGCTCTTCGGCCTGAGACCTCCAAGAACTCAACCCGTAGCGTTGTCACTAGCGCTATAAGAAGAAAACGTACCGGGAACAACAAGGCTCGGGAACAAAAGGCCTTGCCATTCAAGGTCTTAGGTGGACCTAAAATGCCACCTGAAACAAAAAAAAGTGACCATAGACACTCAAACTGCCATGGCTCCTTTAACCAAAAGTAGGCCGGTTCAAACTAGCCTCACAAAGAGGGATAGTCTAATCACTAATGAAGTATTAGACAAACTAGTTAAGGAACTAGTAAATGATCCATATTCGATGATATTATCTATCGAATTGGATCATAAATCACACACTTTCTTAGTAGAGTGTATGTGTACTTATGATGAAGATAGGAAGTTCCCTATTACATCTTAAATTTCTCCAATTGGAGCAAAAAGCTGTTCAATTTGGATCTAATTTTATTAAATTCAAGCCACTCTATTAAGGTTTTCAGTGGTTTCCCTTGATGTTAAGGCAAATGCCGAAGTGGTCCCCTAGCATCCGCTAGTAAAGTCATCAAAGTCCAATAAATATTCTAAATTCAAAAAAAATTATTAAATAAGAACAGCTAAATCCGAAAAGAGCCGTTTCTGATTGGAATGCCGACTTGACTTCCCGCTCTTGCCCTCTTTAGGGCTGGTGGCAGTCTTCCTGTTGGCGGCTCAGTGAACCAAGTGAAACAACTAGAACTTCAATGAAATTCAACTAGAAACTGAATGCGGGATTGGTGTGTCCAACCACTGGACCTTTGGCACCGGACTGCGGCTAGTTATCGTTGGCAGATGATATACATTATAATAAATGAGAATACGAACAAATAAGTTCGTAAAGACAAATTATTAAATAACTACGACGATATAATTAATTCACAAGGGCTAAAGACGGTTGGAAATCCCTAATAATAGCCGGAAGTTGCTGTTCATGATTGAACCGTTCCCATAGGTCGAGGATACTTCCATATAAAAATGGATGTTTTCCTTGATGTGAAAAAAGGGAAGTTCAAACAGTGACACAATTGCCATTACATAGTAGTGAGTGAGTGAGTGTTTTGCCAATTTAAGGGTTAAATAAATCAAAACTATGTATTTTATAGGATACATTGCGAATTTAGGGGTTCCGTTAATTATATGGTATAGCAACACATTACGACGAAGGAAACTGGCGGCTGCTACACAGAAATTTTATTAATATTTGGTTTCAGGTAGGCCTAAACCCACAATTCCAAGGTAAGAAAAGCTGTTTGTTTAAATACTGCACCGGGAGAATGAACGAATAGTCTGCTACCATCTCTTCGGTACCCGTGGATCATTACGCTAATCTCAAATTCAAAACCTCGTATCGTTATCTGTCTATTACGAAACATATTCTTAAATTCCATTCTAGCTTGTATCACACAAGCCTCTAAACAGAGTCTGCAGCCGGGCCCAAAATACAGACAAATTTCATATTTCTGGAAATTACCCAGTTGTGTCTTATTCAGCATAAATACTTCAAGTTATAACTAATCTCTTTAACTTTAATTTGATATAAATACCTCTGATCATAAGAGGAATGGGAAACATGCTCTACAGCACGCAAATCTCAGGTTCAAGTTCAAGTATCGTTAACACAGCTAAGCAAGTCGTAAGAAAAGATATGAAAAATATTAACTAAAATCTATATAATTAATATTGTATAGAAAAACAATATAATTAGCTGTTGTATTTAAGTAATTGAATACAAACATAAAGAAAAAATAACAATCAACAATCGTAAATATAACTTAACAAAAGTTATACATACACTCATACGTAATGTCTTCATTCATTCCAACGGAACAATCTTCTTCTAACAGCTTATCTCCCTTGAACTCAAAATTGAACAGTCCTCGGCCAGGGATCTTCCGTAGATCCCCTGCGACCTTACCGGAACGAAACTTGACTTATGACTGTTAACGGTACAGCACTTCTCGTCGCTGACGTCGATCTCGGCGCATCGCAACTCGCACCGATGACGTCAAGGAGGGGAAATAAAGAAAGGGATAGAAAGGAGAGGAAAGATCACCGAGCACAGTATCCACCATCATAGAGGGTATATATTATACGTCACGGCAGTATGTTTTACGTCACCACGGCGTACTACCTCGTTGTTTTTATTATAGTGGCATATATTTAGTGTTATTGCAAAAACAATCGAAAATTGAGTTCACAAAAGAGATTTCAAAATGTTTGTTACCGGTTTACTCCTACTCCTAATGATCTGATTGTTTTGGTTAATGAACTCGACTTTACTTTTATTGATTGTTTGCTGTTTGGTTCTGTTAATGTGTACTTGTAGGATCTTCTTGGAGGAACTTCTTAACACTAGCAATATACACTGTGTTAATGCATTATCCATATATTATTTTTTTATTTATTGTACCTTATGGAGTTAATGCCATAAGGTTTTCTCTTCCACTCCATCTCGGTTAAATTATACATATAATAACAATTATGAATTATCTATATGTTCATTAAGAATACATAATAGGCATTGGCTACACGATGTACAGTTTGACAAGGAAAGGAACAAATAATTATAATAATCCATCCATACATAGTAATTCTGCCCGAGAGCAGGTCTTTCACTGCAATAATAGCATTTTCATGCTACGGTTTGCAGATTTACTAGGGAATTATAGGTGTGGTAGATTCCCGTTCCTTTCCACACCGGTGAAGGATGATGATGATAATGATGGCCGGATGATTTTCGGGGACAGTTGGACTCTAAGCATCCTGACATCTGTCCTACAGGTGAGGAAAAACCCCGAAAAAAAAACTCACCCAGGAGCCTGTCCCGACCGGGAATCGAATCCGGGCCCGCTGCGTGACAAGGCAGCACGCTACCTCGAGACCACAGCGGTGGACTAATAATAATAATAATAATAATAATTATTATTATTATTATTATTATTATTATTATTATTATTATAATCTATACTCTGGTTAAATATTTGCCTTGGTAATTAAAGTGTAAAATATAAAAGAATAATGAAAGAATACATGGAACACGGTTATGTACTATATTGTCTAAGGGAATATTTGAGGTTTTTTAAACGTTTTTGAGTTGGGAAGTCCTTGATATACGAGGAGAGAAAGTTCCAGAGTCTGGAGGTGAAAAAAGAAAGCATGAGAATAATGAAAGAATACATGGAACACGGTTATGTATAGGGCTCGGACATGAAGTTAGATTATGTGCACTCTTACTATACATAATACTGCTTGATGAGAGAGTGGTAGGGGTTGTAGTGGCACCAGTCTGACTAGTATGGCATTTGTGCTGTACTGTTTACAGGAGGTATAGGTGGGTAAAGAAATAAGTAGCTAATTATGGATTACAAGTTTATTTTGTTGCTTAATTTTTTTTTAACTTTTTAAATTAAACGCTACAGTACAACAAAAAGTTAAACAAATTTATAATTTCCGTACATTAATTCTCTTTGTGCATCTATAAATACAATGCTGCATACATTATTACAAAAAATAACAAGTTCATTATTTCTGCACAATTATTTTCTTCGTACAGTTTTAAATAAAGAGGTAACACAAAAAATGTATGTGCACTGTACATAATATTTTTAAAACCCTGTTAGTTCAACTCATTTCACTTCTGTAGAGCTGTTACAATGAATAACAATGTATTTCCGTAAAGTTTAAAAAAAAACTTATTCGATAACTGTTCAAGCAAAGTTTATATTTAGAAAAACTCCTTTCTACTTCACATGAGGTAACTGTTGCAAAACGAAAGTAGGGTATATCACGGGTATCTAACATGGAGACAGTACATGCGTTCTTGTTGTCCATTAGAAAATCCTTTACATTGCAAATGGCTGAGTATCCAGGGTTTTTCAGCAATACAGTTTGCAATTTTAGATGCCAAAACTACCTCCTGTTTCATCAAAATGTCACAATAAATTTTCTACCAGTTTTATGGAATCGATCAATGCTATATGTGAAGATTCATGTTTTTACTATTATTAAAGGAATATCTTTGTAGACGTTGTTGATTACCTGCAAATTTTGATACAGTTTTCCTGACATCAGAGATTTCAAAATTTTTATCGCCGAACTTTCTTCAGCATCAAATGTATTAGGCCTAACTACTTTAACAATCACTTCATTATGCTGTAAGTATTATGCAGTGGTCTGAAACCAAGTCCCCCAACGAGTTAAAACAGGTTGAGGTGGTAAAGAGATTTGTGATGCAATTTCCTTAAATTTCTGTTTCCTAGAAAGGGCCTTTAAAAACATTTTCTCATGTTTGATACAAAATGTCCACATAAGAGAAATGCAACCTAATTCTTTCGGCTACTCGGTGAAGTCCATCTGGTAGAGGGGATTACACGTACTGAGTGCGTTTTCTTTTATCAGATGGTCGTTGTTGTTAACTGCCTTCAAAATTTCCATCTCCTCGAGTATGTTTATCTTAGCTGGATTATTTTCTCTATGCATTGCAAGCTGGACGTTTTCGCACCACTTTCACGCGCCACGTTGTAGCGGGATCTTCTTTGGCTACTCTGCTGCAGGGTTAGCTCCTTCCATGTTAAGGATGAGGAGACTCTGATGCTGGACCAGTGTAGGTTAATTTGCGCCGGACTAGGGATTCTCAGGGTTTGTTATCGGAGAGCAAAGGATCTTTGTCTCAGGTGCAACGGAGGATTATTTGATGGAAGGGCGACACCAGGAATATCAGAACAAATGTACATCCGAATTTACGATACACCGAGTAGTCATACTTATTTATTCTTCTCTTTAACACTTTATATTACATTTTCCACCTTCTCTTTATTAATATGCCGGCGGAGATGTTTGCTGAAGTAGTACCAATTCCTAAAGTAACTATTTCTCTATCGACATGTGTACCGCGGTTGTCCGGTAATACTACTTTTTTTCTTAATCCGATACTTAACCGAACTTGGAGACCATATGTCTCTTGTCGGCGGGCTCCCGACTTACATTTTATTTGAATATACACTTTGATTGGGAATTACTCTTACAAAGCGTGTCTCCGCTGTCTCCTCTTATCACTGTACAGAATTTTAAATACTTAGGCTTTTACTAAATTTTATTGGCTAAAGTCGCCGACCTTCCTAAAGGGGTTTTAAACTATATTTGATCATTGGCTGAGGGTCTTTGCTGCACTTTTACTATTGTCCACAACCCTGGATGACCCACTTTCTCCCCCCGTCTCTGGGCTTTTTACGTAACTTGTTTTTACGTAGCCGAGCGGTTAAGGTAGGAAGCCTTGGCACATAGCTACTGGACTTGCGCTGGTTCGAGTCTCCATGGGGGAAGAAATTTTCTCCTGGTATCTCCGCCAGTATGGGACCGGTGCCCAACCAGTATCGTGAGGCAATTGGGTAGCTACAATAAGAAGCGGCTCCAAGTTGAGGAACCAGCTATAACGGCTGGGGACTCGACATGCTAACCACATGTCACCCCTACACTGGCTGTTGATCATCTACCTCTGTGATTGACACATGTGGAAGTGAAGGGCCAGCAGCCGGCTGGTAAAAGGGCAACCGCTGAAAAGTGGAAAGACCCTCAATCGAATCGGTTTTTACGTAATATTTTTCTTAACACTGACAAAATTTCTAAAGGCCGGATATCGGCGATCAATCTTTCCGACAGCAGTAGAAGTCCCGGTCTTAGTTGATCTGTTAAAAAGAAACTAACACTTGCCCTTTTTTTATGAGGGTTCGTTCAGTGGCTAAAAGATGAAGGTCCACATTATTCACCAGGTTTGACATTTTAATTTTATGAAACTTTGTTTATTCTTAAGTTCATGGAGTGAGGAAAAAAAATGATATCGTCCCAGGGTTTTGGACTATGGAGCCCTTTATTGTCTCGACTTTCTTTTGGGGTCGTGAGATGAGATTACCTACTCTCTCCTCGTAACGTCTTGGGGATGTTTTGTTAAACAATAGCTATTGTCCGCTAAAAAGAGAAATTCTATAGAGTCCAAAACATGTCCTTATGATAAAATATCCCTTGTTGACACTCTCGTCTTTTAGGAGAAAACATTTAACTTGCAGGTATTTATTTAAAAGGAAGTAATTGTGCGTCTCGAATTAGGTCCTGTAAACATATTCAATTGGCGACCAGTTTAATAGTTTTCGAGAACATCTGTCAGTCTATCTGACTGTCGATTGAGAGAAAAAAAAAAAGAAAAAAGAAAAAGAAATTACTATTTAAAATTTCATTAAATATCGTATATTGACATACATTACCAAAAGCAGCATTCAACTATTCACCACGAGGAAGAAGAAGTTTGGGAAGACCAAAGAAAAGATGGAAACAACAGCAATTTGGAGCCGGAACAGGCTAGTAAATAAGCCTAAACCGTGATGAAAAAGAAGATATACATTCATAAGATATTTATATAATATATAAATTATTACGACTGGGGGATCTAAATATTGCTTCAGCATTACTGTTTTCAATATCTAACATACGATGTCCTTCATGGATAACGTGTTTTGCATAGCTTGATTTACCTTCTGCGTGAATAAAGCCTCGAAAATGTTCTTTAAATCTAATATTAAAACTTCTGTTTGTTCTTCGTATATCAAATTAGTTACAATCTCTACATGTCAATTTATATACTCCTTTACTATTGAAATTGTTATTTTCTTCGATGTTATTGCTTATGTTAATTAATTTTTAATTAGTTCTGTATGCTATTTTTTATGTTTTGTCAGCTTTCTTTAATGAATTGGCTAACTTTGATGTTTCTTTTCCTGTGTATGTAAGTGTTATCCACTTTTTTTTGTTATCAGATTCTCTTTCAAGTTAAGTTACGTTAAACCTATTGTTCTTTCTTTTTTGTTTATTTATGAGTTTATTAATAATTTGGTCATTATATCCGTTGGTTTTTGCCATATATTTAATGTAGTTAAGTTCTTCAATATAATTGTCTTTGCTTAATGGAAGTTTTGACATTCTATTTATTAAGCTGTTAAATATACTTATTTTTTGTTGAAAAGAGTGTATAGAATTTTTGTTTATGACAAGAGCATTGTTTGTGGGTTTCCGGTAGATGCCGATTTCTAGTTTAATTTTGTGTAGATTTTTTCTTATAGATAAATCTAAGTATTTTATACTATTATTAACTTCTATTTTCTCGGTTTATCTATAACGAAAAATCTACCCCCAGAAAAGCTTCTGGTACTCATTTTCTCGCGGCTATGATCCTACGGGTCTGACAGTGTTAGTTAATTAGTTAATCGTCTTACAGGGAATGGAATTGTCGTCATAGCTTGGGAAGAGAAGTGGTCGTGTAAGAGAGAATCTAAATTGTATGACAAAAATATTCTATGTGAGTAAAAGCTGCGGGGAACAGTGGTGGTTGGTTTAAATAAGTGGTCATATCAAGAAATGTCATTCTCTGTGTTAGTCCTCAGCAAATATACTAAATGAAATCGCAAGAAAGAACCACAATACATAATAAACTTAATGACAGCAGAAGCTGTATTGCTGATTTATATCTAAATTCCACCCAACCTGCCGGCGTACAGCCAGTCTGTCGCTATAAACTTGATTTGTTGTTATGAAATTCTTTCGCACTTATCATTAATACCAACCTTGAACAAAGGCAATACTTATGTACCAAGATCCGCTTTTGAACTATTATTAATATATTTTCAAGTTTTATTATCAACGTTATATTATACTATATTATGTGTTATTAATTTAGCTATGGATTGTAATATTGTTATCGTGATTATCATTTAAATCCACTTAAGTGGGAGATAAAACCTTATGCTTTTAACTCCATCAGGTAAAATTAAACATTATTATTATTATTATTATTATTATTATTATTATTATTATTATTATCTTCTTATTCTTGTTCTTCCTTCTAAGTATTAGGCCAAGGCCTGTTACGATCCTATAGAAAATTTTCCCTCCAGCGTTTCATAGGACGGCCCAGTGATCTTCGTCTTCTTGGTATATAATTATAAACAGCTTTGGGGATCCGATTTGAACTCATTCTTTCTTGATGGTGTTTCCAATTTAGTTGGTACTGTTTAATATATTCCAAAATTGGCGTAGTCTTCAATTCTTTTAAGATATCGGTGTTCCTTTTCCGATCCCATCTGGTGTAACCCGCTGTTCTGCGCATGAATCTCATTTCACAAGCCGTTATTCTGCTTTCATGTTGTCTTTTTAGTGTCCATGCTTCACTACCATAGGTCAACACTGATCTAGCAAAAGTGTTATATAAACGTAATCTGGTGTTTTTTTATACAAGGGATGGTTTCATAACTTGATTAATGATTCCCAAACTTTTATTATAACTAGTAATTTTTTCAGGGATATCCTTTTCATTCCAGACAGAGAGATAATATCCAAGATATTTAAATTTATTATATCTCTCTAAAATTGTATTCTGGAGACAGATTTTACTTTGTATGGGGTCCTTCCCATGAAATGCCATAATTTTAGTTTTGTTAATTGATATTTCCATATTAAATTTGACACCTATTTTTTGTAAATTATAAATTGATCGTTGCAAATCATTTTCGGAAAGTGCCAGAAGAGCTAAATCATCTGCAAAAAGAATAACATCGAGTTTGAGGTTCCTATTGATGGGTATATATCCTCGTTGTGTTTTCCTCCATTCGTTTATTAATTTATTCATATATATATATATATATATATAACGAAAAGCACCGGTGAAAGTCCACATCCCTGTCTTATTCCAGTGTTGATCTTTTCCCAAGAAGGTAATTTGCCATCTTGTTTAACAGAGATTTCATTATCTTTATAGATGTTGAAGATATTAGTAATATATTGTTGTGGAATGTTATCATCAGCTAAAATTTGTAGTAATATATTTCTGTCTACTTTGCCAAAAGCCTATATTATTATTATTATTATTATTATTATTATTATTATTATTATTATTATTATTATTATTATTATTATTATTATTATTATTATTATTTCAATGCAGTGAATTACAGTTTAAAATGATTACGTTACTCCAGTTTAGTCACTCATTGTTTACAGCGACATTCCAATTTTAATACAGTACCATTTTCAATATATATATATATATATATATATATATATATATATCTGCCAAAAGTTCAACCTAACTAAAAAAGTCAATTAACAACAAATTTGCAAAATTTAAAGAAGCTACAGAGTTAAAATATCTAGAAACAATAATTACATCAGAACATTCGTATTTGTGCTAATAAACTGGATATGGAAGTACATATGAAGAAAAAACTCAATACATGGTCAAAGTAGAAATACATTACATAATTGAAATGTACAATTAACAACAAATGTAAGTCTTACAGAAGAGATCCCTATAAGTATTCACAAGACTATTGTAGACGGCAACATTAGACGATGGACGTCCAATACGCTGGTACACCAGCCACACTTCAAGTCGGACGCGACTGAATCAGGTAGGACATGTAGGGTCGAATGTTTGAACGCATTAGACAGTAAAAGGTGTTCTCTGCTGATAAAGTTTTATTCAAACACATTTTTCTTACTCAGAAATCTATTCACGCGGTAATAATTGTAAAGCTACCTGACAAGGTACCTTAAGATCGTAGCTCAAGATATAAACTTATGTGAAAATCCCGAAGGGAACCGATGTAGTTTGAAACTTATCCAAGATGTCGGACCTTGAAGACTTCGATCATGTTTTCGGTATACGCGGAGAAGAGGAATTTGATAGAGTCTACCAAAGAATTCAACTGGAAGAACAGGAGAATTGGCGTAATACTGCGCGTCGCAGACGTGTTTGTATACGGTATTATTTGCGGGATGCAAGCATAAATGCATTCACTATAGCAGACGAAAATAACGGAAGTGGTTTTATCGCTGAGAATTCTGGGTAATTCGTTGCCAATATTACGAAAACGTCAACATTCATGCATGACTGATTAAGGCGGCCGTTAATTCGATCTCAGCTCACCAGTGATTGGAAGTAATTTGAGTAGAGAGTAATGTATTTGCATACGACCCGTAATGTAACACGTTCTGGTAGTCTAACCCACACAAACTGAAAGAGACTCCTATTACTACTGTAGGACGAAAAAGTGACGCATGGTGCAGGTTCTTTACTAAATTGTAGACATATAAACTCTCAATAAGCTAAATTAAATTAGTAAAAACATTAAGAAAAGAACTAGATAGGTATTTTATAATTCAAACCAACAACAAGGCGAGGACTGTCTTCAAAAGTAGTTGATCCAGACAAGAAGTAACAGTCACATAACATACACACAAGTAGGACTGAAAAATGGTATCCAGAGCTGGTTCTTTAAAATCTGTATATTATCAATCAGCTAAATTTAAATTTGATAGAACATTTTAAATAAATATTTGCATAGTTTAAAATTGGAATCGAAAACGAGGCAAGATTTGTCTTCAATATTAGATCATCCAAATATGAACAAATAGTCACATTACACGAATTTCTGCAAAACAATATAATTTACCCATCGCATAAATATATACTTGAAATGAGAAAAGCACACCTATACAAGTGTCCGTTGCACTAACTATCTCATAATCTTCAACGTAGTTAACATTCGAGCACGTTTTTCGGTCGGAGATTTTCGTGAGCAAAAAATGTTAAATTTTCATTATCTACTCTAATTTAATATAACTTTTTTTTTCCATTTATGGATTCAAAACGATTTTTTATGGTATACTGTTTTAATTGTATATTAATTTATATCAGTTAATGGATCGACTTGTCCATTCGCAGTCTATTGTTTCTGTCTATGCTACTAGAGTTATTTATCTTATGTAAAATTGTACTTATGTTTAAAGCTAATTAAAATTTGTCTGACAGGCTGCGAGTGTAGCTGGTCAATTTCCAACTCCAGAGAAGTCAAAGAAAATAAATGAAATTGCATACACGTCCTTTAATGAATAGTGATATAAAATAGGTAATAGCATTTTGAAAATCCATTGTTGGCGTATTTCCTAGCAAATACTCCCGGAAGGTAAATTATAATTACTTGCCAATATAGAACATCATGCCATAGCGTGATTTTTTTTTACTTCGCCCTCAAAATCTATGTATCTATAATGACATAACCCAATGTTGATCCATAGCCTCTCCCTTGACAGGAGTCACCAGACCAAGTTGATTTAGTTACCTTATTTGCACACAGTTGTCATGAATGGCATGCTGTCAACACACTGACTCAATGAGACATCTAGCAGGCAACCAAGTTATTACTAGGACATTGAGGTCGGTAAATTTTGCTTAGATGCCTCTTTATTTAGGCTTAAGGATCTCTTACGTGCCTGAAAACCTTCAGACTTTGGACCCACGGCTTAAAGTATCTTCCGGAGGACTCGATCCTTAGATTTTCCGTTCTAAAAAAATTAATTGACCCCGTCCGGGTTTGAACCGCGACCCGCGGGATCAGAGGCAAGGAGCATAACCCTAGTCCACCGCGGCTGATCACCCTCAAAAAAATGACAGAACTTCTTCTTCATCTTCATCCATTCCGAGGATCACGTTTTGGGTAAAAGCCTACTCTATTTTGGTTATTCCACGACTCCACTTCCATCATTTCCATTCATTCAACTCCTGCCTCCTCAACATTCTTCTTAACTTGTTCTTTCCTGCTACATATCGGCCAACGTTTTGCTCTCTTCCTTCCTCATCTAAATTCCTGTGTTTGACCAATCTAGGATTTATATAATACTGGATAGAAAATTGTTACCAATAAACGAGGGAAAATTATTTATCCAGGAACGATAAATAAGGAATTTATCTCATAGTTTAAATATGATTTATTCAGAGACTCAAAAAATTCAGCGATGAATCTGGAAAAATGATAAATCAAGTTTTCACTACAATATTTATATTTGTCATAGAAAGAAGCTATTTTTTGGCATTATTTTCTGATATGTGGGGGTGGGTAAATTAATAAGTACTGACAAAACAAAAATAACCACATTTTATGTAAAATATCTTGTAACAAGTAAAATCTTCACAAATATTAGATTAATAGAAATAATTATTAAATCAACATTATTTTGGGTATAAATGATCATTTTTCAATTACAGAAAATGTGTACTTTAAATTATAGAATGGGGATAATTAATAAAATAAAGAAATCTTTTCTCGTTGAAGAATAAGTTTATACAAGAACTAAGGATGCTTGGAGGACAATGTTACGGAAGGGAAGCAGCATGGACAACAAGACATTAGCAGAATTACTTTACCAGTTAACATAAATACGTCTACGAACTTGTCAGAGAGACCTTCCTAATAGAAGATCTCACGACCAAATGTAACATACCATTTACTGAGAACTGGAGAAAGCTAATGGATATGAGAAGACAGAAAACAACAGAGATATGGCCCAAATTTTATTCTACAGAAGCAATGGTAAATAGAACATGGATGAAAACGAACCAAGACCTACGCCACTTTGTAAATTCCCTAGCAACGCATGGATACCACCACAAAGTATGTAATGTGAAGACCTACCACGACCCTAACTCAACATGTGTATGTGAACTTTGTGAACTATCTTGTGATCGTTACCACATTACAACATGTAAAAAACTACCCAAGTCAATAATTGAGACATGCAGTTAATAACACCGTGAAAACGAAATGTAAGAAGACTCTAACCTTAGTTAGTTCCATGCATAACTTATGCGCTTTTTCGTTTATTATATTATTATTATTAAAATACATATTTGAGAACAACTGCAGTATACAAGAGTATGTTTATACAGGTTGAAAATTATTTAAACCGACAAACTCTGGGAGGTTGTAGGGGACACCAAAACAAATATTTTTCCTTGATGCCATTTTTTTCCTATGATGATTATTTAAACCGGTAGAGGAAGATATCTCTGGCCACAAATTAATTAAACCAACGAACAACACTTTTGCATTTTTTATTACCAAGAGACAACACATTAACACAACGCAATTACTTAAATTACAGCAGAGGTTCAAAAATGCCTCCATTGACATGTAAACAAGAGTTACACCGGCGGATCATGTTCTGTCTAACAGGGGCAACAACTTCAGGAGTATCGTTAATTGCTCCTGCTGTTGTTACTATCCGGGCAACCGGATCCTATTCTGATGCAACAGGAGTTGTGTAAACAAGGTTGCGCATCTCTCCCCACACAAAAAAAATCCAGAGGGGTCATATCTGGCTATCGAGCAGATACTGGACCACCTCTGCTAATCCACTTTCCTGGAAACCGTTGGTTCAAGAATCGACGCACACGACAACTGAAATGTGCCGGCGCTCATCATTTTGGAACGACGTGCGTTGTCTTGTAGGGAACGGGACGTCTTCGAGCAATTCTGGCAATGCTCTGGCGAGGAAATTGTAATAGTGCCTGTCATTTAATGGGCTAAGTAGGAGGTATGGCCCAATTAAACAGTTCCCAACAACACCGGCCCACACATTAACGAAGAACCGCAACTTGATGTGTGTAACTGTGGCATGTGGGTTATTCTTACTCCAAACATGCGCATTGTGCATGTTGAAGACTCCATCACGCCCGAACGTTGCTTAATCTGTAAACAACACAGAGGATGGAAATGTAGGATGCATTTGACACAGTTCCAGGTACCATTGCGAAAACTGTGCTCTGGGTGTATAATCAACTGGTTCCAGGTTGTGGACACGCTGTAAGTGAAATGGATGTAAGAATTGCTCATGAAGGACGTTTCTTACAGTCGCCTGTTTCGTCCCCATGTTACACGCAATTGCACGAGTGCTAATTGAAGGATCTCGCTCCACATGCTGCAGGACATTTTCCTCAAATCGTAGCGTTCTTACTGTGCGACGGCGTCCCTGTTCAGGTAATCTGCTAAATGACCCGGTCTCATGCAGACGTTGGTACACAGAAGTAAACGTCGTATGATGCGGGATACGGCAATTAGGATATTGTTGTTGATAAACCCGCTGTGCAGCTCGTGCGTTGTGGTGCGCTACGTAGCACGCACCAACCATATCAGTGTACTCACTCCAAGTGTATCGCTCAATTAGTAAACAGATACAATTCACTAATACTCTGGTGGACAAAACAATTCCTACCATCAACAGCAGTTGCAGTCATGACAACTGAAGAGCGTAATACGCCCTCTACTGGTTTAAATAATCCTCATAGGAAAAAATTACATAAGGGAAAAATATTTGTTTTGGTGCCCTCTACAACCTCCCAGAGTTTGTCGGTTTAAATAATTTTCACCCTCTATAAGATAAACAAAGACTTATACTATATTACGAAAGTGAAGCATGGACATCACCAAACTAACAGACAGTTAAAATTAAGTAGTTTATGCGAGCAACAACAGGGTCCACTCCTTGGGAGGAGGTCATAAAGAAACTTCACCTACAATCAGTTATAGACTTCGTAAGTAAATACCTACTCAGCTGAAAAAATCATGTCCAATAAAAAAAGGTTAAAAACAGAATCTCAAAAGGGAAAAATAATGTTTGGGTCGCCGTAAGAAAAAAGTCTCGTTGACACCGTAAAAGTTAAAATTGCCTTATACCTGGATCGGGTGGCGATGGTGATATAGAAATCGTAACAGATCCAACAGCTGATGGTATACACTGTGTCTCTAATAAAGCCACATTTAGTTAAATCTATAATACTAACTCTACCATATATAAGCTGACGTTTGATGCTTATATGAAGTACTAAGATGTTTTGTTTACACTAAAGTTTCCTCTGTTGACCGCTTGTTGCGCTGTTCAGAACAATGCCACAATGACGATTCTGGTGCTGAAAATGCCTTTATGTTTTGAAATTAGATTGATACCATTATGCTACCTAAGTGAAATGTTTATTTTGGGCTACGTATGGAAAACAGACTACCTCCAGAAAGTCCACACAGAAATTGCATCACTAATTTGTCAGAACTGACAGTTTAACTACATAGAAAATAAGTGGACGTTCAGCAGTATTCGATAAACATGTTGAGCATGTAAGGAGATATTTCAATGTAATGTTCAAAAGTCCTTCCACACAACTTTCCGTTCCAGCAAGATGGAGCAGAGACTCACTATCACTGTCAGGTTCGCAAATATCTTAATCGGGTACTTCCTGCAAGTTGGGATGAACAAACAGGACTTCTTGACAAGGCTTTTGTAAAACTGCCTCCTAAATCCCCAGACTTAACCCCATGTGATTTTTTAACGACATCACATAAAGGTTAGTTTTTAAGTTCATCCCCTACTACGCGACCAACGTCATTTTCAAATGAGGATCGAAGAAGCTGAAGCTACAATCACATCTAACATGCTGTTCACAAGTCTGGCGAGAGTTAGCTTACAATGCATCACAAGAGAAACGTAATATCTATTGCATCGTATAAGCCATCAAGCATCAGATTCCATATGATAGCGTATGAATTATAAATTTATCCAAATGTGACTTTTTTAACTTTTTCAATGCTCTACCGGGTATAATTTATGTTTTCTCGCAACGAAACTTGGTATACGTGATTTAATTTTCAAAGAAAGACATATTCCGTAAATTAGTAAAATTCGATGATTAGAAGTAGAGATTTACTTTGAATCGAACATTTCAAAATTGTTCTAATGGCCATAATTTTTTGTTTCCTTGCAAAGTACTTGACACACATAATTAAAACCAGTAATATCTGAATATCAATTCGACTTGTTGAAGAATTTTGTTTGTTTACACAATTCCTGTATTATGGACCTTATTTGTGAATACATATGTTTAGAATTGAATCGAAAATATTGACTTACTTTTTTATATAAAAATGCAATATTTCTGTCAATAAAGTCACAAAACTTGTCCCATATCCAATAAATAGAATAAAAAACGGCAAGTGTAAATATTGCAATGAAAAAACAAAATATTCGACAATGTTCTGATTTACTTGATAGATAGAATCCAGTTGTGTAGCATCACCGTCAGACCAGTTCAAGTAACGCCATGTTTCTTTGTAAATACGAAACAACTTATCCAACAAACCAGCCTCTGTCACTCGCCTTATAAACACATTCAATGTCTTCACTAGGGGGTTTCTTTTCTCCAAGTACATTGTAAAATACATAGTATAGATATCATCGCTCAGAGAACACAGTTGGGGCTCTGGAGTACCCACAGGAAGGCCTGCGATTAAGAAAAACTTAGAGTGTAAATCAAAACTAACTGTAGCTACGTTCTGACTTTTCAAGTAATCCAATAAACATCTGTTTTTATGAGTACATTTGACACGCTTCAGAGGAATCAATGCATAATATTCTGGAATGGATACTTTCATGAAATTATCAAGTTCATCTTCGTATCGATATTCTAAAATGGATGTAAAAAGTTGTTCAGATGTTTGAATTTGATTGGTAACTCCAGGATCTACTAAAATACTTGTAAAGTAAGTCTGGAAAATGGTGCTGATTGCGAAAGAGTACCAGATTAAAAAAGCAAATACAGACCTGATTATGAATGTTTTGGGAATTTGAGGGACGGATACTCCAAGAGTGAGAGACCAAACGGCGTAAATGCAGCCTGTGAAATGTCGGTAGAGCAAGGGATCGGCTCGAGAGGATATCTTAAAGACGAACACACTTACAATGAATGTTAATATTATGATAAGCCAGACAGAAGTTGTGAATATTTCAGCTACTTTTTGCATTCTAGAGAACGGAGTTCCGCATGGAACGTACCATTTTAACAGGTCTGGCAAGTATGATATTGTAGGATCAGCTATGCAGACATTTTAAATGGAAAATTGAAAAGTTTCAGTGAAAAATTCCTTATGGAATGTCAAAATGGATTTAGGAAAGGACGATCTTGTATTGATTCAGCATTTTCTGTTAAACTATTGCTTGAAAAAAGAAGAGAATTCAACTTAGAAACACATTTTGCTTTCATAGATTTTGAAAAAGCATTCGACACAGTCAAGAGATCAAAACTCTTAAATATATTGGAAGACAGAAATATACCAAATTTACTTCGGCAGAACATACAAAATATTTACAAAGACAACACCATAAAGATTAAATTAAATAACAGATTTTCTGAAGAAGGAATTATAAATCGTGGTGTGAGACAAGGCTGCCCCCTATCCCCAACACTCTTTGCAATTTATATCAATGAAGTAATATGTTGCTGGAACAAAACATATAAATTTGGAATAAGAATATCAGAAAATAGAAAATTAAACACCCTATTGTTTGCAGATGACCAAATAATAATAGCAAATTCCGAAGATAATCTACAGAAAGGTCTGTATGAACTTAACAAAATTACAGAAGAATATGGATTAAAGATATCTACAGAAAAAACAAAAATTATGGCATTTCAAGGTGTAGATCCTGTCAGAAGTAAAATTGTACTGGACAATAAAATTTTGGAGCAGGTGAATAATTTTACATATCTAGGATGCAATATCTCATATGAAGAAGAAAAGGATGTAAATGCAAAAATATCTAAATTTTTAAGAATTTTAGGGTTAATAAATTCTATCTTCAAGCCACAGTTAGTCCAAAAGCATTCAAGACTGAAAGTGTACAAAACACTGGCTCTTCCAACTCTTTTGTATGGTAGCGAAGTATGGACATTGAAACAGAAGGATATACAGAGACTTAGATCTGCTGAAATGAGATATCTTCGGAGGACTGCAGGATACACACTACTAGATCACAAAAAAAATGAAGACATCTTAGAAGAATTACACATGGAATCTTTAGAAAACAAAATTTCTGATTATAAGTCAAGATGGATACAACATGTTCATCGAATGGAAGATCACAGAATACCCAAACTAATGTTAACCTGCAGGAAGAAGAAGACCAGGACGTCCACTCAAAAGACTTCTGGATGGTGTTTCTCTTGAGGCCGAAACAGGTCAACAAATGGCCTAAATTCGTGAATGTACTATGATGATGATGATGAGCTACAGTTATACCGACAGGATGGATTGGATAACCTCCGTATGTTATATCTGTTTTGCCTTCAATGAGATCCCCAAGTGCTTGTAGACGACTTTCCAGCGCTTCTCCTGAAAATGAGAAAAAAAATTGATGCAACCAATGACCAACTAACTTACTATATGAATAGCGAATGCGCGAAAGATATACATTTTTATCAATTACCCGCGAACAACTATGCTGGTAAATTATCAACCGCGCACAAGCTTAAGAAAAGGGCCAGAATTATGTTTGGGGTGTAGTGTATTTTTCTAATAAACATTAGATTGAGGAAAGCGTCATAAATACCGTTAAAATTCTTCTTCTTCTTCTTCTGCGCATGAAAGCTGGCAGCCTGTTGCGTGTTCATTCACTACAAGTCCGGGGTATGGTGACGTCCTTCCATTGTAGTTGTGGTCGTCCTAAACGCCTTTTCTGTTGAGATGTCCAGTCACGTACTTAATTCACTAATCTACTGTTCTCCATTCTTTCTATGTGATCGTTCCAATTTAGTCTTCTACCATTTATCCAGAGGTTTATAGGTTCAATTTCACATTCCTTTCTAATAACAGAGCTGGGAATTTTCTCTCTCAGCGATTTTCCTACGATTTTCCTTAAAACTTTCATCTCAGTTGTTTCATTGATTTGTTTTGTTTTTTGAGTTTCTGTTCGGCATTCACAACCATATGTTAGAACTGGTCTTATGACAGATTTGTAAGTTCTTACTTATTTTTTTGTTTTTCTAAACAGTATTGTTTAAACATCCCGATATTATGTTTGCATTATTTGCCTGATCGAGTATTTCATCTGTTATACCGTTATTCTGTTGCTGCTATTAATTTCTATTCCTAAATATTTGAATTTCATGACCTGTTCTATATTTTTCCCTTCTATTTCTAATTTAACACGTCGTGGGTCCTTGGATATTGCCATTGATTTGGTTTTATTTGTTGAGACATGTTATATTTTGCTGCAATGATTCTAAATTTGTGTAATAGCATTTGTAAATCATCTTCACTTTGTGCAATTAGAACTGTATGATCAGCATAGTTTATTATGTTCAGCTCTTTGTTACCTATTTTAATTCCTTTTCTAACTTCAACTTTTAGTTCTTTAATGATATCATCCATTATTAGTGTGAACAATATGGGATTTAATGAGACTCCTTGTCATATTCCTTGCTGGACTAAAATTTCTTTAGATTTACTATTTCCATATTTGATAGTTGTACTGTTTCCTGAATAAATTCATTTGATGATTGCGATGAGGTTTTTAGATACATTCTTGTTTTCTAATATGTTGAGCATGCCATTTATCTTACCCGATCAAATGCTTTTTCCAGATCCACAAAACTTAAGAAGACTGGGATGTTAAAATCAATAGCTTTTTCTGCAGTCTGTTTTAATATAAAAATGGCATCTGTGCATGATCTTCCTTTACGAAATCTTTGTTGTTCATCTAGTAGTGGTAATGTATTCGATAAATGATCTGGTATAATTTTAGTGAAGAGTTTCAGTGCTGTGCATAATAGATTGATGCCTCTGTAATTTTCTGGTTGGTTTTTATCTCCCTTTTTCAAAATTGGGATTGTAATACTTTTTTCCAATCATTTGGGCATATGGTGTTAAATAAATTGTAAATTTCTTCATGTAATTTTTCTTCTCCGTATTTAATTAATTTATTCTGGATGTTATCTATACCCGCTGATTTTCTGTTTCTCAATTTTTTTACTTGTTTCAAATTCGTTCTTGCTTATCTCAAATGTATCTTTATTTGTAGTTTTCTCTAGATGTGGATTCTCAGTGTTTTCCCGTTCTGAGTAAATTTCTTTAAAGTAGTTTTCCCATTCTTCTGTTGATATATTACATAAATTTACATATTCGTTTATATATTTTCTCTGGTTCCTGATGAACCTCCATATTTGTTTCTGCATACCATAGAAATCAAATTCCAGTTTATGAGAGTATTTGTCCCAAAATTCTTGTTTTGATTTCCTAATTGCTGACACTACTTAGTTTCTAATTTTTTTGAATTCATCGTAATCATTTTCATTCCATGTCTGTAAATATCTCCTGTATAGTTTTCTCTTGTTTTCAATCAGTTCCTTTATCTCTTCGTTAAACCAAAGAGTCCAACGTCGGACATGTTTCGGTTCAGAATTTTCTTGTACCTAATGATTCTTTTGCTGCATCAGTTATAGCAGTTTTGAGCATGTTCCATTTATCTTCAACAATTTCTTCACAGTTTTCCATCTCTGATAACTTGTTGTTTAATCTGTTCTGATAGAGTAGTTTTGTTGAATCATCAATAAATAACTCTACTTTGAATTTCTCATTTGTTTTTTATGTGTCCTTGTCGTTCTGTTTTTGATTGTTTCTTCATTGGATGTTAAATCTGAATAGGCTTGCTACAAGATTGTGATCACTTCGGATCTCAGCGGATGGAAAGACTTGTGTCCAAAATTTCTTGTGGTTAAAAAATATAGTGTAATAATTAGGTAAGAATTAGGTTTGGTGGCGGAAATATTCTGGCTTTAGAAGTTTTTATCTTTATATATATATATATATATATATATATATATATATAATTCTTATGTACGTTTGAATATCACTCTGAACTCCTCCTAAACGACTGAACTGATTTTGATGAATTTTTTGTATGTATTGACTTTTTGTGTGTGTTTGAGTGGATCCCTGGATTTACAATTACAATTGGACCCGTAAAACATTGGGTGTAGGAGTACACCTGAAACAAGAATTTAAAAATCATTCTAGCAGTTGAAAATGTCGATGTTTAATAACGAAACTCAGTATATGATATTAAAATAAACAGAGGTAGGTATTGGCCAAATCCGGCCGTTAGAAGTGTGGGTTTACCTGAAATTCGAAATTAAAAATTGACTCGGAACCGCCATGATTGGTTTGTTGCAGTGTATATCATATAATATAATCAATCCTTAATATTTAATTTATTTAGGCGTAGCAGCACATGGCGGGCTTTGACTAGTAGATTGTAAAAACTGATGTTAGTAAATGGCTGCTTTGGATATTTGGTTTACCATTCCTTTGTCCTCGGTAAGCAGAAGATGTTTTCACAGAAAATTTAATGAACATACAACTTTAAATATTATTATTATTTATATATGGCAAATATCTTTCAATAGATCTTATATGTTAATAAATACTGCTCTTTCTAGATTAATAAGTATATATATATATATATATATATATATATAATAACGTATTGTACATATTGAGATTTTTCGTATTATGTAACAACAAATTTCATTGATTGGGATTATCATTTTCCGCCAGAAATTTTGGGCTTCAGAGATAATCACGTCTGAGAGATCAATCAATGCTCGTGGGGTAGTTCATAGACCTTATGGCCTTAATTAAAACAATGGACGTCCCATTATAATATCACTTCAATGGCGGTATCATTTAAACACAAAGAAGCACAAATGAATGATAGAGATTCAAGTCCTTCATATGAAAGGCGTAAGTAGTACATTCAGGAATTAAATTTAAAAGTCATGCAAATATCATAAGCTTGAACTTCCAAATAAGTGTTGATATTATTATAGTAAATAATGACATAACATGCAATGGATACATTTTATTATTTTTATAAAAACCCACTTCGGATAATTTTATTTCATTTTTTGACAAATACCCAGTATCGGGGGACGAGATCTGTCACTAAATTTTTAACTATACTTATTGACCCCTCAAGGAATAGTCATGGATAATCCTAAATCTCTGAGAAATGGGAACCATAAATTGTTCTAACTCATTGAAAAATGGGAAGGACAATGTATATGCTATTCCTTGCGTGCATTGGGCTGGCTTATTACCGACCGCCGCACGTAATCGTGGAATTTTTCTCCTTGCGCGCAATCGGCATTATTACATCTTACTAGCATTAACAAAACTGGAAGTTCACGGCCGCTTAGACATAAACACTTAACAATTTCCCCATTATGAGCTAATATTTTCTTGTTATTCCTTATATAATTCACCTCCCTCTGATCATGGTTAATGTTGTCCTCCCACCTACTGAGTGACTTTCTTCTGGCTTATCTACAAGATAGTTTCATTCCCCTTTCATGTCAATGTCCTGCACTCGTACTGTATGCCATTTAATTGTATTTGTTATATATATGAAAGCACAAATACTACTTATGGTACTTATATACTTTTGTTATTGTTAATTATAACATAAAATGGACGAATTATAAATTAGCAATATATGCAAAGTAGCAAAACAAGAATTAGAATTGAAGGTAAAAATAACCTAAAAGACGTCCTACAAAAATAACGGATCATACAAAGATAGCTATGAATGATGGTTAAAAACAGTATGCCTACTTATGAGAATGTTCATACCAGTCACACTGCTTCAATCGTTTTTTTTTTCCTTTTATATAAAACCAGCTATAGCTAACCTACCCATATTAAACAGAAGTAAGATATTTGTGCACATTTGTGAAAGAAATAATAATATAAAACATGAAACGAACAGTGCGAATAGATGTTGCAATAGAAGAAACAACTTATTATAGCTTGGCAGCGAACATAATGCAGTCGTACTGCTCATGCGCTAGAATTATATGAGGTAGTGTTCCACTTCCTGGCAGCGTTTGTTCGATTTCCCCTTGATCTCTTGATATCGGTGCTGACGCTGATTGGTGAAACTAGCAGAAGATGAATCTGTTTAGTGCGAGATGTACAGTCAAGAAAATAATATAAGAGCACTGCATTTTGTTCGCTGCCAAGCTATAGCAGCATAAGTTAATTAATAACATTCGAAATATTTTGTAACCAGTGGTCTGTAGTAATATGCATTTACTGTCATTTGTGTTACAATAGACATTTATGTAGCATGTTTAAGATAATACGAGTTATGGAGTGTTTCTTCCTTTCTGAGTGATGTGCTTCAATCGAGGTGTACTTCAACAATGGCTATGATTGTGTGTGTGTGTGTGTGTGTGTGTGTGCGTGCGTATCAACTGGCACCCACTGCATTTGTCTTGCTTCGGGTTCTGTGCTACACGAATATATGGTGTTAATAGTGTCTAATTAAAATGTTACGCATTAGTTCAGTAGACCACTGTATGTAGATGATTGTACTTGTATTGTGTACAGAGAAGAGTGAAGAATGTGACACATTACCTACTAATATCAAAAAGTATCAAGGGGACGGTATCAGCAGCACCTCATGCCTTTTCAACATACGTACTGTCGGGTTAGTATTTCTCTGGCCGTGAATAAACGGTCCACACTTCTTCAAGGGAACAGGGGATATTGAACGCCAAACGAACACCTCAACAACGATCCCAAAGTACTCCATTATGAAAAGCTCGGAATAAAGCGTGGACATACCAAAAACGGAACAAATTGGCTTCGACCGTCCTTCACATGATCAGACATGTGATTTAATCAAACAAAACCCCTTAACTACCAAAGTATTTTACAAACGACCCTTGTAAAATATGAAGATATAAAAGGGCACAGAATATGCCAATAATACGTATATAGAGTGCTCGCAAGGGCGTTCAAATATTGTTGATTGATTGATCGAAAGTTGGAGGGTTGGAGTAGTTTAACTGGTATATTGTTGATTGATTGATCGAAAGTTGGAGGGTTGGAGTAGTTTAACTGGTATAGGGATAGGGAGTTGCATATGCGGCGTTTGAGAATATCTCAGTTGGTGATTAGTGCATCACTACAAGTGATCTATGCGTTTGAGAATATCTCAGTTGGTGATTAGTGCATCACTACAAGTGATCTATGCGTTTGAGAATATCTCAGTTGGTGATTAGTGCATCACTACAAGTGATCTATGCGTTTGAGAATATCTCAGTTGGTGATTAGTGCATCACTACAAGTGATCTATGCGTTTGAGAATATCTCAGTTGGTGATTAGTGCATCACTACAAGTGATCCGAGATTTTATTTTTAACTGTGACCAAATGACATAGTGAGTCAACTATGTTTATAAGAGAAGTACTTACGTTCGGCCAGTGGGATTCTAACACAAATTGGAGGATATGTTGAATGAAGGATACTGGACACCATGATATTAGACATTTCACTGCAAATTCAATAGTATACATAATATTTAATAGGAAATAAGAAAAAAGAAATAGGGGCTTAACATCCGTATATGACAGAATAAATCAGTAAAACATTTGGAAAATATAAAACAAACAAATAAAAATATGAAATGATAGTGTGGTGAACGAGGGAAGAACAAAAAGGGACAGGGAGAGAGAGATAAACTAACAAATAAATATTGCAACGGAGCTGCACGGTTATTTGAAGAGTAGCACACCGGAGTGTGGATGTTTTTTCCACTCCCGCAGTCGATTATTTGTACAGTATATACGAATTGTTTCTATTTAAACATTAAAACTCAATAAATTAAAAGTACAATAGAATATTTGTTTTATTATTTATTGATTAGCATTTTTGTGGTGTAAATTAATATTTCTTGTTAGGTTATAACAGTATATTTACACGTAAATGTGTACATTTACAGGTCTATAGTCTTTTGAGTCCATAAAATATTTCATCAAAAGAATAAAATGGGTATAATAAATCCATTTTACGTCTTAACTACGTTAGAATCCAAAGTTCACGAATCATTTGAAAAACGTGAAGAACCTGGATTGGAAGCTGACCAGTTTGCTTATTTTCTGGCAGAACTTATAGAACAAAAATATTGGAATGGGTTAGAGGACTTCAGTGAAAATACTTTAGATTTCGTCGAAGACTGTGTTACTTGCAATCAAAAGTTCACACAGGCCGGATGTTCTGAATACTTTGAAAATGCCAACGAATGCATTGAGGAACATGACAGTTCAAGTAGCTTTGAGCCGTCTCCTGTTAAAAAGCCTAAACGTCCTAACGTACTGTCTGCCTATTCTGAAGAAACTGTGGAAAACATTTATGGATATAGAATGTCAGGGAAATCTGGCCCGAAGTCCTATTCACAAATAATAAAAAAAGGCCATCACTAATTAATAACCGAAAATGTAAGAACTGTTTTGAATTATATAGAAAATAAAACATCTTATTTTGCTTCACAATTAAAAAACAGGGACCCCTACAAAATCGCCCAAATTAAAGAATACATCCTTAATAAGTTTCGAGATTATGGAGATCGGGGATTGACAGTGCACTATTGGCATTTACAAAATGTGGGCTGTTTTTCGAGCGAAGGAATTGGGCTTGAATGAATTTAAAGTTTCGAAGATATTCATTTCAAATTTCAAAAAAAAAAACAATATTTCTTCAAGAAAAATTACCAAATTTGTCACTGTCAAGGGTATTAAAAACGAAACTCAAACTATTGAAAATGCAAATAAGTTTGTAAGGGACGTTAATCAGACCATTCAAAAAACTGCATACCAACAAAGAATGTGTGGAACTGTGACCAAAGTCAATTTAATTATGAAATGGCAGTCAAAGGCAAGAAGCTCACTGTTGCTACAGTTCAAAACCTACATGGGACTACACATTCTTACACCTTAGAAGTTCTTATTTCAATGTGTGGGAAACTTGGGAAGAGGTTATACCTCTGTTTTCAAGAACCTGCTGGAAACAAATTCGAGCCCAAAGTTCAGAAGAAGATAGAAAAGAAACCACCTCGAAATGTGCATGTCGACTGTAGTGCTAGTGAAAAAATGACAAAAGAACATTTGAAAATATTCTTAAAACATGTCTTTAGTGAAAACATTGAAATGGATTCACTTTTATTATACGATTCGTGATCCGGGCATATGGACGAACAATTGCTACAGGACTGTTTGCCCGATAAAAATGTAAGGCTGAAAATTATTCCTGCAGGAGCCACCAAATATATACAACCACTTGATTTTTTCCCCCGTCAATATAAGTTCTATGTGCGACGACTTGAAGAATATGTGCGACTAAAAATCAGATGGTGACGTGAACATGAGTGATAGATTCTTGATTATAAAACTGAATTTCCTTGTATATAATCAATTATCAGCAGAAATTTATAAAGATATACGTATTTATGCTTGGACAAAGTCTGGCTATAACGTGGACCAAAGTGTAACGAGGTTCACAAATGTGATTGAAAATGCATTTAAAACCGGATATTTATCCCCATATAATAATAATAAGGGTTTTCGTTTTGTTTATAATTATATTTATTTATATGAAGAATGGACATCAGATTGATTTATAGAATTCATATTTTTTTATAAGTATATAAAAAAAAATAACTGGTCAATATAAACTGTTAATACAGTTAGATGTTTTTATAACTGATGCAGTATGTAAAATACTTCAAATATTCAAATTGATAATTTTTATAAAGAAATAAATGGGATTGGTGGAATTGGATAGAAGTTAACTTGAAAATACTCCTTCCTTTTCTGTTGGACCAATCAGAACCTAGAGGTTATTACATAATAAAAAGATGGCTACAATACTTGAAGATGGTCGGTCATGTTCAGCGACTGCTCCTTAAAGAATAAGGAAATAATTGTTTATTTTATTGATGTTGGTTGAAAGAAATAGTGTTAAAGTATGAAAGATTATATAGTGATATAATAGTCATCCATCTTGGTGAAAAAACAGTTTCTAAGTGAAAATAATGAATAATAATTGACTGGATTGACCGTTAGCATTCGTCATCCATTAAATACATAAAATGGTAATCTTCTAGAAGTGAAAAATATCAACCTAAGCCGGAATCTTTTGGAACTTTTAAATTACAAGATTCATCTTGACCAAAGCGAGAGTTTTAAATAAACTAACTTATCGTTCAATTGTTAATAAAGTGTTGTTATTTGTGTAAGAAACTTTTCCTCATTCCCCTGAAGAGAGTTATTAGTGCCGTGGCAGATTTAAAGTGATTTAAGTTATATCACAAATCTTCAACTTCGGATATCTCACCGAGAAAACCCAACTTTAAATGTCTCCACAACGAGGGGTAAAATTAAACACAACTTCAAATGGCGCATCAACGAGGGCTCGAATGGGAATCGAACCAGGGACCTGTACGAGAATGAGGAAAGTAAAAGTAAAAAAAATCTTCAAAAGTGAGTACAGTTAAAATTTATATGTGAAAAGTGAATTAGTGATAATAACAATTAATGCTTTTAAGAAATAAGAAAATATTAAAATACCCAACAATGGCCAATAACGAAAATATAACTTGTAAAACTGTTAATATTGAAAACGAACAAATTAGTGAAGGCCAAGAAAATTTAATTTTGTGTAACAATGAAAATAATCAAACTAATGATACACCTTCTTGGGTAGCATTATTAATAAATAACATTTCTGATATTAATAATAAACTGGAAAAGAATAGTGCAGAATTAAAAGAAATTAGGAATGACAATTCAAATCTCAGTAATAATATTTCAAATCTCAGTAACAAATTAGAAAAGAATAGTGATGAATTAAAGGAAATTAGGAATGACAATTCAAATCTCAGTAATAAATTAGAAAAGAACAGTGATGAATTAAAAGAAATTAGGAATGACAATTCAATTCTCAGTAGTAAATTAGAAGCTAATGTAACTAACCTTAGCAATAAAATTGATGCAAATATTTCCAATCTTAGTAAAGAAATTAAAGAAAATAACTTAAAACTAGATCAAAAGTTAGAAAGCATTAGGTTAGAATGCAAACAAAACAATTCTAAACTGGAACAGAGAATAGTAAATGTAGCTAAAGACTGTGAAAAGAAAATAGATATTTGTAAAAATGAGATAGAAAAATGTAATGAAAAGATTGATGAAACTCATAATCAAATAGAAACATCTTTGATTGAGGTAAGGCAAAGTTGCCAAGATAAAATCGAAGAATTAGGAACTAAAGTCGAAGATAGACTAAAAATTTCCGAAGAAAGTGTTATCTTAGGTAATGAAGAACTTCAATCAAAGATAACAAATGAAGTAATTATTATAAAAGAACAAGTTGAAGGATGGATAACTAAGATTGTTGAACTTGAAAACAAATATGTGTCAAAAACTAGTGAAAAGGAGATTGAGGTTATGTCAGGACATTCTAGTAATGTTAATAATGATCCTCCTTCTAGTAGTAGTAGTAAAAATGTATGTAAAATTCCTGCTAATCTTTTAGGGGAAATTAACTTACCTAATTTTGGTGATACTGTAGGCCAAAGCCCTACTGATTTCATTAGGGAAATTGAAGAATACTTCGAAATCAAAGGAATAGAAGACAAGTTCAGAATGTTCTTCATAAGAAAAAGTTTAAAAGACAATGCAGAGTCTTGGTTTAAGATAGCTTGCCATGATTCAATGACTTATCAAACATTTAAAAATGCTTTCTTAGGTTACTACTGGGGACCAGAAAGACAAAACAAACTAAGGTTAGACCTAACTAGTGGAAAATTCTCCAACAATGGTAAACAAGGTTATCTTAATTATTTCTTGGAGAAGGCAAAAATGGCATCATTGTTACAGCCTCCAATA
This sequence comes from Diploptera punctata, assembly GCA_030220185.1. Lineage (NCBI taxonomy): Eukaryota > Metazoa > Arthropoda > Insecta > Blattodea > Blaberidae > Diploptera > Diploptera punctata. The sequence goes on along the minus strand of JASPKZ010007283.1, from coordinate 977,094 downwards.
GATGAGAGAACTTTAATTTCTATGTTATCGCATCACTTCCCAGATGAGATTAGATATCATTTGATAGTAGCCAGACCACAAAATGTTTCTGAAATGTTAGAGTTGTTAGCTCTACTAGAGAATAAAAGAGAAGTAGATAAATGTAGTAAAAGAAATTTATTTGGGGAAGGGGCAGAGCCCTATAATAAGAAAGGTAATTTTGTAACTAAAAGAAATGATGAATATCATAATGAGAATAGAGAAAGAAGTTTCAAACAGGGCAACAATAATAATAGGTTTGTTCAAAATAGAAACAGCCCAAATAAAAATAGGATGACTAATAATTATAGTAACAATAGCCAGAATGGATGGTTCAAACGTAATGAAAATAGGAATGACAGACAAATTAATTATATGGATGTTAACAGAGTAGGAGAAAATAGAAATAGGTATTGGACTTCTCCCTGTAGAGGTAAAAGAAGAAGGAATGCCTATGGTAATGAAAATAAAGGGTATTTCCAACGACAACAAAATTGTCAAATTAATGAAACTAGTGATAGGACAGAGCAAAATAGAATAGACTCTGTAACTATTCACAACCAAAGTCAAGATATACCTAGTAATGAAAATGACCACGAAGTAAATCACAGGATACCTCATGCTTTAAACGCATAGAAGGTACATTAAAGACTCCGCAATGTACCTCAATCGTTATGAACTTAGGGGTCCAAAATAGATGCTTTGATAGGTTTCAAAATTTAGAAATTGTACCAGCAAATATGAGAGGAGATAGTAAGTTATGTACCTCAAGACAGCGAGATAACATAATATTGAATAATCATTTGAATGTTTCTAAGAATCAGGATACTATGCCTGTTACTAATAAAGAATTAAATGTCATAGGACGACCACCCAAAATTAAAGTAAATATTTTTAACAATGATGTTACTTGCATAGCGGATAGTGGCTGCTCAAACACAACAATAGATCAGAAATTTTATAATTTCTTAGTCAACAAAGGGAATAAGATAATGACTGTAAGAATATGTGGAGTGTATTGTACTCTTGCGATAGGCAAGAAGAAACTGCCAATTAAGCTACAGTGCCTTCTAGATTTACATATCGGAGGATATTACTTCAGTGCGATATGTTTAATTTCTCCATACTTGTCTTGTGATATGTTAATAGGCTGCGACCTGTTGGAGCAATATAATGCCATAATAAATTTTGAGTGTAAGAATATTTCCTTGTACAATGAAGATAATGTGAGAGTCGTCATCCCATTTGATAATGAATATGAGGAGAATAAGAATCTAAGTAAGAAGGAGAGTGACATTGCTGAAGAACACATTTTTATAGAGAATATTGTTGTTCATGAGGAGAGTGAATTGGTGAATGGCCGTGGATGCCAAATGCAAGATAATATTGCAGTTAGTTGTACTTCCGACAAAAGTGTCGAGGGCGAAGAAAGCCTTAATAATGAAAATGGTTGTGCTGACGATTATGTCGCATGTAAATGTTGTGATTTAGAATGTGTCTCTTGCAATACTGAGTATGATGAAATTCCTCTATTATATTGTGTGAGTGACGAACTTGAAAAAGACATCTGTGAAATGATAAAGGAAAAAGTTAAAGACACTCATGGCATAAACAATGAACAGAAAGGCATGTTGTATGACATCTTAATGAAAAATAAGAGTTCTTTTTCTTCGAAGCCGGGATTGTGCAACTGTTTTAAATATTCCTTTAAAGTGATGGAACATCCACCTATAAATATTAAAAGTAGACCCATCCCTATTGCCATCAGAGAGCAGGCAGATCGAATGATAGATGACATGTTAATGCAAGGAATAATACAGAAATCTGATTCTCCTTACGCCAACCATATTTGCTGGGTGTTAAAACCTAATGGCAAAATTCGCCTGTGTTTAGACAGTCGTAGGACTAATTCTTTCACTGTCCGGGATAATTATAGGCCCGAGACAATTGAAGCATCTATAGCAAATATGAAAACTGGTAGATTTATTAGTTCTATTGATTTAACTTCTTCATTTTGGCAGATAGAACTAGACCCCAAAGTTCGGCCCTATACAGCATTTTTACATAATAAATTTAGAATTTATGTGTATAAAAACAAAGTTATTGTTCATAGTGACCACATTTCACTAAGTTTTATAAGTAAATGTAGATTATCCAATAATAAACTGAGTAGGATGATCATGGAAATAATTTCCTATGATATTGAAATAAAACACATAGAAGGAGAACAGAATGTGTTTGCTGACCTCCTGTCTAGATTGAAAAGTGTTGGGAAAATACCTGAAACTGTACATACTCCTAAACACGAAGTAGTAATGTTTAATGTAAAACTGTATAGAGACAAAGGATTTTCATTGTTGATGAAAAACATTGTTGAGCATCAAAAATCTGATATAGAGTTACAACGATTGAAGTATAGTGCGAGAGATATAAATAATGATGACAAAAATGGAATTGATTGTAATAAGAAAATCGGTATAAAGGATGACATTCTTTACAAATTACATGGGAGAAATGTAAAAAAATGGAAAGTTATAATTCCTAATAATATGGAATTTCCACTATTTAGAACTTTTCATGTCGGCTTAAATCATGCAGGTTGTGAAAAATTAGCTCTCAACATAAGTGAATTTTTTTATGTTAAACATTTAGATAAAAAGTTGAGAAAGTTTACTTCTTCATGCATAACTTGTCAAAAAGCCAAATGTATGAACGTAAAATATGATATAGTTCCACAAAACATATTAAGGAACAAAGTAAATAGCTTAGTAGTAATGGATACTCATGGAGAAATGCCTACTACACAATTTGGTTACAAGCATATTCTTGTATTATCTGATGTCTTCTCAAAATTTGTAAAAATATATCCATTAAGAAGTGTAAATAGCAGAGCTTGCCTAGGTAAAATTGTGAGAGATTATTTACCTAATTATGGACCTATTGATGCACTACTTAGTGATAATGCTTCAGTGTTCTCAAGTCCTAAGTTTAAAGATAAACTTACTGCGATAGGAATTAAATTGTACCATTGTAGTAAATATCACCCAAAAAGTAATCCCTGTGAGAGAGTTAATAGGGAAATTACTACAAGTTTAAGAATTTTGACCCATCATAAACATTCTGACTGGTTTAAACATATCAGTGTTATAGAGAATGTTATGAATCATTCAATTAATGTCAATACTGGGGAAGCACCCATATTCCTAATGACAGGTAAACAACCTGACAGGTTAATTGCTAATTTACCATTACCTATCATTGATAAAAGTCAAATCCTGGAGACATCCGAGGAAATATGTAAAAGAGTTATTGAAAGGTTAGAATGTCGCGCAGAAAAGCGCAACAATAAGGTTAAAAGACATAAAAGGAAGTGGAATCCCAAAGTTGGAGACAAAGTTCTCATAAGGGATATTTCATTATCCAATGCTTTAAAGAAACAATATCATAGGATGAACCTATTGTATAAAGGTCCCTATGAAATATTTAAAAATTTTAATGATACCACATATGAGCTAAGAGAAATAGACACTAGAAAAGAAATTGGAAAATATTCCAAAGAACTGTTGAAACCATTTCAGACTCCTATTAATTATTTGTAGCTGGTGACTTCAAATAGTTCAAAGTATATTTAAAATATTGTATGTAAATTTTGTAAAATTAATACTTCTATTTCTTTATATAACATGTATTTATTATAATTGTGATGTATTACATTGTATTGATTAATACAGATGAATCTTGTATAGAAAGAAACTTGATATTTGGGGAAAGTGATTTATTTTAATTTAGCCTCTCACTTAGTTGTAGCTAAGATTAAAATAAATCAGGGGCAATTTAAAACCGGATATTTATCCCCATATAATAATAATAAGGGTTTTTGTTTTGTTTATAATTATATTTATTTATATGAAGAATGGACATCAGATTGATTTATAGAATTCATATTTTTTTATAAGTATATAAAAAAAAAAAACTGGTCAATATAAACTGTTAATACAGTTAGATGTTTTTATAACTGATGCAGTATGTAAAATACTTCAAATATTCAAATTGATAATTTTTATAAAGAAATAAATGGGATTGGTGGAATTGGATAGAAGTTAACTTGAAAATACTCCTTCCTTTTCTGTTGGACCAATCAGAACCTAGAGGTTATTACATAATAAAAAGATGGCTACAATACTTGAAGATGGTCGGTCATGTTCAGCGACTGCTCCTTAAAGAATAAGGAAATAATTGTTTATTTTATTGATGTTGGTTGAAAGAAATAGTGTTAAAAGTATGAAAGATTATATAGTGATATAATAGTCATCCATCTTGGTGAAAAACAGTTTCTAAGTGAAAATAATGAATAATAATGACTGGATTGACCGTTAGCATTCGTCATCCATTAAATACATAAAATGGTAATCTTCTAGAAGTGAAAAATATCAACCTAAGCCGGAATCTTTTGGAACTTTTAAATTACAAGATTCATCTTGACCAAAACGAGAGTTTTAAATAAACTAACTTATCGTTCAATTGTTAATAAAGTGTTGTTATTTGTGTAAGAAACTTTTCCTCATTCCCCTGAAGAGAGTTATTAGTGCCGTGGCAGATTTAAAGTGATTTAAGTTATATCACAAATCTTCAACTTCGGATATCTCACCGAGAAAACCCAACTTTAAATGTCTCCACAACGAGGGGTAAAATTAAACACAACTTCACATTTGACATTGGTTTCAGTGAATGTGTCACATATAACTGCTCCAGGATTGTCATCATCAGATGCTCATGGTGTTCGCAAAAACTTTGCTACAACCATTTCATCGATGACCTCATTATCACCATTGATGTTATGGTAAATGATAATTTGTTTATGTTACTCCAGTACACGAAATTATAACCGATTCTGAATTTCAAGTAAAAAAAAAGTATACAGTGTTCTGCTATCTGTATAAAGTAATGCAAGTAGTTATTAATGTTAACAAGGAGGGAAACTAATATTTACGTTCTTCGCACCTCTTAGCAGCACTTGTGTTGAAACCAGCTGCAATGTGCAACCGTGCCGTTACGAACCGGTCAATGAGATGCGAATGAAATTTAATGACAAATAACACGTTTTATTACATTTACAGCAAAATGACTGGCGTCATCATATTTAATGTCAATTAATTAACATATCCTCCATTATTTGTTACAATCCAATTGGTCCAACATAAGTACTTCCCTTGTTAGTGAACCAAGAGAATTGGTGATTATATCCCTGAAAACGTATATGAAGGGAAGTAGCTTAAACATTAATTAAACATGTTTAATAAAGGGACTTAAGAACACGTACAGCATTGACTTTTATTATCTTACGGGAAAAATGCAGTTAGACTTCGCGAACTTAATTCACTGAATTAGAATGGATAAAAGTTAAAAAAAGCTCGTGTCAGAAGAAAATGCTACCATGGATCTCTCGTGTAGAAAATTAATTTAAATAACAAATAAAATAAGTTACCGAGATTGATTTGAAAGTTTCTGGAACGATGTACATAAGCTCGAGAAAGTTACTGAGGATCTCTTAAATTCAAAATTAATTAAAAAAATAGTCCTTAGATCCCCTCCATGGTATCTTTACCTTGTCGTGGTGGAGTGGCTTGCGTGCTTAAATGATCCTGAGAGCTATGCCGGCGGTAGCATTGCTGCCGATAGGGTTACCCATGCCGGACTGGTCGAAGGTGATAAGCCAGACGAAAAAAGTACCTTGGGCGAAAGAGTGACGATCTTTCACCGTAAAAATACAACCGTCAAGAAATGCGGACATGGGTTCATCTGGGGTAAAATTTTCCGGAGGTCAAATAGTCCCCCATTCGGTTCTCCGGGCGGGGACTACTTCAGGGAACCCATGCCAAAGGCTCAAACACAGGGACATGTTCCTAGGAACATGGAATGTTAGGACTTTATACAATAGCGGGGCACTAGAGATATTAACGCGGGAATTGGATAAATCGCCCTTGGATATAGTCGCTTTACAGGAAGTTAGGTGGCCAGGAGAAGGTAGTCAGGAATCAGGAAGCTTTGCATTATACTATGGGGGTGCAGAAAGACCTGCATTTGGAACGGGTTTTTTAGTCAGAAATAGGATCCTATCCGCTATCCGAGATATTAAATTTGTTAATGATAGGATATCATACATAATTCTAAAGGGTAAACGACATGATTTTATAATTGTAAATGTACATGCCCCCACAGAAGATAAAGATGACAAGATCAAGGATGAGTTCTATGAAGAATTAGAATGCTTATTTGATAGCCTTTCACGATATCATATGAAAATTGTCTTAGGAGATTTTAATGCAAAAGTGGGGCGGGAAGATATATTCAAACCAACAATAGGCAAATTCAGTCTTCATGAAGATAGTAACGACAACGGGGTTAGATTAGTCACATTTGCCACATCAAAGAATCTCATTCTTAAGAGACACAACATTTCAGCATAGGATATTCATAAATACACCTGGACGTCCCCAGATGGAGAAACTCGGAACCAGATAGATCATGTATTAGTGGATAAACGCTGGCACAGTAGCATCATTGATGTTAGATCAGTTAGAGGGACAGACTGCAATTCGGATCATCATCTGGTCAGAGTGAAAATCAGACAACGGCTATCGCTTATGAGAGGAACGAACGCTAAAGATGATTCTGTAAAATATGAATTAAAAACTTGAAAAATGATGAAATGCGGCAAGAATACCAAATCAAAATAGCTAATAGATTTGAAGTACTGGAATCTTCAGATGACAATGTGGCAAACGAAGAAGAAACTGATATAAATGAAGAATGGGAGGCTATAAGAGATACTATTAAATTGTCAGCATCAGAAAGCATTGGTTGTTTAAAAAAGAGGCTAAACAAGAAATGGTTTGTTGATGAGGAATGTGCCGACATTGTAAAGAAAAGAAAGCTAGCAAAAAGGAAATGGTTACACGAGCCAAATGAGGTAAATTTAGAGCAATTGGGTAGTGTTAGACGTGAAACCACCAAGTTACTAAAGAGTAAAAAGAGGGAATATTTGAGAGAGAAGATTAATGATCTTGAAATGAATGCAAAAAATAGGAACATTAGAGAATTATATCAGGGAATTAGTATAGAGAAGAAGGGGTTTCAGGCTAGAACAAACATAATTCGGAATGAAAATGGGGATATGATTGCAGATTCTAGGAGTATATTAAATAGATGGAAAGGTTACTTTAATCAGCTATTAAATGTACATACAGAACAGGACATTGAGGAGGATAAGTTACAGACAGCAGAAATGCTAGTCGCAGAGCCAAGTGCATTAGAGGTTGAAATGGCGATTGAAAAATTGAAGATTTATAAAGCATCAGGTTCAGATGAGATCCCAGCAGAACTGATAAAATCAGGGGGAGAAAAATTGATGGACAAGATACGCTGGTTGCTTAGTATGATTTGGGAAAAAGAAGCTCTTCCAGATGAATGGAAGGAATCAATTATTGTACCAATTTATAAGAAAGGAGATAAAACTGATTGCAACAACTACAGGGGCATCTCATTACTTTAACTTCGTACAAAATTCTAACAAATATATTAGTAAGCAGACTTACTCCCTATATTGATGACATTCTAGGAGATCATCAATGTGCATTTAGAAGAAACAGGTCTACAACAGATCAGATTTTCAGTATAAGACAGATTTTAGAGAAGAAATGGGAATATAATGGTACTGTACATCAACTATATGTAGACTTCAAAAAAGCATATGATTCAATTAAGAGGGAGAAGTTATATAGTATCCTGCTGGAGTTCGGAATTCCTAAAAAGTTGGTTAGACTTATACGAATGTGTCTAAATGGCTCAAAGAGTAGGGTGCGTGTAGGCAAACAGTTTTCAGACACTTTTGAAATCCAGAATGGGTTGAAGCAAGGAGATGCACTATCTCCTCTACTATTTAATTTTGTACTAGAGCATGCCATTAAATCTTTAGAGAATGAGGAAGGCTTACAACTCAATGGTATTAATAAGCTGTTAGTTTATGCTGATGATGTAGTACTACTGGCCGATAGCGAGGAGATACTAAAGGCCAACACGCACACACTATTGAGTAACACTAAGAAATTAGGACTGGAAGTAAATATCACTAAAACTAAATATATGGTCACACGTAGAAATTCAGTATATAATGGAAATGGACAGCTAATGACAAATGAGGGAAATTTTGAGGAAGTGGCTGAATTCAAATACCTAGGAACAATAATCACAAATAGGAATGAGATGCACAAAGAAATTAAACATAGGCTCAATTCTGGAAATGCATGCTATTAATGCATTGCAGAGACTTTGATGTCCCAACTCCTTTCAAAAAACGTTAAGCTGAAAATATATAAAACTGTTATTCTACCAGTTATATTATATGGGTGCGAAACATGGACTCTTACTTTAAGGGAGGAAGGGAGATTACGAGTATTTGAGAATAAAGTTCTTAGGAAAATTTTTGGACCAAAGAGAGATGAACAGACGGGTGAATGGAGAAGACTACATAACAATGAACTACATGGTCTTTATAGGAAGCCAGATATAATAAGAACAGTTAAGTCTCGTAGACTGCGATGGGCAGGACATGTTGCACGTATGGGGAATGAAAGACGTGCATGGATGCTTCTTGTAGGAAAGCCAGAGGGAAAACGCCCAGTTGGTAGACCAAGAATGAGGTGGGAGAACAACATTAACTATGATTTGAGGGAAGTAGGTTATACAGGGAATGATTGGAAAGCATTAGCTCAGGATAGGGATGTATGGAGAGCTTATGTCCGCGCGGCCATGAACCTTCGGGTTCGATAGTGCCAGTGAGTAAGTAAGTAAGTCCTTAGATCAGGTTACCGATATATATTGGATGCTTCCACTAAAGCTCGAGAATGACTATTGGAAAAGAGATGTGTTTCAAGATGCAATACAATTGACATGAATGGAGATTGTGATAGCATGACTACAGTTCCCAGGAAAAGAAAGTAAAGTGAGGTATGTTGTCTGTGTGAATTGTTGTAAGTCTCCTCTTTCTAGTTTCGTTATATTTATTAAATTATTTATTTACTAGTTTCTTGAATATTTAATGATGTATCCATTTTACAGCCAGAAATGTTATATAATCTAATTCGTTTTAGTAATTTGTATTATTTAATGGCAGTTTTAACATTATGTTCATTAAACTGACTATTTAACTCATGTCCCAAATGGGAGTCAATGACCAATCACGTTTCAATGATTTTTTATTTACAACCAATCACAATCGTGTTTCGCCTAGAATTTACCAACTGAAGTTTATCATAATAAAGAAAGCACCTCCTTTTTAACATTCTGAATAGGTCATAGCATTATTTTGCAGTGACTGACTCTCCAACAAATACGGCTACCAGATTGTATATATAGTGCATGAATGTTAACACATAGCACATGCGGGAGTTAATATAAAAACATTTCTAGCAATTGATTATACCACCAAATAAAGAAACCAGTGTTTGCACTTTCTTAAATGTATTTTATCCCAGGTAATAACTTTCCAGAAAAATATAATTGTCATATTTACATCATAGGACATCAGAAATGAATTAATATACAGTTTGATGTGTTTCATTTTTTCTCCACTAGAGTGCATTCTTACAATATTGCATTTCTTTGGCAATAAATACTATGATCTGGTTGCAGTGATGAACAAAATAAGCAAATGAAGCGTACCAATCGTTTCTCATTTGTTTTCAAACATCGACGTTTACTCTAAATATATAAATATTTTAAAATAACTATATTTAAATAATGATTTGTGAGTAAACAAATTAATTTTATTCGTTAAATAGTCCTAACAAATGCCACTCTTGATTTCCAAATTCTCTAGATAAGTTCACTTCGTGAGTCGTGAATTTATCGATAATTTGGAAATCACTCGTGGTATTACTTATAATAAAGGTATTCATTATCTGTTGTATGGGGGGTCTTGATTTTTGGTGTAAAAATTGTGTTGTTGGTTTGTTTTTTGTATGTGTTTATGTATAAGCTATTGGTATTTGGATTTTAGAGATAGTTAGATCTAGGTTGTTTGTCGATTTTTTATTTTATTTTCTTGGGTAAATTGTATTACACTATGCATTTTCTTTAATTCATCCAACATTTCTTTTTCTATGTGACTTTCGTTTTCATACATTACTAAAGGTCATCGATGTACATCATCAGTAATTTTATTTTGAAATTTTCTTTAAGTTTTCTAAATGATTTTCTTCTAGATTTTTTAAGAATATTTATGATATAATGCCTGAAGTCGGGCAGTCCATTGGTATTTCGTCATCCTGGATATAAATTTCTGAGGGACGGAGACTTCGTAACTAAACAGTACTGCAAATGGATATGAAATTTAATTTAGGCATCAGGTGCACAATCTAGCTACTATAAATTGTACATCCCAACATTTCTAGTTCCAAGATTGACAATTATCAACCCCGCTGGGAATATATCCAAGACCGTTAATCAGGAAAGTATACACAGGCATAAGGGATGTTTAAAATAAGAAGAAGAAGAAGAAGATTATAATAAAACAAATGCAGTTACCTGTTGGCATGTCTTGGTACACCAGAGTAGCATTAAGCGCGAGCAGAATGAAGTTGACGTACGCCACTTCCATTCCTGCAGAGTTACCATCCTTATCCTCTACCACTAAATGTGGTGACGTCTCAATAGGTGTTACTCTGATTGGACATCCATTTAGATTATTAGGCACTTTGTCCGGGTATAACTCTTCTGCAGATTGTAGGTCGCATGAACCTATTTTTTCAACACGTGCCTCTTCGCAAATGTCCTGTTTCAGGTAAGATGTCCACGAGTATAATTCCTCATTTATTAAGATTACAAAATGTAATATCCTGTAGTTGTACCAGAGTTCCTCTGCTACTAACTGCGCCGCTCCTGTGTTGTTTAAACTAAATGATGTTAATATCATCAGGTACTTAGCACCAACGCTCATTCCATTCTCCTTTATTTCTTCCAGTTGCGTCACCAAGTTCTCTTGAACTTCTTCTTCCTGCAAATGTATTGCATTATTCAATCTTTTAATCGATGCATATCGTCATCTTTCTTTAATTTGGGGTCATAGTATAGCTGGTTAAGGCAATATACTATTAGCCGGATGGTCAGAGGTTCGAATCGTGATGAGGTCAGAATTTTTACACCGAACTAAACCTTCTACAACAATTTGGCCTTAGTAATCTAACAGAAATTAGTACCAGACGCGTCTAACAGCGCTGACATTTCGTCTGTTTGTCTGCAAATTGAGACACCTTCATTTGTCTTTGAAATATATGTTAAGTCCTAAAAAACAAACGCATTTTCAAGAGAGAGAAAAAAATGAATGTGTAACTTCATCATCTAATTAATGTTTAACATTTAGGTTATATCGTTTCTAGGATGTTTAACGTGTCTCCAGTCAGTAATACGTGAGTATATGTTCGCCAAAAATGTGTGTATGTATATATATATATATATATATTTATATATTATATATATATATATATATATATATATATATATATATATATATAACCCCCATGGTGCCACGGGCATCGAAGGCACTTAACCTAGAACATTATAGAACCATTAGCTATAACCTTAAGAAAAGTCCGTCGCTGTGGCGTGGTCGGTAGAGTCCCTACCTTCCACTCCGGCGATCCAAGTTCGATTTCCGGCGGGGTAAGAGATTTTTAAAAATCTCAACCTTGGGACTGGTTGTGTGTCGTGTCCTAGTTGTACCCATTGGGTTTAATCTCTCTGAAAAAAAATACCTTAAGAAAATGAAACATTTTATCATAAAATAAACAATTAATACTTCTAAAATTAATTTTAAATCACTGTACCAAATTGACATACCGAAGGTGGAACATGTTTCTGAAAGGCCTACATGGTTTTAATTACTTGACGAGGTTTTAAACAGAAATCCAATTTACTTGAGGACGACTAATATACCACGTATTTATTTTAATATTATAAAATAAACAGTATCACCAACATACTAAATAACACTATATATATATATATATACAGGGTGTTTCATAAAGGATGGCGAAAACTTAAATGGTTGAAATTACACGATAATAGAAGCAACAATGTCCCAATAAACATGGGTCCGCAAACGAGCCGTTTGCGAGATAATTACGAATGTATAGTTACAAACCGCCACTGACGTCATTGTTTGTAACATCGTACTAGGTGATTATCTCATTGGGCCACACATTCTTCCACGAAAACTTAATGGACGGAGGTACCTTAGGTTTCTGCGGCGTCATCTTCCAGGATTGCTTGAGGATGTTTCCCTTCACAAACGTCGGAGTTTGTGATACATGAATGATGGAGCTCCGGCACATTTTGCCGCTGCTGTGAGACGGCATCTAACGCGCAGATACGGCCAAAGATGGATAGGTCGAGGAGGATCTGTACCTTGGCCTCCAAGATCACCTGATCTAAATCCTTTGGATTTTTATGTCTGGGGTCACCTCAAAAGTGAAGTGTACAGCACACCCGTTAACACGATTGAAGAACTGGAGTTGTACATGCTTGTCAAAAATTCAGAAATGATCCAGGGTTTTTCGAAAGAATTCGACATTCATTGCAGAGACGAGCTCAGTATTGCATCCAGATGCAAGGAAGACACTTTAACATCTCCTTTAACAGGTAACTCATAAGTGAAGTGAACTGTGAAATGTGAACTAAATGAGATGAAAAATTAATATTAAAGTCTAAATTCAAATAAATTTCTACTAACTAGGACGATGTTTACAATGAAGTCAGTGACAGTTTGTAACCATATATTCGTAATTATCTCGCAAACGGCTCGTTTGCGGACCCATGTTTATTGGGACATTGTTGCTTCTATTATCGTGTACTTTCAACCATTTAAGTTTGCACCATCCTTTATGAAACACCCTGTATATATATTATATCAAAAGAAAAATGTATGCCTGAGTCGGGATTTGAACCCGAGTCTCTAAACTCTGTACGTTTAGCGCTCTAACCATCTGAGCCACTCAAGTATTCCAACACAAACATACATTTTTCTTATATATGTAGTATTCTCAATTCACACAAGAGGTGCGGCAAGTCGTTCCAACTGACATCTAGCGGCCACCATAACAGGTAAGCAATTGTTTTAAAGATAATATTTACTTTATAGCAGTAACGCTTGTATATTTAAATATTATAACCATTTCTTGACTTTTGCCAATGAAGGCAAATATGATATGAAAAGAAAAATGAATGCTTGAGTCGGGATTTAACCGAGTCTCTAAACCCTGTACGTTTAGCGCTCTAACCATCTGAGCCACTAATGTATTCCAACACAAACATACATTTTTCTTATATATGTAGGCTATATTCTCAATTCACACTAAAGGTAGCGGGAAGTCGTTCCAACGCCATCTAGCGGCCACCATAACAGGTAAGCAATTTTTTTAAAGAGAGTATTTACTTTATAGCAGTAACGTTTGTAGGCTATATTATATATATATATATATATATATATATATACGACATGGTAAGAAATATAAATGCCTGGACGGGATTTGAACCCGGACCTCTGGGTTGGTACCCCAGCGTGCTATCCATTACACCACCGGACAAATCCAATACAAACATTTATCTTTCTTTTATTATATATATATATATATATATATATATATATATATATATAAATTCTCCATTATTACTAGATGGAGTGAGAACTCTGTTATCATTGATATCTGGTAGATGACTATAAAGCAAATTAAAGCGAATATGTTTACTTTATAGCAGTGACGCATATATATATATATATATATAATACCGCGCCATAACCGAATTATTCATCATTCCTTGACCCAGAGCTATGGGACTTGCACTGGTTTCAGTCGCCATGGGGCAAGAATTTTTCCCATATAATTTGGGTAACTAAAATAAATACCGGCTACAGATTTACAAAACCAATTATAATGACTGGTGGGTCATACATGGTGACCACAAGTTATCCTTATAGTGGATAAATGGTCGTCCACCTCTCATTAAACATGTGGAAGTGAGGGAAGTCCTACGCCATGCAGTTTAAGAGTATATATACAGCAAAACTTGTTTAATCCGGAACGTGAATAAAGCTGAAATCTGTCCAATGTGTACACATTATTTGGTACCGGCGAAATAATAGTAATTTTATGTGTATTTATTTTGCATAAAACGGTATCTGTCCAACGCGGAAATGGAAGGATACTTCTACACAATTCATTAAAAAAATGTATAAAGTGGAAAGACGAGCGAGAGAAATAAATTAGTTTCCACTTCATTGAATTTCCGTTAGGCCAAAAAATATAAAGGAATGATTCCTGCAGCTGGGTGAAGTACAGTAAAAATACCTTATTCAAAGTGTTAAAAATTGTGACACAGTTCCTGTATTCCAGGCTAAACATTTCTTTATTCGCGGATCCAGGCGGTATATATATTTATTAACCATTAGCATTTTTACACGCTTTATATTAATTTGACCTGAATCTATATATATATATATATATATATATATATATATGTGTGTGTGTGTGTGTGTGTGTAACGGAATCTTTCAACGCGATTTTCGCCCACTTAAAATCATTGGATCGACTTGAAACTTTGTATACTTGTAAAGGACCAGTGACAATACAATAATTTCATTTTTTTTCTAAAATCCTGGCCAGAATCATCAGAAAATCAAAAAAGTGTCTTTGTATCTATGTAACGGAATCTTTGAACAAGATTTTCACCCACCTAAAACATTGGATCGACTTGAAACTTTGCATACTTGTAAAGGACCCGTGACAATACAATAATTTCATATTTATTTTCTAAAATTCTGGCCAGAATCATCAGAAAATAATAAAAGTGTCTTTGTATCTATGTAACGGAATCTTTGAACACGATTTTCACAAACTTAGAAATATTCGATCGACTTGAAACTTTGTGTACTTGTAAAGGACACGTGACGATACAATAATTTCATATTTATTTTCTAAAATCCTGGCCAGAATCATCAGAAATAATAAAAGTGTGTCTTTGTATCTATGTAACTGAATGTTTCAACGCGTTTTTTCACCCACTTAAAATAATTGGATCGATTTGAAACTTTGTATACTTGTAAAGGACCCGTGACAATACAATAATTTCATATTCATTTTCTAAAATCCTGGCCAGAATAATCAGAAAATCAAAAAAGTGCCTTTGTATTTATGTAACGGAATCTTTGAACACGATTTTCACCCACTTAGAGACATTGGATCGACTTGAAACTTTGTATACTTGTAAAGGACCCGTGACACTACAATAATTTCATATTTTATTTCTAAATTCCTGGCCAGAATCATCAGAAAATCAAAAAAATTAAAACTGGTATAATAGGTTACGGACTTGTCGACCTTTTAGTCAATCGTTGTAAGAGCTCAGTTGGTAGAGCGGTGAACTCCAGTGGTATATAATTTCAGTAAACCATAGGTCGCTACTTCGAACCGGCTGGGGAGGATTTTTCTTAGAAGAGTAATACTTTTAGCTCATACTACAATAGTATGGAATTTAATTATATTTACATTCTTTATCTTATTCTGTAAAATATTAAAACTAAAAAATACAAAATAAATAATATTTTTAAAAAACTAAAACAGCACGCTTTATTAGAAAAACCGAACTCAAAAATGAAAATAATAATATTAATTTCCAACACGCTTGGGATAAATTTAAAGTGGTCAACAAAAAAATAATCTCCAACACATATAGAATAAAACTAGAGTTATCAACAAAAAGAAAATAATTTTACCATCAAAAGCGTGGGGTGTTTTTTATGATTTTTACATTTTCTTCTTAGAGGCTTTACTTTTACCAATATCTGTTTATTATCAAATATATAAATTGATATAGAGCACTCCAAGCTTTTGATGGTAAATTATTTTCTTTTTGTTGATAACTCTAGTTTTATTCTATGTGTTGGAGATGATTTTTTTGTTGACCACTTTAAATTTATCCCAAGCGTGTTGGAAATTAAAATTATTTTTCATTTTTTAGTTCGGTTTTCTAATAAAGCGTGTTGTTTTAGTTTTTTAAAATAATTATTTATTTTTACTGAATGCAGGTGCCAAGACGGCTTTTACAAATAGTGATTCAAATCAAATGGACAAATAAATATCAAAACAAAACAAACCTAATTATCACTGACCCTAAAGTTCATTGTTAAAGGCTGTTGTATTTCACGTCCCGTTATGTACTTTGACAAATGCCTCCATCGCCACGATCGGTATAGTGTATTATTGTTTCAATATCGTTGCAATAATTTTGATTGAATAACACGTGTCTCTTGTGCTTTGATCCCAGGTTATAATGTCGAGTAAAAGGAAAGAAAAGTAATTAGTACCGAAGGTAAAAAAAATTAGCGTTGCCGCTTAAAGTAAAAATATAAATGCTTGATCGTTTATCAGCGTTGGCTAGTCGGTTGCGTTATCACGCTGTTTCAATGTTGATGAATCAAGAAATCTGAAGACAAAATAAGGAATTATGTCGCAAAATTCACAGCTGAGTATCAATCATAATTGAAAGGCCTTATAAAAGCGGCAGAACAGGAATAAATCACTAAGTTCTTTGGGCCATGCCTAAACCTGATAGTAATAAGTAATAGAAATTGTTCAAAATCTCTCATTAATTGATTTTATTTTGATAATTTTCATTCTATTCTGTAACCTTGGAACGTATCCCCTATATACCCATACAAATTACTAAGCTAGGAATTTTAGGTGCAAAATTTTGGTGAAAAAGGTGCAACAAATGTGCTTTAATTTAGCAGAAAAAGGTGCATTTTTTTAAAATAAAAAGTGTAAATTCTCGATGTAAATAATCATTAAAGAGTACCAAAACAAATTACAATAAATAACTAACGACACAAAATTCACTCGTGTTGTCATATATTAAAAAGTCTGCGTAAGGAAGTCCCAGAACATTTTGTTATTGATATCACAAGTGCAGAAAACTGTTAAAGTATATATTAATTAACAACTCAAATTGTTTTTCTAAAAATAGAAGAAAGGAAACAAAACTAAAATTTTATAAAGCTCTGACAGTCCTCTTACTATTGTATGGTACGTGTAGATAAAATAAAAGACTCTAGAAAAAACTGGAAAGAATATGTTCAAAGAATGAAATACTGTATGAACGCATACCAAAAATTATACTTAGTTACAAACCAAAAGGAGACAGGAATGTTGGTAGACCGAAAAAGAGATGGATTCAACTTTTTGAATGAGAATCTATGAGACCGGAACAATCCGTGTTTGTTGATGATGATGATGATGTTTTTCAGTGAGGCTGCACCTCCGGTCACTAAGTAAATACTTTTATGTTGAAAAAGAATGTTCCATATCAACAGACACAAGTCGTGCGTATTTTGTTAGCAGTCTGTAATTAAAATCCTTGTTTGTTGCAACCGTCCTCCACATCAGGGTTCTTGGCTAAGCTCTGCTCTAGCATCAAGAAGATACGTGGAATAATAAAGAAATATTGAGGAAGACGGAGTGTAAAAAGAAAAAAAAATGTGGTGTATACATTTTATCATCATCATCTGCATTCATGGATTAGGTCTGTTGACCTGTTCCGACTTCAGCTCATCTCTTTCTAGGTCTGCCCACATCTCGGGTGACTTTAGATTTGTATTTTGTTATTTGTTTTGGATATCTATCTTCATTCATTCTGTCTATGTGTTGCTTCCATTTTTGTCTATGTGTATCCATTTTATCAGTTATTGCAAATATTTCAAGTTCCTGTCTTATTTCTGTGTTTTTGATTCTGTCTTCCTTAGTGCACCATTTAACAGATCTCAAAAATTTCATTTCTGCCGCCGTTATCCTACTTAGATCTTGTTTTTTTATGTACCCAGGCTTCTGATCCATAGAGCAGTACCGGTACTGCCAATGTTTTATAAAATTTCAATTGGGTCTCTCTTGTTGTTTTTGTTATTTAGTGATCGTTTTATCGTACCACATATTCCCTGGAATTTTGCTATTTTATTAGTTATATCATTATCCATTTAATTAAATGTCACATCCTAGATAATTGAGATGTCACATCCTAGATAATTGAGATGGTTCACCTGTTCTATGATTTTGTTTCCTATTACTATTTTGGATCTGATTTGATTTTTCCCTTGGAATGCCATTACCTTAGTTTTTTCTATGGATATTTTGAGATTA
This sequence comes from Diploptera punctata, assembly GCA_030220185.1. NCBI lineage: Eukaryota > Metazoa > Arthropoda > Insecta > Blattodea > Blaberidae > Diploptera > Diploptera punctata. The sequence continues at coordinate 958,834 of JASPKZ010007283.1, read as the reverse complement.
TATTGTTCACATATGTTATGTAGTTTAAAAATATTCCTTTGAAGTTCGTCTTCTGTATTTGCTATTATTACCTGGTCATCAGCGTATAGGCCTAATAATGTTTTCAAGTAGTGTGTTTTATCTAATTTTATTCCTTTATTTGTTTCTTCGTTCCATTTTTCTATTATATCATTGATGTATAGGTTAAATAAAACTGGATAGATACTGCATCCTAGTTTAACTCCTTGATTAGTATGAATTTTATTTTTACTTACTTCATTTCTAGTTTTTATAACAAAATTTGTGTTCCAGTACAAACTCTTTATAGCTGCTATTAAGTGTTTCGGAATTCCTTTTTCTTTTAAAATTGTCCAGAGTTTTCCTCTGTCTACTTTATCAAATGCCTTGACAAAATCAATAAAAGCTATGTGTGTTTCCTTGTTATATTCTCTTCTTTTTGTTTATAAATTCTTTTATCGTAAATATATTATCCTTACATGAACGCCGTGGTCTGAATCCACTTTGTTCTTCTGTTAACATTCCCTCTGCTATTTGTTAACCTAAATGTTAAGATTCTTGAGTATATTTTATAGCCTGCAGTTAAAATGCTTATTCCTCTGTAGTTATTGCAGTCATTACGTTCACCTTTCGTAAAAATAGATTGTACTACTGCTGTTGTCCAGGTTTCTTGTATTGTTGCTTGTTTCCAACATAAATTTAAAAAATGTAATAATCTCAGTTTAAAAAAATTCCTCCATATTTTATTAATTCCATATTAATTCCGTCTATTCCAGCTGCCTTTCTGTTCTTTGTTTTTTTCAGTACTTCTTCTAATTCTTCCATTTTTATCATATCTATTCCTGTCTCACACTCATATATGTTATCTTTAATTATTTTATTTTCATTATACCACAGTTTTTATAATGTTCTTCCCATTGTTTCTCCTCAATTGCATTGATCTGTATTGTATCTTTTTCTTGTTTACTTAGATGTTTCATTACTTTATAGGCTATTTTTTGCTGCCCATGTATATCGTATTCTAGTCTGCTTATATGTCTATCCCAACTGACTTTGTGTGCTTTTTTAATTTCTCTTTTGGCTATTGCACTTTTATGTTTGTATTCTGCTCTTAATTCTAGTGTTCTATTCTGTAAATATTTGTGATAAGCCTCTTTTTTATCTTTTATTATCCTCTCCAATTCTTCATTCCATATTCTTAAACCCTTCTTGTTATATATTTTATATTTTGTTCCTAATGCCTCATATGCTGCTTTATCAATGATTTATTTTATATTATCCCATTCTCGGTTTATTTCTTCGGAAGTAGGTTTTATAATAACATCAATTGTTATTGGAACGTCACAAAGAATGCACCTCATAACAGATCCGTCACTCTGAATTCTATCTGCATTAAACTGTTAAAATATCACGTAGTTTGTAGGAGGTCACTTTCGGTATCGGCATACTGTATACTGGTAACTCACAAAAATAGCAGACCGCAATAGTCAAATATTATTTTGAACTAAAACATTTGTTCATGCAGTCAACAACCTTTCTTGCTAATACAATATCTTTTGCATAATGGGGGTGCAACGAGGTGCGAACTAATTTTAAGAGAATAACCTAATAGGACTGCACTGAAGTGGAAGTAACGTGATGTGGACTGATACCACACATCGTTACCAACCCTTGAAAGCGTATTTGAAAAAAATGTATATATACATAGGCCTACATACATACATACATACATACCACATTATGTCGGGAATAGAATGCTTCAAAGGAGACAAAAAAGGTTCGAAAAAGTGCAAAATGTGCTCCTCACTGCACACCCGTTATGCAAAACACAGATACCTGCCTTGCAAATAAGCATTGCCCTGTAAAATCTTAAATTAGTTAAGTTCTGAGACTGATCTTTCACAGGTCGCGTTTTGAATTTACGGAATAAAGATGGCTGAAACGTATGTAGGCTATCATTCTCATTAAACGAAAAAGTGAAAGTGATTGAAGATAAATCTCCAACTAATTCCGGACCGATGCTCCAAAGTCAAGTTCTAGCTCATTCCTAGGGAATAACGATTTCAAGGAATCTTCAAGTTGGCTGGACAGCTTTAAAAGACGACACAATGCAGCGTGGAATGAAATTTGCGGGGAACCAAAGGATGTGGACGAAAGTGTAGTTAGCGAAAACCGAAACTGCATGATTGAATTTCATGATACGTTTCTAAGAGACATTTTTAACGCTGACGAAATGGGACTTTTTTTTTCGCGCGTTACTGTCCAAGTCGTTCATATATACTATACTTCACTTTTCAACAGCAATGGAACTACAATTAATCTTAGGTACGTAAAAAGACATATACGGTACTCTATAATCTAAGATTATTAATAAGTTTTAGTTTTTATAATGCGGAAATTTGTCCAATGTGGAAAAAATTGGTCCCAAGCGATTTCGCTTTGAGCAAGTTTTACTGTATATATATATCCACCGCTGTGGTCTCGAGGTAGCGTGCTGCCTTGTTACGCAGCGGTTCCGGGTTCGATCCCGGTCGGGGAAGTTTTTCTGGGTGAGGTTTTACCTGGGTTTTTCCTCAACTGTAAGACAAATGTCAGGAAAACTTTAAGGCCCAAACTGTCCCCGAAATCATATGGCCATCATCATCATCCTTATCATTATCATCATCATCATTCTTCACCATGAAAATGCTATGAATGCAGTGAAGGACCTGCCTTCGGGCAGAATTACTATGTATATATATTAATTTTTCGTAAGAAGAACGCCAATAGCAAATTCCAAAGGAATGAGCTGAAGATGGACGAGACTTTGAAAGGCCTCTCAGTAGTTTAAAATTATATTGAGGTGGAGTGAGTCACTCAGGTAAGTTCGTACAATTTAACTAGAATAGGTACCTCAACTTTGATAAAAAATTGTTCTTAAAAACCTAATTGTATTGATTATTGGATTGTGATCTTACCTTTGCAGTCAGGAAAACAATATATCCGTGATGTTGAATTTGATATTCATGTTGAATGTCTACATTAGACCTATAATTCTCTGTAGTTGATATTACAACTGTCCAGATGGCATCAGTAAACAACATGTTTGAGAAATCTCTGTGGAGTGTGACACTATCATTTATGGAAATGAACACAATACTTCCTTCAGCAAAATGAAGATACATAATTTTAGTGATGCAGGACATGAGTTTTGTCGTATCTTCGAGCTTGTAAATCAATTTTGAACAAGTTAAATTCACTTGTGCCAGCACGAAGAATTGAATACCGAGAACTGCACACAATAATGTCTTCATATTTATTTTAGTACCTTCCAGAGAGACAAACTCGCACCTCAGCTCTTTACATGTGTCTAGGAAAAACAAAATAACACAAAGTTACCAATCATATTGTATCCAACTACTTACTGATATTCGAAAATTCATCGCCTCCCGGATATAATCTCTCAATACATTCCCTGTATAATATACCTCGTACAATGCTCTAATAAGATCAAGACTAGAACACGGCTATCATATCTATAACAGAGCATTAAAAAAGGAATCCACAGAAATTTGAAAGACAACACTCAAACTCAGCCAATAACTGCACGAATGAAATAACACTTTATGAAGCGTGCATGCCACCATTACGAATGAGAGAAGAAGAAATGACAGCAAAATATATTAACAAACTTTGACACATCAGAATGCAAAACAGAATCACTCAATATTTCGCTAACTGGAAAAATTAACAAATATTTTTAAAAAGGGAAGAATCTCCTTTTGGTTTAATTTGCATGAACAATATGTGCACATGTGAGGTTACAAACACATACCTGTTTAATCCTATCATACCACATACACGACTACCAAAGGCGTATTTGCATCCAAATTTGCAACACACTGCTAAAAAAATGAGCACACTGTGATCCTTAAATCATGGTTAATTTTATTCTATCACTTCATTATTGGCCTACCAACTGGAGCCTTTCCCTCTGGATTTCCAACAAGAAATTTTCATTCCCATTATCCATTCCCCATTCGTGCTACATATCCTGTGCATCGCAGTCTACGAGACTTAACTCTCCTTATTATATCTCGATTCCTATAAAGATCAAGTAGCTCATTGTTATATAATCTTCTCTATTCGCCTGTTCCTAAGAACTTTATTATCAAAAACTCGAAACCTTTATTTCCCCTTACACTAATAGTCCATGTTTCGCACCCATATAATATAACTGGGAGAATAACTGTTTTATACATTTTCAGTTTATTTATTTATTTATTTTTTCTCGTTTCGTTCAGACTTGAAAATAAGATTAAATTCCTTATGTCGAGTTACTAGCCAGACGATAAGTAGTCCAGTGGTAGGGCTACTACTTTTAGCCCCTGGACAAGTTTCAAAACAGCATTTCCTCTGTTTTAGATGGTACAGTTATACCGCTGTGATTCGGTCCTCAGAGTCTCGTTTGTTGTTAAAAACAGGTTGCACTAGTTGGGACCGAAACAGGTTAAAATTGGCCTCAATTCATGAATGGTGTATGATGATGATGACTTTTTTGAAAGGAATTGTGATAATAATCACTGTAATGCAAAATAAATGCATTTCGAGAAATGATGCTATGGTTAAAAACTTTGTGCACCTCATTCTTATTTGTAACTATTGTTCCTAGTTACGTGAATCAGCCACTTCTGCAAAATATCCCTCATTAACTGTTCATTTCCATTAGATAATATGCTTATATGTGTGACCTTATATTTAGTTTTATTGGTGTTTACTTCCAACACTATGTATTCCGCATACCTGTAAAATTTGACAATAAATTGGACTTTCTGAGGAATTCACTTTGGGTGTTCCTGCATGCTGGAGTTATATTCTCATACACTGTATATATATATATATATATATATATATATATATATATATATATATAATGTAATTAATAATATACTTATGTAATCTGCAAACCAGCAAAATCTCACAATAAATTGGACTTTCTGAGGAAAATCGCTCTGTTGTCACAGTTCCTGCACGAAGCATTTTTTAATGTTGCGGTTATATTCTCATACACAGTGTTCCGCTTATAGGTACAATAAAATAAATAGTTTTAAATTCAAATCTATGCTTCCAAAATAATCTTGCTTGGTAGTATTTGACGGAGTAGACTGGGACGTTTTAATTCCATGTTGATAATTTTAGACACGTCATGCTTTGTAAACGATTTTCAGAAATATTTTCACGAGAATAACTTCAGTAACTTCCTACTTCGAAATTCGCTAAAAAGTGCAAACAAGTAAAATTCTGCAAAAATCTTTAAAAATGTTTGCTTCAAAGAGACACGAACACACACACGTGATCGGAGAAAACTACATAACAGTGAGCTACCTGATCACATGTGTTCATCTCACACGTCACACATGAAGGAGATAATATTATATGAAATAATCCTGTAAGATGACCGGAAAAGTATCACCGTGATTCACATTGCCTGTAGATCACCATCTTTGACACCACCTTATTTTTGTGTGGAGGTTTGTTAAGCAATTTAATTATTTGGGATGACATTTAGGCAATGACAGAAATTTAGATAAACACACTAAAATACGATTCAATTATCAATGTGGCGCAATTAAACGCACTTTATTGAATAAGACTAGAAAAGAAACTATTTTGAAGTTTTACAAAGTATTGGCAGTTCCGTCTCTTATCTATGGATATGAAACCTGGACTTTAACAAAGGTAGATAGTAAACAAATAGAGGCTGCTGAAATGAAGATGTTGAGAGCAATATCAGGATACCAAAGAACCGATAAAAAGAAAAACGAAGATATAAGAACAGAACTTAATATATTTAATCTCTGTGATATAATAAAATATTATCAAAATGCTTATCTTCAGCACGTATTACGAATGAATGAAACAGCGCATACCAAGAAGAATGTATAATTATAAACCAAAAGGGAGAAGAATGTTGGGAAGACCATTAAAGAGATGGAAGGACCAATTCGACCTATAATGAGATCGGAACAGGCCATTGAGCTTAATCCTTGTTGTTGAAGATGATGATGTTGATGACGATGGTTTGTTAAGGACCTGGTACACCCAAAGCACGTGGTTTGGCAGACTTATTCTGCTGTCAAGTATATAACAACTAGACATTGAACAATTCCTTCGTAATTACGATACCAGGGTCTGGTTAATGCGAGCATTGTACATGGCGCCAGTGGGAAGGGAGTTAGGATAGTTTCCTGTACCGTCTGGTTACATTAACAGCTAAGAATAACCACTTTACATTAGTTATATTCCACTCCAAATGTTCCGAACAGTCAGTGCGCAAACGTTTATATTCCATCAAAATATACATTGTAAGTTTCAATCCTGCTCTTGTTTACATGTGACCGCTGAGCTGTTCAGCGTTCAGAGTGACCTGTGAAGCTAAATCAACCTCGCGTTATTGGAAGGAGAGGTTAGTAATAATACAGATGCTCCCTAACACATAGGTCGAGGGTGATATTTCCTGTGCTACTAACTGAATAAATTCTGCTGAGGTTCATGGAACATAAAGGTAATCATAAAGTACAGTTTTCAGTATTTGAAGCAATTGGTTTCATCCGTACAGCAGGCTACACAAAGTGGGACCATAAAGAAAACGAACAAATTATGGAAGAGTTGGATGTAGAAACCATTCTTCGCCATATACAAAAGTACCTGAACAACTGGAAAGCCCATCTTCAACGAATGCCGCCTCATAGAATTCCACAAGACATGCTTCGTTACTACCCCCAAGGCAAAAGATCGTTGGGTCGTCCAAAAAAGCGCTGGATGGAAAATTCCTCTTTGAGACAATAACAGGCCACATGGCCTAATACTTGCATGCATGATGATGATGATGGTTATCTAGCTAATTCATCATCATCATCATCAACAACAAGGATTAAGCTCAATGGCCTGTTCCGATCTCATTGTAGGTCGAATTGGTCCTTCCATCTCTTCAATGATCTTCCCAACATTCTTCTCCCTTTTGGTCTATAATTATACATTCTTCTTGGTATGCGCTGTTCATTCATTCGTAATACGTGCTGAATATAAGCATGTTGATAATATATTATTCTTCCACAGAGATTAAATATATTAAGTTATGTTCTTATATCTTCATTTTTCGTTTTATCGGTCCTTTGGTATCCTGCTATTGCTCTTAATATCTTCATTTCAGCAGCCTCTATTTGTTTACTATCTGCCTTTGTTTTTGTCTAGGTTTCACATCCATAGATAAGAGATGGAACTGACAATACTTTGTAAAACTTCAAAATAGTTTCCTTTCTAGTCTTATTCAATAAAGTGTGTTTAATTGTGCCACATAGATAATTGAATCGTTGTATTTTAGTTTGTTTATCTAAATTTCTGTCATTGCCTAAATGACAACCCAAATAATTAAAATTCTGCTCTGAGACAGGAGCCCTGTCATTGTCTTTACCCTGCACAGCGCTCGTAACGCGGTCAGGGCACATTTATTATTACTGATTCATCTCAAAGCAAAGGCCGGATTGTGTCTAGCTAATTAATTTTATTATTACTTATAAAGCGGAACGCGGTGTGAGGGGAAGCATGGCTGTGAGTTATGTACTTACGACTGGGTCACACTTTAAAACAGACATCTCTATATCCCTCAAAGTTGCGCCACGAGACTTGTGATCCATGGTTTAGTTATGTTCTACTTATGTTATTGTATTAATATAATGATACCATTACATTAGCCGCGCGGCGATACTTTCTTGTTCTTCAAGTTGATTCGTTAGTTGTATAATTCTCTTTCCTCTTAGTACTTCGCCATTATATCTACTTATCGCATTTACTGGCCAAACACTCTATTCAGTAAGAATGTGAAACTCATGGGCCTGGGATCAATAAAACTAATTACATGGCTACACGTAGAAATACTTGGTATAATGTAAATGAACAATTAATGAAAGTGATGGAAAAATTTGCACAACTGGCTGAAATCAAATACCTAAGAACAATAATTACAAATGAGAATGAAGTTTAAAACAAACTTAAATACAGGTTATCCTGATCTAATGTTTTCTAATTACCCCCTGTATAATTTATTTCCCTCAAATCATGGTTTAATATCATTGTCCCTTCTCATTCTAGGTCTACCAACTAACGTTTTCCCTCTGATTTTCCTACAATAAATTGCCATGTCCCTCTTTCATTCCCCATACATTCTACATTCTACATGTCCATCGCAGTAGGAGACTTAACTCTTGTTATATATATATATATATATATATGTGTGTGTGTGTGTGTGTGTGGTTTCCTATAAAGATCGCGTTTTCCTATAAAAAACTGCTACATAGTCTATTCCGTTCATTTGTCTGTTCATCTCTCTTTAGTCCAATTTTTCCCTAAGAATCAGAGATACAATTATTGTAATACGATTTAGTTTTTACTATTACAGTATTATTGTGTTCCTCGAGTTTCTATAAGAAAGACGAAAATTGCGACTAACCTAGTTGTAAAAGCGATTATAAGTAGGATATTTGATTAAATAATCAATGAAATGTATTCAATGAAAATTTGACTCTGGGTGGATAATTACTGTAAATATGATGATCGGACTCATTAAACCATGAATTATATAACACTACATTCCACATACAAACACTAAGGTATAATTATCTTAGTACTTAGGAATACACCTTTTTTGAGATCGTGTGTTAGCGAATGAAGATATTGAGATTGTTCTCATAAAAAGATATTTAAAAGTATATATCAATATCTATCCTACCTATAAGACACCGAAAATGATAATGAAAAAAGTGTGTGTATGTGTAATATACAGGGTGTTGCAAAAACAACACCGACAACGGAGGTGAGGTGGTACATTGAGATGTGCTGATCATTTTTAATAAGGTGCCAATGTACGGAAATGATGCGTTTTCACACTATGGGAGCTAACTTTGAGTTCCGTTAGTTGGATTTCAAGACTCAATACTTGACAATACTGTCAAAGTCACATCAAGTTTTCAAAATATCCACCTCCCATCTTATTGCAGAGCGTACATCGGCGGTGTAGTGATTGGCGCATACGTTCAAATACGCCTGGCCTTGTTTGGATTATTTCTGCAGCAGCGTGGTTTCGGGCTGTAATATCCATACGTGAATGTATACTGGAGTCTGATAAACAGACTGTTTCATGTCGCCCCACAAAAAATAGCCGAGAGGGTTAAAATCAGGTGATCTCGGAGGCCATGGGACTGGTCCCCCTCTTCTAATCCATCGACCTAGATTCGTGGTATCCAACTGTCTCCTCACCATTGGCATCGAAGTGAGCTGGAGCTCCGTCACGTTGCAGCCACATTTATTTGCGAAGCCACGTATCATAGGTTCAGTACCTGTGAGATGTTGTTAAGTAATGAGTCTTCAAACCCTTCCAAATAACACTGATCGTGAGACATAATTGACTACTCATAGTGTGACTATGTATCATTTCCGGATATAGGTACCTTATTCAAAAATGATCAACATATGTCAATATACCACCTCACCTCCATTGTTGGTGTTTTTTTTAATACCCTGTACGTATATAAAGCTGTAGTGGCCAAAATGTTTGTTCTTTCAGAACGAAACTCCTCAAAATTTAGCAATCAATTAAAAAAAGTAAGGTCGGGTTTGTTAACCAGCAAAGTAAGAGCATTAGGAGCAGGGATGTACTTCGACCGAAAATTTAAAAACCGCTCTAGCGGCAATTTTTATTTTTAGCAAAGAAAATTGCTAAGTCATTGAATATAGAACAAGAAGTGTTCTAAAATTAGTTAAATTCTACTATTAGGAGTGGGGTTTGACAAGAAACCCATAACTTAAGATGGAAATAGCAGCAGATTTCGTTTTCTAGCAATATACCTGTATCATCTTCATCTTCATCAGGTAGTACAACTTCGTAGAAATGTTGACCTTCTCAGCTATTTTCCACCATTCGTTTCGATTTTTGATTAGCTTCGGCTAGTTACATATCTTCAATTAACAAAACGAACCTATATTCCGTAAATCAGCAAACTCAGACCACAAACTTGACTTGCTGAGTAATTAATTCGACTAATTTGTCGCAGTTCCTAAGTCAGAAATGTTATTTACTTTCATTTTGATAGAAAAGTGCGTGAAGCAGGAACTGTGTAAATTAAGCGAATCCACCAATAAGTTAAATTTATGTTCCGAATTTGATAGTTTACGGAATATGTCGTTTTTAATTAAATGTTGTTTACCTAGTTTCATTCATATAAAACAAAAAGTAGGGCGTTGAAAACGTTCGCACTAAGTTCGTAATTCTGACATTTGTCAGACAATACGTAATTCAGGTTAATCCCTACTATTAATGGTTCAAGTTTACTTATTAACCAACTCGATATTAGTTTTCGTATTAAAATGTTACATCCTAGTTTCGTTGCGAGAAAACAAGCTTGACGGACACTAGAGCGATTTTTAAATATGTGTTTCAGGTGAACTCTTATTGCTAGTTGTATTTTCTTGGTTAACGAATTAAATCTTACTTTTCTTGATGGGTTCCGGATTTTTAAACGACTCGACGCAGTCTCTAAAAGAAATCAATACTAGAACTTTATTCTGGGAGTAAAGGCGGCAGTCACGTAGGAAGACAGCAACACGGCAGATGGGCACAAGAAATCACCATGTAGGACCGCTATACAGACAGAAGATCACAAGACAGACCCAGAAGTAGATGGGCAGACGATTTTAAGCAGGAACTAGAAGTCAAATGGACAACAACGGCCCGCAGTAGAAGTGTGTGGAAGGATGCAGAGCGCAACATCAAAGAAGTGTGAACAATCAGGACATAAGATAAGAACAACCGATGTACTAACCACACTAGCAGATCCAATTCATAAGTTGCGAGAAAGAACACATTGAAAAATAAAAACATTGAGTCCAATCACAAACTGCACAATATTGCCACCCACCTAAAAAGTACATTAAATCACAAGAGTAGACTTAGAGAAGAGTGTTAAGTACATAAGGACTTTATTAGTCTAAAAGTAAAATACATACAATGTTATTTACAAATATGGGTCGCACGGGCAGTAAGCAGTACGTGCTGTTCACAGTCCGTTACAATAAGTTGATGTTTGGTAATAATATAATAAAAAAAACAATATTACAATTATATAACATTTGAATTACATTATACATTAACTTAGGTATGCAGAATTATTAAGAATTAATGGTATTGCAATTTTTTAACATATTTATTTATTCATGAATGAGTGTTGTTCTTATTTTCCGCGTTTTGTCCAGAAATCTACCCAAGTTTATCCAATTTTCTGGGCTTACCAATTAACTCGTAGCATGCCAATCTCCTTATGTACTTAGAAGAGTGTTTTCCGTTCATGTGGAGTTGCTCCCCTCATGAACCTCATGGTATTTGAGCTGATTCTTCTTGTAGAAGGCCCTAGCCCTTCACGGGACACAGAGGCTTAATCATTCAATCATTCATTCACTTATTTGGCAGGCTTATCGCACTATGGAGTTGTGTATGAGTACATAGTTATAAGCACAGCAATACAATACGGAGCTGAGGCTTTGTAACGAAACGAAATATTTAGAGTTACTGTCAACGGAAACGTACTGTTTAAGATAATATAATCAGAAAGGAAATACTTACTTACCTACTTACACACTGGCACTATCGAACCCGTAGGTTCATGGCCGCGCGGACATTAGCTGTCCATACATCCCTATCCTGAGCCAATGATTTCCAATCATTCCCTGTATAATCTACTTCCCTCAAATCATAGTTAATGTTGTTCTCCCACCTCATTCTTGGTCTACCAACTGGGCGTTTTCCTTCTGGCTTTCCTACAAGAAGTTTCGATGCACGTCTTTCATTCCCCATACGCGCAACATGTCTTGCCCATCGCAGTCTATGAGACTTAACTGTTCTTATTATATATCTGGCTTCCTATAAAGACCATGTAGTTCATTGTTATGTAGTCTTCTCCATTCACCTGTCTGTTCATCTCTCTTTGTTTCGCACCCATATAATATAACTGGTAGAATAATAGTTTTATATATTTTAAGCTTAACGTTTTTTGAAAGGAGTTGGGACATCAAAAGTCTCTGCAATGCATAATAGCACGCATTTCCAGATTTGAGCCTATGTTTAATTTCTTTGTGCATCTCATTCCTATTTGTGATTATTGTTCCTAGGTATTTGAATTCAGCCACTTCCTCAAAATTTCCCTCATTTGTCATTAGCTGTCCATTTCCATTAAGGAAATGACGACCCAAATTTATGTATTAGACTTCATTAAATATAGACAATTAGATTGGTATCGTCATGTCATAGCAGAGATTATCTAAAAAATGTGGTCACTCTAGAGAAGAAATACGCACGGTCGAGCAAATGTTAAATGGATGAAAGGAATTAGAGTATCAGTGGTGGAGACTAGATTGCAGAAAAAGATTGAGAAAGGATGAAATAATGGAGGGGAAAAAATTGTTATAATGCTATAATTTAGGATAAAACATGTCTATATATTATACGTCCACTGCTGTGGTCTCGAGGTAGCGTGCTGTCTCGTCACGCACAGGGCCCGGGTTCGATCCCCGGTCGGGACAGGTTATCTGGATGAGGTTTTTATCGGGGTTTTCCCTCACCTGAAAGAAAAATGTCAGGAAAAGTTTTAAGGCCCAAACGGTCCCCGAAATCATATCATTATCATCATCCTTATCATTATCATCATCATCCTTCACCGGTGTGGAAAGCAACAGGAAGCTACCACACCTACAATTCCCTGGTAAAGCTGCAAGTATAGTATGAAAATGCTATGATCGCAGTGAAGGACCTCACTTCGGGCAGAATTACTATGAATGGATGGATATATTGTAAAAGCTCTTGATTTATGTTTTCATGGAACTGATTTCGGCATGTAGCAACCAATTAAAAACAATAAAAAAGAAGGAAGATCGAGTTAATTATCCAGCAAAATCGGAACAAACATTAGTAAAAGTTGCTCTAACGGCCGCAATTTTTTTTTCTCGCGACGAATATTAGTAGGCCTATATACAATTTAAATGATGAAAATATACTTTTTGTAAACCAGCACACTGGGACCTTAAATTCGACTACATCAGTATTCACTTGGTTCACACAGTTTCTGTGGTAGTTAGGTTATATATGGCTACTACAGCTACATTATCTCAGCGTCCAGCGACTATTCCATCGTGAGACAAAATGAATGCAGCGTTGTGATATTTGAAGCAGCTGAAGTAGGACTCTTATTGAAGATAAAAAGCAGCAAGCTCCGGTCGAGATAACGTCTATCAAAGTGGTTATAATAATAATAGGTATTGCAGCCAGTGGCCATGTAGAAAGAATTGTTTTCATGTATTACAAAAGTCTGTTATCGATGTTCCTATATTTTTACACTGTAATAGGTGATATCGGTCGCAGTGCGAGCCACATAGTTTGCACTTGCACTTTTCTTCTGGGTTATGGCGTTTCACTGTTGTGCATATCCTGTGGTGGAAACCATAGACCGCGACTCTCGTCACGGTGAGTATCGCATCCGTTGCGTAGAACTCAGGCCTTTTAAAGACAGCGCTTAGGGTATCAAAATATACGCCTTAAAAGTTATTTGCAACACTCCATAGAAAATGCAGGACACTTGTGTGCGTGCATAGCCTATGGAAAAGAATCACTTACCGACTGTGTTTCCATAAAAATCGTATAAAGCTAGGAGAGGAATTAAAGTGGCGACTTTTGCACTTGATTTTTCTCACACTAAACAATCTTATATATAACTCACTGACACTATTGAACATGACCGCGCGAAAATAATCTTTCTATATTATCCTGAACTAATATATTCAATCATCCGCTGTATAATTCACTTCCCTCAAATCAGGGTTATTGTTATTCTCACACCTAATTCTTGGCCTTCCTACTGGACACATTTCTCTGGTTTTCTACAAGAGTTTTCATGCCCCTCTTCTATTCCCCACTCGTGCCATATGTCCTACCTATTGCAGTCTATGAGACTTAACCCTTTTTATTATACCTGGTTTCCAATGAAGATCATATCGCTCTCTATTATGTAAATCTTCTGCATTTATCTTTGTCTCTGTTCATCTCTCTTCGGTCCAAAAAAATTCTTAAGAACTCCATTATCAAATAATTGTAATCTTTTCTCTTCCCTTAAATTAAGAGTCCATGTTACGAATCAATAAAATCTAACTTGTAGAATAACAGTTTTATATCCTTGGACAAAATCAATAGCAAAAATTGTTGGAAATTTTGGTGAACAACAATTTACCACAACAGCATATTTTAAATATATACAATATCCGTAAAACAAATTAGATTTCAGTTCGAATCAATAACACACATACAGAATGGGCCGAAATTAATAAAGGTGTAAGACAAGGATGTGGTCTCTCGCCCTTGCTCTTTATCATATACGTAGATAATATACTTCAAGATTGGCGACGTATGATACATGGTTCTATTCAAATTAACAGAAACCTAAAAATAAACTCCCTGCTTTTTGCATATGATTTGGTGTTAATAGCTTCAACAGAAACAGATTTACAGTATTCTATAAATAATTTTAATAAACAGTAATTACAAAAAAGTAAAATATAAATACAAACAAGATCCTAACAAAATTGTTTAGTACGATGAGATTTTACAACGAGTAAAATGATTTGAGGGGTGTAAATTGTAAAGTGAATGATTGAAAAATATTAACTCAGGGTAGGGAAGTAAGGAGGGCTTATGTCCGCGTGGCCATGAATCTCTGTATTCGATATTGCCATAGAGTTAGTCATAAAGCGAATCTTTAAAATTGAGTTTTTACAAAAATGAATGTTCTTGTTAGTTTTGGACCTTTAAATGTTTTGTAACCCGTCCTTTTTACTTTTGTTATCAAAAATATATATCAAGGATTATAAAAACACATTAACTCAAAATCCGCCAAGAGGTCCCTTTTCATGAGCATGTACACAAAGTACTATTTTTATGGCATTCCGAAGGAATGTAGCTAGTATTCTTGAACCCATGAAAATATTTTTTTAATTTTTATATCCTCATTTACCCTACTCTCTCTCTCTCTCTCTGTCTCTCTGTCTCTCTCTCTCTCTCTCTCTCTCTCTCTCTCTTTCTCTCTCTACCTAAGTACAACATATCTCTTTGTAGGTACACGTTGCATGCCCCATGCTCTCCGGACCTCACAGGACACAAGAGAGGGTTTTTAACTCTGGATAACATACTTATTTTTTTGACCACACAAGAATATGGAGGGTCTTCCTGGATGAGTGATCACCTCAATTAAAAGGCCACCTCCTAGATACCACTAACACTTAAGGTAACAACACGCCATTCACTCATATGTTCAAAGTAAACAAGGCGAATGTACATTGGATAACTGGTGATGGCCAGATGGTGTTGGGAAACTACTTGGGCATTTACTTACAGATGAGGAAAGAACACCAGTGATTATATTATAAAATTGTATTATATTTTAGGTGTTTACAAATTTTAATACAGCACGTATATAGCCTACCGCATACAAATGGTGGACCACATTCTCTCTTTATTTGAGATAAAAATATAATTGTGCAAAATCTGTAGGAATTACACAAAAACTAGTAATAGTTCCGTTATCAGGGTATTTGATTTGACTTATTTTCATTAAAATATATCAAGCCACAAAATCTTCACAGGTCTGTGATCTAATGATAGGCAACATAATTAGATAAAATTAAAAAGTGTCAAATATGCGGCAACCCCTGACATCTTGATGGAGGGAATTCTAGGAGCGAAATAAATAGAATATAATAATCTCTAGTAAAGAGAACTTGTTCCGAAATTAACTTTTTTAAGTAAAGTGCATACTCTTAACATAAATAAACATCAGTTAGTAAATACGGTATGTTTCTAAAGGAAGCCACACATTGATAATGTTTTATTCAAACTTAAACTGAAGATTGATGGCTCAAATGATGCAATGGACATTATTATTATTGTTATTATTATTATTAATATTATTATTATTATTATTATTATTATTATTATTACATATTGCATTACAGTGCTTCTATGTGGGAGCCGTATGTAATGCGATACAGTAGTTCTGACTCTGAACAACATGCCAGATGTTGCTGTAGCGGTGCCTTCTTCAATCCTCATTTCAAATTCACGTGGGTTACGTTGTAGAGCAGTATTGTAAACACTATTCCTTATGTAATGCTATATAAAAAAGTAACATGGGGTCACATATGAGGATTTCGAAAGCCATTACATAAGAGCAATGTCATAAAGTCCTGTTCGTCCTACTTCCTAACATTCTGGAATTACCCGATTAAGATATTTGCTAATCTAAGAATGATAGCAGGCGGTGCACCATCATGCTGGGACCTGGTATAATCATCTGAATTATCAATAAGTCGTGAGGCTGGGGTAATTCCTAGAATTAAAATTAATTTGGTTATTATTTGGGACCACACAATAAGCTGTTGTTATACAGTGGTTAACGGTAATTCAAGGGTTGGCAGGTACATGTACCTAGCGAAGCGGAACTAATGTTTATCATAAAAGTGTAAATTTGATTGACGTGTTGAATATGTTCAAATTTGCAAAACAGTAAATGTTGTTAAAAGGAATACTTGAGCCAATTTTAAAACTTCCTTAGGAAATGAATATAAAAGGCCAAGAAATTTTTATTGTTAACACAATGTGGTCAGTAGCTCATACACACACATAGAGTGTGGCCAGTAGCTCACACACGAGTACATACAGAGAGGAGCAAGTAGCTCCCTTATTGAAAACAGAGTGGGCTAGTTTATCATATTACGAGTATTCAGAGGAGCCTGTTGCTCCCATGTTATTACCTATTAGTGTGAATCAATCGATCGTACGAAAAATATACTAGGGAAGTCTAGATTTGCTCAAGTAGTCCACAAACTATTACTAATTTGTTGTGAATGTGTGTAATTTGTTGTTTCACAATTAGTCTAACAAAATAAACCTCGTAATTTCACTAAAGCCCGCTACAGTCGTGGCGTAATTCAAAGTACGAGCATGTCGATATAAAATATCCCATCGATAGCGTCAATCATAAAGGAAAACTGGCCGTTCAACTTACCACGGGTGAAATTGTGCAGAAAACATCCAGATCGAATGAATTTCGTTCATACTGAATGATTGTGCGTATATTCTCGGTCTCCCAAATCCACCAGTTATGTCGATTCACTTTTTTAGCACCAGAATATTCCATTGTTGCCTTATTGTGTATAACACAACATGCAATTAAGAGAGGAAACTTCAATTCCTCACAAAAAAAAATGACTTCTGATACCGATTTGTCCTTCGGATACAAACGATATGCCTAGTGGCCTTCTTGGTGTTTTTCGACAGGAATAATCAAAGTGCCGGCACCGGTTTTGCCTTCTACTTTCTACTGATCGTCATCCCTCATGTAACATTGTTTACACAAACACATTAACATACATTCATCCTATACTCTTCTCTGAACATAATATAAGAACACATGTTTTATGTAAAGAGTCTTCCGAAGTTGTGCGCAAATTGAAAATATACCACATCAACGTCATCTATTCGTCCAGTCGGAAACCGAAGCATTAAAATTACTGTGGGTGGCATCAGAACAAACAAGAAAGACACGTTGGAAGACAGCTACCAATTGCGCACAATCGTACACGATAAAAACATTACCTTAGTACTTAGTCACTTTTCTCCGTTGTTAAATTCACAAGTTGTTATTAGAACCATAATAGCGAACTACTTGCTTTGACGATTTAGAAAACCAGGGAAATAAAGAATAGTTTAAAAGAATACTAAAACAATACGCTTTATTAGAAAACCGAACTAAAACATGAAAAATAATTTTAATTTCCAACACGCTTGGGATAAAATTAAAGTGGTCAACAAAAAAAATCATCTCCAACACATCTAGAATAAAACTAGAGTTATATACAGAAAAAAATACTATCAAAGGCGTGGGGTGCTCTATATCAAATAATATATTTTATAATAAACAGATATTGGTAAAAGTAAAGTCTCTAAGAAGAAAACGTAAAAACCATAAAAAGCACCGCGCGCTTTTGATGGTACAAGTATTTTTTTGTGTATATAACTCTAGTTTTATTCTAGATGTGTTGGAGATGACTTTTTTGTTGACCACTTTAATTTTATCCCAAGCCTGTTCGAAATTAAAATTATTTTTCATTTTTTAGTAAAAGTTATTTTTCATTTTTTAGTTCGATTTCCTAATAAATCGTATTGTTTTAGTTTTTTAAACTATTCTTTATATCTTATTTTTTAGATTTAATATTTTACAGAATAAGATTAAAATGTAAATATCTTTAAATTCGATATTATTGGAGTATGAGATACAAGTAGTATTCTACTAAAAAAATCCCCCAGACCGGATTTGAACCAGCGACCTATGGATTGCAGAAATTATATACCAATACAGTCCACCGCTCTATCAACCGAGCTCTTACAACGATTGAGTAAGAAATTAGTAAGTCCGCAACCTGTTATACCGGTTTTTTATTATTTTGATTTTCTGCTGATTTTGGCCAGGATTTTATAAACGTTTATAAAATTATTGTATTGTCATTGGTCCTTTACATGTATACAAAGTTTTAAGTCAATCCAATGATTTTAAGTGGGTGAAAATCGTGTTGAAATATTCCGTTACATAATTACACAAACACTTTTTTTTTATTTTCTGATGATTCTGGCCAGGGTTTTGGAAACAATTTATGAAATTATTGCTCCTTTAAAAGTATACAACGTTTTAAGTCGATCCAATGATTTTAAGTGAGTGGAAATCGTGTTGAAAGATTCCGTTACATAATTAAACAGACACTTTTTTGATTTTCTGATATTTCTGGCCATGATTTTAGAAAACATTTATGAAATTATTGTATTGTCATTGGTCCTTTACAAGTATACAAAGTTTCTAGTCGATCCAATGATTTTAAGTGGGTGAAAATCGCGTTGAAAGATTCCGTTACATATATAGATATAGGTCAAGCTAATATAAAGGGTGTAAAAACACCTCAGTCAGGCACCTGATATGAACCAGGGACGTAATCGATGCAAATCTCAAATGTACGCTATATCTTGAGGAAATTTCCTCAGCATATCGGTATTTGATTGCCAGGAGAGAATGACAGAAATGTCGTAAGACAAACTGTAGACATCGAGAAAAAAAGTATGTGTGTGTGTGTTTAAATCCGAAAAAATGCCTCAAAATAGAAATTTGAGGTCCAAATGACTTAATACACGCCATATTAACAGTACGTAAATGAGGAATATATATATATATATATATATATATATATATATGACATGATAATAAAAATAAATGCTCTGACGGGATTTTAACCCGAACCTCTGCATTGATATATATATATATATATATGGTATGATAAGAAAAATAAATGCCTGGACGGGATTCGAACCCGGATCTCTGAGTCTGTACCTCAGCGTGATATCCATTACACCACCAGGCGAATCCAATTTATAAATGTTTGAATTGGATTCGCCTGGTGGTGTAATGGATATCACGCTGAGGTACAGACTCAGAGATCCGGGTTCGAATCCCGTCCAGGCATTTATTTTTCTTATCATACCATATTAAGCTTGCATTGCTCAATGTTAAATATTTAATTATAGCATATATAAATATATATATATATATATATATATATATATATATATATATATATATATATATACTCTGTTATTACGAGATGTAGCGAGAACTCGGTCTGCACTGCCACCTAATAGCTCCTATAACAAGTAAGCAAAATTTTAGAAAATGTATTCACTTTATAGCAGTTCCCGTTACATATCGTAATAATAGAGAATATATATATATATATATATATATATATATATATATATATAATGAATGTTTGTACTAAATTTGCGCAATAGGTAGAACACTGGGGTATCAATCCAGAGATCCGTGTTCAAATCCCGTACAAGCATTTATTTTTCTTATCTTGTCATATTAAGCTTGCATTGCTCAATGTCACAAATGTAATATTATAATGATATTGTGAAAAGGAAAATTAATGTCTGATCCAGGAATCGAACCGTGGACCTCTAGTTCTCCACACTAGTCTGGAGAATTAGAGATCCACGGTTCGATTCCTGGTTCAGACATTATTTTTTTCTTTTCACGAGACTTGGCAAGTCTCGAATGGTGTAGTGGGCTGCACACTAGTCTGGAGATCCACGGTTCGATTCCTGGTTCAGACATTATTTTTTCTTTTCACAATATCATTATAATATTATAGGCCTAATATGATCCATTATTGGAACTGTGTTAAAATAACAGTAGCCTATGGGAAAATGTTAAAAAAATTAATTATAGGCCTAACATATAACTTATGAGAAACATGTTAACAAAAACTGAAGATCTACCAATCCTAACTTAACCTAACATAACTTAAACATTCTAACATGGATTTACCTTCAAGACAACACACTTCGAACCGTATAAAATTAAACTGTGCTATTTATGAATAATTGTTGAAAAACTGATTATAGGGGAAAGGTGAATAAACATTTCGGGAATCCTGTCGCTAGCACAAGTTGTAACCGATGGTATCCGTACAGTTAGTAACTAAGTTACTAGTCCGTTTCAAGGTTCATATATATCACATAGAATAAATTTGAATCAAATAACATCGTGCAAACTACTATTTTCACTTGTAATTTCATTATTTACTTGCACTACCAACACAGAGTGAATTGAATATAGAGGGTGAATTTTAATTAAGGCTATTCTAAGCGAGATGAGAGTTTCGAATCTGGTACCATGTCCATAACATTCGTGCTAGCGGCAACATGTTTATTTACGTTTCTGGTGTAGACAATTACCATAAGTAATGCCACGAGTGATTTCCAATTTATCTAGAGAATTTGGAAATCAAGAGTGGCATTTGTTAGGACTATTTAATGAATAAAATTAAGCTGTTTACTCACAAATAATTATTTAACTATAGTTATTTTTAAATATTTATACATTTAATGTAAACGGCGATGTTTAAAAACAAATGAGAAACGATTGGTACGCTTCATTCCCTTCTTTTGTTCCATCACTGCAACCAGATCATATTATTTATTGCCAAAGGATCGCAATGTTGTAGGAATGCACCTTAATGGAGAAATTTATAACCAACGTTATAGGTATTAATTAATTTCTGATGTCCTATTTTAAATATGTCAATTATATTTTTCTGCAACGTCATTTCCTGGAAAACAATTCGTTTAAGAAAGTGCAAACAGTGGTTTCTTTTTTTGTTTGTGGTATAATCAATTGTTACAAATGTTTTTATATTATCTCACGCATGCGCTTTCTGTTGACATTCATGCACTATATATATATATATATATATATATATATATATATATATATATAATCTGGTAGCCGTATTTCTTGGAGAGCCCGTTCTCGTGTGTTAGAGAGTCAGTCACTGCAAAATAATGCTATGACCAATTCAGAATGTTAAAAAGGAGGTGCTTTCTTTATTATGATATACTTTAGTTGGTAAATTCTAGGCGAAACACGACTGTGATTGGTTGTAAATAAAAAATCATTGAAATGTGATTGGTCATTGACTCCCATTTGGGGCATGAGTTAAATATTCAACATAAATATTCAAGTTAGGTGCGTGGTTTAGATTACGTAGGTTACCTTAGATTGGATAGTTTAGATTAGGACTAGGTAGGTTAGAATAGATTGAGTAGGTATTCGGCGACGTTAATTTCTCTGTTAGGGGGATACTACCACTTATGAACAATGTCATTATTTTTAAAATAAAATCTAAAAACACACAAATCCCCTCAGGGGTCCTCATCTAGGGGATATGTGGATGGCGACCACAAGGTGCCCAAGCCGAGCAAAACATTTCTTCCACTTACTTGTGTTTTGCACTCTTTTAACTTTACTATCTAAACCTCACTTGGTTAAATTTGTTTTTTCGACCCCGACGCTATTAGGGCATCCGAGGGCTAGGGAGTCTTTCCTTTCTTCCATTTCTTCTTTCCTTTATTTTATTTTCTTCTCTAGAAAAGCCTGACCAGAGGCTATAAGATTGCAGCCCCATCACTGGTCTTGCCTTCCTTTGGCCAGCAACCAATCGAAGGGACTATTATTATGCTTTCAAGTCTTATACGAGAATTTTCCGGAAGAAGCTGGAGGGAAAATTTTCTATAGGATCGTAACAGGCCTTGGCCTAATACTTGGAAGGAAGAAGAAGAAGAAGAAGAAACACACAAATTACGTTATAAAAATATTAAAATTGCCTCAACAATATCTTCTTTTATTGAGAAAAGTGGACAAAATCCTTAAAATTTATAGTACATCGCCAAAATTCGTTAATCACCAAAATGGAAGTGGACGTTCAACTGAAACAAAACTTCAAAAACCGCTGTGGCGCTCGCACTTTTATTTACATACGTACTTATACTGTAGTTTCTGTTTATTTTTTAATATCAATTTATGTAGACTGGCATCCTGCATAGAATTCCCGGCTATTCTAAGCCCACTATGCCAACATCATGGCTACTTTGAGTATTCGATCGGAAGAACAAGTGACTGTTGGCATCAACATTACCAACGTGATAACAGATATTTCCGCTATAGTCAATTGCCAACATGTTTACACTAGGTTTCTCATATATAGTCGCATTTTACCGCGCGTTTCAACTACTCGTATAATGCAACAAATATTCTTAAAACGATATATTGAATGTATTTAGCCATGGAATTTAATCATTTTTATCTCATTTTACTCGTTAATACAAAAACAAATTCTTGTCATTGCCTCTCTAATATCTTCATTTCTGTCGATAACAACAGGTTTCAACAATGCAGCTCTGTCGATAACAAAAATGTATATCCATAATTAACCACGTTTATGTTAATAGTTTACCCTTTCTATTTATTAATTTAACGGGTTAGAGTAATTTAATTACATTAGGTAACTTTTAAACATCAAATTCTACAAACAATTGTTTTGACTGAGGCAATGTGATCGGCGACAAATCATTTTTAGCTTGTTTCATTTAATTGATTGTTTTTGCGTGATTCATAATTTGTGATTAACTTTTCCTTGTTTGTTAGCATGTTTTCGTAATACGTTAGCTACTTTGTTTGAGCAATGAATAATAAGAATTTATTTTGTAATTTTAGGTTAGTTGAGCACAACATGTTACTTCATTTTTATGGCATTTCTGTGATACTTTATGGGGAAAAATCGACATATATATCTATCTATCTTTGGGTTTTTACAGCTGCTGCCGTCTTCCCGTGCAAACCTCCAAAGTCTATGATCTTGGTCATCTTTAGAGCGAGGATTTTTATGAAATTTCATGTTTTAAACTATTGGTCAGAGAGCGCTGAGACAAAGTATCTTTACATTTTATGATATGTAGAATCAAATAAGACCTTCATATTTTTTCATATTTCATAATATTTTGGCAAAATGTTCATATTTCAGTAAAAATTTAATATTCCTTCATATTTTTCAACTGGGGCACGCCGTAGCGTAGTGGTTAAGGCACTGAGCTACAAGCCGGAGGGTCGAGGGTTCAAGTCCCGTTGGGGTCAGGATTTTTAAACTGACCCAAACCCTCTGGCGGCACTATGGCCCTGGGGTCGACTCAGCCTCTAACTGAAATGAGTACCAGACGCTTGTTCTGGGGGTAAAGGCGGCCGTCACGCAGGGCTGACAACCCGGCTGACATAAAGTGCCGATTGTCTAGAAAAGTGGGAGCCTTAACCTCCTACTACCCCAAGGGCCTCCGGGCCTGTCGTGGGTTCACTTTACTTGCTTTACTCATATTTTTCAACTTTCAATTTTTTTAAATAAATTTTCTACTAATTCGTTAGAAACATTTTTGGAGTGACTGTAGTTTTGAAATTTTTTGACAATGTAATATGGTAGACAGTAAAAATTCCTAAGTATCCCATCTGGAACAAGATAAATAGATTTGATAAAAGAAAATAATTTAAAAAAAGGAGAGATGGAAAGACCAAGTGGAGGCTTTTGTCCGAAACTACAGAAAAAGAACAGGGATTTCCTAATCTGTGACAAGAACATGAATAATTAGAATAACGTTAGAATAATAACCACCCACTCTTTTTTTCTCAGGTAGGAACCTATTCCTTTTTGCTACCTAAGGACAGTCCTTATTTTATGAATGGATTATAGTATTTAAATGTAGGTAAGAAGCTGTGCTGTGAAATAAGGTCTTGCTCCACAGTTTATGAAATTTGTAAAATTCTTGTAGGTAAGGCCAATATTATTCTCACTTACATCAAACTATCATATATATAGTGCAGTGCATGATTGCTCCCATAACATCATATAATGTGGAGCATACTTTTTGATCGTACAAAATAATTCTGACAGACTGGCGTTAAATATATACATAAAAAGCTCCTAACTGTGTATTACGAACAGAATTGATAATTTGATTATTCAAAGCACATGCATGCATACTGTGCTCGGACAAATTTCATGGAAAAACTAATGTTAAAATAATTCTAACTACATTTCACTATGTTCTTACGTGTAATGTATAGGATTAAACATAATTATAAGTGCAAAGAGAGATTTGAAATACCCCCTAGAATTATTTGTGGATTAATTTATTTTAACATCTTGTTTCTCCAAATATGACTTATAGTACTTGGTATACTGTGATAGGCAGGACATATGGCATGAATGGGGGAATTAAAGACGTGCATGGAAGCTTCTTGTAGGAAAACCAGAGGGAAGATCAAGAATGAAGTGGGATAACATTAACCATGATTTGAGGGGAAGATTATAGAGGGGATGATTGGAAAACATTGGCTCAGGATAGGGATGTATGGAGAGCTTATATCCGTGCGGCCATGAATCTACGGGTTCGATTGTGTCAGTAAGTTAGTTAGTTAGGACTTGGTCTACGTGTGTTCTGATTCATCCAATTTAATGTTATTGTAATATTTATATATACTGGAATTCATTATCTTTATGCAAAGTAAATAGAAGTCATTCAAACTGTACCTACTCTAAATTTTGTCAGTGGTATATTCGATGGAAGGAAGTTACAACGGTTACTATGTTTTGTTTTTTTTTATTTATGTTTGGATTTCGTAATTAAATATCATTAGATAAATTAATTGATCGCGTTTTATATAAACCCAGTATTCATTTATTGAAATAAAGTGTCAAACCTCAGGCTTGGGAGGCCCTTGTGGGTAGATGGATGTTGAGACTTCCACATTTCTAGACAATCTCCAAGGGATGTCCACTGGGTTCTCAGTCCTGCGTAACGGCCCCTTTGCCCCTGAAACATGCGTCTGGTACTCATTTAAATTAAAAGCTGAGTAGACTCTAGGGCTATGATGCTGCCAGAAGGTTTGGTCCAGCTAAAAACCTGACCCCTTTGAGACTCAAACCCACGTCCTTCCGGCTTGTTAGCGTGATTCCTCACATAATATACTTCAATGTGAGCCATTAAAATTGCTTCAAATCACAAACATGATATTTTATTGTTAAGAATCAATAAAACCTCATAATGTTAAAAATTCCAAAATTTATTATATTAAATTATATTTTATATTGAGTCAGATGTAATGAAAAATTAATTAAGATGGAAATGCAGTGAAACTCTTGATTTCTTGAGCTACAAAAAGGTCTTCTTGTCTCATTTGTGTGCTTGTATGTATACCCATAAATTATACAGGTCTTGTGTATATAAATATATGTAAAAAGTTGAAAAAATAGTAGCTTCATAATATTTTTGTGTCCTAATTTTCATAATTTTCATATTTTGCTATTATGATTTCATATTTTAGTATAATTTTCTTCATATAATTCCTCGCTCTAGTCATCTTCAATGCTTAGCCCTCTTGCTTGCATTAATGTCTTCATGTTTTCCTTCCATGTTAAGTTCGGTCTCCCTCTCTTCCTCCTTCTGGTCGGATGCCATTGATATAGTTGCTCCGCCATGGCCGGTCCCAAGCCCGGATGAGAAAGGAGGAGGGGGAGGAGTAACAACCTCGTTAAAAAACCAGGGTTCAGTTGGCTCCGACTGATAGTACTCTGTAAGAGCCCCTAGCCAGGGTTACGGTGAAGACCTCAACGGCAGAATCGGCGCAGAAGGAGTCCTTCAACACGGCGGATCTGGCGGAAGAGGCAACCCTATCTCTAAAGGAAAAAGAGAAACGCTGCCTTGCGGTGAAGAGGGATCTTCAAAGGCTATGGGAGTAAATCCCAGACAGAAATTTTCCTGGTCCTCCAGGTTGGGGGTTTATGCTGTGGGCCAGCTCCCCACACATTTAAAAAAAAACATAAAATGCTAAAAGACCAAATCAGTCAAAGCCGGACAGAAGAAAGTACGAACATGTATATATACTCTCAAGTAGGTAATTACTGATATAATGCAAGAATAGACCGTGCATTTTTCCGTTTTTTATTTAAATTTATGCCGGTGGCATGGTGGGATAGAATCCCATATAAATAGTATAATAAGCCTATATACATGAGAGATGTGTGGGACAGCCCTTGTAAGCAAGTACATGATTCATACGGTACTTGAGTATGATGTGGGCGCTAACTGACGTTTAATGTGCCCACCTTTCCTCCTTTCTTGATATTTATTCTTATACTTACTGGTAACACAACTTCAATATTTTGCAGAACATGTTACAATTATATTGGTTTTAACTATCTGCAATATCCAATGAGCTACGTGGTCTTTCTGAAAAACCAGATGTAATGAGAACAGTTAAGTCTGGTAGACTGCTATGGCCAGAGCATTTGGCACGAATGGGGAATGAAAGACTGGCATGGAACATTCTTGTAAAGGAAAATGCCAGTAGGTAGGTCAATAATGAGAGAATAGCATGAGAGAATTATACAAGGAACGTTTGCAAATGATTACCCCAGGATAGGGTTGTATGAAGAGTTTATGACCGCGCGACAATGAACTTCTGGGTTCGATAGTGAGAGACGGTTAGTTTTATATCACTACCAAGATTAATTGCAAGAAAACAATATTTTTTTTAATTACGGGGAACGTTTAAAATATTTCCAAATAAAATGTCAGCTATCAAGTTTACATCGGCTCTAATTTGCTGATTAACTAATTCGATATTGCTTCCTAGCATGCATGTAAACAAACATGGCGACCGAATGCGCCATTTTAAATGTGGATTTAAGATAAGCGCCCATTTCTAATGGTTGGATTTCGCTGATTTTTAAACAATACGTTTCTCGTTTTATTTCAATGACATATACCGAAATTCGTTGCAAATAAAATTCAAATTTTTGGCGCTAGAGCGAATTTTAAGTTTGTATCAGAAGTAGGCCTACTTCCATTGAATGCTGTGTGCAGAGTTTGGCTATGAAAAACAAAACTTGCGGCCGCTGTAATTTCAACAGTTACATAACGAGCCTTTTGAGTCATGTCTGTACCTAAACAACCTCATGTGGGGGACAAGAGTGCTCTTTATCGGAAGTTACTTAACCAAAATAATTTAGTTATAGTGATTTCTTTATAAATGTCAGTGAGTGACATGTGGTTAGCACATCGATTCAAAGAGATATCTAGTAGACAACTAAGACATTACTTGGATGGGAAAGGTCGATTAAAGTTTGTTCAGACACTGTAATTCAGGCTTAAAGTTCTTTTACGAGCCTAAAAATCTTCATATTTGAGATCCACGTTTTAATATCCCCCCTGGAAGACTTGTCTCTTTGATTTTTCCATCCTAAAAAAACCCATCGACCCTGGCCGGGTTTATGCTCGAGATTCTCGGGACCAGAGGCAAAGCACTTAACTCTAAAACCACAGAGGCAGGTAGTCTTTCAATATAAAAAGGATCCATTACACTGGAACTGAGTACTAATGAGCAACTCCATCTTTGTTGGTTCAATGAATACATATTTATTTTCTTTATCCTTAAATCGGAGAAACTGAATTTCTTATGTCAGATTAATAAAAGTGTTGATTCAGTAAAAAAAAATTATGTAGGCCTATAACCGTAATTATTACTGCATATTGTATGATAATTTGATACAAATTTATTCAATTTCTAATTATTCATTTTTGAATTGCTTTATTAAATAAGTGGAACAATTGTATCTTAAAGGATACATTGTAGATTTTAGTGTTAATTAAATTGCATGATATACAGATGCATTGCGACATAGCAAACATGGCGGCGCAGCGATTTTTTTTAATTTCGAGTTTCGGGTAAATCTCAACTTTAGTGATTGGATTTAGGTGGTTTAGGATACCTTCCCCGTTTTATTTGAATAGCATAGACCCTATCATACTAAGTTAAGTTGCGAAAATTAGAAAATTCAGACCGCTAGAGCGATTTTTAAATTTTCTTTTCAGTGAACTCCTACTATGAGTGATATATTTTGCTGATTAAAAAGCTCGACCCTACTTTTTTAACCCATTCGCCTCAAAGACGAGCTAGACTCGCCGGATATTAAATGGCCTTCAACTCAGAAGACGAGGTACACTCGCTTAACTAAGCTGTTATATATTTTGTAATTGTTGTACATCATTTCGCAGGGTATATTTGTTAACATTTATGAATAGTAGAGGAATGCGTTTTGGTTTTCATCCATATTGAGATCTCAAATACCGTTAGGCCTATGTTTTGTTCGTTTTTAATGTCTGAAAATAGACAATATAATTTACGGTGATTTAAATACGGTTTCTGGGTAAATGCGATAAACATTTAAACCCTAAGTGAATATGTTAATTGGTTGTTATATGTCAAGTTAAATTCCGAAAAAAATTCGACCGCTAGAATGTTAACATACACATATGTAGGCCTATATATATATATGACCATGGTAATTTTCGGTTTCTTATAGGTAGGATCGGTGGAGATCAGAAAATGCTTTAAAAATAATGGGGACAACCTAAATAGCTTCATTCTTTAGTAATTCGTTTACTGCCATTAATAGATATCCCGAAAGAGGGCGCAGTTTGTATGTGGCAAATGGTGTTCTGATAGCAAGTAATTAATTTAGCAAGTCTCCCACAAGGACCGCCCTGGTACATACAACAGGAAAAAGAAGAAAATCGCCATGACCACCTGCATTCAACAATTAATTTTACAATAATCTCACAGAGGATAAATAAAAATAAAGCACGTAACGTTAATTGTCTAGAACGCGCCAGGAAGCCGCGCTATTATCGTTTAAAGATATTCTTCTGCACCTAATAAATTGCGTAGAGTAATACCACGCAAAATGTTAGCATACGATTTAACACAATTTCGCGTTCCCGCATCTTTAGGACTAAAATCCAGATTAACGTAACTGAAGAGACTTGGGATTTAAACCCACGATCTCCAGCTTGTGCTTGTGTTAAGTATCTTAATTGTAGACAGGCAGCACTTAAAGCTGGAGATCACGGTACAAATCCCGGCTCAGGTATAAATTTCTATCTCTAGAATTTTTATTAACCGTGGGTTTCACACACGGCTTCTCTAAAAACATATGGCCACATATAGAAATATATTATATAATCTGAATGGACAGGTAATGTCAAATAAAGGAAAATTTGAATATGTGGCTGAATTCAATAATAATAATCTTCTTTCTTCTTCTTCTTCCTCTACGCATGAAAGCTGGCAGCTTGTTGCATGTTCATTCACTACAGATCCGGGGTATGGTGACATCCTTCCATCGTAGTTGTGGTCTTCCTAATGGCCTTTTCTGCTGAGGTGTCCAGTCACGTACTTTCTTCACTAATCTACTGTTCTCCATTCTATCTATGTGATCGCTCCAATTTAGTCTTCTATCATTTACCCAAAGGTTTATGGGTTCAATTTCACATTCTTCTCTAATAACAGAGCTGCGAATTTTCTCTCACACCGATTTTCCTACGATTTTCCTTAAAACATAATAATAATAATAAGAAGAAGAATATTAGAAACAAGAATGAAGTGCACAAATAAATTAGAGCAGGTGGTACTACAAGGCAATGAATGACAACCGATTAGCAGTTAAAATAAACAAGATAATTGGACTAGATAAGAAAACATTAAATGAGAAGATAAATATATTTACAAATAGAAGCTTAAGCACAAAGAAGAGGAAACAGCTTATAAAATCTTATATATTGGGTGTGTTTCGTTATATTGCCTGAGAAAGTTGGGTCCTGATGAATAGAGACTGATAGCAATAGAAATGGAGTTCTGAATGCGACTGTTAAAGGGAAATTAGGAAAGCAAAACAAGTTCAGGATTAAATATGAATCTTCAAAACCAATGCTGGAAAAATATTCACCATACGATACTTCACAAATTATTTCCTAATAATAATTTTAAAAACAACATTTTGGGAACAAATTAAGGAGAAGGAACAGGGTTTTGTTACATGTAACAAAGAAAATGGGATGTTAGAACTAGGCCTATCAACAATGAAAGAACAAGAACAGATTAATGTTTTCACTGACAAGACATTGCCTTTAGAAGTAAATATATACGTGTATATATATATATATATATATATGGTATGATAAGGAAAATAAATGCCTGGACGGGATTCGAATCCGGATCTCTGAGTCTGTACCTCAGCGTGATATCCATTACACTACCAGGCGAATCCAATTCAAACACTTATTTTTCTTATATGTGTATTATATTCTCCATTATTACTAGATGTCGCGAGAACTCGGTCTTCACTGCCATCTAGTAGCTGACTATAACAAGTAAGCAAATTAAAGAGAACATATATATACAGGATATACATTATAAGTTGTAACCGCTCAAGCGAGGTTTTCACTCTACTCTA
Organism: Diploptera punctata; assembly: GCA_030220185.1. Taxonomy (NCBI): domain Eukaryota; kingdom Metazoa; phylum Arthropoda; class Insecta; order Blattodea; family Blaberidae; genus Diploptera; species Diploptera punctata. The sequence goes on along the minus strand of JASPKZ010007283.1, from coordinate 927,982 downwards.
CGAAGACTTACATTACCCGCACTCAACGTACGTGTGGCTTCTCTGCTTGAACTATATAAAACGTAGGCCTATCACACATAATCGTATGTTATAATATATAATGTTGATATTGTAGTCCTTATTGAGTTATTGAGTTATACATGTATTGTATCTGGAAACCACATTCTGGCTGACGCGAGTGAGTTCTTCCACTGTAATGTTTCTAATTCAATTCGTAATGTTTTCTTATAGTTCCTCCATTGTGAGAGGAATTGTTAGATAAACCTAATCTTTCAGGTTACCCCACAATTAAAAATCGCACAATGTTAGGTCAGGGAGCGAGGTGGAAACACACCTAAACTTATCACTCTGTTTGCAAACTCATTAGAAGTTCTAAGAATGGAAACTTTCGCCCTACTTTTTACAAACATTTACACATAATAAATTCATCACGCACCCGTCGAGCAGACCCCTACATACAATAATCTTACACACGAAAATACGATATAGCAACGAAGTCGGTCTCGCCAACTTAAAGCTGACTAACTATATCCACCTGCCGTGAAGGTTCAAATCGGATGCGTGCACCACTTGCTGTATCAAGTCGTAAAGCCCATTTTCAAAATCCTGAATGAGCGGTTACAATGTATAATGTAGCCCTACATATATATATACGTAATCGAAGTTTTTTTGGAAGATGTAGGTTAAAAAATATGTGATGAAAAATTAAAATAGCTGCTGGAAGATGAGAAGAATGATATCACTGGCAAGACATTATCTTTAAAAGCATATATATATATATATATATATATATATATATATAGTTCTGCCCAAGAGCATGTCTTTCACTGCAAACTCAGCATTCCCCACTCTTTCCTTAACTCAGCTTACCATATATATATATATATATATATATATATATACGGAAGTGATATACGTGCACCAATTCAAAGAGGTGTAAAATTACAATAAAACAAAAACATCTCATCTCTTTCAATATGCGATTAATGTCACGGTTAATATAGACCTAACGATTAAAACCAAACGTTCAGGAAATTTCATGTTTCTTACGATTCTTGTGATGAAACATAAACAACTGTTCTAGGATCAATAATAATAATAATAATAATAATAATAATAATAATAATAATAATAATAATAATACTTTATTTATTCTGGCAGAGTTAAGGCCATAAGGCTCTCTCTTCCACTCAACCAGCACAAATACAAATAAATATTCGACAAATATAGATATACACTATACTAATTATAAACAGTTAAAGATACAATATATGTAGCAATGTAAATGTCATGTACAAACAACATTTTATAGGGTAATAACAATAATGATACGATAATAATAATAATAATAATAATAATAATAATAATAATGATAATAATAATAATATTAAATATGATACATTATACGGGAAACACTAATTAATATATATATATATATATATATATATATATCTTACACTGGATAATAATGAAGTCGAGTTTAGAGCAAATATGAATTTAGATTTCTTTTAAAAGTTGTCAATGTCCGGCAGCCCCTTATTTCTTGTGGTAGGGAATTCCAGTTGCGAGAAGTGGAGATGGTATATGACATGGAGTGATGTGATGTCCTATGTTGCGGTATATTAAGCAAGAGACTATGTTATGATCTTGTGTTTAAGTTATGGTTTGAGGATAGATACTCGAAACGGGATGATAAACGATCGCTACATCACCTCTTGCTTGCAGTTCGACATCGCAATATCTCTCTTTTTTTTATTCCAAAATGTGAGACATGTTCATTTAATTTGCATAAAAACAATCAATTTTTATTCCAAAACTGCAAAGCAACAAAACATTCCTGTTATCCAACCTTAATTATACAAGGAAAATAATATTAGACGTGTATGGCAATTGTTTATAGAGTTTGGCGGCATTTAATGTTTAAGGAAAGAATTATTTCTAAAGGAATGTGTTTATTTGACACTAACATGGTACTGGAATTTGTTTTTATTCCACCCAAGGAACACGTACTTAAAATCTGTGCAATTGTATTGCGCCAAAACTGTGTGTGTGTACGTATATTTATATATATAGTCCACCGCTGTGGTCTCGAGGTAGCGTACTGCCTTGTCACGCAGCGGGCCCGGGTTCGATTGCCGGTCGGGACAGGTGAGGTTTTTTTCGTGGCTTTTCCTCATCTGTAAGACAAATGTCAGGACGCTTAGGGCCCAACGTTCCCCGAAAATTATCCGGTCATCATCATCATTCTTATCATTAGCATCATCATCCGTCAACGGTGTGGAAAGCAACGAGAAGCTATCACACCTCTAATTCCTTAGCCAATCTGCAAAGCTGAAAGATCTGCCCTCGGGCAGAATTACTATGGAATATATATATATATATATATATATATATATGTGTGTGTGTGTGTGTGTGTGTGTGTGCGTGTGCTTGTGTGTGTATCCAGGAAGACTGTTTTGGAAGATTTAACAAAAATTATAGATGCTAGAATTATCTAAAAATGAGAAGCACAGCTGAAAGATCAAAAGAATGATTTAATTTGCAAGGCATAGACTTTACAAGCCGATATATGTATATATATCAAAGAAAACTGTTTTAGAAGATGTAACAACAATGAACAGGATAGCTGAAAGAGGAGAAGAATGATTTCACTGACCGCAAATTACAGTATCTTGTTGATGATGAACTATATATCGTAGTTATATTTTCTTGATCCATATGTTACTTCTCACATTTTAAATATATTCCTATTCCCATTTCAAGATTTAATAGACAAGCACCATTCCTCTCTATTACGCATACTGCTTATATCATGCTTCTTTTCTCTTGTCTCTTGAAAATATAAACACTTCGAGTTTAAAATAAGTGCCACTTTTAAAAGTGAATTCAAAATCATTTTACAATTCTGTTAGCAAATTAGTAATCTAGAATTTAACCTTTTGAGAATTTGAAGAAATTATATTAAAATTAAAATTAAAATATAAAATTAGTTTTGTAATAATGACTTTTAGTAAGTATGTGAAAATCTTACGATATAATTTTAACCTTTGGAAAAACTGAAATATATAATGCATACATATTTACTTTTTAAGGAATTATATCAATTTTGATCTGTTATGTGATTGAAAATTGAATTTACGGAAAATTACAATTAAGAATTAACATTCCTACAAAACTATACGTTTAAAAACCTTGTATGGTCACTGAAACTATTTCCTAACATGCTAAGATGTTTAAACCAATAGGTCCGACACGTAGGAACTAACAAGGAAATTATCGGCATAGGCATATTCACATTGGTAGGGCCTACATACTTGTATATTTAATGTTATCGTCAATTTTCTATATAAAACCCGTGCACCAAAATTTAGGTGCAGCGGATAAGTACAAGACCCCGACTTCATGCCTGGAAAGTGTTGAGTCTGACCATTTGGAAAGGACATCCTTTATTAGCTCCTCTTACTTGCACGTGCCAACTGCAGAAAGCCGGTCGTCAGGGTTGTACAGTTCATTCTACTTTCTTATTCTTCTTCATTTCACTGGCTAGGCAAAAATTGCCTGTTCCGCCTTTTTCGTGTATAATTTTCCATGTATGTTACAACAGATTCTGTATTCATTGTCGGATTTTATATAGAGTATGGATGATGTTCTCAGGTGTACCGATGTCAGTATACTGACGACTTCCGTCTAAGTAAATTAAGTGAATTCCTCATAGAGTCGAAATTAATAGTCCACCTTTCTTTGGTGTAGGATATATATATATAGGGTGTATCAAAAAGGATGACGCAAACTTACATGGTTGAAAGTATATGGTAATAGAAGCAACAATGTCCCAGAAAACATGGGTCCGTAAACGAGCCTTTTGAGAGATAATTGGAGGTTCTGATGCCAAAGTGAACCGACTACGTTTTTAATATTTTTCACAATTCAACTTTAAACTATATTTTTGAAATATAAAAATGAATAATGGCATGATCTTTTTTTTCACTTATTGGTCACCATATGTTAGATGGTGACCAATAAGGGAAAAAAAAGAGCATGCCATTATTCATTTTTATATTTCAAAATATACTTTAAAGTTGAATTGTAAAAAATATTAAAAACGTAGTTGGTTCACTTTGGCATCAGACCCTCTAATTACATGTATGATTACAAGCCGCCACTGACTTCATTGTAAACATCGTCCTAGTTAGTACAAATTAATTTGAATTTAGACTTTACTATTAATTTTTCATCTCATTTAGTTCACATTTCACAGTTCACTTCACTTATAGGTTCCCTATTAAAGGAGGTGTTCGAAGTGTCTTCCTTGCATCTGGATGCAATACTTTGCTCGTCTCTGCAACGAATGTCGAATTCTTTCGAAAACCCCTGTATCATTTCTGAATTCTTGGCAAGCATCTAAAACTCTCTGCTAAAGTTCTTCAACCGTATTAACGGGTGTGCTGTACACATTGCTTTTGAGGTGACCCCAGCCACAACATTCCAAAGGATTTACATCAGGTGATCTTGGAGGCCAAGGTACAGATCCGCCTCGACTTATCCATCTTTGGCCGTATCTTTTACAAACAATGACGTCAGTGGCGGCTTGTAACCATACATTCGTAATTATCTCGCAAACTACTCGTTTGCGGACCCATCTTTACTGGGACATTGTTGCTTCTATTATCGTGTACTTTCAACCATGTAAGTTTGGGCCATCCTTTTTGATACACCCTGTATATATACACACACATACATATTTTTAATACTTAAATTGGAGAAACTTAATTCTTATGACAGCTTATTTAAATTTGTCGGTCTGCAGTAAAAAACAAACCAGTGCATATTCTTAAGTTGTTAGTTATTGCATATCGTTGTATAATTTGACACAGATATTAATATTTTCTACTGGTCCATTTTTCCATTGCTTTACTAAAACTATTGAATAATCAAATGAATATATAATAGGCCTATGGGATATTTTGTTAATTAAATTGAGTGGTATACAGACACATTTCATTGTGACAAAGCAAACCTGCAGCTATTTCTGAATTTTGGGTATCAGGTAAACTCCCACTTATAATTGTCGGATTTCGCTGACGTTTGGTGAAAACCTTTCCCGAAATCTTTTAAGGAGGTAGAACTCTTCTCCTAAAGTTCTATGTTCAAAAATGCTTAATTGAATAGCGTAAGCTGAGTTAAGTTTGGATCGCTAGAGCGGTTCTCAAATTTTAGTTTCAGGTGAACTCCTACCCCTAATGGTCCGATTTTGCTGCCTAAAGAACTTGGCCTTAATTTTTATATTGGTTGCCCTACGCTGAGTTTCTTCCGCTAGAGCGTTAACAGAGTCATGGGCATATACATATTAATTCAAATATAAAAAATTGCTGTAAGGTGATAGAGTCCACTAATTCCTCTATGAGGGATGAGTGTATTTCTTAAAAATGATCGAAAACGACCAAGTATCGAATTCATAGTTTATCTGATTTGGCAAGAGTTCTGACTACATTTAAGTACTGCTTTGACGCCTTAGCATCCCCACGAAATGCGATAATCACATGCAATATTAATCGAAAAGTTAGAAAGTGTCGATTCCATAAATTTTGGGGCCGTTAAAATCTAAGTTTAGCCTCAATCGGCATAACTGTGAGAAGGGCTGAAAATAAAATGTCCAAAATATCAGAAATTTTGTATCGTATCCACAGTTTTCGGGGTCACTGAGATGAATAGAGGCACCCCTGATGCCATTAAAATACACGTTCAACCAGCCGCTATCGGCACGCGGGGTAAGAAAATGAAATGCCAAAAATGACCGGGATTAATACCGAATCCAAAATTGTTGGCGCCATAATTTAAAAATAAATTTGGGATAAATATAATTAGTTCACCAATGTAGTCTCGAGGTAGCGTGCTGCCTTTTCACGCAGCGGGCCAATTTTCGATTCCCGGTCGGGATAAGTTTCTGGGTGTGTTTTTCCCCTCACCTGTAAGACAAATGTCAGGTAGCTTTGAGGCTCAAAAGGTCCCCGAACATTTTCTGGCCATCATCATCATTATCATCACTACCGGCGTGGAAAGCAACGGGAAGCTACCACACCTATAATTCCCTACTAAAGCTGCAAAGTATAGCATGAAAATGCAATGATTGCAGTTAAAGACCTGCCCTCGAGCATAACACTGTACATAAGTAAATAAATAATTGGTCAACGCCAGGCAATGAACTAGTAGCATAAGACATGTTTTTGTGCAATTACTCATTGGCTGAGAGGAATAGTTTTCCCACAACTCGCAGTAGATTTAGACATCTGCCCCTAAACTTACACAGGACCACTCAGTCTATTACTTGACCGCATTTTTTAAGTTCAATAAAAAAAACCTTTGTTGTGTCAATACGAGTCAATCAGGAAAGCAAATAACAAACAAATGAAAGTCAAGTGGATTTTAAATGGGTTTCCGTGACGATAATTGTTAAGGAGTAGCCAATAACATCAGATATCAAAATAATGCTTTCCGTTGCTTAGCAACATCAATTAAATATTAGGAAGATTTATTTACGTTTTTAAACGGTACACAGTATTCAAGTAGGTTTAATATTTTACAATTAAAATGATCAGATTTTACTAACAGATATCACAAAATAAAATTCACTATTCCACTTTTATATGTCACTCATAAAATGAAACCAAAATACCATAATAGTTTCAATGCGTATCTAAAGACTCTTCCAATTCAAAGGCTAACAACTAGCTATCAAAGCAACTCTGAAAACGCATGCCATTACGTATTACAGGTACTATAACTAATTAAAACTCACTGGCTCTATCGAATCTGTAGGATCATGGCCGCGCGAACATAAGCTCAATATACATCCCTACCCTGAGCTAATGTTTTCCAGTCACCCCTTGTATAATGTACTTCCCTCAAATCATAGTTAATGTTATTCTCCCACCTCATTCTTGGTCTACCATCTGGGCGCTTTCCTTTTGGTTTTCCTACAAGAAGTTTCCATGGAAGTCTTTCATTCCCCATACGTGCAACATGTCCTGCCCATCGCAGTCTATGAGACTTAACTGTTATTATATCTGGATTCCTATAAGACCATGTAGTTCATTGTTAATTAGTCTTCTCCATTCACCTGTCTGTTCTTCTCTCTTTGGTCCAAAAATGTTCCTAAGAACTTTATTCTCAAATACTCGTAATCTCATTTCATTCCTTAAAGTAAGAGTCCATGTTTCTCAACCACATAATATAACTGATAGAATGATAGTTTTATATATTTTCAGTTTTACGTTTTTTGAAACGAGTAGGGACGTCAGGAGTCTCTGTATAATGCATAACAGCACGCATTTCCAGAATTGAATCTATTTTTAATTTTTTTTTGTGCATCTCATTCCTATTTGTGATTATTGTTCCTAGGTATTTGAATTCAGCCACTTCCTCAAAATTTCCTTCATTTTTCATTAGCTGTCAATTATATAATGCACTTCTATGCGTGACCATATATTTAGTTTTATTGATATTTACTTGCAGTCCCAGTTTCTTAGTGTTACTCAATAGTGTGTGCGTGTTGTCCTTTAGTATCTCCTCGCTACAGTCCAATAGTACTACATCATCAGCATAAACTAACAGCTTATTAATACCATTGAGTTGTAGGCCTTCTTCATCCTCTAAAGTTTTCATGGCATGCTCTATTGCAAAATTAAATAATAGAGGAGATAGTGCATCTCGTTGCTTCAACACATTCTGGATTTCAAAAGTATCCGAAAACTGTTTGCCTACACGCACCGTAATCTTTGTGCCGTTCAGACACATTCGAATAAGTTTAACTAACTTTTTAATAATTCCGAACTCCCTCTTAATTGAATCGTATGCCTTCTTGAAGTCTACGTATAGTTGATGTACATTATCATTATATTCCCATTTACTTTCTAAAAAAATGTCTTAGACTAAAATTCTAATCTGTTGTAGACCTGTTTCGTCTAAATTCACATTGATGATCTCCTAGAATGTCTTCAGTATAAGGAGTAAGTCTGCTTAGTAATATATTTGTTAGAATTTTGTACGAAGTTGAAAGTAATGAGACGCCCCTATGGTTGTTGCAATCAGTTTTATCTCCTTTCTTGTAAATTGGTACGATAATAATCGATTGTTTCCATTCATCTGGAAGAGCTTTTATTACTGGTACTATTGTCATCCTAATTCCTTTAAAAATGTTAAATTAAAAATATATAAAACGACAGTGATTCTAGTTTATATATAAATGCGCGTGTGTGTGTGTTTGTATGTGTGTGTGTGTGTGTGTGTGTGTGTGTGTGTGGTGTGTGTGTGTGATTTCTTGCATTAATGGGGAGGAAATTAAGGTTATTTGGGAATAAAGAGTTTAGGAAGGTGTTTGGATTTAAGTGAGACGAACAGACAGGTGTAAAAAGAAGAAGGAAAAATAGATATCAGTGAGGTATGTGATTTTTATGAAACATCAGTTGTAATAAGAACAGATGAGTTTCGTAGTGTGAGATAGGATATGTGACGTCAATCAATATTAAAGGGTGACACGGGAACTTCTCGTAGGAAAATTAAATGAGAAGCGCCGAGTTGTTAAACCAAGAATAATATAAAGTATAACAGTAAGTATAGTTTGAAAATGTTGAGTTATACAGGGAATTATTGGAAAACATCACAACAAATCTATGAATTTAATTACCTGGGCTGTTAAATTTTATACCAGGTGTCAAATGATATTCTTACGTCTATTGGTACATAGGATTCCGATGGAATTTCTTCTTGAATAAACACACACAATAAACACAATACATTTCCAAATGTACTTTATTTCCTTCACAAATAGCTTGATGCTAACAATGATTCTTGTTTCGCAATTTACGTTTAACTTATACTTTTATACTCTTCGGCAGGTTCACGTAACACAATTTCTTGCCATCACTCTTGATATCGGTTCATCAGTTCAATATTCGGACACGACTATTCTCTCCTACCCTCTTAATAGTTTACATATGAGAAGGTAGGATTATTCTCGACTTTTAGTAGAGAATTTTCTAGAATGAAAGTAACATTTTTCTTGTAGAAAGGATCAGCGCATGTGGAACATTCTCTGCGGGCCCTAGACAGCTCACGAATATTACTTATTTATTTTTTTTTTACCGTAGAAGACGAGACCCCGACTGTATTCACCCCCGCGAAATTCAAAAGGAAGTCCTATAATGCATCACAACATAGAATTCAAATTAGCAATATTTCTTCAATTAAATGGCACAATTAGAGGAACTGTATTAAGAAAAGTGAAAAAGGAAAGTACTTTGGAACTGTAATAGAAATTTAGTGAACTGGATCATCACGGAGGAAGAGACTTGAAGCCGCAGAGATGAAATTACTTAGACCTCTGATAGTATACACTCTCTTTGACCACACAACAAATTGGTCTATTCGTCAGGAATTAAACATCTCAAGTGTATTAGAAATAATTGACGAATAAAGATCGCAATGGTGTTAGAATTATTTACAATGAATGACATCAAGACGAAATTTATTTAAATCACACAAGTACAGACTTCAGGTTAAAAGGTGAATTGAAATACATAAAATATGATTAAGGCGCAAAAAGTAAACATCCTAATTTCGAGATCATTTTGGTTTTAATATGAAGTTTATACATGTCCAAGAATAAAACATTAAAAAAATTGCGCACCATCCAGAAACAAAGCTGAAATGTAACAATTATTTAAGTAACACATTCCGACTCCGTTAGTTTAGTAGCTACACAGTGCATCGAAATAGTGGCTGAAATCCAACGCTAAGCGATATTCATTTTTCTTTGCAGATGAATACACAAGTTCGGCAATTATGAAGAAACGCTGTATGAAGGAATAAATAATAAATGAACGATACTTGAACTACTTAATAATTTTCGTTCATTTGAACTAGATCCTTGAAGGAAACAATACACTTTTTGGTACTCTCTCTCTCTCTCTCTTTCTCCGATTCTCCCTTCATCTACCCTTTATCCTATTTTCTATTCAACATCTATCTCAATTCTACAGGGCTTCCAATATAAAACCGGACACGCCTCACGGGGTTTCACCCGTCAGGCTGCGCTCTCTCCTCGTCCGCATTTCACTCTGCCAGCCGCAGAGTGTCCGGTTTTATACTGGAAACCCTATACTTCTACCATACAATTCCATCTTCATTACAACGTATTATAAATGACACTATTACTTACAATGGATTTCGGCGAGATTCAAATCTTAATTCATCCGATCTACAGGCACCACACCCTAACGATCTTGGCTCACTAGCCACGCTGAGAAAGTAAGATTCTAATAAGCCTTATATGTTATTGTCCGGATTTTGGAAAATTGAAATTGAATTGTGAAGAAGTATATTGCTTTGTCCCCCGTTGTGGCGACGTTATGAAAGAAATAATTCTCTTCATGCCCGATGTTGTAACATTTTGATGAAGGATTGGTGTCCCAAAAAGAATTACTGGATTTAGTTTTCGGTAGAGCCGGATTCTCTTCTTAGGGTCGGAAATTGGTACACTGGATAGGAAAACACTTTAAAATCACTGAAAACTGTTTCTTGTAGAAACAATTGTAAATTCATTTACTTCTTAATTTCCCAGCAGATCAAGTAAATATAGGTGGTATTATTCTTCACCGTCAATTAAAATTAAATTATTTTCTTTTATATTCTATCAGGAGACCTCTTCTTGCTTCTATCTTTGTTGAATATTGTATACAGAATGACTAGTATAATTCTTTTATAATTTTAAAAAACATTATTACATCATATGATGTTTTTAAATTCTATTGGTTAATAGTCCTTTAAATATAAGGTTTAAATTGATTTGTTAAATACGAAAGTTAATGTTTTAACATCCAATCAGAGTTTAGTTTACTTTCATTTAAGAATATGAAGTTAAGTAGGTGTTCTTAACACAGTTATAATAGAAGGATTTAAAATTTTGACAACAATGACTTAAAACAAATTTAAAAAGCATTATTTACAAAACTGTTATGTAATACAATTTCTTTAATTATTACTGACACATTTTTATTCAACAATAACCAACAATGAATTATTTTTATGTTTTTATTTGTTTAAGTTATATTTAAATATTTAAGGAATTTTAAAATACGAAATTATTGACTTTAACTTTCATATTGATTATGATATTAAAATTCTGCTTTAATTGTAATATTTTGCACGACATGTAAATTACTTCCCACATACAAAATAACGAAATAACTTGGTTTAAGAAACAATATGGACACAAAATATAAGATTTACGATTGTGACATAACCGTCGCGTCATTCCCATTGTTTATCTTCAACATTCATATGTTGTATTATTAAAGATAGCACAGAAATTTTATTTAAGTTTCATTTCTAATTGAAGCAACATAATAAAAAAATGTGACCTATCAACCAAAGCTATACAGAATGAATTAAAGTGATGTAGTGTGAGTTATTTTAGATATATATTTTTATTTAGTTCGATGTTTGTTCATGTGAAGAAAAACTGAAGAAATAATTTGAACGATTTGTGCTATATTAAAACCTAATCAAAATGTGATCTTACTAATAAACTAACGCTAGACAAAAAGGACAAAGGTTTCTGTTAGCTTTTTAAATTCAATACCAACATGTTTAAAAGTGATGTATAACTGAAATATTATTCTTTGTATTTCGGAAATGGGATCACGTGTGTTAATAATATCTAGTATATGGTCTAAGATTAGAATATATTCGCGTTCTGAGAATCTGCATGAAGCAGAGCTTCGCCCCCCAACCCCCAAACTCCTTAATAAACCCATAAAAATTCGTGTAGATATTAAGTAACAATTAAATATACTAAACTAGATCCCAGCCATATTGAAAATGAATCAGACCAATAATAGTTCGTTTTATGAATATTAAACATCATTCAATAGTTCAAATGAACAGATTCTTATATCGTGGAATGCAGGCTTTCACGGCCGGTAATCATGGTAATAAAAGATTCCGGGCTATGTGGCCGTGGTCTATAACTGGCGTTTCTTCCAGACGTTTCTCCCTCAACTGCGGAGGGCATCTTCAGTGGCAGTCGAGTCTACGTCAGGAAAACAACAGCTGGAAGCGCTCCCCACTGAATATGCCCTCCGCAGTTGAGGGAGAAACGTCTGGAAGAAACGCCAGTTATAGACCACGGCCACATAGCCCAGAATCTTTTATTTACCAAGATTCTTATATCGTTCATACAATATTTCTTCGTAATTAGTCATAAGAAGGGCAGGAATTTTATGTAACAAAAGATAAGATTTGCAATGCAGATATTATTCAACTGTTTGTGTGTGAAACCAAAACAAAATACAGTCATAAGTCTAACTTATTATTATAACTTACTGTGTTGCAATCCTAGCCCTACTCGTAAGTTCTAATAGAACGTGATATAGCAAGTTGTAATGCACACCAGATAAGTTTTATGATTTATTTAGTTAAATTTAGCCGTGTGTGAATTATTTAGTTAGGTTTAGATGATGGAAAGTGTAAACCATGTTTTTATTTAGTTAGGTTTACATGAATGCAAGTTAGTGTACACCAGACGAGTGAAAAGTATAATATTATGTAATTTATTTCGTTAGGTTAAGTGGATTAATTTTGCCACTGTTCATTTTCGAGAAATACATACGATGACATAACGATTATCGTCGACAATCGATTCATTTAATAGATATTTATTAAGATTCGTGGTTAAGTGGATGTAATTTTTTTATTCTAATTTCTTTGCTAAGTAATTTTAGAAACATAGCACTCCAATTATATTACAATTAAATAATACTCTATTTCGCCTCTCCACAGAAGAGAACATCTAACCATGTTCCCATCCTGGACTAACATCTGAATATCGGAACTGACGTCTAATCCACAATGGATCCTACATTCTTCAGGTAATACAGGAAATATCACTTTATTAATTGTTTTTCTGCTTTGTGTCTTCATGGTTCGCAATATATTTAATGCTTTCATCTTTGACGTTCCTAAACTTGATTTTAAAACAAAAATTATCTTGAAATTCGGATGTCCACTTTTTGAACTGTACCTAAAATGCTAATAAATTCAGGAATGTTTTGATGGTGTATATGACTGGAACATTTTAGGTCAATGTAGGAATGTATGTCCGCGTGGCCATCAACCTCCAGATTCGATAGTTATTATGGATGAGTCCTCGTACCTGTTTTTGCAGATCGACAAGTGGATTTGTAGAAAAAACAACACGAGTCTTAAACCAGCTTTAAATCTAGCTTTGTAATTCAAGTAAATAAGATAAGGCTTGAAAGCAGGTTATGAAATGTTCTATAAAGCACGTGGTAGCATCCGATTGGCCACACAGGACGCGTTGCGATTGTCTTTTAAGAGATTCTTACTTGTGATATCTCCAACAATAGAGATATCATTATGACATGACATGTAGAGCTTAACGAGATGTTTTGTTTTGTTGTGTTGGTACTTATAGCCCCACTTATAATGGGAATATGACTTCAATGTCCCTAGATAGAATGTCAAAATTACAAGCGACTTCAATGTTATGGTATAAGACACTTGCTTCAAGAGTGAACTATGTAGGCTACTTGCATTGTTTTCACTGCACAGAAAATCAATTCCCTACAACAAACTAATTAAATCACTAACAATTTAACGAACTATTGAGTAACTAACAAACTGAGTAATTAAAAAACTCAGTAACTAACAATCCATCCATTCATAGTAAGGCAGGTCCTTCACTGCAAATCATAGCATTTTCATGCTATGCTTGCAGCTTTACTAGGGAATTGTAGGTGTGGTAGCTTCCCGTTGCTTTCCACACCGGTGAAGGATGATGGTGATGATGTTAATGATAAGGATGATGATGATCATGATGGCCATATGATTTCGGGGACCGTTTGGGCCTTAAAGTTTTTCCTGACATGTGTCTTACAGGTGAGGAAAAACTCCGATGAAAACCTCACCCAGAAAAACTGCCCCGACCGGGATCGAACCCGGGCGCGCTGCGTGACAAGGCAACACGCTACCTCGAGACCACAGAGGTGGACTAACTAACAATAGTGTTGACTAATTTACTAACGACAAAATAACAAGATGACTAACTAGCAAACTACCTAACTATACAAAATAAAATAATAGCAATGAAACTGAACAAATCATTAACAAAACTAAGTAAAAAAAACTGACTAGCTATCGAAGAGACTGAATGAATTAATAACTAACAAAGGGACTGATGAACTAACAAACTGACTAGGTAATTAACAAACTAACAAGACGATCTAAACAATTTTAACAATTCTAGTTTTCATGAAACCGGAACGAGTCAACAGGCTTAATCCCTGGATGATGATTAATAAACTAATTCAATAATAATCATCATCATAGTACATTCACGAATTTAGGCCATTTGTTGACCTGTTTCGGCATCAAGAGAAACACCATCCTAAAGTGTTTTGAGTGGACTCCTTCTTCCTGCAGGTCGATATCTTAAAGTTTGTATGGGTAACTGAATAATAAACCAACTAATTTAATAACAAAGTGGCTGACTAACTGAAAACTAGTAAACTAAATACTGTACGTAATAAACTGACTGAGAGACTCACACATTCTCTGGGTGCTCTCCATACAACCCTATCCTCAGCTCGAAACATTCCCTACATAATTCACCTGCCTCATATAATGGTTAATGATATTCTCCCATCTCATTGTACTGGGGGCTTTCTTTCTGGTTTTATGCACCTCTATCATTCCCCAAGCTAACCACATCCCTTTTCCATCCTAGTCTACGAGACTTATAGATCAGGTTTCTTGATAAAGATGTAGATCTCATTGTTATGTAGAACAGATAAGTCCCGTAGACTTCGATAGGCAGGACACGTGGCACGAATTGGTAATGAAAGAGGGAGGGTTAAAATTGATGTACGAAAACCAGAAGAAAACATCAAGTAGATAAGCCAATAGTAAGTAAGGAGAATTACATGAATCATTGTTATAAGGAGCCTCTGTTATACACGGGTTAGTTTCCTTAGCCCAGCTCCCGAAGTCGTGCGCAATAGATCGGCTGGGGTCGTGCTTTTACGTTGGAAAAATCAAAGGATTAGGTCTTCTAGAGAGTTCAACACCTGAGTGCTGTGTCTGAAGATTTTTGGGATCATAAATCAATCCTACGCCTAAAGTAAAGTATCTGGACAATTTTTAATCGGCTTTTTCCGTTCAAGTATTATCTTAGTTGCCTACTTCACCTCTCTTTGAGGCAATGACCTAACTATTTGTTAGTCTCTGACCTGTGTGGGAAAATAAACATAACATAATTGGACTTCCATTGAGAGAAAAATATAATTAGTATTTCTATGCACAATGATATGATAATTGTGATATTATACTCTCCACTTCAGTTTACACAAGAGCAGAATGCAAGCCGAAGGAATGCATTACAAACCATGAGATATTCTACTAATTGACGTATCTTCATAAGTGCAAACAAATGCAATTAAATTTTACAAAAAAAATGCATGTACCTCAATATAATAAAATTAATTAAACGGAACGAAATAGTAAAATTTATTTCCTTACTTGAATCCCTCTTTCTTCTCAATAGTGAACTAAACAGTGTATCTAGTGGGTAATCGTCTGTTAATATAGAAATGGCCGACCTAAAATTCTCTCAGCAAGCGATATTCTATGTGTGAAAATGGATGCAAAAAAAAAAGTCTCCGAAAATATTAACTGTAGAAGAGAGAAGCAGAACGGTGCGATCTCTCTCGGTTAAGTAGCTCCCGAAAAAATATTGGCTGAGGATAAACATGTACATATTTCTCTTACTTCGATGTTCTCCACTTTTCTTACTCTGTGTTGAACTGTGTGAACTGTGCTGGATTATTTTCCTATATTTATATTTTTGTCCTTTACTTATATCACGTGACTATCCAAACCTATTTGCGCGATTTTCCAAATCCTCACTTAGAACATCACAACCCATAACTGTCTTCCGCCGTCTTGATTCGAGTTTGCACGGATTGGGAGACCAGCTGGCTCCCAAGGGCTAGTTATTATTTTATTTTATTTTTTCAGTATTTTATCAATTCCACCATTGTCGGTCCCAAGTCCGGATGAGAAAGGAGGAGGGGGATGAGTAACACCTCGTTAAAAAACCTTGGTTTAGCTCGCCCGGCTGATAGTACCTTGTAAGGGTCCCTAGCCAGGGTTACGGTGAAGACCCCAACGGCGGATACAGCAGAGTAGGAGAGACCTACGGTATGGTGCAGACGGCGGATGAGGCAATAAAAGGTGGATCAGACTCTTGGCTGCAGTGAAAGCAACTGATCTATGGTGGACTCCAGAAAAATTCTCTGGTCCTCCAGGTTGCGGTTTGATGCTATTGGGCTAGCTCCTCATACATTGTAAAAAAAATTATGCTAAAAAATCAAACCCAGTATTTTATTTGTGGTCAATAATGATATTTATTTTGTTTAATGGAATCTAAGTAGGCAAGGTGGGATACGTATGCATGGTTTACTTTATTTATATAAATAATTTAGTTTGTTTATTATTATTATTCTCTAAATATAGCGCAATATTTTATTATATAACAAGTGTCAGATTTCTCTTACTTAGGAAGTGTATTTGCAGAGTATAAGAGTGACATTGATTCAAAATTACAAAAATATAATAACGTGAATGGGGTAAAACGAAGACATTTTGGTAAACAGATGAGGACAGAGACAAAACTAAGATTACATAACATCACATTAAAAGCTGCTCTAAAATACGGAAGTGAAATTTGGATTTTAAATAAAAGAAACTCTCATAAACTTCAAGTAAGCCAAATGCGCTTCTTACGATCACTATTAGGAGTTAATAGACTGGATAACCAAAGGAGCACTATTATCAGAGGAAAACTTGGAGTAACAAGTTTAAATGAAGAATACCAACAAGAATGGAAAAATCATCTGAGGAGAATGGCAAGAAATAGACTTCCAAAATTGGCATTCCAATATACCCCAACTTGACATAGGGACCAAGGAAGACCAAAACATCGGTGGAAAGATCAAGACCATCTTTGCTAGATTTACCTTACAGGCCACATGGCCTAAATCGAATTTGTTTATGATGATGATGATGATTTTATAGGTACTTCATTTCATCGTTATTTCATATATTATATTTCCTTTTCTTGTTACATGGTTAACTTTTTTTTTCTGACCAGGAAACTCACCCATTACATTCCGAAATCTATCTTGAAATTTCTCCCAGATAAGCGATTTGATGTACCAAGGCCGTGTCCAAAAAAAAATCTGCTGTTCTTAACTGCAAGGCACAGACATTGAAGCCAGAATCCAGTAATATCAATCCACTATACGGAGCAGATGCACTCCTTGCATGAATAAGAGCGGGGTGAAGTCAGGCGCGACGCGGCGCCGACGGCAAGTAATAAGGGTTATGCATTCTACCAATCTAGATGTTTCATTACTTCCCTATAGTTTATAGGAGAGATTTGGCGCTGGATATTAGAACATTCCTGATCCAGATTTGAACCCAGGACCTCTAATTTGATACGTTAGTGCGCTACCAGTTACGCTAACCAGGCACCCTAGCATAACCATTTATTTTTCAGGCGTTAATTTTTCTTTTCGTGTCAAATTAGGCCTTCATTGCTAAATGTCAAAATTTAATTACAACATCGAAATAAAAAAAAAGCGTCACTGCTATAAAGTAAAAATTATCTTTAATTTGCTTACTTGTTAGGCTATAGCAGCCAGAGAGGGCAGTGAGATAGAGTTCCCGGTACCTCTCATGACAGTATATATGTATTTGTGCTTGGATAGCGTAACTGTTAGCAAACTAACATATCAAGTTAGAGGTCCTGGGTTCAATACCGGTTCAGACGTTTATTTTTCTTTTCATGTCATATTAGGCCTTCATTGCAAAATGTCAAAATATAATTATAACATCGAAATGAAGAAGCGTCACTACTATAAAGTAAAAATTCTCTTTAATTCGCTTACTTTTTATAGTAACCACGAAAGGGCAGTGAGACACGAGTTCCCGCTACCTCACCTGGTAGAGAATAGGCTATATGTAAAAGAAAAATAAATGTCTGTGCTACGATGGCTAGATAGCCTAACTGGTAGCGCACTATCGTATCAAGCTAGGGGTCCTGGGTTCAAATCCCGGTTCAGGCGCTTATTTTTCTTTTCATGTTATATATATATATATATATATATATATATATATATCCCTACTCAAGCATTCATTTTCCTTTTCATATCATATATATATATATATATATATATATATATATATCCATCCATAGTAATTCTGCCCGAGGGCAGGTCCTTCACTGCAATCATAGCATTTTCATGCCATGCTTGCAGCTTTACTAGGTAAATGTAGGTGTGGTAGCTTCCCGTTGCTTTCCACACCGGTGAAGGATGATGATGATAATGATAAGGATGATGATGATGATCATGAAGGCCATATGATTTCGGGAACCGTTTGGGCCTTAAAGTTTTCCTGACATTTGTCTTACAGGTGAGGAAAAACCCCGATAAAAACCTCACCCAGAAAAACTGCCCCGACCGGGGATCGAAACCGGGCCCGCTGCGTGAGAATGCAGCACGCTACCTCGAGACCACAGCGGTGGATATATATATATATATATAACTAATACTCCATCGGCCGTAATTTTTTAGGAATCAAATTCGGAACATGCCATCAATTAAGAACATGAATGCCGAAAACAGCAAATTCGGACTGTGTTAGGAAAGAGGGTTCACCTGAAGCGAAAATTTAAATTTCACTTTGAAGGACTCAATTTTCGGTTTTTCGCAATGAAGCTTAGTAAGTAGGCTACGCCATTCAATTAAAAAGAGAATTATCTCAAATCAGCGAAATCCGACTGTTATAATTAGGTGATTATCTGAAAGCCGAAATACAAAAATAATTCTAACTGCCGTCATATTTGTTTTCTCGCAACATAATTGGATACATATGATATAACAAAGAAGGAAATATTCCGCAAAACAGCATGAATTCGACTTGCTGAGAAATTTGCTTAGTTTTGTTTGCGAGACGGACATTTTCTAACATTAGGTTGCAGTTCATAATCAGTTCAGATTTTAATTATTCTTCCATCTTTCTATATGTTGTTTCCAATCATTTCTTTAATCAACTCACTGGCATTATCGAACCCATAGGTTCATGGTCTCGCGATAATAAGTTATCGAAACATCCCTCCTGAGCTATGTTTTCCAATCTTCCCAGTATAATTTATTTACTTGAAATAATGGCTTGTATTCTTCTCCGACCTCATTATTGGCTTACCTACTGCGTTTTCCTATGGTTTTCCTACAGGGAGTTTCCATGCCACTCTTTTACTCCTCATTCGTGTCACATGTCCTGTTCATCGCAATCTATGATACTTAATGTTGTTATTACATTTTATTTCCCATAAATGTCTTGTAGCTCACTGTTTGTAGAATTCTCCATCCGCTTGTCTGTTCATCTCTCTTTGGTCCAAAAATACTCCTAAGAACTTTATCCAGATCTTTATGTATAATTTTATTCTGTGTGTTATTTCAAATCTGCAAGGGGATGCACTATTTCCTCTAATAATAATTTATTTCGTATTAGCGCATGCGTAAAAGCTCATTCGTAATAATAATAATTGGTGATCGCGACGAGATACCAAGGACCAAAATGTGCATTATATTGAGTAACGCGAAGAAATTGTGACTGAAAGTAAATATATGAATGATGTAGGAATATATTATGTAATGGAAACGGAGAGTTAATCAGGTAAAATTTTCAAAATTAAGTGTCTGAATTCAAATACTTAGGAATAATATTTACGAACAGGAAAGGATGTAGATAGAAATTAAACATAGGCTGAATTATGGAATTGCTTACTCTTACGGATTATAAGGATTCCTGTAATCCAAAATTGTATAAAAACTTTAAACAGAAGATATATAGAACTGTTATTGTTCCAGTTAATTGATTTAAAAACATGAACTCTTACTCTAAGGGCGGAGAAAATATTATGACTATTTGAGAATAAAGTTCTTAGTTAGTCGCTAAATATTTAGATCAAAATGAGTCGAATAGACAGTTGAATGGAGAAGACTAACTACATAACAGCAAACTTCATGAATTACCAGATGAAACAAGTACATTTAAGTGATGTAGACTGCGTTGGCAGGACATGTGGCATGAATTTGGAGTAAAAGAGGGACATACCGTAAAACGGGGTTACTTTGACTCGAGGGCAACTTTGGCAGAATTGGGGCTTCTTTGACATTTTAAATTTCTTGCGTGTTTTGGGATATTTTGACAACAATTCAATGGTGTAGACATTTCCTTGAAGGCGCACGAATAATTAAGTTGTTATAAAAGAGGATGTTAATTGTTGGAGACACATCTGTGTCACTTTCAACAACAATGAATTCCCAGCAAGGATAAAATTGTGATTTTCGGTTTTACAGGGATAAGGACTGGATTTGTTGTTTAGGATGCAAGCTCTGGGTCTGTGGCATGTGTAACAGAGGATCGAACAATTCTCAATATGAATGTGAAGATGAGATGTGAAAATCTGTTTTTTTTCTACTGTTGTTGCAAAAATTTATGTTTTCTAATTAATTCCTAATTTTCTAACTACAATAATTATATAATGTTTGTGTTTTGTTGCCTGTCAGAATTGATAAAGAAGTGTCAAATTACATTTATAAAAACATTTGTAGTAAGGTTGTTTACAATAAAATTATTTATAAAAAGATAAATTGGTGTCAAAGTAGTACATACAGTGGGTCTACTTTGAATTATAGTGAAAACAAATGCGATGTCAAAGTAGCCCCAGCACATGGGCAAAACAGACCTAAACAAAACTCATTGTTGTCCTACTAAGTTTTTGTTTGAGGAGTAGGCCTACAGTATGAAATGGGATTTGTAGTCTAAGGTTCAATTGGTACAATAAATCATACATTCCAATTTTTCGGCATAAATCATACGAGTTAGACCTTAAAAACCTTCAGAAATATGTCAAAGTAGCACCGTTTTACGGTACCGTAGAAACTCCTTTTAGGAAAACAAGAGGGAAAGCTCTCTTTAGGTAGGCCAAGAAATGGATGCGGGAACAAAATTAACAGATTTGAAGGAGATCAATTATTTAGGGGATAATTGAAAAACAGTAGCTTAGGATATGGATGAATGGAGAGCGAGTGTCCTCGCGGCCATGAACGTCCGGGTTAGATAGTGCGGCCGCACAAGTGGTTTTACACATG
The DNA here is from genome assembly GCA_030220185.1 of Diploptera punctata. Classification (NCBI taxonomy): domain Eukaryota; kingdom Metazoa; phylum Arthropoda; class Insecta; order Blattodea; family Blaberidae; genus Diploptera; species Diploptera punctata. The sequence goes on along the minus strand of JASPKZ010007283.1, from coordinate 906,683 downwards.
CTGATATCTATTCCAACTGGTACAGCATTATATTTTAAACTCATTTCCAGTCGTTTTTAGCCGTTGGAGCTGTGATATACCAGATGTGAGTGTATGTTAAGAGAAACACCGGTCAGTTTCTCACAGGTAGGGCGGTGTTTTTTCATGTGGTGAACCTGTAACCTCTGTGACGTAATTATCAGGTTCACGAGGAGGAAATGCCACTCCACCCCACACATCACCCTCATACGGAGTACAATTAACAAGTAAAACCTATGCCTTAAACCAACTTTAAAAAAATCGAAGTGGATACACTTGGGATATTTACCAGCCTGACTGCGAGACTTAACTTCTCTTAATAGGCCTATGAGTGATTTTCTATACCTTAGTGTTATGTAGTTTTATCCTTCACCTGTCTGCCATCTCTCTTTAGTCGAAAAAAAATCTTAAGCACTTTATTCTGAAATGATCATATTCTTTTCTTCTATATTTCTCACATATTCTATATAGGCCTATATATATATATATGTGTGTGTGTGTATATATAACTGCAAGAATAGTCGTTTTATTTAGTATGTATCTTTAGTTTAACGCTGTTTTAGAGAATATGGGAAGACAAATGACCCTGTAATGCATTGTACCGTGTATTTCCATATTTAAGGCTTTGTTTAATTTCCCTCCGCATCTCAATTTGTTTTGTAATTATTGCTCCTAAGTGTTTTAATTCAGTCGCTCCTTCAAAATTGCCCTTTTTTGTTGTTAAGTATTAACAATTTAATAATGTATTGGTACGTGTGGCAATATATTTAATTTTATTGATAATTATTTCCAGCCCCAGTTTCTTAATGATATTTAACAGAATGTGTTGACTTTTAGTGTTTCCTATCACCTAATAATACTTCGTGATGCACCAACAACTGATTAATACCATTGCATTTTACGCCTTCTTTATCGTCTATAAAGTTTTGATCGTATTCTCTAGTGCAATATTGAATAGCAGTGCGTATACATTACAATTTATTATTATTATCATCATCATCGTCGTCGTCGTCATCGTCATCGTCATCATCATTATTCTTATTATTATTCTTATTATTCTTCTTCTCATTATTATTATTATTATTATTATTATTATTATTATTATTATTATTATTATTATTATTATTATTATTATTATTATTATTGAGGAGAGCAGCAATATGTTCAGAATTAAAAAAACTGTCTTAAGAGAAAAAATGAGCATTAAATAATCAATAGCAGATTATATAAGATATAAACAATTAAATTGGTATGGGCATGTGCTACGAATACAAAGAGAAAGGTTACCCAGAAAAAACATTGGAATGATGTCTACCTGCAGGATGAAAGACAGGAAGACCATGAAACTCATGGATGCAAGAAACAAGTACTGGAATGAGAACAAAGGACTGGACAACATGGAGTGGATTTATAGTGATGAGTGGAGAAGGAAAATAAAAATTTAGACACAGAAAGATTTGTAAACATTGAAAATCTGTATATAATAATAAATAATAATAATAGTAATAAGCTTAATAATAATAATAATAATAATAATAATAATAAAATAATAATAATAAAATAATAACAATATTATTATTATTATTATTATTATTATTATTATTATTATTATTTTATATAAATGGATCGCGCACAAATGTGCAAAGATGATAACACAACAATCACTAACACTTTAACTTTGTCTTGCGTAATCACAAATTGTTTTTGTTCTTTGTGTACATGTTTCGATGTGATATATTTCGCATTTCTGTTCACATACTTCGCAAATGCATGACATATTCGGGTGAATTATTATTATTATTATTATATTATTAGTAGTAGTAGTAGTAGTAGTAGTAGTAGTATTGTTATTATTGTTATTATTATTATTATTATTATTATTATTATTATTATTATTATTATTATTATTATTATTATTATTATTATTATTATTATTATTATTATTATTATTATTATTATTATTATTATACTTGCACTAGGAACTCTAGTTCCATAACAAGATGTCCAGACACTCAAGTTTCGCAATTAAGAGTTGTAATGGCGGCGCCAAATAGGCTGGTGTGTGGGAGGTTGTAAAATCACATAAAACGTGTTGATGCACCAGGATACAAACTCGATCTTCAAAAAAATTGAGCAATGAGGAACATTCATAAATAAAGAGTCCGGTGGTCTGGAGGAAAACGCCCAAACTGACCACAGTCCGGCCCTCCCGCCAGTTTTACTTTATTCTACGCAACAATGTACCAAGTGATTGTCAACAGTTGATGGCAGGCGAACAACAGGTGAAATATGGAATCAACATAAACCACAACGTCTTCTAAAACCAAAACAAGTTAGAAAAAAAAAAGTTTTAATTAGCTGTTTATTATAAATTTCGTTATGAAACTGTTAACCCACGTCTTTCGATTGGTAAGATTATAGTAAATACTTTATTCTATCTTCGGGTTTTTACAGCTGCTGGCGTCTTACCGTGACAAACCTCCAAAACCTACGATCTTGGGCATCTTCAATGCTTAGCCCTCTTGTTTGCATTAATGTCTTCATGTTTTCCTTCCATGTTAACTTCGGTCTCCCTCTCTTCTCCTTCTGGTCGAATGCCATTGATATAGTTGCTTTGGCCATCGCTCATCCTCCATTCTTAAAACATGTCCTAACCACTTTAATTCCTTCTCCTCAATTCTTTCGATTATGCTTTCTTCTGTTTCCATTATATTTCTAATTTCCTTATTTGTGACATGTTCTAATTTTGACTTTCTGGCACTTCTGCGTAAATAATCCATTTCTAGAGCTATTAGTCTATTCTTGTAGTACTTATCGATTGTCCCTTCCTCACTTGCGATGGGCAGGACATATAGTACGAATGGAGAAAGGTAGAAAGGCATGGACTCTCGTTTTAGGAAAAGCAGCGGGAAAGAGCCCAGCAGGGAAAGAATGAGGTGGGAGAATAACATTAACCGTGTTTCGAGAAAAGTAGAATATACAGGGGGTGATTTGTAAACATTAGCTTAGGATAGAGTTGTATATCCGCAACGGCCATGAACCTACGGGTTCAATAGTGTCAGTGAGTTAGATATTATCATAATCATAATTACTTACTCACTGGTACTAACGAACCTGCAGGTTCATGGCCGCGCGAACACAAGCTCTCCATACATCCCTATTCTGAGCTAATGCTATCCAATCATTTCCTGTATAATCTACTTCCCTCAAATCATAGTTAATCCTATTCTCCCACCTCATTCTTGGTCTACCAACTGGGTGTTTTCCCTCTGGCTTTCCTACAAGAAGCTTCCATGCACGTCTTTCATTCCCCATATGCGCAACATGTCCTGCCATCGCAGTCTACGAGACTTAACTGTTCTTATTATATCTGGCTTCCTATAAAGACCATGTAGTTCATTGTTAAATAGTCTTCTCCATTCGCCTGTCTGTTCATCTCTCTTTGGTCCAAAAATTTTCCTATGGACTTTATTCTCAAATACTCGTAAACTCCTTTCCTGCCTTAAAGTAAGAGTCCATGTTTCGCACCCATATAATATAACTGGTAGAATAATAGTTTTATATATTTTCAGCTTAACGCCATAAGGCTAGTTCTAACAACCTCTCATAAATACATGCCTTCTTGATTATTACCTCCCAGTCTTATCAAATTAGGGATATCAAAAAATATAATTTCATATAATACAGCATATTAACATAGTTAATGAATAAGGTTAAATAAAGTGAATGCAGTTTTACTGTTTAAAAGAAATTGGATTTCAATATATATTTTTTTTTTCTGATTGCGGATGAGCCCATGTAAAGTACTTAGAGGCGTTTCCTTTGAGCCCAAATTTCTTTCATTCTCTTGCTATGAGCTTGTTTTCTATCATCTGTCCAAGTTCTGGTTTTTTTCTTCGGTTTGTCCTCTTGGTCAACTTGCCACTTATTCACCTTAATTCTAAATATATCTCTGTTTGGGATATCTTCGTTAGTATTAAGTCCTTTTTTGACTTCATCAATCCACTTCATAGTATCCATTGGACCTTTACTTCCGTTTTCGTAGAATTCCATTATCTGTTTTGTAAGCCTATTTGAGTTCATTCGTTTAACATGGCCACAAAATTTTAACCTTCGTTTTCTACTATCACTATGAATTTCTGTATATATTTTTATTTCCTTTTTACTTCTGAGTCTAAATGCTTCATCTATGACTTGTAGGCCTAAAACTTTTCTTATAATTTTGCATTCTTTTTTCACTATATTTTCGATATTTTTTTTTCTGTTCAAAATTAATGTTTCTGCTCCATAGAGGCACTCTGATTATTATTATTATTATTATTATTATTATTATTATTATTATTATTATTATTATTATTATTATTATTATATAATAACGTCATTTTTATTATCATCATTATCTTACTTATTATCGAACTCCAACAGAATGAATCTAATGAGTTTTTTTCTCGTTTAATTTATATTTATGTTTTATATATCTTCATCGATCCTACTTAGTATCTTAGTATACACTGAAAATGACCATGACAATATATTAGCTTATGTGTGTGTGTGTGTGTGTGTGTGTGTGTGTGTGTGTTTTAACGCCCTACTGGTTCCAATATTTTTCTTTTTTCGGAACCAATCTTGGCATATGGAATTAATTAAGAAAACTAATATAAATTTCGTTATCCAGTAAAATAGAAGCATTAGGACTGAGGACTTACATTTATAATTTAATTTCGCACCCCAATTTCCAATTAGTCGTAACGAAACTCAACAAGTGCGATTTAAATAAAACGTAAAGGTATTCTAAAAAATAGGTAAATCTGATCATTACGAGTGAAGATTGAACTCAAAGTCTTGTAACTGGATATTCCTACATAAGATTTATTTGTTAAATATATATTTTGTAAAACATTAAAATCGTATTTTAATGAGGAATTTGCTTAGATAAGGAGTTCCTGCGTGACGGTCTTTCGTTGTTATCATCGTGAATATCATCACCGTTATCATCATCTTCAGACTGCGGGAAAATAGTACCGAGATGTGAAGCTACAAACAAGCGATCTTCATTTGTTTACAAAGTGCCAGCGACTGGCTCAGAAAATGTCAAGAGAAACGACAAGCTAGTGATGATATTGCTCTATGTACATAGTATAGTCTGAATACTCTGACAAATGGTACATACTACTAACTTACAAATTCACAACTGTATTAATGTGTCTGTTGTTTAGCACTGAAAAGAATAGTTGCGTTGGGTATGTTAACTATAGCATGTATACATACTATTTCCTCGCAGTCCATTATAGTCATCTGTAATACTAACTTATTATCAAAATATTTATTATATAATATTATATAACATTATTAGTGAGGAACAAGAGATGTTGGCCGACCACGTAGAAGATGGACTCCACTTTTAACTTCGCCGGAACAGGCTTCATAGCCTAAACCTTGTAGTAGAAGAAGAAGATTAGTGAAGAAAATACGTGACTGGACACCTCAGCAGGAAAGACCTTTAGGAAAACCACAACTAAGATGGAAGGACGTCACCATACCCCGGACTTGTAGTGAATGAACACGCAAGAAGCTGCCAGCTTCCATGCGTACAGGAAAAAGGAAGAAGAAGAAGACTATCATCGTCATTATTATTAACTTCGTTTTCATCATCGTTATGGTAATTATTATGTTTATCACATGGACGGGAAAATATGTACTTGTGCTAAATTATTTCCAATTGGTTCCAGTTTGTATAAAAATCACCCATATATTAAAAAAGGAACTTTACAATGGGTGACAGTAAGCGAAATGAATGGAGCTGCAACACAAAAAACTGACATAAACTGTAGCTGATTTTTCACATTTATAAACAGAAACCAACACAAATTGAAATGATAGCAACTGTCTGAATATCAGACAATAAAATGAACTGGCTTAGAAACGCCCTAACATATCTGGTATCGTGAAATATAGCACAGCATTCCCGTACACCGCCTTTGTCATTAAAATGCCATCCACAGGATCTGTGTTTAATTCCCGATCACCTTACTTTTTATATTTGAGATCAAATATTCGGAATTTTTTGTTCCTCAAAAAATTTAGTCTTTAGTTTCATGATCAATATCAAATGCATGTATACAGTTGAGAAAAATTTGCATGTTTGGAGATCAAAATATTATTACAGAATATCACGCTTGTTGTTTGGTCGTCCAAACCTTACGCAGAAAATTACACTGTCTAGTTCTCTAATTTAAGAATATATATATATATATATATATATATATATATACAGGGTGCATCAAAAAGGATGGCGCAAACTTACATGGTTGAAAATACACGATAATAGAAGCAACAATGTCCCAGTAAACATGGGTCCGCAAACAAGCCGTTTGCGAGATAATTACGAATGTACGGTTACAAGCCGCCACTGACGTCATTGTTTGTAACATCGTACGGTTTACTCCTTGCGCACTCGAAGCCGTCCTATGTTCTTTGTTTACAAAACTGAACATTGCCGAGAGGTGGAGTTGTAATCAAACCATACACGCAGAACGGACAGGACGAATACAGTACACAGTCTCAAAAGGTAGCAGTCTCGTCTGAGGAGTGCCACTTGTGCTGTGTTGTAGTTACAATGGAACCTTACAGTAACGAAGAGTATGCGGATATGAATTGCATGTATGGTAGGGCTAATGACAATGCACGGGAGGCTGCATGCTTGTACCAAGAAACACATCCTGATCGAAGACACCCCGAAAGTTGTACATTTACAAGGGTGATCTGTACCTTGGCCTCCAAGATCACCTGACCTAAATTCTTTGGATTTTTGTGTCTGGGGGTCACCTCAAACGCGAAGTGTACAGCACACCCGTTACCACGGTTGAAGAACTGGAGCAGAGAGTTGTACATGCTTGTCAAGAATTCAGAAATGATCCAGGGGTTTTCGAAAGAATTCGACATTCATTGCAGAGACGAGCACAATATTGTCCAGATGCAAGGAAGACACTTCGAATACCTCCTTTAACAGGTAACCCATAAGTGAAGTTAACTATGAAATGTGAACTAAATTAGATGAAAAATTGATAGTAAAGTCTAAATTCAATTTAATGTGTACTAACTAGGACGATGTTTACAATGAAGTCAGTAGCGGCTTGTAACCATACATTCGTAATTATCTCGCAAACGGATCGTTTGCGGACCCATGTTTACGGGGACATGGTTGCTGCTGCTCAGTATCATCTTTACTTTCAACCATGGTTAAGTTTATATATATATATAATTTAAAAAATATACTCTCTCATTTCCAGAATCTATACTCGAACCACAATTTAAATACACGATCACATCATAATATTTTTTAATATATCTAAATACCTCACTCCACGTAATATAGGCCTTACGGCCAACTGTGCTCACTTCCCGCAACTGTAATTCCTTGCCACAGGAAATCAGGGGCTGCCAGAAGTTAGAATAATTTAAAAGATATCATATTTATATTTAAATGACCAGTCTCATGGGCTAGTGGTCAGCGTTTCTGACTACTATTCATGAGGTCCTAGGTTCGATTTTCGGTCAAACAAAACATTAGGAATTTTTCCATAAAGGGGAATTATCCTGGTGGTTTGTTTTGCTTTTGTGTCCATGGTCTTAGAACTGGACTGGACTGGGGGGATATGGCTGGTGGATAATTTAGGTTAAGAACACTCCTGGCGCGTCATTATTACTTATCACCCATCATAACATCGGGATAACGTAACCCCCGTCTTCTAGACGTCCCAACTTCGGAAATTACGTCAATGCCAGGAGAGAAATCAGAAATTTCGAAAGACAACCTGGGGTATTGAATAAAAAAAAGTATTTTTAAATGTGTAAATTTATATTTCCTTTAACGCTAAATGTGCAGTAATTAACTGGCAATTCTTGTTTTATTATTATTATTATTATTATTATTATTATTATTATTATTATTATTATTATTATTATTATTATATTATTATTATTATTATTTACCGTTAATATATATTGTGCCCCGCTATTATAAAAGGTCCAAACATTCCACGTTCCTAGGAACATGCCCCTGTGCTTGAACCTATGGCATGGATTTCCTGAAGTAGTATCTGCCCGGAGAACCGAATGGGGGACTATTTGACCTCCGTAAAATGTTACAACAGTGAAACCCAAGTCCGCGTTTCTTATCGGTTATATTTTTACGGTGAAAAATAGTTACTCTTTCGACCAAGGTACTTTTTTCGTCTGCTTTATCGCCTTCGACCTGTACGGCATGGGTAACCCTTTTGGCAGCAATGTTACCGCCGTCATAGCTCGGGATAATTTAAAGACACAAGGCACTCCACCACGACAAGGTGAGGGCTGAATTCAGATACCTAGGAACAATAATTACAAATAGGAATGAGATGCACAAATAAATTACATTTGGCTCAATTCTGGAAATGCGTGCTATTATGTATTACAGGAACACTTGTCATCCCAACTCCTTTCATAAATCATTAAACTGAAATTATACAGTGGAGGAAATTGGTATAAAGACACTTGTTAGAAGTGTGAACATAAGTTTATTTACTCTTTCTTTGGCATTTTTCTATCTTAACTTAGGAAGTGATTGAGTATAAAACACACACAAATAATGTCAAAATTAATTATCCATTTTCGTCCAAAAACGTACATGTAAACTGAAACCACTCTCACATATGGATAGAAATTAGTATAAAGGCACTTTGTGTATTTCACAGATTAAACCAAAAAGACTGAGCGCAAAGTTTACAACAAAGTTCTAAAATTTAGTTAAACCTCCTTTGTTCTTAATTACTTGTAAGATTCTCTTTGGCATTGACTTGATGAGGGTGTTTATTTCTTCCACTGAGATTGAAGCCCACTCTTCCCGAATAGCATTTTTCAGCTCAGTCATTGTCCCAAACTGCCGTCCATTGCGATACACACGCCTTGACAGGATTCCCCATAAGTTCTCAATCGGGTTTAAATCAGGACGTCTGGCTGGCCACGTCAAAAGAGGTATTTCTTTCTTCCTGAACCACTCCTTTGATTTTGCAGACACGTGAATGGAAGTATTATCTTGTTGAAAAATTAGATATACGCCAAATTCCTCATACATTCGTATCAATTCGGACTCCAGAAGCTCTTCAGTGTAGGACCCAGAATTCATCTTGGTGAGTATCCATGCCAGTTTTGATCTTACTTTAAAGCAGAATGCTGCCCAAATCATAACGCCTCCGCCATCGAAGTTTCTACTCATTCTAACTTGCTCTTCAGTACGGAGGTCGTGCCAGTAATACTGAAAGCCATCAAGCCCGTCCAGATTAAACTTCTTCTTGTCACTGAAGATTACTTTATTTCATTCTGAGGTCCAGGACATGAGTTCTTCAGCAAAAGTCATTGCAGCTTCCTTATGTGTATTGTTTAGATGTAGTTTACTAAGACTTTTTTTTTAATGTTAGGTTCTTGTCTTCTGACAAGATGTAGTTTACTAAGACTTTTTTTTTATTTTAGGTTCTTGTCTTCTGACAGAATTTGTCTTACTCGTCTGGCTGTTAATGACAACTTCAGATCAGCCTGGATTTGAGAATAAAACATACTCTTACTTTTTGCTTTACGTAAAGTTACATGTTTAGTGCGCTCAGACAATTTTCTTGTCCGTCCATTCTTCCCGTTGTTTCTATATTGTGAGCCCAGTTTGACAAAATTATCAATGACGCATCTTGAACGTCCCAGTTTCGTAGGTATTTGTCGATTGGAAAGGCCCATCTACTTGAAGGCACTAACTCTTATTTTCTCTTCATTTGATAGAGGCTTTCCACGCGATGCTCACAGACATGTCTTCTCCATGTAACTGCAGTGTTTTGTTTACATTTATGTCTGTGTAAGAGGTAGAAGTTGACCTGCCTTTATAGCGATTTCCACCCCTAGGACAGCGTTTTGTTAGTTTTTACGTAATATTTACGTATATAATAAATACAAAATGTGGAGACCTATATGAAATTATGCCCTAGATAATTATATGTAATCTATGACACACATACGGTATTTGCATAAATATTTCAGGTTGTTTTACTACTAAAAGTTAGTGCCTTTATATCAATTTCCTCCACTGTATAAAACTGTTATTGTCCCTATTATATTAAATGGATGCAAAACATGTCCACTAATATTTGAGAATAAAGTTCTCAGGAAAATTTTTGGACCAAAGAGAGATGAACAGACAGTTGAATGGAGAAAACTAAAAGAATGAGCTACATAGTCTTTATAGGAAGCCAGATATAATAAAATCAGTTAAGTCTTATAGACTGCTAAGGGCAGGCCATGTGGCACGAATGGGGATTGAAAGGGATGCATGTGAGCTTCTTGTAGGAAAACCAGTGAGAAAACGCCCAGTTGTTAGACCAATAATGAGGCGGGAAAATAATTTTAACCATGATTTGAAGGATTTATATTAAACAGGGGATGATTGCAAAACATTAGGGATAGATGGAGAGCTTATGTTCGCGCGGCTATTAACCTACGGATTCGATAGAGCCAGTAAGTTAGTTGGTTAGTTAATATTTTAGCATGTAAGAACGTCATACGTATAAGAATTCTAGATTTCTATTCGGTATTATTTTATTGGTTATAGCCTAATATTTGTATATTGTTAATGTGGCGGCGTTTTCCTGTTTAACGTACGGTAGAAGGAAGGAAGAAATATGACAATGTTATTTTAATTCTGGGTTTTTCAGCAAAGTACAGCGTTGTCACGACTTCATCCAGAATATTTAATATGAAGTTTACATTATTTAGTTATAACTTACATCTCCTTCATTAATATCCCAGTTTCCACGTATTCTTCTTCATTAGCACCGTGACTTAAATTGAAAATAAATGACCTACTGTCATCCTGCAAATCACGAATGATATATTCATGTTCTATTTTTCGAGTATTAAAGAATAAAACAAGAAGAGATACTAGATTGAAGTTTTATAAAACGTTGGCAGTTCTGCATTACTTTATGGGAGCGAAACTTGGGTAATGATCAACAAATTGCAAAGTAGAATACAAAGCGCAGAAATGAACTTCCTTAGAAGAACAAAAGGCTGCACAAGATTGGATCGGATAAGGAATGAAGATATAAGAACAGAGTTAATATATATATATATCAATTGGATGAGAAAATCAGAGAATATAGAGAAATGGTTTACACATGTGGATTACGGAGATGTATGAGAATATCCAGGCTACAACATATTCGATATACATATATCAGACAAGAATGGATGCACAAGAAACTGTTATCGAAAGGATAACAAAGAGAGCTCTACAGTGGTATGGACATGTACAACGGATGTCGGAAGACCAGTGGCCTAAACAGGTGTTGGATTGGATGGTACCAGGCCGAAGGAAGAGGGGGAGAAATAGAAGAGCATGGCATGAAGGAATATATAATGCAATGATGAAGAGTGGTATGGAAGAAGGACAATGGGAAGATAGGAATCTCTGGAACGCAGGAATCAATGGCAAACTGCTGTAAAGTGGAAAGCCTGTATTAAGTATTAAGTAATCAATTGAGTTGGTGTTTACTTGATGAAAATCCATATTTATTAATTAAAAATAAAACTACATTTTATTTTTATTTAATTAATAGGTATTAAGTATTTTTTGTATAAACTGAACTACGTTTTATTTTTATTTAATTAATGAGTATTAAGTATTTTTTTGTATTGTAAGCCCATGTTTTCCCGTTACAGAAATTTAGGCGCTCTCCCCCTGCAGGGAAGAATTTGAACCATACTAATTTAGTTACACTTGTTTTCGTATAGATGTCATTTTGAGTGGTCCGTGGTCAGTGTTCCGCCTCATACTGACATCTAGCAAAATCAAGGTAGTACTAGGACGGGAAAATTCGGTAAATTTTGTTTAGAGTCCTTTTCATTCAGGCTTAAGAATTTTTTACGAGCCTGAAAATCTTCAGACTCGGGACCCACGGCTTAAAGTCCCTCCCAGAGAACTTGCTCCTTGGATTTTCCCGTCCTAAAAAAACCATCGACCCCGGCTGGGTTTGAACCCGCGACCCTTGGGACCAGAGGCAAGGAGCATAACCACTAGTCCACCGCGGCCGATAAGTATGAAGTAAGTATTATTAAATGCTTGCTGTTTTAGAATAAGCTTAATTAACAACAGTATATCTCGCTGATCCATTGAAGTTTGTTACTTACTTCCAGATCACGATGCACTGATCCATTTCCAGACCATTACTGACCGATTTTCGGGTATTTTATAGCCGACATCGAAGGCTCTAGAAAGGTGCTCATGATCTTCGAGCAGATTTTTTCTAACTTGAGATTTCTAGAAACGGAAGCTCAAATAAACGGCCCGTGAGCTTAGAAACAAAGGCGGCACAACAATGAGTCATCTATATATTAATACGTGAAGGAAAAATTTGCACTCCTTTTTAAGCAGATTGTGCGTACGGAGGAGTGTAATATTTGGCATAATTAAAGTTCATATAGAGAAGGAGTGCTGAAAATATATAATTTATGTATAATATGTGTTATAAATAAATTAAATTAAATTAAACAAAATAAAATGAATTGTCTCTGAGGAATTTATGTGCATTCATTACTTTTGAAATTCATGTTAAAGCACCGTTGCGGTTATGTAATAAGATGTAAATTATATAAGTTTTTTTTACCTGGTAAGTCAGTCGTCCTCAACTAAGTTGACGACTGACTTACCAGGTAAAAAAACTAGTTGAGGACGACTGACTTACCAGGTAAAAAAACTAGTTGAGGACGACTGACTTACCAGGTAAAAAAACTTATATAATTAACATTTTATGTGTATTACTCATTCATTTGTGTATTCAATTTTTTACGTTCGTACTGAAAGTGCATTTTTTGTAAAAAGAAAATTTTGCAGCAGCAATGCGAATTGACTTACTCTCGCGTATTTATTATTAGTAGTTTATTATCAGTGATTTAAGAAAAGTGAGTAACTTACAGTTTATTATTTAAATTTAAATTAAACTCTGTCTAATCTTTGTTCCAGTAATTTCATTACCGGTACTTTTTTTTTGTATAAAAAAAATTGTGCACCTACTTCCATAATGCCTCGACATAGAACATTGACGGGTTGGAGTGAAATACAAAGAGGAAGGGATATATATTCCCGTACACATAATAGGCCAAATGCAATTTTAAATAGTGTAAATAGTATACAATTGTAAAATTACGCGTAATTGTTTTTTAAATATGGCTTAGCCAAGCTATCACATATTTCCAATCGTTCGTATTTTTAAAATAAATCGAAAATTAATGCATAATGACGTATCTGTGAACATAACTTACTTAAAATTTTAATGAATTGTGGTCGAATTTCGACCGCTGGACGACCGCTAGTAACATATTATTGCAAATCTGTATTTCGTATATGTGTGCTCATTGAGTGTAAGAGAGGGTCATATAACTTTATCTCTGCCACAATAAACAAATAATAACAATAATAATAATTTTAATGAAATTCTTGTGTGTACAGTTGTAATTTATTAAGTATTCCTGTCACATGAAAATATTTTGGAATGCACTGATTTCTCTAATGATCTTATACCGGTAATGTTATAGAAGAATGTATTCACGTTAACGTTTATTGAAAAAGGTTCGGAGGGCAAGAGTCCCTCTAATGCATAATACATGAGCATGCGGTTTCTATAGTTGAGCCTATGTTTAATTTCATTCTACACCTCATATCTAGGTATGATACAAAAAAGGTGAAAGGAATGTAACTGAACAAAAGGTGACAAATTGTGGTATTTGACGACATGGTTTTAGTATCTGTACACATTAGTTTTACTTTTTCTTGTGTAAATTGACGATGCGCATATCTGTGTGTGCATTCCTTGTTAGAACAATTATGTGCCTCCTGGAGGAGCACGAAAGTTATGGCATCATATTATATCCAGCTGATTTCCCGCTTCTAGTCATCAATCAGATTAGTGGCCCCAAAAATTATTGGTTTAATTTCAATCGATACTAACAAAATTCATTGTTTAAGACAGTTGAGATGGATAGTCATAAAATAAAATAAAGTTAAAATGTACCTTCATTGGTCAGAGCCGTCGTCCTCAACTCTTAAACGATATGTATGCTAATTTCAATATCGTCCTTCTTCCATTATTTTTACGTCATCTCTTTTCACCCTCTTCTATGGGTGATACGAGTATCTTACCCACCACAGTATCTTTTCTAGATGTACGTAGTAGTTGTAGGACTTTATTAGTAAGATACAAACAATGTTACTTATAAATATGGGCCGTACAGGCAGTACGCCGCACGTGCTGTTGGCAGTCCGTATCAATAAAACAATTTTTGGTAATAAACTAATAATATAAAGTAAAAAAAAACACTTACTTATTTACTCACTGGCACTATCTAACCCGTAGGTTCATGGCCGTGCGGACATAAACTCTCCATACGTCCCTATCCTGAGCCAATGCTTTCCAATCATTCCCTGTATAATCTACTTCCCTCAAATCATAGTTAATGTTGTTCTCCCACCTCATTCTTGGTCTACCAACAGGGCGTTTTCCCTCCGGCTTTCCTACAAGAAGCTTCCATGCACGTCTTTCATTCCCCATACGCGCAACATGTCCTGCCCATCGCAGTCTACGAGACTTGACTGTTCTTATTATATCTGGTGGCTTCCTATGAAGTCGCTTTACAGGAAGTTAGGTGGCCAGGAGAAGGTAGTCAGGAATCAGGAAGCTTTGCATTTTACTACGGGGGTGCAGAAAGACCTGAATTTGGAACGGGTTTTTTAGTCAGAAGGAGGATATTAAGTTTGTCAGTGACAGGATATCATATATAATTCTAAAGGGTACACGACATGATTTCATAAGTAAAAAAACACACACACAATAATATTACAATTAGATAACAATACAATTAAATTATACATTAATTAAGTTATGTAGAATTATTATTAATTATTTATGATATTACATTTTGCTAATTTATTCACGAATGAGTGTTGTTCTTATTTTCCACGTTTCGGCCAGAAATTTACGCAAGTTTATTTAATTTTCTGGGTTTACCATTAACTCGGTAGCATACCAATCCTTCACAATTGAAGGGTACACAGTAATAACGATCAAGGTCAATTTTTAAAAGTTTTGAGAAAAACACATTTTAAAGTTTAAGTACTCTATACTTCATTACAAGTGTGTTTTATGGAAATTGATAAAGTGCAATGCAAAGACCAACTCTTTCTTAACAATTATACAGTATTGCTAGTTTTTTTAAGTTGAACATAAACAATGGAAAATCAATATAGCCAAACAGTATCTAAACTTCCATACAAAGAATGATTAAGGTCCAAATGGGAAGCAACCTAATTACAGTAGAAGATTTATCTGAATTTAATTAAATGACATCCAATTGAAATACGTGAACTGTTTATCACTGTCACATTTTACAGGGTGGACCGCTCGAATGGACCTAATTTCAATTGCTTGTTACTGGCAAACGGTTGAAGATAGAAAAATTTTAAAACAACGTTCATATTACAGAAAAACTCACCAAGTTTTGATATCCAGATCACCACATCTCTATATGAGCCCCAGCAGTCACTGTGACGATATCAAAGCGATGAACATTTTCTTGCCAAGTACGTTGGAGTATGTCTTCTGGAATGTTCTCAATAGCCTCTATGATGCGCTCACGAAGATCACGAAGGTCTTTGGACTGGGGTGGTGTAAACTTTATCTTTGACATAGCCCCCAGAGAAGAAATCCAGTGGTGTTAAATCGGGAGATCTCGGGGGCCACGCGATTGGTCCTCCCCTACCAATCCAACGGCCAGGGAAAAATGTTGTCCAAGTCGTACGAACTTCATTGGACCAGTGGGGAGGAGGACCATCTTGGTGTGAAAACGATGTTAGGCTGCAGTTGTTTCAATTTGTGGAAAGAAGAACTGCTCCCAGCATGTCAAGATATGTGGTACCACGAACAGTTTTCTCGGCGAAGAAAAAAAAAGAAAAACGGTCCAATGACCTTATTATGTGACAAACTGCACCAAACATTCATCTTCGGACTATCACGAACACTGCTCTTGAATAGCGTGAGGATTCTCCGATCCCCAGATCCGCACATTATGCCGGCTTACCTTGCCTGACAAATGGAAAGTGGCTTCGTCCGAGAAGAAAATCTTGGTCATGAAGTCAGGATCAGCGCCGAGAGCGGTCCAGCATCGTATTGGCGAATTCCACTCGTTTCGGCATGTCATTCGGCTCCAGACGTTGCACTAACTGCACTTTATATGGCGTGCAGTTTTGGGCGTTTGTGGACAATCCGTTGTAATGTCGATTTGGTATTTGAAGTTCCCGCGAAGCTCTTCTTAATGACTTCCGGGGCTTCGCTCAAATGCGGCTTGAACATTTGCTTACCATTTCATCGGATGCTCTGCGACCACCACCATGGCTTCTTCAACACAGATCCTGTAGCTAATAATGTATCACGCCACTTCTTTTATGCTTCTAGCAGTTGGAGCATCACGGTTAAACACACGCCGGAACTCCCTTTGAACTCTATGATTGATTTAAACTCCGCATACCACAAAAACAGCTTGCGCTTTCATCTGCGGAGTCGCCATTTTCACAAACAATTAAATCTAAGAACGAGAAACGTATCTTTGTGCCATCTACCGACAGGATTCGAAACTTGGTGAGTTTTTCTGTACTATGAACGTTGTTTTTAAGTTTCTATCTTCAACCGTTTGCCAGTAACAAGCAATTGAAATTAGGTCCATTCGAGCGGTCCACCCTGTATAATAACCTTTCTTTCTTCTTCATGGTCTCCTCTCACTGACATTGAATTAAAATAGTCTTGTACTGCAGAACTGCAAAAATGTTTTAGTATTAATACTTTTTATTCAATACCCCAGGTTGTCATTTGACATTTCTGGTGTTGTCTCCTGATATTGGCGTAATTATAACCCACTTCTGAAGTTGGACGCCTAGAAGGCGGATTACGCTACCCCGATAATATGATGGGTGATGGTGATGATAGTGGTACGCCAGGAAAGTCCTTAATCCTAATCTTAACCTAAACTCCAGACTATGGGCAACCACAGGAATAATTCCCTTTAAGGAAAAACTCCTATGGTTTGACCGGGAATAGAAACTGGGTTCATGAGGATGAACAGTTGTCAGAAACGCTGTCCACTAGCTCATGAGCCTGGTTGAAAGCCATTTTTGATATGTGGTAGCAACTAAGGTAACTGTTGAGGCATTTCAGCCCTGTTGCATTGTTTCCATCAGACTGAAAGATAATAAAATAATGTCGTAAAATTACTTAAGGGCTACTTAGGTTATATTAACTAAAATATTATGAAATTTTTAATTTTAATAAATACAATGAGATACCAGGGTTTTCTCCCGTTTTTCCCTGCCACAATTTCATTCCACCATTTCTCCATTCTCACCTCATCCATTTCGTTTCATTTCGTTCATCTGCCCATAATGGTGTGACAGGCAATGTCGGCCAGCTCCCTTGTCATTCACAGACCTTTATTTGGGGGCTCATCTCATCTCATCCCTGGACCGGATCCTGAGTTGGACACGAGTTGAGAACATTTATTTACAATAATTTAAGCTTTCATATTGTACAGTGTATGACTGTTCCAGGAACACCAATTTAGAATCTTCTCTGATACGGTACCTTGTTATGGTTTTCTGGAAAAAAATGATTTTTTTCCCTACAGTATCCATTCAAAAATTCTCCACATCCATGAAACATCAAACAAATCGCCCCATCCATTTCGTTTTTGAAGTCAACTACGATGAATGATTCAGGTTTTTTCCTAGCATTAGAAACCTCATGTCTTCAGGTACCTGCTGACTCAAATATTGATATCTGGTTTGTAAGGACCTTATATGTGAGATGTTTCTGTATGTTCAGATTTTTAAACTTAGCAAATGAACATGAGTTCATTTTCTATGTCTAAACCTAGTTAAGAAATATTAGGTCTAAATTTATCACAGGTGGAATGATTATCAGCCCTGGGATATCTAAAACTAATATCGTATCTTCAAAAAAATCAATTGATATTCTTTATAGGAATCAGAATTTTCAGGATATTTCTCTAAATGTAACTGGTGTAATTTTTTAACGTTAAGGTCTTCTGGTAAGTGCAACCTTTTACATTCAAGGGGTTTACAGCCCCTCAATGACTGTATATGTTCATTGATTTTAGACACTATTTCTCCTTTGCTGTTTCTAGATCTAGTGATCTAGTAGTTCATTGGCGATTTCTTTAAATTATATGAATGCTGGTCCTTATACCTGAATATCTTGTATTTGATTATCTCTATTAATATGCAAGTTGATAAAACCATCAGAATGGATGCAACATTATAAAGGTTTACTTCAAGAAAATAGAAATAAGTTTCAACTTCAAGATACGGATGTAGAATATAAATTTGACACTCCAGAGATAACATAAGATGAAAGTTAAAAGAGCTTTGAAAGAGGCAAAAAATGGGAGAGCACCAGGACCAGGAAATATTCAGACGGAACTCCTAAAACATGGAGGAGATATTTTAGTAATATTTTTAACAAAACTTTTTAATAAAATTGAAATTGGAGACGATATCCCAGAAGACTGGAATTTATCGTACATTACTCCTATTTTTAAACAAGGTGAAAAAAAACTGTGTTCCAATTATAGACGTATAAGCGTTTTACCTTCAACAGCTAGGATTTTTAGTTAAATTATAAATTTTAAACTTAAGGAGATAAAAGATAACTTAAGAGAAGAACAAAGTGGATTCCAGAGTGGAAGATCAAGTATCGATAATATTTTCTGTATTAGACAATTACAAGAGAAAATCCTAGCAAAAAATAAAGAACTACATATGACCTTTATTGATTTAGAGATGGCATATGATAGTGTACCTCGACAATTGTTATGGAAGGAAATGAGAAATATGAATATCTGTGATAAGTGGATTTATATTGTTAGGAGGATATATAGTAATACAAAAGCTAAAGTAAAAATACAGAATAATTTAACACAGGAATTCACAATGAATAAAGACCTTAAGCAGGGATGTAGTTTGTCACCAATTCTTTTAACATTTATTTAGACCAGGCTCTTAACTTATGGTATAAAAAATGTTCTG
This sequence comes from Diploptera punctata, assembly GCA_030220185.1. Classification (NCBI taxonomy): domain Eukaryota; kingdom Metazoa; phylum Arthropoda; class Insecta; order Blattodea; family Blaberidae; genus Diploptera; species Diploptera punctata. The sequence continues at coordinate 887,503 of JASPKZ010007283.1, read as the reverse complement.
AAATGGGTATTCCTATAGGAGAAAAAGTACTGCATTCATTGTTGTTTGCAGATGATCAAATACTTTTTGCAGGGGATGAAGATGATATGAAATATATGATAAATAAATTAATGGAAGAATATAAAAAATGGGGACTGAATATAAATTTACAGAAAACAGAATATATGTGTTTGGGAAAGGATGTGGATGACCTCATACTTGAAACAGGGAAACTAAAATGAAAACTTTTAAGAGCATAATACAGAATATTTTGTCATATGGAAGCCAAACTTGGTCTTTGACGGAATTACAAAAGAATAAAATTAGAACAGTTGAATTCGATTATTTAAAGAAGCCTCCAAAAAGCAAGACAGAATAAAATAAGAAATGAATTCCTTTGGAGAGAAATGAATGTCACCACATCGGTTGTTAAGAGGATTGAAAATCAAACGCTTAAATGGTATGGCCATGTAAAAAGAATGGAAAATGAAAGATGGCCAAAAAATATATACCAATGGTCACCCCCTGGAAGAAATAAACGTGGCAGACCAAGATGGAAATGGAAGACCTACGTCAGAGGATAGGAATTTGGAAGAGGGAGATTGGAATGATAGAGATAAATGGAAACTGAAGACGGCAAACCTATAAGTGGGGGAAAGCCGAAGAAGAAGAAAATGCAATTTATAGTCATAAGAAAAGTCGTGACATACATTTTCTTCATCTCGCAGGATTTACACAACTGTTAGGCAAGCATTTTGTGCACTGTATGAAGCCATTTCATTAAATTGTTTTATTAATCTATTGCCTTCCAGTAATGAAACTTTCTGAAAACTTTTCAATCATGAACACTTATGATCATCTCCTGTAACATGACTAATGGGTTTTATCCCTTTCGATGGATCACAAATTCGTACAAACACTTTTTTCTTTGAAATAGCTTTCTACACGTGACTTCAATGTTCATCCTCGTGCTCTGTTGTATCTGATGCCTCCGTTTTTATGCAACTTCTTAACTTTAAAAAATGTTATCTCAGCAACAACGAACACAAGATTAAAAGAAATTCACGCGAAACTAAATATCCGATTCCAAACTCAACAATGGAAAATTATGTTACAATACATCAGGAAGCCAGTAACATGAAGCCTAAGAATTTAGCAATAAAACACAAACCAGAAAAAGAAATGGAGTTACCACACCAGCTGCTCATTTTATTTTGATCCGCTGATTATACATGGAGCTTGATCGTTATTCCACAGAAACGAATGGACCTTGATCGTTCTTCTCAAGTACATGGAATCTTTAACGCTCATTTAAGAGGACCATATTCATTTTAACGGAAAACTGAATTTACCATAAGATAGTACCCCCTTGTACTATCGGATGACACCAATAACTCAATTTTTATTTTTCATGGACCTTGATCGTTTTTCCTGTGTACCCTTCAATTTGAATTTAGAATTCTTTCCGGTAATAACTTACTTATCCAATATTCTAAATCGTTACATTTTCCTAACATATCTATCTTATCTTCAAAATACCACACATTAAACATATTCGCATATCGTGATCGTCGCTATTTTTTTAGAAATTCCCATGCTCTCAGCCTAAACCTAGCACGCCCTGATCTCTTTTAAATCCTAGATTTGAGTACATAAGATTCTTTTCCCCAAACTCGTTTTAGGCCTCTTTGTAAAAAACGGTGAACTTTTCCCGTACATTCGACCAAAATATGTTGTTGGTTTATATATAAGTACTTCCTCCATATTTTTCTTCACATATTCTTGCGATTTTCAGTCCCTTCCTCCATACCCAACTCATCCCAACTTTTTGTAGTTCTCTCTTAACCTCGTCCGCCTATAATATGTACCGATTTTCGTTAAAATTTCTGAAGGCATTCCAGAGTTATGTGGAAACATAATATTTGATATTTTATTTCTCTCTCCCTTGATTACTGGTGGGTGGGGTCCGTTACCCTTACACATTTTTTCTAGATTATAATTAATATTTCTATCAATTTTTTTGAATTTGCGACAGATATTCGAGACTAATGCAGTCACATATATACGGATGAAATTTAGTCACTTCTGGTCAAAATTATCATTTTATATTTTTTGTATTATAAATAGTACTCACCTTTTCATATTTTCACGAAATTTGAACGCTTTAAAACACATCTAAGTTTCCGTAATTACGCCATATTTCAAATGCGCTAGCTATATATGTCATGCTCATATTCGGTGTCTAGTAGGAACGATGAATGAACATTTTATTCCAAAACTATTTTCAAGAGAACATCATAAACAGCTTCATTCCTTCGGAATTGGTCTTTCCTCATTAAATGGAAACTGTAACTTTAACTCCATATTTAAGAAGGGCCGGGGTCGATGGATTTTTTAGGATGGAAAAATCCAAGGAGCGAGTCCTCCGGGTGGCACTTTAAGCCGTGGGTCCCGAGTCTGAAGATTTTCAGGCTCGTAAAAGATCCTTAAGCCTGAATAAAAAAGCCTCTAAGCAAACTTTACCCAATTTTCCCATCCTAGTACTACCTTGGTTTCCTAGATTTCACTATGAGGCGAAACGCTGACCACGGGCCACTCCAACGACATCTATGCGAAAACAAGTGTAACTAAATTAGTATGGTTCAATTTCTTCCCTGTAGGGGGAGAGTGCCTAACTCTCGTTGAGGGAAACAAGGGCTTACAAGACAAGAAGATTTAAGAAAGTTAACCTTTAAATTGGTAAAGCATCCTATAAGATAAATTGGTCTAATTTATGTATTATTTTTAATAATGAAGCAGACATTACTTATATAAGTGTTGAATTACACTGTATATATATATATATATATATATATATATGGTATGAACTTTCAATTATAATATGATTTTGTTTTCACTGTGGTCCGATTACTAAATAACTGCGACGAAAACGTATTGTTTCGAGAGCGATACATGAAAATTGAGCTTCTCTAGGCAAAATTATCACTTTTTTATCCAAGGCACAAGTCCTCTAGGAGGGACTCTAAGTCAACGGTACCTATTCTGAACACTTTCAAGCTTCTAAAGGAATCACAAGCCTGAGCAAAATTTAATCGACTTTCATGCATGAAAGTAATATCATAGTTACCTACTAGATGTCTTATTGAGGCTATGTCCTAACCTCATGCCACTCGTTGATATCTGTAGGGAAATAAGCATAATTAAATTGGATTTCTCTCACTAGGGAGCACCCGTGTCCTCACAGAGGGACGTATGAGGTATAATACATATATATATATATATATATATATATATATATTAAAAAATAGCACTCGCCTTGAAATATATCTGGCAAAGTGTCAGAACTCTAGGGTACTTCTAAGTCTCCTTAATGTGATATTTAAAAGATTGTTGTATCTATTTTAACTGCATGAAAACCTTTTGCCACGTCATTAGGCCTATTTTCATTGCGTTTCTACAATATACTTTAAAGATAAAAGGTGAATTTTTACTGCATCTTCTAGGCACTACAGGTAACTAATTAGTGAATTGTAATAAAGATTAAATTATGTTTTAATATATGTAAATAGGTACAAATTTAAAAATTTAGATTAACTGATTTTTCTTTTTTTTTTTATTTATATTCAGTGCAGTGAACTTCTAATGCATGATGTTTTTGTACAACTAGGCCTACATATCAATTGATTTATAAAATGCCAATAAATTTTCTTTAAAAAATACGGAAAATTTCTTATTGTAAATTAAGCAAGTTTTCCAAAAAATAAAAATTCACTAACTCAAAAACTATGAGGCTCACGGGAAAAATAATAGAATAAAAGTGATAAAAATACGCGAACAAATGATTATATATGTGGATCTGAAACTATGCATAAAAGATTTCACCCAAGGTCCCCCTTAATTCAGCCTGCGAGCTATGTGGAGTAGCATCGCTGCCGGGACAAAGGTGACAAGCCAGAATAAAAGAGATTCCTAGATTAAAATAATGACCATCTTTCACTGTAAAAATACAACCGTAAAGAATAATGGGCATGGATTCCACAGAAGTAAATACTTTTTTAAAATAAGTACCTGAAGAATGAGGAGAGACGATAATATTAGCCATGCTTTGAGAGAGGAAGTGGCTGAATTCAAATATCTAGGAACAATAATCACATATAGGAATGAGATGCACAAAGAAATTAAAAATAGGTTCAATTCTGGAAATGCGTGTTGTTATGCATTATACAGAGACTCCTGACGTCCCAACTCCTTAAAAAATATGTTAAACTGAAAATATATAAAATTATTATTCTACCAGTTATATTATATGGATGCGAAACATTGACTCTACTTTAAGAAAGGAAAGGAGATTACAAGTATTTGAGAATAAAGTTCTTAGGAAAATGTTTTGACCAAAGAGAGATGAACAGACAGGTGAATGGAGAAGACTTATATAACTGTGAACTTCATGGTCTTTATACGAAGCCAGATATAATAAGAACAGTTAAGTCTCGTAGACTGCGATGGGCAGGATATGAGGCATGAATGGGGTATGATAAACATGCATGGAAGCTTCTTGTATGAAAACCAGAGGGAAAACGCCAAGTTGGTAGACCAAGAATAAGGTGGGAGAATAACATTAACTATGATTTGAGGAAAGTAGATTATACAGAGAATGATTGGCCGGAATTTTCATTTCATCTGAATCAAATCTGGCTTATAGCAGTTAATTAAACACAATAAAGTCGAATTCGTTCACCAGCAATATCGGACCATTGGGTGAAGGATTTCACCAAAAAATCGAGGTAGCGATCGTAATTTTCGATATTTCATAACGAAACTCGGTTCATGACATTAAAATGAAACGTGAAAGGTATTTTCCAAAATCGACTAAATCCGTCTATTACTAGTGAAGGTTTACATTTACAGAAATCCTGATGACAAGAGTTCTGTAATGGATAGGCCTATGGTTCAAGAGTTAATTTGTATTGTATTGTAATTGTACAGAGATTAAGCGCTCTCCCCCTACAGGGAAGAATTTGAACCATACTAATTTAGTTACACTTGTTTTCGTATAGATGCCATTTTGAGTGGTCCGTGGTCAGCGTTCCGCCTCATACTGACATCTAGGAAATCAAGGTAGTACTAGGACGGGAAAATTCGGTAAATTTTGCTTAGAGGCCTTTTCATTCAGGCTTAAGGATTTTTACGGGCCTTCAGACTCAGGACCCACGGCTTAAAGTCCCTCCCGGAGGACTTGCTCCTTGGATTTTTCCGTCCTAAAAAATCCATCGACCCCGGCCGGGTTTGAACCCGCGACCCTCGGGACCAGATGCAAGGAGCATAACCACTAGTCCACCGCGGCCGACCAAGAGTTCATTCTATGTTCAATTTATTTTTATGTGGCCAATCTTATTTCAGTTTGTTCCTAGGTATTTTAGATCGGCCAATTGTTTAAAATTTCCCTCATTTGTTGTAGATTCCCATTAAATGATATATTTGTACGTTTGGAGTTGGTATAAAGTTAAACAAAGGAACTAGAAACCGGTCAGTCTAATGTGCTTATGTTAATGCACCAAGTATTTGACATGAATATTTAGAAGCTGCAGGTTGCTATAGAAACAGAACAGAACTTGTGCCACTCTTGTTATGAGCGGAAAAGAAACTCATCTTACACATGAGGTTGAAGAATGTGACTCCACCCAAAAGATCGCGCCAGATCATGAGAACGGGGATGAAATCTTCCCCCTTTCTTAAATAAACACATGTTAACGTTTGCTAGCTTCTGAGACAATACCTCAGGTTGGCAACACTGATGTGTAATTCAGAACAATCTAACCTTTTACAACATATTACGTAACAAGTATATAATGTGAATGGAGAAGACTATTTAATAGTGAACTACATGGTCTTTATAGGAAGCCAGATATAATAAGAACAGTTAAGTCTCGTAGGCTGCGATGGGCAGGACATGTGGCACGAATGGAGAATGAAAGACGTGCATGGAAACTTCTTGTAGGAAAACCAGAGGGAAACACACAGAGTTAGTAGACCAATAATGAGGTGGGAGAATAACATTAACTATGATTTGAGGGAAGTAGATTATACAGGGGATGATTGGAAAACACTAGCTCAGGATAGGGATTTATGGAGAGCTTATGTCCGCGTGGCCATGACCACATATATACTTCGTGTTACATTTATTTTGTGATAAAATTTAATTTTCCCATAGATAAAATTAATGGTTATATAAATTCACTTTTAATGAACTCTATTCTTTCTTACTATGAAACAAATGACATAGAACAAATGCTAGAATTGTATTTAGCTTTAAATTGTTATTATGAAATACATGTGTTACTATCTTTATTATATACGACACTCCTGCATTATCAATCTAGAGCTGGCAGATAAACCGGACGCCAACAGAGTTTTGAGATGATAATTTTTGTGGATGACATTGTAAGGCCGATAAATATAATACATAATTTATAGCCCAACGCTGTGGTCTCGTTGCCTCGTATTTAGGATGCCCAGGATCTAGTCCATCTTCGATCCGAATAAGTATCCTGGGAGAGTGGTTTCCGGGTTCTTCTTTTTCCTCAAATATCTAGAAACATTAAGGGCTGCATGATCTCGGAACACGATTTGGCCATTATAATCATCCTATAATATAGGCCTAGTATAGTTTGATTATGTGATGAATGTCTTAAATGTGCATGCTGTCTCGAATGTGCTGATCACTCGCCCAAGGACGTATTCTATAATAGTTTGTGTTAAAAAAATGTTTGTATTATCAAGACTTTAAAATCGTCTGCCGACAGGTCATGTCACTGTAAGTCCCGGGTAGCATGGGACAAGTAACTAACTAACTAACTAACTCGCTGATGCCATTGAACCCATCGGTTCATGGCCATATAAACTCTCCTGAGCCAACGCCTTCCTAATACCCCCTCCTTCAAAACACGTTTAATGTTATTCTCACACTTCATTCTTGCCTACCTATGAGACCATTCTCACTGGCTTTCCTACATGGAGTTTCAATGCTCGTCTTTCATTTTCCATTCGTGCCAAATATCCTGTCCATCGTATTATAAGAGACTTACTTGTTCTTATTACATCTGGTTTCTCATAAAGATCATGTAGCTCACTGTTATGTAGTCTTCTCCACTCATTCATGTTTGATATCCATACATATAACTTGGACCATAACAGTTTTATATATTTTCAGTTAACTTTTAGAGAGAGAAGTGGGATAACAAAAGTCCCTCTAATATGTAATAGCATGCTCATCAGAACTGAGCCTATTTTACACATCATGCGTGTTTTGTAATTATTGTTCCTAGGTATTTGAATTCACCAATTATTCAAAATTTCCCTCATTTGTCGTTAATTATCCATTTCCATTATATATTGTATTTGTATGTGTGAATATATATTTAGTTTCATTGATGTTTACTTCCAGTCCCAATTCCTTAGTGTTAATCAATCGAGTGTGCATTTTGGCCCTTGGTATCTCCTCATTATAGCCTAATATCATCAGCACATATTTACAGCTTATGAATAGCATTGTGTTGTACGAATTCGTTAACCTCTACAGATGCGACAGCATGCTATAGTACAAAATTGAATAGTGGAGAAGATAGTGCTACTCCTTCCTTTAAATCATTGTCAGTTTCCAAAATACCTGAAAACCGTTTTCCTGCATACATCCTATTCTTTGTGCAATCTAGATACATTCCAATAAATCTGTCTAACTTTTTAGGAATTCCGAACTCCAGCAGGATACTATATAACTTCTCCCTCTTTATTTAATCGCATACCTTTTTTGAAGTGTGCATATAGTTGATGTACAGTGTGACTACCGATTATGTTCCCATTTCCTTATCTAAAATTGGTCTTATATTAAAATATGATCTATTGTAAGCCTATTTCTTCTAAATCCACATTGACGATCGTAAATATAGGGAGAGAGTCAGGATACTAATATATTTGTTACAATTTTGTATGAAGTTGAAAGTAATCAGATGATCCTGTTGTAGTTGCAATTAGTTTTGCCTCCTTTCTTATAGATTGGTACGATAATCTAATATTTCCATTCATTTGGAGGAACCTCTTTTCCCAAAATTGTTTGAAGCAACCGACGTTCATTATTACTCAATTTCCCGATTTTATCAGTTCTTCTGGGATTCCTTCTGAATCTAATTCTTCATTCATCTTTAATTTGTCTAACGCTATTTCAAACTATAATGCGCTTGGCTCTGTTACTAACATTTGTGCTGTCTGTAAATCATTCATTTCAATGTCCTGTTCTGTTTAATAGCTAACATAATTTTTCCATCCATTTAATATATTCCTGGAATCTGCAATCATAACTCCATTTTCATCTGTAATTATATTTGTATACTTTCTAACCTTATTCCCTGATATAATTATGTGATGTTGCTATTTCTTCTTTCTCAAAAATATTCCCTCTTCTTACTCTTTACAAACTTGATGGTTTCCCGTCTGGTGTTGCTCAATTGTTTTACTTAATTTATCTCATGTAACCAATATTCAATTTTTCTAGCATTCTTTTCTTTATAATGTCGGCATATTCCTCATTAAAACATTTATTATTTTGCCTCCTTTTTATTAACCTACGATTTCTTATCCTGGTAATTTAATCTTCTTCTTCTTCTTCACTTAACGGGCTACGCAAATTGCCTGTTCCGCCTCACAGTTGTTCTGTCCATCTTTTCACTGGCCTTCCTACATTCCTTGAACCTCTTGGCTTGTTGTTAAATGCTGCTCTTGGTAATCTATTTACATTCATTCTTTCCACATGTGTAAACCATTTCTTTCTATATTCTCTGATTTTCTCATCCAATGGATATATATTTAACTCTGTTCTTATATCTTCATTCCTATCCGATCCAATCTTGTGCAGCCTTTTGGTAATTTTATAGAGTATCTAAGAAAAGTTAAATACATAGTAAGATAGAATGATAGGTGTGTTTCTTAATAATATGACAAAGAGTTTTAATTTAGTACCAATGAAAACTTTTCAGGAATATTTTAAAATGCTTTTAACAGAAACTAGCAGAGAATTTATAGACTATCTACACTGGATAATGAGAAGGGTGACTTAATGGAACCTATAACTGAAGAGGAGGTAAGAATCGTACTGAGAACAGCAAAAAAGGAAAAGCGGCAGGTCCAGGAGGAATAACCATGGAACTAATTAAATATGGTGGTTCATGAATTATAAGAATTTTAACTAGACTTTTTAACCAAGTGATAGAAGGATATCCTATTCCGGATGAGTGGAAGTTATCGTATATTAGTGCAATATACAAAATAAAGGGAATAAAAGAGATCCAGCAAACTATAGAGGGATCAGTGTTATGGCAGCATTCAGTAGAATGTTAAGTACGATTATTAAAATTAGATTGGAGGAACTAAGACAAAATAAAATATCAGAAGAACAAACAGGTTTTACAGAAGGTAAATCGTGCCTTGATAATATATTTGTGATTAGGCAGATTACAGAAAATATGTTGGCTAAAGGAAAAGAAGTTCATATGGCAATCTGGAAAAGGCATATGACTCTGTACCCATCAACAAGCTTTGAGTGGTAATGGAGAAGTTTGGAATACCTAAATCTCTTATACATTTTATAAAAAGAATGTATGATTGTAAAGCAAGTATTAAGGTTGGAAATATAGTATCCTCGGAATTTGATAACAAAATGATTAAGACAAGGATGCCGGATTTCGCCAACATTGTTGAAGATATACTTAGAAGAAATGGATTAAGTCATGTAGGGGAATGGGAATCAACATTAAAGACCGTTTACTGCACAATTTATTATTCGCTGATGACCAGATTATAATAGGACAAGATAAAGAAGATATAGAATATATGATTAGAAAGTTGGTAGATGCATTTGAGATAGGTGGACTGAAGATAAATTATATCAAAACAGAATATATGGTAATCGGAAGAAATTCAGAAGACCTACAAATAAATAATATGATAATTAAACGTGTTGAAGAATTTAAATATCTTGGATCGGCACGCCGTAGCGTAGTGGTTAAGGCACTGAGCTACAAGTCGGAGGGTCGAGGGTTCAAGTCCCGTTGGGGGTCAGGATTTTTAAACTGACCTAAACCCTCTGGCGGCACTATGGCCCTGGGGTCGACTCAGCCTCTAACGGAAAGGAGTACCAGACGCTTGTTCTGGGGGTAAAGGCGGCCGTCACGCAGGGCTGACAACCAGGCTGACGTAAAGTGCCGATTGTCTAGAAAAAGTGGGAGCCTTAACTTCCTACTACCCCAAGGGCCTCCTGGCCTGTTGTGGGATCACTTTACTTTATAATTAGATAAATCTGGTACTTGTGAAAAATATATTATTAACAGAGTAAATTGTGCAAGGAAGGCGATTAGATCCCTGAATGGTCTTTTATGGAATAGAAATTTTACCAGAATAACAAAATAAAAGAGATTATACAGACAATAATAGAAAAGTATACTTATATATGGATCAGAAAGCTGGGCAATAAATGAAAGGATGCAGAAAAGAATCTTGGCGACAGAAATGGATGGATTACGGAGAGAAGTATGAGAATATCGGGCTATAACATATTCGAAATACATATCCATCCATAGTAATTCTACCCGAAGGTATGTCCTTCACGGCAGTCATAGCATTTTCGTGGTATGCTTGCAGCTTTACTAGGGAATTGTAGGTGTGATAGCTTCCCGTTGCTTTCCACACCGGTGAAGGATAATGATGATGATGATGATTATGGTAAGGATGATGATGATGCCCAAATGATTTCGGGACCGTTTGGGCCTTAAAGTTTTCCTGACATTTGTCTTACAGGTAAGGAAAAACTCCGATAAAAACCTTACCCAGAAAAACTGCCCCGACCGGGGATCGAACCTGGGTTCGCTGCGTGAAAAGGCAGCACACTACCCCGAGACTACAGCGGTGGACCGAAATACATATATCAGACAATAAATGGATACACAAGAAACTGTTATAGAAAGGATAACAAAGAGAGCTTTACAGTGGTATGGACATGTACAACGGATGTCGGAAGATCAGTGGCCTAAACATGTGTTAGATTGGATGGTACCAGGCAGAACGAAGAGGGGAGTAGTAGAAGAACATGGTATGAGGGAATATATGATGTCATGATGAAGAGGGGTATGGAAGAAGGATAATGGGAAGATAGGAATCTCTGGAAAGCAGGAATCGAGGGCAAACTGCTGTAAAGTGGAAAGCCTGTATCAATTATGATGTTGAGTGATTCCGGGTTCTGTGGCCGTGGTCCATAGTTGGTGTTGATACCAGACGTTTCGCCCTCAACTGCGGAGGGCATCTTCAGTGGCGAGTGCTTCTAGGCGTGTTTCCTGGTCGGAAGCTCTACTTAGAGTAAGTAGAGCTTCCGACCAGGAAACACGCCTAGAAGCACTCGCCACTGAAGATGCCCTCCGCAGTTGAGGGCGAAACGTCTGGTATCAACACCAACTATGGACCACGGCCACAGAACCCGGAATCACTCAACATCATGATTACCGGCCGTGAAAGCCTGCATTCAACCTGTATCAATTGTTAAGTAAGTTTCTTAATAAATAACACAAAACATAGTAATAATGTGTGATAATTAGAATGAGATATAATTGTTTGATTATGAGTTGCTTTCTATCCAACTTGACAACCGACGGCTCTTAAACTGTAGGAAGTACATCAACTGAATACTAATAGTATAAAGTGCTTGGGTAGAATTATTATAAATTCCACGTCAGTGTTTATATCAGATATTTATAAGATATATGGCTTCAACAGTGTCAACAACTTAAGCGCATTAAAAAGGAATTATTTTTTATGGTAGATGTGGGTCATCCCCGTCTAATCGATTTCCAGCATTAGATGCCTGTTCAGATAACGCTGTGGTTGCTCGTGTAAGGAAGCAAACCGGTATGTGTCGTCATAATTATATTGGTGTTTCCGCATTGTAATTATCTTGCACTATCCAACCCAGAGGTTGAAGAGATAAGCTGTCCATTCATCGTTATCCTCAGCTTAATGTTTCCCAATAATTCATTTTATAATAATAATAATAATAATAATAATAATAACAATAATAACAATAATAATAATAACAATAATAACAATAATAACAATAATAACAATAATAACAATAATAATAATAATTAATAATAATTAATAATAATAATAACAATAATAATAATTATTATTATTATTCTTATTAATAATAATAATAATATTATTATTATTATTATTATTATTATTATTATTATTATTATTATTATTATTATTATTATTATTATAACATTGGCGCAAGAGGTTATGAGTTCCCGGGCAGTATCTTCTTTTGAAAGAAATGTTGAAATATCTCTCTATTTTAATTTGGTTTTCAACGGATTGATTGACGGTTCCTGATTTTTCTCTTCTCTGATAATATTTTCTTGATTCGTTTTAATTCCAGTTCAATATGTGTAAATAATTTTTTATTATTTATTCTGTTATTTTATGTAATTTTTTAGTACTTAATATTTTTCACTGGTTGAGTGGAATAAAATGCCTCATGGTCTTAACTGTGTACATTAAATAAACTATTATTAGTATTATTAAGAATGCAATAATAATAATAATAATTTAGTAATACTTATAAAAGTAATAATACTATATAAGCAACTGGCACTCTCTAACTTAGAAATTCACGTACATCTCCATCTGACGTAAAGTTTTATTTCAATAGCACATAACGAGTTTCGTTTTGCAAACTTCGAAAATGGCGGCCGATGATGCGATTTACTAGTTTTCGCTTCCAATTAACCCCCCCCCCTCATTCCCAGTAGTTAGTAAAAACAACCTTACATTTGTCTATTGATTGCTAAGTGCCGAGTTGTTTGCAGAAATGACAACAATTGCTGTTCCAATGGCGTTTAAAGATAGATACACACAAACCCATTTTTTAACCACAGTCTTCGTATAACAATAAATTTAAAAAAAATAGCAAGGCAGATTTTATTATCCACCAAATTGAACCATTATGAGTAAGATTTCATCTTAAGCAAAAATTTGAAAATCGCTCTAGCGGTACCATTTTTTAATTTGTTTCGCAACGCAACCCAGTATTTAAATAACATGAAGATATTCACCAACATTCAGAAAATCTGACCATTTAAACTGGTGGTAAACCTGAAAACCGAAATTTAAAAGTCGCTCTAGCTTCCGGAATGTTTGCTTTGTCACAATGTATATCTATCTACCAACAAAAGAAAGTCAGTTTATATCGTAAACATGCAAAATCGGATCATAAAAATTCAAAGTTTTGAGGAATTTGCTTAGATTACGCAGTTCTGTGAGATGGACTCTTTATATGTTTCTTCTAATCACACTAAATTGTAATTTGCAATTGTATCCACACAAATTTTACTCCAAAGTACACCAAGTTGTCTTTTTAAATAAAATATCATAACTTTTTTAGACTAACTTACCTTATTACCTTCAACCGCCAGCTGAGGGGAATCTGATGTGGAAAGTATCTCGTGATCATAAAAAAAAGTATGTATGTATATATACTGTAGGCGTACAAACTATTCCACGCCGCGACAGGCCTAGAAGGCCCTTCCTACCACCGGCTGCTGGCTTCACGTCCATATGAGTTAATAACATAGATAGACGATCCTACAGCCAGTGTAGGGATGACAAATTGTCAGCCTCTCGGATCCCCCAACCGTTACAGCTGGTTTTCTCAACCTAGAGCCGTTACTTATTGTAGCTACCCACATTCCTCACGATGCTGGGTGAGCACCGGTCCCATATTGACTGAAATTCCATAAGAAAATGTCTTCCCAATGGAGACGCGAACCAACTCAATTCTTTAGCTCTGCGCCAAGGCATCTTGCGGGACTATATATATATATATATATATACTAATTATATGGCATCATTGAAATATTTGTGATAGTTTTTAGTTTTTAAAATAAGCATGTATTTTTTTAGGTATCTTTAGATATGATTTAAACCATTAAAACGTGAACTTCAGATATCTGTATTGAAGTAAAATTTTCTGATACTCCGTAACAAATAAGGAAGTGCAGAGTGTATCATAAGTGATAGCGCAATCTGAAACATTACACAGTAATTATATAACCAAAATAATTTCAATAAAGACGGGTCTGTAAAACGAGCCGTTTGCGAGTTATCAGCAGGCACTACGTTTGCGTTGTATTAGCCAATACGAAACAACCTAAAAGCAATGAAGAATATTCAGATATGAATTTCGTTTATAGTTAGGCTAATCGCAATGCACGGGAGGCTCCTCGCTTATATGAAAAAAGAGTATCCTGGTAGAAGACACCCCGAAGTCGCGCATTCGGAAGGATACATCAGCGCCTGAGAGAAAATGGGATTTTCGCACAAGATAGGAGAGCAGGTATACCTTCAATCATTGCGCCTGAAGTTGATAGGATATGGTGTTAGAAGAAGCAGAACACTCTCCGGGAACATCGATGAGGAGAATTGCCACACGACGATGTGAAATAAGACACAGTGGTGTATGGAGGCTTCTACATCTTAATTCACTGTACACTTACCACCTCAAATGGACACAATGTCACAGCGCTCCGGACTGTGGTCCTAGTGAATTTCAGTCAGTGGATTCAACAACATGCTGCAGTCAAGCTTCATTTTACTAGCACCATTTTATTTATCGACGAAGCTGAGTTCACTCAAGATGGTATTTTTAATTATCATAGTAAGAAATTGGGACTGGAAGTAAATATCAATAAAACTAAATATATGGTCACACATAGAAATACATTATATAATGGAAATGGACAGCTAATGACAAATGAGGGAAATTTTGAGGAAGTGGCTGAATTCAGATACCTAGCAACAATAATCACAAACAGGAATGAGATGCACAAGGAAATTAAAGATAGGTTCAATTCTGGAAATGCATGTTATTATGCATTAGAGACTCTTGACTTCCCAACTCATTTCAAAAAAACGTTAAACTGAAAATATATTAAACTATTATTCTACCAGTTATATTATATGGATGCGAAACATTGACTCTTACTTTAAGGGAGGAAAGGAGATTACAAGTATTTGAGAATAAAGTACTTGGGAAAATTTTTGGACTAAAGAGAGATGAACAGACAGATGAATGAAGAAGACTACAAAACAGTGAATTGCATGGTCTTTATAGGAAGCCACATATAATGAAAACAGTCTAGTCTCGTAGACTGTGATGGGCAGGACATGTGGCACGAATGGGGAATGAAAGACGTGCATGGAAGCTTCTTGTAGGAAAACCAGAGGGAAAACTCCCAGTTGGTAGACCAAGAATGAGGTGGGAGAATGACATTAACTATGATTTGAGAGAAGCAGATTATACAGGAGATGATTGGAAAACATTGGCTCGGGATAGGGATATATGGAGAGCTTATGTCCGCGCGGCCATGAACCTCCGGGTTCGATAGTGCCAATGAGTTAGTTTTGTTATAATACTAATGTCTAGAATGACGTGAATCCCCGCACCACATTATCAACTTTTCTATTTGAACGTGTAGACAGCTGAGAGTTTGATGTGGCCACACATTCAGTGGAGGGAGGTACCTTAGCTTTCTGCGCGATCATCTTCCAGGATTGATTGAGGATTTTCACCTTCAGCAAGTATATATGGTATATCCATGATGGTGCACTGGACATTTTGCTGCTACTGTAAGAAGACATCTAATTGGCACATATGACCAAAGATGGATATGTTGAGGTGGTCCTGTACCTTCGCTGCAAGATCACTACGATTAAAACGTTTGGATTTTTGTGTCTAGGGTACCTCAAAAGCTTAGTGTAAAGCACTGCGGCAGACATAGTTGAAGAACTTGAGGGAGAAGTTTACGTACTTGTCAAGAATTCCAACAGTATCAAGGGGTGTTCGAAAGAATTTCGAAAGTCAATGCAGAGAAGAATACTGTCTTGCATCCAGATGTAAGGACGACATATTGAAGACCTAATTTAATGGGTTTGGGTGTAAATACATTATTATTCCTTATTATATTCAATAGAGCAGGAACACCTTCAATGTGAAAATCAACCGATGATTAGCGAGGTGTTTGCTGTGTTATAAAGACTATAACAACTACGTGTACCAAACGAAAATATTCTACGTACCTGTGTACAAAAAAAAAAAAAAAAGAAATAGTCAGTGACGGATCGTAACCATGCAATTGTCAATTCGTAAAAAGTTTGTTTAGGGTCATCCGACACGTTGTTGCTTCTATTAATGTGCTTTCTGGTGTTTCCGTTTACGCTATCACTTAAAAACCCCCTGTGTATATATATATGAGAATATAATACATATATAAGAAAAATAAATGTTTGAATTGGATTCGCCTGGTGGTGTAATGGATATCACACTGAGGTACAGACTCAGAGATCCGGGTTCGAATCCCGTCCAGGCATTTATTTTTCTTATCATACCATATATATATATATATATATATATATATATATGTTATAATTAAATGTTTAACATTGAGCAATGCAAGCTTAATATGGTATGATAAGAAAAATAAATGCCTGGACGGGATTCGAACCCGGAACTCTGAGTCTGTACCTCAGCGTGATATCCATTACACCACCAGGCGAATCCAATTCAAACACTTATGTATACATATATAAGAAAAATAAGTGTTTGAATTGGATTCGCCTGGTGGTGTAATGGATAACACGCTGACGTACAGACTCAGAGTTCCGGGTTCGAATCCCGTCCAGGCATTCATTTTGTTATCATACCATATGTATCCCACACATCCCACTTGGGGAGACGGGTGCTCCCTAGCGGGAATTTCTTAATCAAACTTTATGTACTTACACTTATTTACCTACAGATGTCAACAGGTGACATGTGGTTAGCACATTGTCTCAATGAGGCATCTATGAGACTTGTTTTACTTGGTTGGATAAAGAATGGTTAAATTTTGCATACAGGCATTTTTACTCATTCTTGCGGTTCTTTTACGAACCTGAAAATCATCAGACTTGGGACCTACAGCATAAAGTCCTTCCCGGACGACTAGTCCCTTGAATGTTTCATCCTAAAAAATCCATCGACCCCGACCAGGTTTGAACCTGCGACCCTCGGGACTGGAGGCAAGGAATATAACCACTAAATCACTCCGGCCGACTTAATATATTATCTGGTTTTACGATGTCATTGACATTATTCTTGTGCCAATTTCAAGATTCCAAGATTCTACAGCCAATCTCCAATCCTTTCTATTTTTCCACATTCCAAAACTGTTTTATCCCTTTTTTCTGACTGCTGCTTGTGACTAAGTTTCGACTTTTTACTCTTCCTACTTCCGCTTGGATTCCATACATAAATCCTCTTCGTTAATGTGTGTTCTATCCTCCATTTCTTATGTCTAATATGTCCGCTAAATGCATCATTACAGTTGTCCGGTAATTGGAATCAAATCATACTTTTTAGACGTGAGTTACAATTGACAATCGTCTCCCCTTAAAATACTGCATCATTTTAAAGCATTGAGTTTTCAATTCAATGTGGCTGTGGCCAGTTAAAGCTGGGAGATAATGTGATTACAATTGACAGAATTCATCTGCTCAGCCAAGTATAAGCTATCCACGCTAGAGGAATGAGATGGCGCCCGATAAATTAATTCTTCGTATTTAATTAAGAAGGCGCGTAATGCAATCCATGTTAAAACATCTAGTAATCAAAGCATGTTTCAGAGGCTTTTAACATCCATCAAGAAGGGGAAAAAATCCAACAACTCTACTTACAGTGACTGCCAATTTCAAGGGTGAGTAAATCTCACATGCACACATATTTTCTTACAAACTGGATTCAATTCAATAGAAGAATTTAATTCTTCTTTTATAATCGCTATCAAGCACTACCACGTGCCCTCTCAACGAATGTATTGCAATGGAGTTCGAAATTTAATCCAGGTATCTGTTACATAATCCAAAAAACTATATATTGTGTCACGAATAATTATAATTTCAAAATTACAACTGGAAAAAAATAACTGAAAATAAAAAAAAAATACTAAAAGAGACACCAATGAAACTAAATACCCATAGTCATTAGGATGGTCCTTTTTTATAGAGGGGTGGAATTAAAGTATCGTCAATGTGGCACGTGTTCATTATTTTAAATTTCAACTAAATGGACTCTCTATTAATTCTTACATCCACAGGAAAATAAATAGTGAGTAGGGAACGAAATACGAAAATGTGAAAACAAGGATCACGTAATGGCCATATTATTATGTAATAGAAGTAGACAGTTAATGAAAAATTAGGGAACTTTTGAATACGTGGTTGAATTCAAATATCTAGGAACAATAATTATAAACAGGAATGAGATTCACAATAATAGGCTCTATTCTGGAAATGCATCCTATTATGCATTACAAGGACTCTTATCGTCCCAACGTGTTAAAAAAAATTAAACTGAAAATATATATGTTGTTCTCCCAGTCATATTATATGGATGTGAAACATGGAATCTTTTTTAAAGGGGGAAGAACATATTAGGCTACAATTATTTGAGAATAAAGTTCTTGGGAAAATGTTTGGACCAAAGAGAGATGAACAGACATGTGAATGGAGAAGACTACTTAACTGTGAGCTACATGTTCTTCATAGGAAACCAGATACAATAACAGTTAAGTATCATAGACTGCGTTGGGCAGGACACGCGACATTAATGATGAATGAAAGAGGGGCATGAATTTTTTTAAGAAAACCAGGGGGAAAACGCCTAGTTGGTAGGCGAAGAATGAGGTAGAAGAACAACATTAACAATGATTTGAGGTAAGTATATTATACAGAAGATGATTGGAAGACATTAGCTCAGGAGAGGGATGTTTGGAGAGTTTAGGTCCGCGCAACCATAAATCTCCGGGTTCGATAGTGCCAGTGAGTTAATAGAAAAAATTTCATATTTTAGTTAGGTCTATAGGTCTTAATTCGCGTGTCACCGTTCGGGGATTGAGTTTTTTTACAAAACCTTCATTATCTCGGTATCTTCATGTCTCCTTGTGCCGTGATGACGAAAATTTACTGCCATTGACGTACTGTGATGTACTTTGTTTATCCTCTGTGGTTATCAAAGACTGTGTTCTGTGCTCGTTCCTTCCCTTCTCATCCCCTTCTACTCCTTTTCCTTACGTCATCGGCGCGGTTTGGTGTGCGCTGATACTTTCGTCCGAGACGCAGAGACTGGTATCATTAACAGTCGAAGTAAAGATCCCTGGCCGAGGACTGTTCATTTTGAGTTCTAGAATAAGCTGTTAGAAGGACGTTATTAATTTAGTTTGTATGAATGAAGAACTGTAAGTACGATAGTGAAGAAAGTAAGAAATTATTATGTTGTATACTTTGTTATGTTTAATTAACGACTGTTCATTGTTTTCTATTTATTAAGTTTATATTCAAATTCGACAGCTAATTGTATTGTTTGATTTTTCATACAATCTTTAATTACAGTAGTTTTAGTTAAAATCTTGATGTATGTTATTTACGACTCGATTGGCTGTCTTTTAATTAGCTCGAATCTGAGATTTGGATGCTGTAGAGCACATTCCCAGTCCCCTCATGATCAGTCGTTCATAATATTAAAAGAGAGATTAGCTATAGTTTAAAAGCATTGATGTTTATAGTTATCTACGAGTGGTATACTCAAAGAAAGATGAAATCGTCTGTAAACTAGGGCCCAGCTACAGACTGCATATTATGAGCTTGTATGAGACAAACTAGGTTTGTATTCAATAAAAGTCAGGTTTCACGTAATAATAGAGAGGATAGTCCACGTCCGTTCATCCTCTTTCATTATTTCCATCCACTGAAACAAGACAGGAATATATGATCCAAAAATAAATGAAATCCTACCATTTGATGTAGGGATTTGCCAGAAAGTTAAAAAAAAATAGCTCTAGCGGCTGGTTTGTTGTTTCTCGTGGCAAAACTGTATACGTAGGATTAAGTAAGCATCACTAAATGAACAAAGTTGGATAACAGATTCGCTTGGTTTCAGAGTGACAGACTGTTCTTCAAACCAGGGATGATATAACAAAGTCCGTTTCGCACGTAAACTAAGCAAATTCCTCAACAAGTCGAATTTATGGTTCAATTTCCCTGGATACAGAATATATCTTCAATTTCTTAATTAAACATAGGATGAATTGCGGGAATGTTGATCACTTCAGCAATTAGTCACATAACTGTAATATTATTCGTAAAAAAAAAGGAATTAAAAAAAGTGAATGAGAGAATGGTTTATTGTTCTATTACTAATTAGGTATACATACAAAATACAAATTACTATCAACAACCTAAAAATATGTTTATTCTATTACCTGAGTTTGATCGGAGTTCCCCGGCATTTGGGTAATTACGATCACCTTATTGAAAGCTAAAGAAAAAGTTGAAACACGCAAAAAATGCAGACGATACTGTCTGTGTGAACATAAATTACAGAGAAACTCATGCCCCAAATGGGAGTCAGTGACCAATCATATTTCAATGATTTTTTATTTACAACCAATCACAGTCGTGTTTCGCCTAGAATTTACCAACTAAAGTTTATCGTATAGAAAACAAAAGATTACAGTGGTTTAGCCATGTCAAAAGAATGCCAGAGCAAAGATTGCCAAAAATTGTTATGGAATGGGTCCCAATGGAAAGGAGGAAGAGAGGAAAACCGAAGAAAACTTGGATAGAAGGGGTACAAGCAGCTATGAATATCAGGGGAATGGAGGAAGATCAATAGATGGACAGAGAGGAATGGCGTTTGGTTTCCGGAAGACGGCGGCAGCTGCCATAATACCGGATGATGATGATGAAAGTTTATCATAATAAAGAAAGCACCTCCTTTTTAACATTCTGAATAGGACAGAGCATTATTTTGCAGTGACTGACTCTCTAAGAAATGCGGCTACTTGATTGTATATATAGTGCATGAATGTCAGCAGAAAGAGCATGCGAGAGATAATATAAAAAAAACATTTGTAACAATTTATTATACCACAAAAAAATAAACCACTGTTTGCACTTTCTTAAACGAATTATTTTCCAGGAAATGACGTTGCAGAAAAATATAATTGACGTATTTACATCATAGGACATCAGAAATTAAATAATACCTATAACGTTGGTTATACATTTCTCCACTAGGTTGCATTCTTACAATATTGCGATCGTTTGGAAATAAATAATATTATGATCTGGTTGCAGTGATGAAAAAAAAGTAGCAAATTAAGCATACCAATCGTTTCTCATTTGTTTTCAAACATCGCCGTTTACATTAAATATATAAATATTTTAAAATAACCATAGTTATATAATGATTTCTTAGTAAACAGATTAACTTTATTCGTTAAATTGTCCTAACAAATGCCACTCTTGATTTCCAAATTCTCTAGATAAATTGGAAATCACTCGTGGAATTACGTATGGTAATTATTTGTTGTGTCATATCCAGTGCACTCTGCATCAGTTCATTCTGAACATGAAGTGCGCTTACATCACAACACATATCTTCCTTCTGGTGCTTAATTGTATTCTTTGAACGTTAATAATAAAAATAAGATATATTTTAACAGTTCTACCACTCGGGGTGATTTCGAATAGTTATTGATCGCAATCACTTCAGTGTGCCATGTTGCAAATAATTAGGCATCAGTGCGTATTGGAGTTCTATGTTGAAATTGTAAGTAATTATTTCTTATTAATATCCATCCTGTTATCGCAATCTGAAAAAAAAATTGGTAAATATCTGACGTACCTGGCATATATCAGCTTAGCTTGCTTAGACCAAGTAGTCTATATAAATGCAAAATGTACACCATACTGCAAAGTATTCCTCGACTAGCATTAGCGTTGTGCACAATGCTTGAGACACTTCGCAGAAGATACCAACTACATGCAGAATTTGATTATAATAGTGGTTTATGAATAAAATCGTGATCGGAGTTCCCCCACCTCACCCCTATATAGACAGTTTCGTTACAAACAAACAGTAATTTCGAACAAACGAGTTATTTTCAAATGTTGGGTTCCAAGAAAACCTCCACTCCTAATCGTCCGATTTCCTGGGATTGTGGAACATGTGTTTCATTTGATTTTTAACCCATGCCACAAGTGGGAGTCAATGATCAATCATGTTTAATTAATTTTGTTTTACAACCAATGATAGTCGTGTTTCACCTCGCTCTTTAATGAATTATATTTACCAACTCCTGCTTTTGAGTTAATGATTTACCGTGAATTTGTTAAGGAGACTGCAATTTTTTTCGCACATAAGGTTTTATTAGACCTTATAATGTATCAAAACTTTAATTTTTTATTTGTATACAGAATTTTAATGTTTACACATCTTTCTGTGCCTAAAGTTTTATCTTTCTCTCCACTCGTCTCTCTCCATCTAATCCATGTCCTCCAGTCCTCATTCCAGTTCTTATTTCCTGCAATCTCGAGTTTCGAGGTCTTCCTCTCCTCCTTCTTCCAGGTGGACACCATTCCAATGATTTATTGGGTAATCTTTCTTCTTGCATTCGTCGTACGTGCCCATACCAATTTAATTGCTTATACCGTATATAATCTACTAGGTCTATTGAATAACCAATATTCATTTTTTTACTTATGACAGTATTTCTTATTTTGTCTAATTTTGAATATCTTGCTGCTCTCCTCAAGAAATCCATTTCCATCGACATAAGTTTTTGTTCTAAGTTTTTGTTAAATTTCCAAACTTCAGCTCCATATGTGACAGTAGTTCCCACTATTGAATTATATTTTTGTAACGTATTTTTCCTGGTTACATGTCTGTTCCATAAGACTCCATTCATCATTGCTGTTATTGCTCTTACTTACTTACTTACTCACTTACTTACTCACTTACTTACTCACTGGCACTATCGAACCCGTAGGTTCATGGCCGCGCGGACATAAGCTCTCCATATATCCCTATTCTGAGCTAATGCCTTCCAAACATTCCCTGTATAACCTACTTCACTCAAATCATAGTTCATGTTATTCTCCAACCTCATTCTTGGTCTACCAACTGGACGTTTTCCCTCTGGCTTTCCTACAAGAAGCTTCCATGCACGTCTTTCATTCCCCATACGCGCAACATGTCCTGCCCATCGCAGTCTACGAGACTTAACTGTTCTTACTATATCTGGCTTCCTATAAAGACCATGTAGTTCATTGTTATGTAGTCTTCTCCATTGACCTGTCTGTTCATCTCTCTTTGGTCCAAACATTTTCCTAAGAACTTTATTCTCAAAAACCCGTAATCTCATTTCCTCCCTTAAAGTAAGAGTCCATGTTTCGCACCCATATAATATAACTGGTAGAATAATAGTTTTATATATTTTCAGCTTAACGTTTTTTGAAAGGAGTTGGGACATCAAAAGTCTCTGCACTGCATAATAGCACGCATTTCCAGAATTGAACCTATGTTTAATTTCTTTGTGCATCTCATTCCTATTTGTGATTATTGATCCTAGATATTTGAATTCAGCCACATCCTCAAAATTTCCCTCATTTGTCATTAGCTGTCCATTTCCATTATACAATGCATTTCTACGTGTGACCATATATTTACTTTTGCTGTTATTGCTCTACCTTCATTTATTTTAATACTAATGCAATTATTACGCACTTGCAATCTCTCACCAAAACAGTAATTTTACAAAAAAATCCACAATTTGTTTCCTTCATTTGTATTTTTATTGACGTTAAGATTTATTTTATGTATTGTTATAACAGCAGTGCTTCATTCCCAATAGAGATTGAACTCAACCGGGAAAATCCAAAATGTCTTCGATGTTCAGACATTCATACGTGGACTCATTTTGATTGAGCCCCCTCACGTATTTTTGTAAGTGATCCTACACATAATAAGTGATAAAAATTCAAATAAAGTTGAATGTCAATAAAATTCACAAATGAATAAACATTTATTTATTACTTCGATTAACAGAATAACAATGAGCTTCTATATTTAATGAGAAAGATAGTAACTCAGATATTTTTTAGTTCTGAGATGTTATACATTTTTGTTGTTTGGTTCTTCATGCAGAAAAAATAACGTGGCATGTTCTGTTAGTGTTTTATTAGTTGATGCATAAATGGCATAAGAATGCAGACGGTGGCTTTGATATTTTTTGCACGATATGGAACAACACCTGAGGAATAATAATGTAGCATTAACTCATGTACTTCAAATTTGAGGGTAGGTTCATTTTTGCAGAATATGATCTAGTTCTGAATTACAAACTTCTCATTATAATTCTAATATAACGCAACATTTGAAAACATAAAGCATAGAGAAGCCGAAAATAATATTAGAAATGAAACTGCATTAAAACGTAGTAGATTGTGAAAAGAAGGCAGAAAGTAACTTTTAATTTTTTTAATGTATATATCTGATTCTAATCGTTAGATATTTACTAAACGTTTTTATCCTAAATGCAGATGGTTTCCTTTTAAAAATTCACATGCATTTTTAGAATTCTTCAGCCTGTTATACCTGCATTACCGCTCCATTAGTAAACTAACTTAAGATAAGGCCTATATTTCTCGGTAAGGCTGTGCAATTTCAAGACACTTCACTCGCTATATGCTGAAACGTCTGTAGCAGATTCGGTAAAATAATCCTTAAAAAACTATGTTTTCGAAAATAGTTTATATAACAAAAGAAATATTTTAAATTGAAATTGAATCATAATCTAGCTTTCAAAAAACTTGTTGGAAAAAGAGGTAAACTACTATTAAGGCAAAATTTATACACAATGACTACTTTTAGTTTATATTTCACTTATATATATATATATATATATATATATATATCGACCACCGATGTGATCTCGAGGTAGCGTGCTGCCTTGTCACGGGGCAGTTCTTCTGGGTGAGGTTTTTATCGGGGTTTTTCCTCACCTGTAAGACAAATGTCAGGAAACCTTTAAGGCCCAAACGGTCCCCGAAATCATATGGTCATCATCATCATCATCATCATCCTTAACCGGTGTGGAAAGCAACGGGAAGCTACCACACCTACAATTCCCTAGTAAACCTGCAGGCATAGCATGAAAATGCTATGATTGCAGCGAAAGACCTGCTCTCGGGCAGAATTACTGTGGATGGATATATATATATATATATATATATATATATATATATATATATATCACAGAAGACGACAAAACTATACCTCAATATCCAATTATTATAAATTAATTCGGCCTGAATAGTTTAAGATATTTTAAAAAAATACTTCATATATATATATATATATATGTACAATAAAACTAAATGAGCCTTAACCCATTTGTCTCAAAAGATGAGGTACCCTCACTTAACTCTGCTGTTATATATTTTGCAATACTTTGTGCATACCTTTCCAGGGTAATATTCTGTTAACATTCATGAATAGTAGGGGAATGTGGTTTTGCCTTCACCCTTATTGTGATCTCAAGCACCGTTATCTTTTGTTTGTTTTGAATATCTGAAAATCGACAACATAATTTACGGTAAATTAAATTCGGTTTCTGGGAAAATGCATTGAGCATTTAAACCTGAATCGAATGGGTTAATTAATGCAAAAGAGTATACTAATGGGGTTGATTAGAAGCAGAGATGTGATTTTATAATTGAGTTACTTTTACCTCTCTTCACATGCATATACTTTCGAAATGAACTATAAAATTCTCATAATTATGCTAACGAAACGGAAATTACACAAAAGGAAACTTTTGAAATTATACAGGACACAGGAGATGTGATTTACAATAAATATTCATTGAAAAAGCTGTAAAATTCAAATGAATTTAAATTTTACTTTTAAATTTATCTCTATTAAATGCTTTCTGAAGAGCGTTAAAAGATCCTGGATTAAAAATATTCTATAGAAGGATATTAAATTCAGGTAAAAAAACTTTTTATCGCCTTATATTTTTCATTGTGGGTCCATGATACTCAAGGAGATATCTATAAACATGTTTTAAATTACATTTATTTTAAATAACAACAGAATTTGGAAATGCATTATGTATCAATAATATAAATAACAATCATGTGAATACCACCTAAACGTAAAAAATAAATAAAACATGTAAATCAGAAGGTAAAGGTAAAAATGACATGGTCAATAGGATTTTAAGATAGTAGGTTGTGAGAGAGAGATTGTTGATATCTTGAAAGCCACACTCAGGTATAAGAGGGGTGGTATACTGTGTGCACTTTTGGCTTACATAAATAACACAATTTATGAAGGCCACGAACTGATTCATTATATAATCTAAATACAGGGTTCTTCATTTATGACCTAACGGGCGTTTTGCCTGTCGCGGTTGGATGTGCCATAGCCGGCTTTACTCCTACATGTACAAAAATCTTATCTTATAGTAGATGCTGGAAATGTCGTTCACCCTCGGCTAAACAGGCTTTATATCGGGAAAGCACAATCTGATTCACTTGATTAAGTTGGGTCACTGTAATGTTTCCGATTTAATTTCTAATATGCTGCTTTAGTTTATTATAAATAAATTGTATATACCTTTTTTATATTTTCACACTCCAACTTCCTCAATATTTCTTTATTATTGTATGTATTTTATTCTTGTGAAGCTTTTCGAAAATTTTATTTCATCTTCATAACATTTGTTGTATTTGTTTATTTGTAAATTTTATATATATTATATTATTATATTTTATAAACAAATACAACAAATGTTATGAAGATAAAATAAAATTTTCGAAAAGCTTCACAAGAATAAAATACATAAAATGATAAAGAAATATTGAGGAAGACGGTGTATAAAAATATAAAAGAAAAAAAGGTATATACAATTTATTTATAATAAAATATAGCCTCAATGGTGTAATATAAAATAATAAAAACTAAATTTCATAAATATAGATAGCTTTAGTTTTCTCCATGTGCAAGAATTTGTCTCGTAAACTTTGCCTTTCCGGTTACCCCACAAGTAAAAATCACACACCGTTAGATCAGGGGAGCGAGAGAGCCATATACCAGCACTAATCACTCTATCTTGAAAGATTTCCCTAATTTTATTCATGGACTCCTCTGCTGGATGAGCAATAGCAGAATCTTATTGAAACTACCCATATGATTTCTCTTTTTCTGTCAGTTCACGAAAAAATGGGGTCAAAATGCAATTTCGGTACCTCTCTGCATTTACAGTCTGCTCGTAAAATATTGGAGCGATTATGCATCTAGCGCTAATATGTATCAATGCGGCTGATGTGGAGTGTGGCTCCTAGTGACCTAGATTTACCAACGTACATAAAATGTATGTATGTGTATTATACTAAAGGGATACATAATAAAGCAAAAGGAGTTATGTACATTTTAGGTAAATACACTTAATCTCAAACTTAATGGTTCAGAGGGTCAATTGTTTGAAATACAAGTATAAACAGGATATAAACTAAAATAAAGAAAGCAATGGTAACTGACACGAATCTGATTATAAACGTAATTCTCTCAAAATTAATTAATGCACCAATCTCCGATTGTTTCTAGACGCCTCAGTATTATGCAGATCTAAGATATAAAAATGAATGTATGTTTCTTTGTTTGTTGGTTTGTTTGTTTGTTCGTACTACATGCGCGGCCATACCGTTGATCCGATTGTAATGGGTTCTTTTGCAAAATGTTCAGGAGATTCCCGGGATGAACACAGGTTATAAGAGAGTTGAGATACTCAACTCCTACACCCTTTAAAAACATCCTTTGTAGTGAAAAACTTGAAAGAGTCCCTTCTTTTTTATCCCTAAATGGGTTACACTGTCTAAACCATAACAAATACACAAAATTGATGTGCACAGAATTGAATATCTCAAAAACCTCTACAAAAAAGTCCGTGACAGCATATGTTTAACATTTACAGATAACACACAATAGCCATTTTATCTTTATTGATGCCAAGGAGATCGGGATAAGTATATTTCCGAGCAAGTATGTGCTGCCAAACCATTCATCCGATTGTCATGGGGCTTTTTGCACATTTTTTTAGGATTTTCCCGGCAAGGTTACAGGTTATAAGAGACTTTAAATGTTCAAGTCCTTCACCCTTAAAAATCACCTTCTGTAGTGAAAAAAAAAGTGGAAAAATGTCGCTTTTTGTAAGCTCAAATGGCTTACGCTGCCTAAATCATAACAAATACACAAAATTATTGTACACGGAATTGAATATCTCAAAACATTCTACCGAAAAGTCTACAACAGCATATGTTTATCTGTTAAGGATAACTCACAATAACCATTTTTGTCTTTCATTGATGCCAAGAAGATCGGGATAAGTAGATTTCCGGGCAAGCATAGCAGCGCACAGTGGGTATCCTTTTAGATTTAACACAAAATAATGAATTTTGTCTTTTAGCTCATTTATACCAAGTACATCGAGATTCGTAGATTCCCGGGCAACGCCGGGTAATCAGCACGGGGTATCTAAAACGTTTAATGATATAAATTTATATTTATTTTTCCTTTTACTCATTCAACTAAGTACAAAAACACATTATCATTTATTTAGGTGTAGCACGCACGCCGGCTATTAGCTAGTATAAAATAAAAATCAATGTTGATACCTTGTAACATCTGACATCATTCTATTTCTGCTTGAAGGCGTCTGCTACTGTTTATGAAACACAATTAACTCGTTATGAAACGCTCACATCATGTTTCACTATTTTCTGTGACTTTGTTATGTAATCAAATCCACAGCTGTTATTATTTTTATTCAGCCTAATATATATATATATATATATATATATATGAAGTTAATTTACTGCAAGTTGTAAAAATAAATAAGTTGAGTGCTAGTGGTCAGCGTTTCTGACTACTGTTCATGAGGTCCCGGGTTCGATTCACGGTCAAACCACAGGATTTTTTCCTTAAAGGTTGCCCATGGCCTGGAATTTAAGTTAATTTTAGGTTAAGAACTCTCCTGGTGCTTCATTATCATTTATCACCCATCATATCATCGGGGTAACGTAACTTCTAGGCGCCCCAACTTCAGAAGTGGGGACAATTAAGCCATTGCCAGGAGAGAACACCAGATGTGTCGAAATGACAGCCTGGAAGATTGAAAAAAAATGGTAAACAATTACTCGCGGTCTGGTAATTATTAGTGACTATTTATAACTCATGCCCCAAATGGGAGTCAATGACGAATAACATTTCAATGATTTTTTATTTACAACAAATCACAGTCGTTTATCACCTCGAATTTTATCAGTTTAATTTAATCACTTCAAAATCAAGCTCCTCCTTTTTAACATTCTGAAGGTCATAGCATTATTTTGCAGTAACGTCATGTGGCTACCTGACTGTATATATAGTGCACGAATGTCAGCAATTAGCGTTTGCGGGAGATAATATAAAAACAATTGTAGCAACTGATTATACCACCAAAACAAGAAACCTGTTTGCACTTTCTTAAACGAATTATGTTCCAGGAAATAACGTTGCAGAAAAATATAATTGACGTATTAACATCATAGGACGTCAGAAATTAATTAATGCATATAATGTTGGTTATAAATTTCTCAACTAGGGTGCATTCTTACAATATTGCGATCCTTTATAAACAAATAATATGATCTGGTTGCCGTGATGAATAAATAAGCAAAAGAAGCGTACCAATCGTTTCTCATTTGTTTTCAAACATCGCCATTTACATTAAATATATACAAATTTTAAAATAACTATGGTTAAATAATGATTTGTGAGTAAACAGCTTAATGTTATTCGTTAAATAGCTCTAACAAATGCCAGTCTTGATTTCCAAATTCTCTATAAATTCACTCCTCACTTTGTGAGTCGTGAATTTATCGATAATTTGGAAATCACTCGTGGCATTACTTATGAATAAATACATTGTTGTCTATCATCATCATGATCATTCGTCGCTAATTAGGCGTTTGTAGACCTGTTTCGGTCCCATCTAGTGGTATTTTAAAAGGTGTTCCTGGTCTTCGATATCCTTAGGGTTTATATTGCATCAGCATTTTTGGGATTCTTGAATTATCCATTCTTTTGACATGGGGGCGCATTTAGGGGGCAATAAAGCGCTCTAGCGCTTTAGCAAAAATGGCTGCCATTTGCAGCGAAAATTTAAGGAGTTTATTGAATGGACCGCTGCATGCAGCTATACCGCCAAATTTAAATTTGTTCATTGGCTCATTACTCATATTACTACGCAATGCTATTGAAATTAATCATAATACTAATAGGGATATACAGAATTTACGATTTATTTTAATGTATGTAATTTATGAAATTGACGAATAGATCGTTTAAAATAAAATATTATTATAACGAGAAAATTTGTATTATTTTAATTATTAATATATCAGGCGGCTCCGTGACGCAAGCGATTTGATACTCGCCTCTCACCGCTGGTTTCTCAAGAACCTTATTATTATTCTTCTTCTTCTTCTTCACTTCACGGGCTAGGCAAATTGCCTGTTCCGCCTCACAGTTGTTCTGTCCATCTTTTTACTGGCCTTCCTACATTCCTTGAACCTCTTGGCTTGTAGTTGAATGCTGCTCTTGGTAATCTTGTTACATTCATTCTTTTCACATGTGTAAACAATTTCTCTCTATATTCTCTGATTTTCTCATCCAATGGATGTATATTTAACTCTGTTCTTATATCTTCATTCCTTATCCGATCCAATCTAGTGCAGCATTTTGTTCTTCTAAGGAAGCCCCCCCCCATGGGCTAGACCTTGTCGTGGTGGAAGGGCTCAGTACCTAATGACCCAGACGACTAGATAGGGAAGTCTGGATTTTAACTAGCTTGTTATCTAGTAAGAGGAGAAGGGAAGCAAACTAGCTCCAATGAGGGATACCTCAACGGCTTCAGAAGCGGACAAAGAAAATTGTTCTCAACGGTAAAGAAGGCGGAAGAGGAAACCTGCAAGCCAATGGGTAGATGGGAATCCAAAGCTTTGGTTAGCAAACCGTCTACGAGAAGGAAACTCCGAAATAAAACCCCTATCCACTAGGAACGTGGTTGTGCGTCTGGGCTGGTAACCCGACCATGTAAAAAAATTTCCAAACTCATTTCTCTCACAGTGTTCAGCCGGACGAGAACCTTATTTATAATATTTATTATTAGTTTAATCTTATTAATTTGTGTTTTAGTAAGAGTAGCTTTTTTTAACTTGATTAGTCTCGGTCACTATACATAGATTTTGTAGTGGAGGTAACGGATCTACGGCATGTTCTTTAGGGGTTTCTCCCATTTTCCCCTACCACAATTTTATTCCACCTTTCCCCATTTTCATCTCATCCATTTCGTTCATCAGATGTAGTCAGCCTGCACCCTAGTTAATTATAGACCTATATAAATATATCGGCTTAATCTAATCTCTCGATCTGACCCTGAGTTGGTCTCAACTTGAAATTATTTTATTATATTTAAACATCACTCCTGCGAATTCTGTATGTGATGCATATCTTGCTCCATCATCATCACATAACACATATATTTAATAACCACACTAAAAGTATTGCCAGGTGGGCTGTAGGGCAAATTTTATTTCATTGTTCAGCCATTTTATTCATATAATTTCTTACTTAATATTTGACACTTTTAGGCCTATATTTAAATCTATGAGGAATACGGGTTACATTATAAAATGCAGGAAATATAGGCATATGTGCAAAATGAATGTAAGTGGTGCAAGACATGACCTAAGTACAGCAACCAAACAATTGTATATAGGAAGGCATCATTGTAATTTTTAAACTTCATACATACGTCTTTATTTTAAATTTGTTAAGGAATAGGAATGAAAACAAAGAAAAATATCAATTTATAATAATCTAAACACAGTTTTCTTAATAATTGATTATTTTTTTGCATCATCTGAAAATATTAATTACTTGTAAGAGTAACTACCATAATCTTTGTGGCTAAAATAAAACCAAAACATTATATGTAATTTCCAACCATATATGTGAAATTCTGTCATAACAGCAGTTAATTATAGAAAACCTCTCACTCACCATACTTGCAGACATCATTTAATATAATCACTAACATTAGCAATGCCACTTTCTTAGTAAAGTTAAGTGTTACACTAAATAGTATATCACTGAATCATTTATAATAATATGAAAAACATTTACCACCAAGATTAATGGTGTTATACAGTAAATAGCAATATCCTATAAGAGAGACTACATGCATTTGAATTAAAAGATATAAGACCACATTTCATTTTACGATAAATTGGGAATTAAAGTGAAAATTATTCATACCTGGTTCAAGTAATGGCTCTCAGTATCTCAATGATAGGACATAGTATATAAAGTTGGAGATTAAATAATAATAGATCAGCTGTGATTAAAATCCTATGCAGAGTGCAATTTTTTTTTTGTTCATACATTAACATTATTCATGCACATCACACTGAGTATTTGTATCTTCACTGGTCAAATTTAGATAAGAAATCTAGAATATTGTAATATTTGAATTCAAGTTATGGCTGATACTTCACAAAGCCTCTTTATTCAGAAAAGATTACAAACATAAGATACACAGTTCATCTCTTTGTCCATTACACAATTTTCTTATTGTGTTACACATTTAAAGAAGAGTACAAATGTTCGTTTTATCTGTAGAGAAAATTGGTTCGACAGCCACTGTAGCACTTCCAGAAAAGACCCCATGAGCACAATCATAATATTCTAATTTATTTTATATATTTGAAAACAAAAATTATAATTAACTTGGCACCAGGTATTAGCGAATGAATCATCTGGGGATATAATTTCCATAAAAAAACATTCACTCGTCAATAATACAATGATTTACATGAAAAGAGGTTATAATCGTAAATTCTTGATCTTGATAACAATCTTAAAATGATCACTGTCTTTAGTTTTACTTAATATATCACTTATGTTCGTCTAAAACGGGTAGCCACCTCAAATAACTGATATATTAATGTCCAGACATAAATAACACAAATTTGTACATCTAACATACATTGTTTATAGACAAAGACGCCATGTTTAAACTGAATGAACCAGACAATCACAATGGATGCAGCGGTTTTTTCTGTCTGCAGCCTACTTTTACTTCGACGCAGTAGCTTGCAAGTCCGCTAGGGCGCTTTATTGCCCGCTAAATTGTATGCTGCATATAAAGCGCTAAAGCGCTTTTGTAGCGCTTTGGCTACTGAATGTCGCCATGGTCTAGCTAGTTTAATTTATATACCTTGAGTTTTTCATCTACTCATTCTACTTTTAATCGTTCTAAAATTTCTTCATTTTGTTTTCGATCTAAACGAGTGCACCCTGCTCTTCTTTTGGGAAATTTTATTTCCGTTGCTTTGATTCTGCTCCTGAATCTTTTTCTTCTTGTCCATTCTCACTTCCGTATAAAAGGGAGGACAATGCTGAAGTATTACATATATTTATTCTTGTGGATCAGTTTTATTGTACCATTTATTACTCCTAAGATTTGTGTAAATCTGGTGTTTTCTTCTTCACATCTTGTTCATTTCTTGATACGATATTTCACAACCTAAGTAGTTCAAATTTTGAACTTATTCTAGGCATTGTGTATTATCTTACTACATTGTTGTCTATATATTTTTTAATTCTACTTTATAAGTACTGTGTGCATGACTTCCACGCAGAACGATACTGCAGAACAATCTTCATAGCAAATTTTTAATGTGTCTGAGAATCAGTCTGCTTGTAATTACGAGCCGGCTGGTACGTGTAATCATGGTAACCGCGCACACGCGTCAAAATTTATACAATGTAGTGTCTAAGTGCGAGTTCTCAACTTCTTCTACATATCAGTTCACACTTTAAGTGAGCACTGCAGGGTGCTCTAAAATTCCCCTTACAAACTCCTAGGACTTTTAGAGGGGACTGAGTTGAAAATATTTAGAATTAGAAAACATGTCCGGAAACTTGCCGTTTCCGTGCTACAGCCGTTTGAAAACAAGCATTGCCTGAACTTACTACGTCACGTGTCTCAACAAGTAATAGCTTCGCGATTCGTCTGAATCGAAAATTCCAATACTTGGTGTTTTTTTTCATTTTTTTTTCGAAATTTTGAAAACTGCAAAAAATTATTGTGGAGCGTGTATCCGGGATTATTAATGCAAGTCATGATTCAGCTTCCATTTTGTTTCTTTGGTTATTAATGAGTTGAATTGTAAAATAATTGATGTAATAAAGTAGGCCTAACATGACGTAACATTAGTAACAATAAACGTATGTGAATTTTAAGCAAGCGATTATAAATAAACATTAAAATGTAATTCCTAAATAAATTTATTCACTAAATGTGAATGCTAGGGTACGGGGGGGGGGAGCGACGACTCTCAACTCCTCTCAGTAGCCGCCCCTCATATCCACGTGCTGTTTTAAATAACATTTTTATACACTTTTTTCCTGTTTCTGTTTATCTGAGTGATTGCTACAGTTAGCAAGTATTAAAAATAATATTAGTAACTTTATTAAAATAACGCTGTGGAATTTGTAGAGACTTTTTAAACATTTGCTAATGCTTGATATGATAAACATCTGTCAGCAGCGCCGCGGCACGGTATACAAGTGAACACATTGTTATGGCTACAGACACATGAGTGATGATGGACTAACAATTACAAAGAACAAGAAAAACTCCTCTAAAACAGTTATCATAAGAAAGAAACTATATTTAATTCTCATTCATAAAGGGTAGACACCCAGAGAGCTCTAAAGTATATTTTAATACAATTACATCTGTAAATCTAATTACATCTACTTATGAGAGGAACAAACGCTAAATAATTTGAATTAAACAAACTTGAGAACTGATGAACTGTGGAAAGATACCAGATCAAAATTCCTAATATAAAGATTTATTAAACACACTGTGTACATTATAATACAATTACTGAAAGTTATTATCGTCCGCATAGAATTTTAGAGGCTTTCTTCTTGCTATACAGTCAATAAGGTGGTATTGTTGACATTTTTGGTCACATAGCTTGCAGAGGCACTGGTTCGATGCGAGGTGAAACCCTTTATTGGTACATACTCTATAGTGTGTGGCGCTCGTCGTGAACACGTGTCTTAGGGAGAAGTTCGGTTCCTTCCATTTTTCGGTGTTCATCGCTGGGGTCAGGAAGAATCCGGGGTCTATATCCTCTGCTTTTTCTTCTCTCTCTCTCTCTCTCCTCTCTCTCTCTCTCTCTCTCTCTCTCCTCTCTCTCTCTCCTCTCTCTCTCTCTCTCTCTCTCTCTCTTATGTGTGCTTCGTAGGCCGGGGCAGGTTATATTTTAACGCTATTTCTCTGATGAAGAAGTCAGTCTTGGTTAGATGGTATATGAGTCGGGAGCTCGTTGACCTTGAAACCCTAAGTACTCTCAGGAGGTAGGCAATTTTGACCATTTCCAGTCTTTTCAGATTTGCTATGGTTAACTGAGTCCAGAATGTGGTGATTGCATAGCACGCTATTGGTGATATCTTAATGTGAAATAGTCTTATAGCTGTTTCGATTGACAGCTTTTCGACATTTGGAATGTCAAATGTGGCCTTTATTGCTGAGTTGCATTTTTCCTGGATGTGATTGGTGAATGATTCCTTATAGACCAGAATACTGGAATTTTCAAATGAGTATGTTGCAACCGAAGAAGAAATTGATATAAATAAAGATTAGGAGATTGTAAAGCATACTATTAAATTGTCGGTATTAGAAAGCGTAGGTTATTTCTTATCTTACAAGTGAACTGTCAATTAATGCATCCCGTAACCT
The DNA here is from genome assembly GCA_030220185.1 of Diploptera punctata. Lineage (NCBI taxonomy): Eukaryota > Metazoa > Arthropoda > Insecta > Blattodea > Blaberidae > Diploptera > Diploptera punctata. The sequence goes on along the minus strand of JASPKZ010007283.1, from coordinate 851,684 downwards.
ACCTTGAAATTCCTCACAGAGAAACCTTGTGATGTACCAAGGTCGTGTTAAAAAAAATCTGCCGCGTTTAACTGCAAGGCACAGAAATGGAAGCCAGAATCCAGCAATGGCAAGCCACTGTACTGAGATTTTCCTGCTTGAGTAAGAGCGGAGTGGAGTGAGTTGGAACGCAGAAATTGTATTAGGCCTACTTCCCTATAGTTTTGCGCAGGATTTTAATGCCTTGTAGTTAAATAATTTTGTGGACACGGCCTTGGTAAATCACAACGCTTCTCTGGAAGAAATTACAAGGCAGGTTTCAGCACGCAATGGTTGGCATTTTCTGTTTAGTTTAAACTCTCTATCGGTGCCCTACACTACACGACCTTACAGGGACATGATTTATCACACACACACGTTCATGACTACACAATGGCATGAAATGATCAGCTCAATGTCAAAGGCTACCTCCTAGACCACACGAAATTTTAATAGAAGACACTTTCCACTAATATGTTCATACCAAACAAGGTGAATTTGAAATAGAAGATTGCGAAGGCCAGATGGTTTCAGGAAACTATTTGGGTTTAAGTTTCCTAACATTTGTCTTATCTTTTTTTCTCCATGGCACGACAGACCTGAAAGGCCCTTGGCCTGCTATCCAGTTTGCTGACCTCACATCGACATATGTTAATCACAGAGGTAGACGATCATCCAGCCAGTGTAGGGAAGAGATGTCATCAGCATACCGGGTCCCAAGCCGTTATAGTTGGTTTTCTCTACTTCAGCCGCTACTTATTGTAGCTACCCAAATGCCTCACGATGCTGGGTGAGCATCGATCTCGTACTGGCCGAAATTCTATGAGAAAAATTCTCCCCCATGGAGACCCGAACAAGCGCAAGTCCCGTAGCTATGCGCCAAGGGCTCTGTTGCCTTAACCACTCGGCTACGGCGCGGGATCATTTGTCTTATAGGTGAAGAAAACCTCCGAAAAAACCTTCACCCAGGAAGCTTATCGAACCAGCGCGGGGGGGACGACATTACTCCATGACATCAATTAGGTTAGAGACACCGAAAAGTATGGATTCGAGATTTAATATCTATCTTTCTTGGTTATTTTTCACCTCTTCTCATCCTCTCACTCACTCAAGATATTCTTGATGCCAAATGTGTGTTTAAATGTGCTTTGAGTCGGCACAGGCTTACCGCTTAACCTTGAACTTGAAGAAGAAAATGTTATAGGGACTGCCACCAATGTGCTTAGCGAACTAAAAAATAGTTAATATCGGTCGTTTATTATATTATTTTTTAAATTCTTCCCATCGGACACGCCCTCATAGAGGGGTTACTTAAACCCCACGGACGTTTTCCAGACTACAAGCTACATGCGTATAATTAACCAGATATCAAAGTTATGAAAGAACAGTCGCAGTAAAACTTTTTTTTTCATTTAAACCCTTTCCCTAGGGAACTAATATATATAAATAACATGGTGAATCCAATCTCTATGGACAAACTATCACAGGTGTTGAGAGATGTTTTCTGAGAATTTTGATGTTACCAAATCATGGTCTGCGGTAGCAGATTGTCGAGTTAATCAATTGTTTACGTTTTATATAGGGCCTAACTCAATTGACTTTGTTGATCGTTTACTCGGAATATGATTATTTTTCGAATTAGACTGTTACAGTGATTAAATTTAAAGTAATTGTTCAAAATGTCCACCTCAATGATCTCGGAGAACTTCACAGCGATGCTGAAAGTGTTGTATAACCAGCTCGGTCACCAGATGGGACAATGGGGTCACGTGAGTGACTCCTGTCTAAACGTGTTTGCTGGATTGTAGCAATAGCTGACGATGTGCGCCAGTCTCCTCAGAATACAGAACGTTGTGCGTCAGCCCATGATTCATCGCTGTGAAGTTTATCATGATCTTGGCGGTGGACATTTTGATCAACTACCTTATGCAGTATAATAGTGTAATTTGAAAACAATCATATTCCGAATAAACATATGCAATAATAGTTGAGTTATACAAAACAAAAACAATTAAATTGCTCGGTAATTAGACAATGGAATCCTTTTATCAAAACATCACTAAGCAACTTGCGAAGGTTTGTCGGTAAATTTTGGATTCACTCTATCAAGACAGATATAGGTCAGTTAATTTTTTTTAATTCCTTAACAAAGGTTTCCGTTTTATGAGAACAAGAAGTGCTAAAATAAATGTTCAGCTTTTGAAAGTTCCAAGCTCCTTCATGTGCGTTCATATTAGTAGGGCTGAAAAAAAGTATTGGTTATAGACGGGGCTGCATCGTAATTAGAACGCTATGTTTACAAACTACACGTTGACACGCGCTACTCGGGACAGACTTTTAGTACAGTCCGATTGGTGTAGAAACGGACTCATATTTGCACAATTTTTGTTTCGGCATTCTGATATAACCACACGTCACGTAAACAGGTATTTTAGTGAGGAGAGTCGAATGTACACACTCTCCGCTCCGAGCAAGCAGGTAAGACGCTCGACAAAGACGCGCATTTCATAAACAATGTGTATAGAAATTAGTTACTATCCTGATACCGCTACTTTTTTTCAACCCTAATTAATATTAGGGTCTTCCGTTGATAATGTTACAATGTTTTCAGAGACGACATTTTAGGAAGGTCGTCGTTTTCCCAAAATATAAAATATCATTTTAGCAAATTCCAAAGGAATTAATCTAAAGAGATTGTACCTGTAAAAGGATTTTTGAAAAGAAAAGTATAAATTCTCGTCGATCCCACATAATAGAATGATACCGAAAGTGACACAACAAATATTTATAAACACGCTCACATACACACACACACACACACACACACACACAGACATATGTATACAGGGTGAAAATTATTTAAACCGACAAACTCTGGGAGGTGTAGGGGACACCAAAACAAATATTTTTCCCTAATGCCATTGTATACAGGGTGAAAATTATTTAAACCGACAAACTCTGGGAGGTGTAGGGGACACCAAAACAAATATTTTTCCCTAATGTCATTTTTTCCTATGAGGATTATTTAAACCGGTAGAGGAAGATTTCTCTGGCGGCAAATTAATTAAACCAACAAACACTTTTTGCATTTTTATTACCAAGAGACAACACATTAACACAACGCAATTACTTAAATTATAGTAGAGGTTCAAAAATGCCTCTATTGACATGTAAACAAAGGTTACACCGGCGGATCATGTTCTGTCTAACACGGGCAAAACTGCAGGAGTATCGTTAATTGCTCCTTCTGCTGCTACTATCCGGGCAACCAGATCCTTTTCTGACGCAACAGGAGTTGTGTAAACAAGGTTGAGCATCTCTCCCCACACAAAAAAAAAAATCCAAAGGGGTCATATTGGGGATCGAGCAGGCCATGGTACAGGTCCACCTCTGCCAATAAACTTTTCTGAAAATCGTTGATTCAAGAATCGACGCACACGACGACTGAAATGTGCCGGCGCCCCGTCATGTTGGAACCACATGCATTGTCTTGTAGGGAGCGGGACGTCTTCCAGCAATTCTGGCAATGCTCTGGCGAGAAAATTGTAATAGTGCCTGCCATTTAATGGCCTAGGTAGGAGATATGTCCCAATTAAACAGTCCCCAACAACACCGGCCCACACATATCAGTGTTCTCACTCAAGGTGCATCGCTCCATTAGTAAACGGATACAATTCACTACTACACTGGTGGACAAAACAATTCCTACCATCAACAGCAGTTGCAGTCATGACAACTGAAGAGCGTAATACGCCCTCTACCGGTTTAAATGATCCACATAGGAAAAAATGGCATTAGGGAAAAATATTTGTTTAGGTGTCCCCTACAACCTCCCAGAGTTTGTCGGTTTAAATAATTTTCACTCTGTATATATATTATATATATGGTATGATAAGAAAAATAAATGCCTGGACGGGATTCGAACCCGGGTTCGAAGGCCTTAACTCTGCCAGGTAAAATAAAGCTAAATAAAGCTAATCCCGTCCAGGAATTTATTTTTCTTATCATACCATATTAAGCTTGCATTGCTCAATGTTAAACATTTAATTATAACATTATATATAGCTGCTCTAGTGGTCGACTTTGTTTCTTCGGAATAATTCTCGACTCTTAGCAATACATTAATAAGAAACGTAAGGTTCAATTGGTTTGTCAGCAAAATAGAGTTGATTTTGAGTAAGTGTTAACGTGAAGCGAAAATTTAAAAATCTCTCTAGTGCCCCCAATTCTCGATTTTTCGCGTCGAATTTCAGTGTATGACATTCAAATAAAACTGAGTAAAAAATTGTAAAAATTCATGCTATCATAATCCCACGATTGGAAGCGGTGTTTCACATGAAACCGTAATTTAAATTGCTATGTTTTTTTTTCTTTTTTGCAACAGAACGGGCGTGTAATATTCAAATAACGTAATAAGAAAACGTAATATAGAATTTGTTAATCAGAAAAATAGGACCATTAGGAGTGGATGTTAAATTTTTGCTTCTTCTACTAATCATGGGAGTATAGGGCGGCCACATGGACCTGTTTCCATATCAAGAGACTGTATCCCTCTGTCTAGTTATGGGGCGCGCAACATTTCTTCTTCCTTTGGATTGAAAGTGAAGAAAAATTGTGGGAGTTTATTGGATGTCACTCTTTCCATATGCTGGAGCCAATTAGATCTTGAATTTTTAATTTTACCCATAACTCTGTAGATGTTTAGTTCGGTTCTTATTTATTCATTATATCCCCTATCTAACTATGTATAGCCTGCTACGGAACGTAAGAATTTCATTTCAGCTACTTATATTTTCCTTTTATGTGATTTATTAAGTGTCCAATATCACAAGCTTATGTTAACATAGGTACTGCCATAGTTTTATAGAAATTTAATTGTGTATTCTGAAAGCTGAAATTTTAATAACAATATTTTAAAAGCTCTATCTGCTCCATTGTTCGACTTTGTGGTAAAGGATAACAAAACCGATCCCGTTTTTCTGCTATGAGCAAAAACTGCGTACGGGAAAATTGTGATCAAGTACAATGCGAGAGTAAATATTACAATGAAATTTTCGCCATGCGATTTAATTATAAAAAATACATTAAGTAAACTAGCATAATCTGACTCTTGGTAGTGGAGATTTATGTAGAACCCAAATTTTGAAATCTGATCTAGCGGCCGCAATTTGCGCTTCCGCGCAACTAAACTGGATACATTCAGGTAGGCCTATCAATACAATGTACAAAAATGTGTTTTTAATCGAAAATATGTAAGTAAATTAAAAAATGAAGGATATAAAACGTAAACCAATAAAATCTGACCACAAACTTGACTTGTGGGAGAAATCTCTTAGTTTACACAGTTCCTGGATGACGAGTTTTTCTTTTGAGTTATAAATAAATGTATAACTATGTAATCAAATTATAATATCTGACTTTCGTATGAGGTTAGCGAATTCGGAAAGGAATATAGCTAAAATACTTTTGAATTCCCTTTTTTTTTTAGATCTCCATCCATTCAAATTAAGTTGCTTCGACACCGAAAACACGATGTCAAAATTATTAAAATAATAAAACTTGTACCTGAGACCTCAATCGTCCTCAACTAAGTAAGCTACACTCTCCTGTTTTTGTCATAAATAAACTTAAAATATATATACAGTCAATATGCCCATTTCACCAATAAATGTTTAAAATGGTCAACAAGTTTCTACAGCCAAGCTGTCATTCTCAAGACCAGATATTGACTGAAGACAATATAGATAAAAAATAAAGATACAAATTCAGTTAAAAACAAACTACGTCACATGACGCAATCATTCACAAGTGAAAGTAAAACATAATAAAACTAATCCTCTTTTTTATCCATTAGAGAAAAGAGGGGGCTGTACGGAATAGGGCCTTTGTCTTTGTTCATTATTTTATCCTTATTTTTATAAATTTCCAAACTTTCAAGGACGTTAAGGAATTTGAAATCCCTGACCGAACGAACCAGCCTAAGATTACTTTTGTTGATAGCGTGACCGTACTCAGAAATATGCTGGGCAACTCCAGATTTTTCAATTCTGTTGAGTCTGAAATGGGCAATATGTTCATTAAATCTAGTTAAAATGGATCTTCTGGTTTGCCAACAACATATTTCAAGTCACAGTCATTGCAAGCAATTTCATAAATCCCGGATTTCTCTATACAATCGACTTTATCTTTAGGGTTTCCAAGTAAACTATTTAATGTCAAAGTGGAAGTGAAAATCAATTTAGTATCTAGTCCTTTGAATATCTTGTTCACAACCTCTAGTTAAAGAGGGAACGTACGGCATAATAGCAAAATTAGCTTTATTAATAGGAGAATGGAAAGCTGTAGAATCCATAACAAGTTTTCTAAATTCAAATTTACGAATCAACTTATCAATAATATTTCCATTGAAATATAATAAGGAATTACAAACCATTAAAGATATAGCTAAGTGTAATGGTTTCAATGGAAATATTATTGATAAGTTGATTCGTTAAATTTGAATTTAGAAAACTTGTTATGGATTCTACAGCTTTCCATTCTCCTATTAATAAAGCTAATTTTGCTATTATGCCGTACGTTCCCTCTTTAACTAGAGGTTTGAACAAGATATTCAAAGGACTAGATACTAAATTGATTTTCACTTCCACTTTGACATTAAATAGTTTACTTGGAAACCCTAAAGATAAAGTCGATTGTATAGAGAAATCCGGGATTTATGAAATTGCTTGCAATGACTGTGACTTGAAATATGTTGGGCAAACCAGAAGATCCATTTTAACTAGATTTAATGAACATATTGCCCATTTCAGACTCAACAGAATTGAAAAATCTGGAGTTGCCCAGCATATTTCTGAGTACGGTCACGCTATCAACAAAAGTAATCTTAGGCTGGTTCGTTCGGTCAGGGATTTCAAATTCCTTAACGTCCTTGAAAGTTTGGAAATTTATAAAAATAAGGATAAAATAATGAACAAAGACAAAGGCCCTATTCCGTACAGCCCCCTCTTTTCTCTAATGGATAAAAAAGAGGATTAGTTTTATTATGTTTTACTTTCACTTGTGAATGATTGCGTCATGTGACGTAGTTTGTTTTTAACTGAATTTGTATCTTTATTTTTTATCTATATTGTCTTCAGTCAATATCTGGTCTTGAGAATGACAGCTTGGCTGTAGAAACTTGTTGACCATTTTAAACATTTATTGGTGAAATGGGCATATTGACTGTATATATATTTTAATATTGTATCACCAAGAAGATCAATTGTGTATTAAATAAATAAACTTGGTAAATATATTGTAGGCCTTTCGGAAGGTCATGTTCCATCTTCAGCTTTTCAATTAGTACTACTATGTATAAATATGTATGTATATAAATGTGTATGTGTTAACTATCTAACTAAACTAACTCACTGGCTCTATGGAAACCGCGCGGACATATGCTATCTTTATATCTCTACACTGACCAGGTGTTTTCCAATTATCCCGTGTATAATTTATCTTTCTCAGATCATGGTTTGTGTTGCTTTCTCACCTCCTTCTTGGTCACGCTACTGGGCGCTTTGCATCTGGTTTTCGTACAAGGAGAATCCTGCCTATCTTTCTTTCCCCATTCATGCCTCATATTCTGCCCATCGGAGTCTAAGAAACCCAACTTTCTTACAACATTTAGCTCCTCATAAAGATCATGCAATTCAATGTTATCTAGTCTTTTCCATTTTATACCTCTCTATTTGGTCCAAAAACTATCCTAAGAACTCTATTACAAATACTCGTAATCTTTTCTCCTCTCTTAAAGTAAGAGTCCATGTTTCGCACACATTTAATATAACTGGGAGAATAATAGTTATATATATATTTTTTTTCAGTTTAACTTTTTTTTTTAGTGAAGTTGTGTTGACAAAAGTAGAATTGAAATTCAGCCACTATCTGAAAATTTCCTTAATTTGCTAATGCTCTAGCGACATAAATTTTTGCTGATTTTGGAGCCAACCTCGGTATATAGAATTCAGTTCTATTTCGTTTTGCGGCAAAAAGGACTATTATAAATGGGGTTTTATCTGCAGAAAATTAAAAACACTTTAGCGGACACCTTTTTTTTTCTCGCAAAGAAACTGAATACATAGGATTTACTTAACTAAAGAAATATATATTCCCTAAACCAACAAATTGTAATTGCTTAGGTTATATAGTTCTTGCGTGAGCGAGGTTCTTCCTTTGAGCTGTAAATAAATGTAAGATAAAACAATATATTATATGCTAGAGTTGGATTTTAGCCAAAACATTACAACAGGCTGTATTTGGAAGCACTGAACAGCAGGAACTGATCTCAAATTGTAATTTGAGAGCGCGTGATGTATATTTTAAGAACGATCTCGTTAAAATGAAATATCACCGCTTCATAAACACAAGCACTTTGTACTTTTATTATACCACACGTTACAGTTTCCACTTGCACTACTAGTACTTGGTGAAGATGACTGGCATCGATCGTCAAGTGTGCTGCTTAATGGAGACATTTGAGGCTCCTTCACAAGAAATATCTTCGTGCCTATCGAAATGGAGATGTAACACTGAACTCGAGCCTATTTGACAGCAAGTTGTGTTCTACATGAAGAGTCGATTCATTATGATTAAATGTGGATATTTCCACCCTGGAACATCGAGTCGTAAACTGTACTGCCGACGAATGGAGATTCGGAATGAGCCTCTCTATCCCATCAATGGTGAGTCCATCAATAGGCATTTCCGTAACGTCTTAAACTCATATCTTGACGAAACAAAATATCTTCTTCACAGTTATTTAAACAACACAACGTACACTGTTGTGACGGCTTAATGTCTCGGCCTGAAAATAAAGTCTTAAGGGATGCATGTGTCACGATTTATGAGTTGGTAATGCCCGCTGGGAGCTTACCAGATAATTACGCGCATTCCTTATGGATGGTTCTCTTTCGAGAAGGACAGGATAAAATAAGAAATGAATTCCTTTGGAAAGAAATGAATGTCACCACATCTGTTGTTAAGAGGATCGAAAATCAAGCTCTTAAATGGTATGGCCATTTTACAAAGAATGGAAAATGAAATATGTCCAGAAAAAATATATACCAATGGCCACCCCCTGGAATAAATAAACGTTGCAGACCAAGATGGAAACGGAAAACTTATATCAGAACTATAATGGATGATAGGAATTTGGCAGAAGAAGATTGGAGTGATATAAATAAATGGAAACTGAAGACGGCAAGCAAGTGTGGGAAAGCCGAAGAAGAAGAAGAAGGAGAAGTATCTGTTCGCGCAGAATCGTGAGCTTTGATCTTTCCCGAACATTCGATGTCGGTTATATAAATCCACGAGAGTACTTGGGAGTCAGTAGCTGTCTATAACGTAATCTTAAGAGCGAAAAGGAAGTTAGTGTTATAACACAGTGTTTCTGTGCGTACAAATAAATAAACTAAGGGATACTGTGTTTATGAGAGGCTAAAAGCAGAATAATCATATGTGTTTGTACAATGAATTATTATGAAAAAAATAAAGAATACTGGACATTTTTATGTAAACCGATGTGAAGCTATTAAAAGAAATTCTACCAGTTTCAACGCCACAACTGGCAACAGAAGGGAGATTTGCATATAAGTTCACAACTTTCCCAGCGCTTAACAACTCCACCAGTGGCGACAAAGTAGAACTAAGTTACAAACCAAAGACATTAAAACTGTAAGATGGAACAATTTTAACCACGATTTCTGAAAATGAAATTACAAACTGAAAAACTAAACGAGGAAGTTTTAGCACGAATTACTTTCATCGAACGATGAAATTAAGGAAATTAAACAAGTGAAGACACAAAGCAAGAATTCAAACAATTAATTGACGATATGAAGGAATAGTTTAGATCTTGACACAAGACGTAAGATTTAACAGAGAAAAATTTTCACCAATAATAAAGCAGTATTAGAGAAGAAATGGGAATTAAACTAGATCAAATCTTATCAGTTAGTATCTACTGAAATATAAGCAGGCTTACTCCCTATATTGATTACATTCTAGGAGATCATTAATGTGCATTTAGAAGAAACAGGTCTACAACAAATCAGATTTTTAGTATAAGACAGATTTTAGAAAAAAAATGGGAATATAATGGTACTGTACATCAACTATATGCAGACTTCAACAAAAGCATATGATTCAATTATGAGGGAGAAGTTATATAGTATCCTACTGGAGTTCGGAATTCCTAAAAAGTTAGTTAGACTTATACGAATGTGTCTAAATGGCAAAAAGAGTAGGGTGCGTGTAGGCAAACAGTTTTCGGACAGTTTTGAAATCCAGAATGGGTTGAAGCAAGGAGATGCACTATCTCCTCTACTATTTAATTTTGTACTAGAGCATGCCATCAAAACTTCAGAGGATGAGGAAGGCCTACAACTCAATGGTATGAATAAGCTGTTAGTTTATGCTGATGATGTAGTACTATTGGCCGATAGCGAGGAGATACTAAAGGACAACACGCACACACTATTGAGTAACACTAAGGAATTAGGAGTGGAAGTAAATATCAATAAACTAAATATATGGTCACACGTAGAAATGCATTATATAATGGAAATGGACAGTTAATGACAAATGAGGGAAATTTCGAGGAAGTTGCTGAATTCAAATACCTAGGAACAATAATCACAAATAGGAATGAGATGCACAAAGAAATTAAACATAGGCTCAATTCTGGAAATGCGTACTATTATGCATTGCAGAGACTCTTGATGTCCCAACTCCTTTCAAAAAACGTTAAACTGAAAATATATAAAACCATTATTCTACCAGTTATATTATATGGGTGCGAAACATGGACTCTTACTTTAAGGGAGGAAAGGAGATTACAAGTATTTGAAAATAAAGTTCTTAGAAAAATTTTTGGACCAAAGAGAGATGAAGAGACAGGTGAATGGAGAAGACTACATAACAATGAACTACATGGTCTTTATAGGAAGCCAGATATAATAAGAACAGTTAAGTCTCGTAGACTACGATGGGCAGGACATGTTGCATGTATGGGGAATGAAAGACTTGCATGGAAGCTTCTTGTAGGAAAGCCAGAGGGAAAATGCCCAGTTGGTAGACCAAGAATGAGGTGGGAAAATAACATTAACTATGATTTGAGGGAAGTAGATTATACAGGGAATGATTGGAAAGCATGAGCTCAGGATAGGGATGTATGGAGAGCTTATGTCCACTCGGCTATGAACCTACGGGTTCGATAGTGCCAGTGAGTAAGTATGTACTGAAATTCGCCGCGGCTGATGTCCGGAATTATATATATATTGCCGACATACAGTGCCGAACAACTACAATCATGACGCCAAAATTGGACGAAACAACGACATGGGACTCCTCAAGTGCCTATTCTGGACGATCTGTGTCCAAAAAATATGAACTTTGGAAGAGCAGACAACGCATCCGATTGTTTCTCTACAAGAACAAGCCGCTGAGGTTCTTCGTAGTATACTATCGGGCAGAGGACATCATAGAGACCCTGGAAAACTGTTATGGCCAACATTACCTCAGAGCCGCTTTTATAGCCCATTTATAGTCACGTGATCAGTGCACCTGGAAGTCTCTTAAAGAATACGCCATGACAATAGAAAAGAAGGCGCACAAAGCCCTAGGGCCTAAGTTCCAACGTCCAACAGTTACTTCCATCCACTTTTGTATGGGGCGTAAAGGACCGTGATGCGAAACAACACCTGCTGCTGGCAGAACATCGCACTAAAAAACAATGCACTGAATGCGGAGGTAGCCAAGGAAACCGTATAGTACCTCGACCTGGTGACGCTGTCACCAGTACATCAGTTGAAAGCAGGTGAAATCAAGGAACGACATAAGCTGAGTTTACTATATTTAATCCAAACTTCTAAAAAAAAATTAATATTTAAAAGTTATTTTCTTAGAGTTTTAGTATAAGAATCTGACATGATATCATACACTAGGGGAGGAAAAACGTTTTCGAGTATTTGAGATTAAAGTTCTTACCAAACTTTTGGACGAAGGAATTATTAACATACAGATGAATGGAGAAGACTACAAAAACATTAATAATGTTAAGTAATTAGAAACAGATCCAGCGCCGCTGCCGAGCGCTCTAAGGCATCATGCCTTGTTGCAGTGCTATGGGACTTGCGCTGGTTCGTGTCATCAAGGGGGAGAAATTTCCCTATGGAATTTCAGCTAGTAAGTGAGGGGTGCCCACCCAGCATCGTGAGAAATTTGGGTAGCCACAATAAATAGGTGCACCAAGTTATGAAAAATATATATAACGGCTGGGGCAATGGACATTCTGACCACATCTCACCTCTCACCTTTGTCGTTAACACATGTGATTGTGAGGCCAGCAGTCGGGTACCAGGAACTTCCAGACGTGTCGCTCCATGAAGTTTAGTTTCAATTTGAATCAGAGACCTCTCTGCTTAAGAGTTAATTTCAATCTCTCTTCACGACCGACTTTCCGTAATGATAGTTTTATAAATTATTACGTATTAAGTTATCATTGTCTTGTTCTAGTATTTAAAAAGTCCGAATGTTACCAGTTATGTTAATTCAAGTTAACCAGGCCTGTGAAGTGGAATCAAATCACATTACCGCCGTAGTTAAAACAACTGTCTGTCTACATCCCCATTTGGGCAAGGCTTCTCTCTTGCAGATTTACTTCAGCAATACAAATTAGTTACGCTTGTTTCCCTACAGATACCACCGCGTGACTAGTAGTTAGGTGATCGGCATAAAAACACACATAATAGGAAAATAAGTTATTACTTGGATAGGAAAGAGCGATTAAATTTTACTCCCTGTCAGAGGCACTAATTTAGTTTTTGAAATTATTTCATAAGCTTTAAATTCTTTGGACTCGGTACTGACGGATGAAAACCCCTCCTGGAAGACTTTCCAGATAGATTTTTCCACACTAAAAAAAAAATCGACCCTAGACGGGTTCGAACCCATTACCCCTGAAACCAGAAGAAAGGAATTTAACTGCTAGACCACGGAGTTTAGTTGTAATTTATTTCTTCAATTTGCTTTGATGTACAGATGTAGCAATGGAAGCAAAATCTTGCATTATAGCCTCACTATGATGGTTGTCCGTTTATATATAAGCGGGTGCCGCGACAATGCTTGACAATGATGAAACATGCGGAATTATTATAGTGGCATCTTTGCATTCAATTATATATAACAGCTGCAGGGAAACAAAGACTGCGATGGGCAGGATATGTTGCACGTATGGGGATTGAAAGACTTGCATGGAAGCGTCTTGTAGGAAAACCAGAGAGAAAATGTCCAGTTGGTAGACCAAGAATGAGGTGGGAGAATAATATTAACTATGATTTGAGGGAAATAGATTATACAGGGAATGATTGGAAAGCATTAGCTCAGGATAGGGATGTATGGAGAGCTTATGTCCGTGCGGCCATGAACCTACGGGTTCGATAGTGCCAGTCAGTAAGTAAGTAAGTACTGTTTCCATCAGCATACACAGTGCGACAGAGGTTCTTCATAGGATTTAGATGAGGAGAATTTCCATCACATGTACCTATTCTACAGAAACACTCCCATGTGGATTTTGCATCATGAATATGTAGATGCATTATCCTGTTGGAATATCCAAAATGAACCTCCAGTCGTCTGCCAAAAGATAAAAGGAGAATATATAGATGATCTTGATAGCCGGTTTAATTTAGTCTGCTTGTAGGGATTTGTTTACCTCCAATAACCAAACCCAGCCTATACCATTAGCGACTTACCTTCTGGTTGACGTTTTCAAAATATCGACTCTTCTCTCCGCAAATGATGCCAATAGTAAATTCCCCATCCGGCGCATCTAAATTGATTTTTTTCTCTCCACTGAAAAATGCTTGATTCCACTCATACGTGCTGGGCATGTGTTGCTTTTCCCAGGCAACTCGCGTCTTGTGTATATCGGTCAATCGACGCTGTCTATTTTTTCCTCCTATATCAACAATTTGCTTCAAGCCACAATTCTTATAAATAACTTAGACTAATACTGGGGTCTTGAGGTAATTTTTCCAAGGAGGTAGGCTACCATCTGCACTCAGGTCTGAAGAACAACCTCTCCTATCGCAGTATAAGTTCACTTTTTAGTATCATATTCCGGCACATTTTGCAAGAAACAATTCACCACCCATTGTGGATCCGCGACATTTCTCTAGATGACTATTTAACTCATGCCCCAAATGGGAGTCAATGACATAAGTCACGTTTCAATGATTTTTTTATTTACAACCAATCACAGTTTCGCCTAGAATTTACCAACTGAAGTTTATTAATATACAGTTTGATGTGTTTCATTTTTTCTCCACTAGAGTGCATTCTTACAATATTCCGGTTGTTTGCTAGCCGTCGAGAAGAGCGGACGTGTTTTTGTTAGAGTGGTTGAAGTGTGCAGGGGACAAAGCATTATGGAAGAAGTTAGAAATCTGATTGAAACATTGTCAACTGAAGTGAAAGAGGGGTTTGAAAAGTGCAACGTGGGTGAAAAAATTCGTGATATTGAGACGAACATGCATCGGATGGAGGACAGATTGAAATGGCTGGAATCTAAATTAGACTATCTCGAAAACCAGAATCGCCGTAATAATATTGTGATATGTGGTGTGCATGAAGAAGACAGAGAAAGCTGGGAAGAAACTGAACATATAGTTAAAAGAGTAGTGGCGCAAATCGGAATTGATTTGGTGGACAGTGATATTGAAAGAGCGCACAGAGTAGGTCGTTGGAATAGTGGAAAGAGACCGATTGTATGCAAATTATCACACTACAAAATAAAATGTTGGATCCTTAGAGACAGTAAATATCTTAAAGGGACCGGTATCAATATTGCCGAAGACTTTAGTGAGAAGGTGCGCCGCGAAAGAGACTTTCTTAAGCGACACATGCTCGAGGCGAGGAGGCAGGGCTGCCATGCAATCATGCAATTTAATAAATTGATTATAAATGGACGAATCTGGAGCAGGGAAAAACTACAAAATATGGACAACTCTGAAAATGAATTTGAAGAGGTCATTGACAGCGAGTTCCCAAAACATACAGGGGACGCTTCAACAGCAGGTGGTCTCCTTACAGCAGAGGAGGGAGAAAATTCTACACGAGAGAAAGAGAGAGGGACCACTACCTTAATAACTCCCAGAAATCCAATAAACATACAGCAAAAAACGGCCGAAGGCAAACAGCATACCCCACCTCTAAGAGGTGAACGACCGGCGGACACAAGAACTCCAACAAGAAAATCACTAAGACTTCTGAATCTACCCGCAGAAAAGGAACTATTGAGAGGGGGAAGTTCGAAAAATACAGGTAAGACTAATGACAAGGGAACACAATAGGGTTTGTTGACAGTCGGTTCATGGAATATCGAAGGGTTAAAGCAAAAACTTTCAATGGACAGATGTGTAGAGTTTATTGAGACTTTTGATATATTAGCCCTAGGAGAAACATGGTTAAAAGCTAATGAATGCGTAAATCTATGTAATATGAAAGGTTATTTTAAGGGTAGGGGCACGCCGTAGCGTAGTGGTTAAGGCACTGAGCTACAAGCCGGAGGGTCGAGGGTTCAAGTCCCGTTGGGGTCAGGATTTTTAAACTGACCCAAACCATCTGGCGGCACTATGGCCCTGGGGTCGACTCAGCCTCTAACTGAAATGAGTACCAGACGCTTGTTCTGGGGTAAAGGCGGCCGTCACGCAGGGCTGACAACCCGGCTGACATAAAGTGCCGATTGTCTAGAAAAAGTGGGAGCCTTAACCTCCTACTACCCCAAGGGCCTCCTGAGGCCTGTTGTGGGATCACTTTACTTTATTTTAAGGGTAATCAAAAGAGAGGAAAGAGAGGTAGATATCCAGGCGGTGTTGCAATTTTATATAAAGCTAACTTATACCCATATATTAAAAAGGTAAATATTACTTTAAAAGAGGCAATTTGTATATATTACCATACACAAAGAGCAGAAATGTGTCTGTTGTCTATTTATCGCCAACCACTAAATTCCAGGTATGCCAATCCAAATTTTTTCGTTGAATTGTCTGACTCGTTGGCAGAAATGAAAGATAGGTTTCCGGAAGCGGGAATAATAATTTTAGGGGACTTTAACTGTAGGATTGGGGAGGAAAATATCACTATAAAATCGGATGATAATGAAACACGAGGTGAGGGTAGGAGAAGCAAAGATAAGATTTTAAATTCAGAAGGAAACCAATTGTTAGCTTTTTGCGATGCATTTGAACTTGAAATTCTGAATGGTAAATATGGGGAAGATAAAAATGGAGAACTGACATTTATTAATAAAAATGGAAGTAGCGTAATCGATTATTCAATATGCACACAAGACATGATTCCAGTCCTAAGTAATTTCTGTATAGTTTCCAGAATCGAATCACACCACTTCCCAAACAAACTTATTTTAAATATGAAATGTATTAGTGAGACAGTTAATGATGAGTGGCAACAATATTGCGGCCAATTATCCGTTTCAGGTGGATCGAGGATCTGAGAGAAGAATTTAACAGGAGTTTGGAAACGCTAATACAGGATCTGCAATTAAATGATCTTAGCGGGGAGGAAATTATTAAAACTTTGACAGAATGTTTTCAAAAAGCAGGGGAAAAATTCAAGGTTAAATACGCAATGAACCAGAAGGACAAAGGGTGGTACAATAATGCATGTAGAAAGAAGAAGAAATTTGTCGAAAGTAGTCTTTTAAAGTTTAGAAAAGAAAGCACAGATGAAAGCAGAAAAAATTATGCGCAAGAGAGAAAGGAATATAAAGACTTATTGGCAGAAACAAAACTAGCATGGCAAAATAAGAAATCCGAAGAAATGAGAATCGCGACTGAAAGTGGGAACTTGCGGACATATGGAAAGCGATAAGGGAACTCAAAGTAAAGTCCATAAATCGGACAAGAATAACGCCCGGGGAATGGAGAAGTTACTTTGATAGGGTGCTGGGAAATGAGAGGTTAAGATATAATCAAGGAAATATAGTTGAGATCCCTGACCCAATTCATATTCAATTACTGGATCAGGATATTTCGAAAAATGAAGTGGTTTCTTCCATTAAATGTTTAAAGAATGGTAAAGCACCTGGAATTGATGGAATACCAGGGGAATTCTTGAAAAATATGATATCATCCAATAAATTATTAGACGTTTTGAAAACTGCGTTCAACAAACTTTTTAATGGAGGAGATTATCCGGAAGCCTGGGCGACAGGTGTCATCCAACCGCTATACAAAGGGAAAGGTGGGGCACAGATACCAGAAAGTTATAGGGGAATTTGTCTCTTGTCAGTGTTCGGAAAAATATATTGTAAAGTACTTTACGAACGAATCAGACAATGGGCTAAAGAGAACAATAGGCTCTCAAAATATCAGGCAGGTTTTAGAGAAGGTTACTCCACGGTGGACAACCTATTTGTTCTGAGAACATTAATTGATGACAATCTGAAAATGAAGGGGGGTAAATTATTTTGTGCATTCATTGATTTTAAGATGGCATTTGATACTGTGTACCGAAGCGCACTTTGGGAAAAATTAAATCGGAAAGGATTGTCTCGTAAAATGATACATGCTTTAATGTCAATTTATAAATATGTTAAATTTTGTATAAAAGTAGACCAAGGGCACATTACAGAGAGCAGCGAAGCCAATCTGGGAGTGAGACAAGGTTGCATTTTATCACCAATGCTATTTAATCTATTCGTTGATGATATTGTAGACGTAATGCTAGAAGGAGAAATTGAGGCTCCGGAGATAGGAAATGTTAGAATCCCAGTCCTGTTGTATGCAGATGATTTAATTATCTGTTCCAAGACAATCAAGGGATTGCAAAGAGGTCTTGACCTACTGGAAATATACTGTAGGAATTGGGGATTGACGGTAAATGCTAGTAAGACAAAAACAATGACATTTAAAAATGGGACGGTTTATGGTAGAACAGAGGAATGGAAATGCAGATATCAAGTTCTTCAAAACGTGAAACATTTCGAATATCTTGGTACGACGTTGAAAATGAACGGAAAGTGGAAAAAACACATTGATATAGCATTATTTAAAGGGAGGGGACAACTTAACAGTGTACTCGGTATTCTGGGTCGAGTGCCTGATATTCCAGTCAGCACATTAGAAAAAATGTATGGAGCTATGGTCAGGCCAGTCATGCACTACAGTAGTGAGATTTGGGGTTTCCAAAGAACGGAAATACTAAATAAGGTATATACGCATTTTCTAAAGTATATTACAGGACTTAGTAAGGCCGTTTCTAACTGTGGAATTTTATATGAATTCGGGTCATTCCAGGACGATATTAACTGTAAAATTCGTGTACTCAAATACTGGTTGCGAGTAATCCAAGGTGAACAAACAATGCTTAGAGCAATTTGCTGCGACCACCAAATTAAAAACATAGATGTTAAATTTTGGGCAGACGAGGTTAGGAGAGAACTTCAAAAGATTGGGATGGGCTGGATATAGGAAAAAGGGACTGAAAATCGCAAGAACGTGTGGAGAAAAATAAGGAGGAGGTACTTAGATGTAAACCAACAAGATACCTTTGCCGAATGTACAGGAAAACGCTCACTGTGTTTACAAAGAGACCTAAAACACGTCTGGGGAAAAGAATCGTATATACTCAACCTAGGATTTAAGGAGAGATCAGGGCACTTTGAAGATGAGATACATATATTAGGAAAATGTAATGATTTAGAATATTGGAGACGTCAGTTATTACCGGAAAGATTTCTAAATTCAAATCTGGAAAGATTGGCATGCTACGAGTTATTGGTAAATCCAGAAAATTGGATAAACCTCGGTAAATTTCTGGACAAAACGCGAAAAATAAGGACAACACTCATTCATGAATAAATATATGTTATCAAAATGCAATACCATTAATTATTAACAATTATATATAAATTAATTAGTGTATAATGCTGTTGTGTTATTATTTAATTGTAATATTAATGTGTTTTCTTTATGTAATTGTAATGTTAATGTTTTTTTTAGTGTATAATGCTATTGTGTTATTATTTAATGGTAATATTTTTATTGTGTTTTCTTTATGTAATTGTAATGTTATTGCTGTTTTCGTTTATTTTTCTTTACACTAGTACCAATTATTACTTTATTGTAACGGACTGTCAACAGCACGTACGGCTTACTGCCCGTGCGACCCATATTTGTAAATAATATTGTAAATATCTTACTTTGTGTCTAATAAAGTCCTACTACTACTACAATATTCCGTTCCTTAGGCAATAAATAATATGATCTGGTTGCAGTGATGAACAAAAGAAGCAAATGAAGCATACCAATCGTTTCTCATTTGTTTTCAAACATCGCCGTTTACATTAAATATATCCATCCATAGTAATTCTGCCCGAAGGCAGGTCCTTCGCTGCAATCATAGCATTTTCATTACTAGGGAATTGTGTAGGTGTGGTAGCTTCCCGTTGCTTTCCACACCGGTGAAGGATGATGATGATAATGATAATGATAAGGATGATAATGATAAGGATGATGGCCATATGATTTCGGGGACCGTTTGGGCCTTAAAGTTTTCCTGGCATTTGTCTTACAGGTGAGGAAAAACCCCGTTAAAAACCTCACCCAGAAAAACTGCCCTGACCGGGGATCGAACCCGGGCCCGCTGCGTGATAAGGCAGCACGCTACCTCGAGACCACAGCGGTGGAATATAAATATTTTTAAATTACTGTATTTAAACAATGATTTGTGAGTAAACAGCTTAATTTTATTCGTTAAGTAGTCCTAACAAATGCCACTCTTGATTTCCAAATTGTTTATATAAATTCACTCCTCACTTCGTGAGTCGTGAATTTATTGATAATTTGGATATCACTCGTGGCATTACTTAGGATAATCCGTCCTCCTGATAAGCGAGTATTTGTCCTTTCTCCACACCTGATAGCCCTGGCTTTCGTTCCATTGCTTTCAATACCTAAAACTAACTGAAAAGTCCAATATGCAAATACTTCTATTCTGCTGCATACTTATACACACCCTCTACAGCAGGCATGTCATAGTTCAGATCTCCAAATTCCGTGCGGAGCGCAGTACTAACTCCGGAGCATGCATTCTATCTCCTACTTCTCTGTCGGGACCTGTACGAAAGACTACCATTGTCACGAACGCTTATAACAGGATGAATCGAAATATAAAATAACGCACAAACAGGAGTAAAGCATTTATTAATGAATAGTATCAACTGGTTTACAGTGTTAAATAATACTTCAAAAGATTTTAATCTGCAATATTTAATATTTGCCTGAAAAAAAAACATTAAGTACCAACAGGCCTCTATGTACAAACAAAACAGAAGATGAGAACACGTTTGAAATGTTCATGTGTTTCTGCACCATTTTAACAAACATGATTTATTATTTCTTGGTACAGAAAAAAAATAGTGGGTATATTTATTGTTCCTACTGTAGGAAAATAAATCACCTCTTTTCAGGGTGCTACTTCCCGGGCATTGTTACTTGACACTTGACATTTTTTATTTTATTATATTTTTATATAAAACTTTCCTCATTATAGGATTCCCACAAGGACAAAGTTATACAGACAATTAATATTCGAAATTGATAAAATACATTAAACATTTTCAAATTGTAATTGAAGTATATTCTATAAAGTAGAACTGTTGTAAACATGGTATTTTAAAATTGAAATTGACCCTCTAATGGCAGCGATGGCAATTTTAGAAAGATACACACTGTCCAAATCTAAGAAATTCCAAAATTTAGCTAAGAATCTTGAGATAGTACCTCCTGCCCCGATCATCAACCCTGTGACAGTTACACTATCTAATTGGTATTTATCTTTATAATAGTCAACTGTTGCCTCATATATGACATTCTTTTCAGAGTCAACTTCCTCAGGTTCGCTACTATGAGTCTCAAAACGAATTGTGGGATCTAATACCATACCAATTTTAGAAGATGGTCTAAATGCAATAATATGTATTCGTCTATTACTCCCATTTACTAATTTAATATTAAAAATATAAAATTAGTACCTGATAAACCAGTCGTCCTCATCTAAAATAAAGTTCTGTTTGGAAACTTCGTCAAGTAGTCAAAAATTTTAAGGCCTTTCAAAACAATGTTTCATCTTCTGCATTTCAACTGGTATTGTCGCCTCCATATGATGGTTATCCGTTTATATAAAAGCGGGTGGCGCGACAATGCTTGACAATGATTAACATGCGGAATTATTATAGTGGCGGTAGTCGGCATCTTTGTATTTAATTATATATAACAGCTGCGGGAAACAAAGCGAACCGCTGGACAACCATGATAGTGAGGCTACAGTACTAATGTTGTTGTATAAGTTGTACAACGGGTTCAGGTCTGCGGGCGTGTTCTTGTTGAGCAAGTCTTTATTCTCAGCTTCTTTTAAAATATCTGTCTTTTAGGATGCCAATGTTGTTTTATTATTCTTTCTGTGTAATTTTGATCTGGTGTTGTCGATTTTGTCGAACTGATGACCCGTTTCTAGTATATGTTTGGAAAAACTTGATTTTTCTTCGTTATTTATATGTTTTTAATGTTCAGTATATCTTGTGTTAAAATTTCTTGTGGTTGTACCGATGTAAAACGTATCGCAATTTTGTGCTTTAGTTTATAAACGTCTGTACTTTCGTATTTATTTGTTACTTCAATTTTGTTTCATATGATGTTGTTGGGTTTGTTATTAGTTTTAAAGGCGATTTTTATGTTTTTGTCGTGTTTTTTCATCGAAATGGCTAATTTAACCGTTTCAAAATTGGGAGAGATATTCTGTGACAAAAAAAATACGAAGACTTGATTCTCGCAAGGTCTCAACGCTGAACGCTTATCATTGCGTTTGACGAGTGAAACTGAACCAAGTCACCAGATAGCGTTGCCTGTCCAGCGGTGCGCTCCTGGTGCATATCGGAGCGCACCGTCTCACGGAGCTCGTGTTTTACATAGCTGCTCTACAGTAACAGAGACTAAGAAAAGTATGGCTTTTATTTGGTTATATGGAACTGGAGGTTGTAACAGGCAATTGAACTCGTGGTTATGTTATCAGAAAGTAGGAAGTGTCTTTATATAATGTTGTTGTATGCACATTTTAGTCTCCTTATAGCCTAGGATAATTTGCTACCAGATTATTCCTCCATTTTATTTTCAGTACAGTCTCGAAAAATGTAGTAGTTTTATAATTTTGCAACGCATTTCCTTTATGTGTATATTGTAATGGATAAGTTTAACAAATAGATTCACTCACCAGGCTGTTAGGCGCTTCTTACCTGAAACAAAAATTACAATAAAATCTTATTAATAACAATTAATGACAAATAATAAGAATTATTAATATTAATAACAACAAACCTATCGAAGCTTGTCTGAAGCAAGATTGAAGAAGGCGAGGGGAGGAGTTACAACCTCGATAAAAAATAACAGGGTTCAGTTGATACACTGACACTACCCTAAGATGATCCCTAACTAGGGTTACACTTTGCAGTTAAGCGTTGGTTCGTCAAGGGATAAGGGAAGAGCACTTTGATCAAGAAAATCCTGATACTCTAACTCGGGGGTTGTAGCGAATGGCCAGGTTCCTGCCCTATAAAAAACAATGTGCATACTTACTTACTTACTTACTTACTTACTCACTGGCACTATCGAACCCGTAGGTTCATGGCCGCACGGACATAAGCTCTCAAAAAAAAAACAATGTACAATGATATGAAAATATAGGTAATGAAGGAAATTTACAACATAAGCAGCGAAAAAGACTCTAAATTGCGGTAGTTGGAAATTAATTAAATTTACAATCATAAAAGGTGGAATAGATATATTAGTAGGCCCTATTTTCGGAAACTAAGGAGAAAGGATGTGGAGAAGACACGTTAGGAAGCTACCTACATTTTTGGAGTGGTGTAGATAAAAGTACAAGGTCTAAAGCAGGAGAGTTAATTCTAATTTTAAAATCATTAAAATCCAAAATTAATAATTGGAAACTTATAAATAATGAAAAGATATTTTTTTGCAATTATATATATTTGGAATAGGATTAATAGTTGTGGGAACTTATGCTCCTATAAATTATTCTTCAGTAAGTGAGAAGTATTGAAATACAAGTCGTAATGTGTTGTAAAAAATCCAAGAAGTTACGAGATAATATGGGGGGATCTTAATGCAAGAACAGGAACCCAATAGCATAGCAAAATTGTTGGACAACTTGGAGAGAGTATCAGAAAAGACAATGGTGATAGACTGAATGATATATGTTAGAAATTTGAATTAGAAATTAATAATAGTTTCTTTGAACATAAACATTTTAAGTACACGTGTACTCAGAAGATGAAGGGGATTGCAACCTGTAGTTGATTATATAATTAGCAAACAAAATAGTATAACTAAAATTATTGATGTAAAAGTAATAAAAGGAAATGAATGTAGAACGGATCATAATCTAGAGAAAAAAATTAAGTGGACAAATGTAAAATAGTGGAGCCGAATGTAAAAGGTAGTAGTAACAAATTACAGATTTTATAAAATATAAAAATTTCGATTTCACTTTTTAGTGATGAAGGTATAAAAATGTTGTATGAACATTGACTAAAAAAAATATGCACTACATTCGTAGGGACCACAGAGGAATTGTACGATTATAGGGTTAATGCAATTAAAAAGGTAGTACACGATGTTCTAGGAATCTGTAACAAAAAAAAAATTGATTGAACACTTGGATAAAGTAGAGTATTTTAGAAAAAAATAAAAATTATCTATTCCTGTATTTAACCATATTTGAATAGGCTTGTCGTTCCTCTATTTTTTTTTTCTAAAATACCCTATATAAGTAAGAACATCAAAAATAGCAGTGGAAATAAGTATGTCATCATCATCATCATCATCCAGGGATTAAGCCTGTTGGCTCGTTCCGGTTTCATGAAAGTTAGAATTGTTAAAATTGTTCAGACATCTTCAGTGTGGGCGTCCAATATTTCTCCTTCCGTAAGGTTTAATAATTTAGCAATAATTTTGGAAATATTATTTCTGGCATTCTATCAATATGTTCTTTACAGTCGTTCCTATATTTAATTATTCGCTCTGTAAGTTTGAAAATATAGTTTCAAATATTTGGGCTGTGATGTTGGCTATAATGTGGAAAGAGATATTGACTCCAAAATAAATCAATTTCAGACGGTGTGTGGAACAATACAGAGAACATTCAAAAATAAAATTAGAAAAGAAACCAAGATAAAAATGTATAATGTTATGGCGGTTCTCGCAATATTGTATGGATGTGAAACTTGGGCTCCAGTGAAAAAACAGAAGGATAGAATACAGACGGCGGAGATGAGGTTCCTAAGACAAGTAAAAGGATGTACAAGACTTGATAGAATAAGAAATGAGGATATAAGAGAAGAATTGAAAGTACAGCCTTTATTGGAAAAAGTCACGAATTACAGACAGAAATAGATTGATCACATGGATGGAATGAGTAAGGAGAGATATCCATTGTTAGCAAGAAATTATCAAGCAAGAGGAAGACGTGATGTTGGAAGACCTAGAAGACGTTGGACTGATGCATTATGAAGTCGGGCAATTGCCTAGTCCCTGGAGTGATGATGATGATGATGATGATGATGAAGTTTGAAAATATTTAGTTCCTTTCTTATATCTTCATTTCTTTTGTTATCCAGCAGAGTATTTCCTGCTATATTTCTTAAAAATCGCATCTCAGCTGCTTCCAATCTTTGTTCTTGTCTTTTAGTAATCGTCCAACATTCTGATTCATACATCAATACAGGAACAGCCATAACTTTATAAAATTTAATTTTTGTTTCCCTTCCTTGTGTTTTTAAGGGTTCGTTTACTAGTAGTGCCACACATTAGATTAAATTTATCTATTTTGTCATTAATATCTTCAATTTTAACATATGATAAATTGAAGCCCAGATATTTAAAACTGTTCACCTGCTCTAAAATGTTATTATCAATTTCTATTTTTGCTCTCAAGGTAACATGTCCTTTAAATGCTAAAATTTTAGTTTTATTCTTTTGAAATTTTGAAATTGCAATTGGAACTTATTTTTTCCAAATTAAAAATAGCTCTTTGTGGATCGTCTTCTGAACTGGAAATCACTACATGATCATCAGCAAATAATATTGTATCCAACAGTTTATTATTTATTTTAAAATGTTTATTTAAATTAATCTGCCATTTTAACATAACTTCTTCTACACATAAATTGAAAAGAGAAGGTGATAAAGGACACCTTTGTCTGCATCACGATTTATTGTTACCATTTTTTGTTGTTTAGATTTAAAACCTATGTGTATTACAATTTTATTATTTATATGATATATATATATATATTTACATAAGTATGTCCTGGCGTAAATTGTCAGGTTTAAACAACACTTTCTATTTGGAGATTTCTTAAAGGAATGAAAAAAATATTGAACATAAAACTAACATTCCTTTAATAACCAGCAATCAATGGGTGAATATTAAATAAATTAACTAAATGAAGTTATAGCGTAGTTTAAAGAAGAATATTTTTAAACACAAAAAGTGGAATGAGAAGTTTTATATGAAGATGTGAAGTATTAGTTATCGATAGAGAAGGCGACTGGACCGAAAGACATCCATTTAAAAATGTTAAAGTAATGAGTTCCTAAAGTAATAACACTACTGATAAAATTGCATAATAAGACCGTAATACGGAAAGAAATACCGAAAGAGATGAAATTGTCTTACATTAGTTCAATATATACAATTGGAGATAGGAAGAATTTTTAGAAGGATAGAGGAATTTGTGTAAATAATCTCTTTTGTAGAAACCTTCACCAGGACAATAAAATATCATATAGAACAATAATATCGTAACTCAGAGGAACAAGATTTTACAGTTGGAAATTTTATACAGAACATTTTTTATATTAAAGCTTCTTTGGAAAAATAAATAAATATAAAAAATAAAAGAATTAGCTCTTATGTTCACTGATTCGGAAATGGTTATGATTCCGTCCCTATTAAATTACTATGGCAACCTCTAAGAAAGGCATTAATTACATAAGATATAATAGAAATTTGGGTTGTAAGGGGTAGTGACGTGTGTATAACCTCTCCTACCTAATTCTCATCCTCACCTTCTCGTGGTACAACCCGTTTTCACAAACGAGGCTCTGAGGACCGAGTCACGGCGGTATAACCGTTCCATCAGGTACTGAGTAAATGCGGTATCCTAATGTCTGTCCAGAGACTAAAAGGTAGCAGCCCTACCACTGGACTACTTAGCGTCGGGCCAGTAACCTGTCCTAAGGAACTTCAAAACTACTTTCAAGTCTCAACACGAAAAAAGCCAGAAGGAATTGAAATATGACGACCCACAGCAAAGAAATATGGTTAAAAGAAAACGGCACAATGATATTGTAAGATATGCAACCTGGAATGTCCGAAGCATCCATGAAAAAGAAGAGGAACTAGACAGTATATTTAAAAATAGAAACATTGATATTGCAGTAACTACAGAAACTAAGAAGAAACTTAAAGGGACGAAAGAAACACAAAATTATGTACAAATATATAGCGGTGTCGACAGGAAAACCCATGGACAAGCTGGAGTAATGATTTGGATTAATAAAACCATAAGAAATAAAATTCAACACTACACTTACTGGAATGAAAGAATATTAGAGCTTCGACTGAAAATAAATAGAGGTAATTTGACAGTTCTTGGTGTATATGCACCAGAGGAAGGCCGTGAAGAAGACAATGAAGAATTTTATAAAATATTACAAGAAATTTATAGCAAAATTAATAGAAATGATTACATTCTCATAATAGGAGATTTAAATGCCAGAGTGGGCAATGCTCAAGTCAACAATAATATTGGAACATTTGGCGAACCAACCAGCAATAGGAATGGGACAAGATTAACAGATTTTGCTATCTACAATGAACTGAGAATAACGAATACCTTTTACAATCATAGAAACATACATAAGTATACCTGGCATCGTCAGGACTCAAAATCAATCATTGATTATTTCATTGCAAATAATAAGATTTTTAAATTGTTTCTCGATGTCAGAGCCTACAGAGGATATGATATTGGTTCAGATCACTACCTAGTAGAAGCAAAAAATAAGATTTCCACCAAGATGGTTAAAAAAGAAGAAACAACAACAGAGCATAGAACAAAAGTACAAGGTAAAATTATTTTATGATGACAGCATTAAATGGTTATATTCGAGAAGAATTCAGCAATATATGGCTACAACTCCAGAAAGTAATGATGTCGAAGAAGAATGGAAAAACATTAAAATGATAATTCAAAATGCAGCTAATGAAACTTTAGGAAAAGTAAATATACAACAAAGAAGAAATAGAACTCTAAAAATCTGGGATGATCAAATAAAACAATTGATTGAAGAAAAAAATGCAGCTTATAAAAAATATTTGAACACAAAGAAAGTAGAAAATGAAATAGAATTCAAACGCTTGTAGAGCTATTGTTAAGAGGGAAATAAGAAAGAGACATAGGAAAACATGGTTAAATTTTGTTATACATTTAGAATCAGATTTGCATAAGCTCCAACCTAATGCCTTCAAAATATTAAAACATTTGAATAAAGATATTAAAGAATCTACCAAAATTAATTGCGGAGTAACAAAAGAAGATTTTTTCAATTATTATAAAAGTCTTTGGACTGACAATAGCTATGAAGATACAATTTTCCGAAATAATAATGAGACAGATTCCATAATATCATTGGAAGAATTGAACAATAGTTTAAAGAAATTAAAAAATGGGAAGGCAACTGGCACAGATGGCTTGAATTCTGAATTGTACAAATATGCAGGCAAACAGTTCCATGAAAGACTGTTGTCCTTCTTTAATAATGTATTCAAAAATGCAGATATACCACAAGAATGGAAGACAAGCATTGTTATACCCCTGTTCAAGAAAGGAGACAAGAGAAAAATGGACAACTATAGGGGAATCAGTTTGTTAAACACATGCTACAAAATTTATGCAGACATTTTAAATGGAAAATTGAAAAGTTTCAGTGAAAAATTCCTTATGGAATGTCAAAATGGATTTAGGAAAGGACGATCTTGTATTGATTCAGCATTTTCTGTTAAACTATTGCTTGAAAAAAGAAGAGAATTCAACTTAGAAACACATTTTGCTTTCATAGATTTTGAAAAAGCATTCGACACAGTCAAGAGATCAAAACTCTTAAATATATTGGAAGACAGAAATATACCAAATTTACTTCGGCAGAACATACAAAATATTTACAAAGACAACACCATAAAGATTAAATTAAATAACAGATTTTCTGAAGAAGGAATTATAAATCGTGGTGTGAGACAAGGCTGCCCCCTATCCCCAACACTCTTTGCAATTTATATCAATGAAGTAATATGTTGCTGGAACAAAACATATAAATTTGGAATAAGAATATCAGAAAATAGAAAATTAAACACCATATTGTTTGCAGATGACCAAATAATAATAGCAAATTCCGAAGATAATCTACAGAAAGGTCTGTATGAACTTAACAAAATTACAGAAGAATATGGATTAAAGATATCTACAGAAAAAACAAAAATTATGGCATTTCAAGGTGTAGATCCTGTCAGAAGTAAAATTGTACTGGACAATAAAATTTTGGAGCAGGTGAATAATTTTACATATCTAGGATGCAATATCTCATATGAAGAAGAAAAGGATGTAAATGCAAAAATATCTAAATTTTTAAGAATTTTAGGGTTAATAAATTCTATCTTCAAGCCACAGTTAGTCCAAAAGCATTCAAGACTGAAAGTGTATAAAACACTGGCTCTTCCAACTCTTTTGTATGGTAGCGAAGTATGGACGTTGAAACAGAAGGATATACAGAGACTTAGATCTGCTGAAATGAGATATCTTCGGAGGACTGCAGGATACACACTACTAGATCACAAAAAAAATGAAGACATCTTAGAAGAATTACACATGGAATCTTTAGAAAACAAAATTTCTGATTATAGGCCTAAGTCAAGATGGATGCAATATGTTCATCGAATGGAAGATCACAGAATACCCAAACAAATGTTAAGATATCAACCTGCAGGAAGAAGAAGACCAGGACGTCCACTCAAAAGACTTCTGGATGGTGTTTCTCTTGAGGCCGAAACAGGTCAACAAATGGCCTAAATTCGTGAATGTACTATGATGATGATGATGATAATAGAAATTTTAAGAACCATATACTCAAATAACAATTCCCAAATTAAAATTGGAAATTGCTTATCACAAGAATTTTGTACAACAAAGGTGCTGTTACAACAACGTTGTCTTTCCCAACAATACTTTTCAAAATATACACTGATGGCTATTTAAGGTGTTGGTGTCAAAAATGAAATGTTATGGGAAAACCAATGAATTCACAATAATTTCTACATTCGTGTACTTACTTTTGCGGTTGACCAAGCTCTAATATGACATGAGAATTAGTTGAAGAGAATAAAAAATGGGGGTTAAATATTAATTTTTAAGAAATCTGAATATTTAACAATGGAGATGAAAAGCCGGATATTGAACAAGAATAAATC
Source organism: Diploptera punctata (assembly GCA_030220185.1). NCBI lineage: Eukaryota > Metazoa > Arthropoda > Insecta > Blattodea > Blaberidae > Diploptera > Diploptera punctata. The sequence continues at coordinate 822,002 of JASPKZ010007283.1, read as the reverse complement.
ACAAAGTCAATCAATTCAAATATTTGGGATCCATTTTAGAAGCTGATGGAAGGAGCTCAGTCGAAATCGAAAAATGAATAAGTTCAGGTGGAAAAATAATTGGTATGCTGAATTCAATTCTCCGAAGCAAGAATGTTGTAAATAACACAAGAAGAATAATTTATTATTCATTAATTCAAAGTGCAGTGTTACATGGAGCTGAAAAGTGAACAAATACAAGTAATATATTGGCTTCTGAAATTGACTATTGACGTAGAGCGACAAGAAAATCGAAAGTGGATAAAAATAAGAATCAAAGAACTAGAAAGATTGTTAAAATGGAAAAGAATATTCTTGAGGTAATTGAAGAATGAAATTGGGCTGTTTTGTACGCGTAAAAATAATGGGAGAATACATATTTCCGAAAATAATTTTGGAATGGAATGCTAAGGCAGCAGGAGATGAAGAACACCACAGGAACAATGGATCAGGATGTGCGTGACAGAATGAGATGCGTTAGACAGGGATTTTTGGAATAATCAAATTACTTGAGATTGATGGAAAAACTACTGTAGTATAGAACAATTGTTTAATAAATAATAATAATAATAATAATAATAATAATAATAATAATAATTGATAAGTTTATTAAAGAATCGTTAACGCAATTGACAAACAATAGTTAACTCCAATACGCACGTAAACGATCATATACACAGCACATGCAAATATATTCTATTATGAGAATGGACATTTATTAACGAGAGGGGAAATTTTCCAGGCGTGGCAGTATTCAAATATTTAGGAACAATAATTACAAATAGGAATGAGTTGCAGAAATAAATAAAAGATAAGCTCAACTCTGGAAACGCATCCTCTTACGCATTACAGGGACTCTTTTCATCCAAAATGATCTCTAAATGTATATATATAACAATTAATCTTCCAGTTATATGGATGTGAAGCATGCAATATCACCTCATCTCTCTCCACTTGACTACCTTTATGCATAATCTTGAAATGTAAAGTCTTTGTTACGAGATCCAATTATACGGAACTATTAAAAAGTTGGATCAGAAAATAATTAAGACATATTCCAGCAGCAGTAGGCCTAATTTTGAAAATATGTAATAAGAATTATAACTTGGAATTACAGATCGTAAATGGGGAGTATTTTGAACACCTTATTAAATAGTTTGAAATATATTTGTTGTAGTAGTAGTTGTATTTATTTGGAGAAAGCTAACAAAACATGACAACCATTAAACAGTTCCCATAGCAACCAAAATATGAAAGTAAACAGTTAACATTTTGCATGCAACTCAAGAAAAATAAGGGAAACAAAATATAGGATGCCATTTTAAAATGTTATCGAAAATGTTTCAGGCTGTAGAATAATGCCTCAAAAGTTTGTTTACTTAAGAAAAAACTTATATTAAATTTGATTTTTCTGAGCATTTTTTTAGAATTTTGTTTTTTTTTATTGGCAGTAAGTTATAATTCACTTATGAAAAATGTTGCGAGCAAAACTCAGCTAATTTTAGCTATTTATGTTATGTTATAACGTAATTGTTTTAATAAATTAAACTTGTAAAGAGTATTTCCAGTGGTGTACCGATACTAATTATTTTGCGTGCATCCAGACATTTACAGAGTTGAGAAAGTACTTGACGTCAACTCTCATTGTCGGAAGCCTTATGCAAAATTATGGTAATCATTTAAACCGTACAAACACTTGATAAGGTTCACGCGGGAGCCTCTAGCGGTGAATCTGTCGATCACTGATGATGGCTTCCACAACAAATCCCCAACATTTCTCCCTCGAGATGGATATAATTGCTAGATTACAAAACCTTTTGTTTGACAGGATGTATTTATTCGTTGTTATGCGGCAAAAATCCGTCCTTTGGTGCAGTTGTAATGGGACAGTACCGTATAATTTGTAAAAAAAAAAACTTGTACCAAGTCCAGGAATACCAAACCAGACCTCAATTTTTTGGGGAGCCAGGGCCAACTTGCTGGTGGCGCCACTGCTGTATTTTAAATCACTTTTGGTTAAAATAAAAGTAACTTTTTAATTTTTTAAAGGATCATATTATCTATATTTGAAGAGAAAAATTTTCGCCTAGACCGGGACTCGAACCCGGGACCCTTGGCTTTCCGGGCCAAGTGCTCTACCAACTGAGCTACCGAGGCGAGTTACGATCTAGACGCAAATTTTTCTCTTATGTACGTTGTAATTCCCTCGCGCCAAATGCTTGAAACCATAGCTTCTATCTTTGCAAATGGCGGCTTCTTAGTTAAGAAGACATTTATTGGGAATTTAACACTACTTTATAGCCAGTAGGGCTTCTATTGACGATTTTATTATTAATTTAACACTTCTCATAGAAGGATAAATTATATTTGAAGAGAAAAATTTTCGCCTAGACCGGGATCATATTATCTGTTTTTATTGTAAGGTTATATGTTTTTGATATCTCAGTGTGTCCATTTCGAGATTATTTATCCTCTCTATTTATACACGCCCCTTGCCCCAAGCTCTTTCTTCGTTGTCCTGACTACTCCATGTGATCATGTTAGCTTCGGTCTTCTTCTTTTCGTGCTTCCTGTCGGATTACATTCATAAATCTTCTTCGGTAATCTGTCTCCCATCATCGTATTCACATGTCCAAACTAATTTTTTGCTTTAATAGTTTGTACTGAGGGTCCTTGTCGGTCACGTTCCTTGACTGTAGTCCCGAGGGTAGCGAGTTCAAACCCGGCCGGAGTCAATGAATTTTTTTAGGGATGGAAATATCCAAGGAACAAGTCTTCCGGGTGAGGGTCCCGAGGCTGGATATTTTCAGGCTTGTAAAAGAACCTTATACCTGAAAAAGAGGCCTCTAAGCAAATTGTATTGACTTTCATCATCTACTTAATATCCTACTTGCCTAATAGATGTCTCATTGGGTCGGTATGCTAACCACATGCTATTTATGACATCTGTGGGGAAATAAGAGTGACTAAATTCATTTGGTTAAGAAACACACATGTCCCCGCAGGTGGGACACTAGGGATACTTGCATTTCCATTTTTTCTAATATAATATATTATTTATAATATTTCTTTCGTCTTGAAATCCTTGCTGATCCTCGCCAGAAGTCCAGTTCTCCCCTATGTAATTATATATATATATATATACTAGATGGCCCAGCGAACTTCGTATCGCCTTTAACTATTTTACGTTAATTTTTCCGTATGGGTTTGTTAATTGAGATGAATTTATGTTGTCTGCATTCTCAGTATCAACCATAAGTGTATCATAAGGATTACATGCATTTATTGATGGAATATTTTGAGGAGGCTTGCTGATTTCATTATACTTTCTTTTTTCTACGAACTTGTTGACAGTTTGGATTCTCATCATCGTCAAGAAGTCTCTGTATAGTAATATCATCTTGTGATATATTATAGTCATCTTGTTTTTTCATTTAATTGAGGCATGGAGATTGTTTCTGTAATATTAGGCATATTATTATAACTAACAGACTTACAGTTTTGTTATTCCGTTCCTTAGGACCTTCATATGTTTTTAAATTGACATTCTTCTTAAATGTAAGATTTATGTCACATAGGCCTATACCAATTTGCGGAAATTCACTTGATATCTTATCATTCATGGTCTCTAGAACTAATTCGCCATATTGTTCAGTGTCCCTTCTCGGTCCAGTTAAATTTAAATTAAGCTGCTGTCTTTTAGCCAGATTACTTAAAACTAATACTTACGCACGAAATTGATATTATTATTAATATATTGAAAATAAAGTAAACACTGAACACACTTAAATTATGAAATAATCAATATTTGTAATTCAATTGAAATTCGTGTTGCAACGAAAAGCACAGCCACCTGGTTAAATAATAAATCAATTACCTTACACCGTCATCTGTTAGAATCGTATGGAACTCACAGATAATTATAGCTCTTTGTTAAATAATAAACAAATAATTTGCAATAAAAAATAATGTGACTATAAATTTAGTTATAAACTACCCTAAGTCTCAAGTTGGATCAAACAGCACACAGTGTGCAAAATTTTATTGAAATCGGTTCAGTAGTTTAGGATTCCATCGCGGACAAACAACGTGACACGTAATTTTTATGAGTCACATGTTATTGTGTTTCTTAATTACTGGCAATAAATGTTCGTTTTTTTATTGTGTTACATTTACCCCTAAAAATTTAATTAAGATATTGCCGTCCTAACTAACTCACTGCCACCACTGAACTCGTAGGTTTAGTCGCATGCATCCCCTGTGTAATGTACCTACCTCAAATCATGTTTAACATCATTCTCCCACTCATTTTGGCAGCTTTCTATCTGGTTTTTATACACGGAGTTTCTATGCCCGTCTTTCATTCCCCACTATATAAATCAAAGCTATCTGATTCATGACTGCCTTCACCTGGTCATTTAACTTCCTGTAAAGCGACAATATCCAGGGGTGATTTATCTAACTATAATATTAATATTTCTAGTGCCCCACTACTAAATAATATCCTATAATTTCATGTTTCTAGGAACATGTCTTTCTCCGGAAAAATTTACCCCAGTGGAACTCATGTCCGCGTTTCTTGACGCTTGTATCCTTACTGTGAAATATCATCACTCTTTCTACTAAGATACTTTTTTTCGTCTGGCTTATTGCCTTCGACCTGTGGCAGAAAATGCTTCCGCCGACATAGCTCTCGGGGTCACTTATACACTCAAGGTAGTCCACAATGACAAGATAAAAATGCCATGTTCTTAAACTCTAAGCGCAACAGACCTAGAAGGCCCTTGGCCTATCAGCCGGCTGCTGGCCTCATATCAACACGTGTTAATCACAGAGGTAGACGATCATCTAGCCAGTGTAAGGGTGATATGTGGTCAGCATGTCGGGTCCCCCAGCCGTTACAGCTGGTCTTCTCAACCTGGAGTCGCAACTTATTGTAGTTACCCAAATGCCACACGATGCTGAATGGGTACCGGTCCCATACTGGCCGAAATTCCATGAGAAAATGTCTTCCCCCATGGAGACTCGAACCAGCGAATGTCCCGTAGCTCTGTGCCAAGGCTATTTGCCTTAACAACTCGGCTCTACCTTTATTAATTTCGGAATTGTCATCTTCATTATTTCCATGCGACATATAAAGATAAAGGATATAAATGACAGGCTTCAATCATCCTCAAAAACGAGAAATGGGAATGTCTCTTTCACAAGACCAACTCCTTACCAGAACTTCCATGTAAGACTGTAGTCGCTCAATTTACATTAACTACGGGCCTAAAAAGATTAGCATATCATCTACACCATTAGACACCAATCAAATCTTTATTTTGACTGAATTCTTATACTTTTGAACCCGATGTTATTAAAGTATTCTAAGGCTCGGGTATCATTCTTATTTTTATTATTTCTCTTTACATACATAAGGACTTTATTAAACTAAAAGTAAGATACAATGTTATTTACAAATATGGATCGCACGGGCAGTAAGTCGTAGTGCTGTTGACAGTCCGTTACAATAAGTTGAAGTTTGGTAATAATATACTTAAAACAAAAAAAAAAAAAGAAAACACAATAATATTACAATTAGATATCAATACAATTACATTATACATTAACTTAGATATGTTGAAGTATTAAGAATTAATGGTATTGCAATTTTTTAACATACTTATTTATTCCTGAATAAGTGTTGTTCTTATTTTCTGCGTTTTGTCCAGAAATCTACCCAAGTTTATCCAATTTTCTGGGTTTACCTTATATCTCAAAGATGACAGAACAAGTTGTGGGTTATATGCTTAATACCACCGTGCTATCGTCTGTAGTGAGCTTTTGTACTAAAAATTCCCTAGTTACATTTATTAGTGCTTGTGATATATGCCCCTTTTAAAATGTAAATCTCATCAAGAAGCGTATTTACGTCTCTAAACAAATTTATTCATTTTAAAAAGAAGAGGTGGAGGAAATACAAAAGCTAATGATGGTTGCTAGGGGAAATAGGTATACCAACATCCTGAGGGTGTGAACCTGATCTCCCCTGCTGTTTAGGGCGAAGAAGGGAGAATTATTTTCTAATGTATTGCTGCTATAAAATACAAGACGATTGAAAGGAAAGGGTTGCATTTTGTAAGACGAACTAGAGGGCTGTGAAAGTAGATAGAAAAAAGGCTCATAAAAACAGTTAATGGAGATGCCTCAAGTTGGAAAGATTCAGTTATAACATAAAATGTTATCCTCTTTAAGGGGCAGTCGGTTGTAAATAGAGGTAAGAAGTAAATCATACAAAAAGTTATATTCCTCATTCTATTTAATTTATATTATTACAACTTTGTGTGTTCATCAAGAATATACTTAGGTTTAAAGTCCATCGCCTTGGCGTAGTCGGTAGAGTCCCTACCTTCCACTCCGGCGACCCGGGTTCGATTCCTGGCGGGGTAGGGGATTTTAAATCTCCACCTTGGGTCTGGGTGTGTGTCCTGTCTTGTGTTTGTATGTGTGAATAAGATAAAACGGTTAACAAAGGTGAACAAAAGGGAAAAACAGTGTCAACGAAAGAAAACGACAAAGAAAGAAATATATATATATATATATATATATATATATAGGCCTATATGCTAGAGCGATTTCGGGCAGAAATTTTCGTTCGGGTGAACTCCTACATCTAATGGTTTGAAGATATACAAAGATACCAACAAGAATGGAAAAATAATCTGAGGAGAATGGTAAGAAATAGACTTCCAAAATTGGCATTCCAATATACCCCAACTGGACATAGGGACCAAGGAAGACCAAAACATCGGTGGAAAGATCAAGACCATCTTCGCTAGGTTTACCGTACAAGCCACATGGCCTAAAACGAATTTGTTCATGATGATATATATATATATATATATATACATTAAATAGTCCACCGCTGTGGTCTCGAGGTAGCATGCTGCCTTGTCACGCAGCGGGCCTGGGTTCGATCCCCAGTCGGGGCAGTTTTTCTGAGTGAGGTTTTTATCGGGGTTTTTCCTCACCTGTAAGACAAATGTCAGGAAAACTTTAAGGCCCAAATGGTCCCCGAAATCATATGGCCATCATCATCATCCTTATCATTATCATTATCATCATCACCATCATCATCCTTCACCGGTGTGGAAAGCAACGGGAAGCTACCACACCTACAATTCCCTAGTAAAGCTGCAAGCATAGCATGAAAATGCTATGATTGCAGTAAAGGACCTGCCTTCGGGCAGAATTACTATGGATGAATATTTTAATATCTTAAATTATTAAATGTGAATTGAATTATAAATAATTATTGAAAAATCGCTAGAATTGACACACTTATTTGAAGAACAACTTATTGTATAGTTATGAAATTGTCAGTATACTTAATTCACTTCAAGATGAAGCTCTTGTAATAGATTCAGTAAAACAGCCCTAAAACCATATTTGCATTAATGATTTGGTGTATCATTTTTAAAACTTAAAATTCAGTCACAAACTTCATTCAAAGTACTTCTATTAAAAAAATAAAACTGCTAGAGCTGATTTTATAGTATATAATGAATACACGTAGCTAAAATTTAACATTATTATTTATTACGGACTAGCTAATGCGCGGCTACGCCTAAATACTAATGCATATTGTATAATACATTACATTTCAGGATTATACATTGTGACGAACCAAAAATGGCCGTAGCTAGAGTAAATTTTTAATTTCGAATTTCTCGGTATATTTTAATAGCATACACTAAGTTTCGTTGTGATAATCGAAAATTACGATTGCTAGAGCAATTTAAAATTTTCGTTTCGAGTGAACTCCTACATCTAATGGTTTCAGAGCATATTAGATAGCGGCTAAACACTCGTCATACTAAAAAAATCTATATGCACATATACATTACGACGATCCAAACATGGCGGTTTCTGTAATCAATTTCTATTTTCGGATTTCAGGTAAATCCTCAGTTCTAATCGTCGGATTTCGCTTCTTTTTGGTTAATAGATATGTCGGTTTATTTTAAAGGCATTTACTGAGTTGTAAAACATCGAAATTTGCGACCGCTAGAGCGATTTTTAAATTTAAATTTCTCATAAACTCCTACACCTAACGATTTTAAAGCATAATAGATAGCGGCTGAACACTTGCCTTATCTGAAAACTTGTCTGTACAAATTATCATAAATAATGCCACGAGTGATTTCCAAATTATCGATAAATTCACGACTCACGAAGTGAGGAGTGAATTTATCTAGACAATTTGGAAATCAAGAGTGGCATTTGTTAGGACTATTTAACGAATACAATTATGCTGTTTACTCACAAATCATTGTTTATACTTATTTTAAAATATTTATATATTTAATGTAAACGGCGATGTTTGAAAACAAATCAGAAATATGAGGTTATGTTCATTCACTGCTGCTTGATCATATTATTTGTTGCCAAATAAGATCGTAATATTGTAAGAGTGCACCCAAGTGGAGAAATAATGAAACACATCAAACCATATATCATAATCAACATTAAGGGTTATTCATTTATTTTTTTAGTAAACAACTCAGTAAAATCAAGGAATCTTTTCATTATTTGCTGTATTCAATGTATTTGTTGGAGAAAAATAATGATCTGACCTGTTCAGAATATTAAAAAGGAGGAGCTTTCATTATCACAAAAGCAGGAGCTGATAAAGAGAAATCGATAAAGAGCGAGGTGAAACACGACTGTCATTGGTTGTAAAACAACATTCATTGAAACGTGATTGGCATTGACTAGCATTTGTGGCGTGAGTTAAATAGTCATGAAGATTGGTTGAGCGGGTTAGAAGTCTATAAAGGACAATCGACCCCTTGCGAACCCTCACTTCAATAATTAAACAATCTAATTCAGACTGAATGGTTTAGGAAATATAAAAGCTACATATAACTAAATGTATCCTCAATTAACACAAAAATGTTTTATAATGTCATATAACTTGAATGAGAAGTGTAGTACCGGTATTTTTATTCATAACTAGCTAACATCCGGCGTGCGCTGCTTATGCCTAAATAAATGAAAATCAGTATGCTTTTATGTTTAGTTGAATAAGAGAAAGGAAAAATAATTATAAATTTATATTTTTAGATACCCCGTGCTGATTACCCGGCGTTGCCCGGGAATCTACTTATCCCGATCTTCTTGACATAAATGGGCTGAAATACGAAAATTAATGTGTTTTATGTTTAGTTAAATAAGTAGGAGGAAAAATTTATATCGTAATCATTTTTAGATACTCCGTGCTGTTTACCCGGCGTTGTCCGGGAATTTAGGCCTACTCATCCCGATCTTCTTGGCATAAATGAGCTGAAAGACGAAAATTAATGTACTTCTTACGATTAGTTGAATAAGTAATGAAAGATAATTATAAATGTATATTGTAATTATTTTAAGATTCCCCGTGCTGATTACCCGGTGTAGCCCGGGAATCTACTTATCTCAATCTTCTTGGCATAAATAAGCTAAAAGACAAAATTCGTTATTGTGAGTTATCCGTAAAAAGAATACCCGCCATGTGCTGCTGTGCTTGATCAGGAATCTACGTACTTGTCTCGATCTTCTTGGCATCAATGAAAGACAAAAATGGTTATTGTGAGTTATCCATAAGAGATAAACATATGTTGTCGCGGACTTTTTTTGTAGAGCTCTTTGTTATGTTCAATTCTGTGTACATTATTTTTTGTATTTGTAATGGTTTAGGGAGCGTAAGCCATTTAAGCGTCCAAAGAGCTACTTTTTTCACGTTTTCAACTACAAAGGGCGATTTTTAAGGTAGTATCACAACTCTCTTATAGCCTATGTTCACCCCGGGAATATCCTGAATATTTTGCAAAAGCCCCATCACAATCGGGTCAACGGCATGACCGCGTATAAAGTACGAACAAACAAACAAATAAACATTCATTTTTATATATTAGATTACCTGTTATACCTCTACATATGTCTCTCCATAAATACGCAAGGAGGATTGATTTGTACTTGTATTCCAGAAACACATATGACTATCACTATGTTGTGGTCTTCCGATATTTAGATAAATACTTAGATACATATACGCAAGTGTTGCAGCATCTATTGAGATACATATACGCAAGTGTTGCAGCATGTATTGAGATACATATACGCAAGTGTTCCAGCATGTATTGAGATACATATACGCAAGTGTTGCAGCATGTATTGAGATACATATACGCAAGTGTTGGAGCATGTATTGAGATACATATACGCAAGTGTTCCAGCATGTATTGAGATACATATACGCAAGTGTTCCAGCATGTATTGAGATACATATAGGCAAGTGTTCCAGCATGTATTGAGATACATATAGGCAAGTGTTGCAGCATGTATTGAGATACATATAGGCAAGTGTTCCAGCATGTATTGAGATACATATAGGCAAGTGTTCCAGCATGTATTGAGATACATATAGGCAAGTGTTGCAGCATGTATTGAGATACATATAGGCAAGTGTTCCAGCATGTATTGAGATACATATAGGCAAGTGTTGCAGCATGTATTGAGATACATATAGGCAAGTGTTGCAGCATGTATTGAGATACATATAGGCAAGTGTTGCAGCATGTATTGAGATACATATAGGCAAGTGTTCCAGCATGTATTGAGATACATATAGGCAAGTGTTCCAGCATGTATTGAGATACATATAGGCAAGTGTTGCAGCATGTATTGAGATACATATACGCAAGTGTTGCAGCATGTATTGAGATACATATACGCAAGTGTTGCAGCATGTATTGAGATACATATACGCAAGTGTTGCAGCATGTATTGAGATACATATACGCAAGTGTTCCAGCATGTATTGAGATACATATACGCAAGTGTTCCAGCATGTATTGAGATACATATAGGCAAGTGTTCCAGCATGTATTGAGATACATATAGGCAAGTGTTGCAGCATGTATTGAGATACATATAGGCAAGTGTTCCAGCATGTATTGAGATACATATAGGCAAGTGTTCCAGCATGTATTGAGATACATATAGGCAAGTGTTGCAGCATGTATTGAGATACATATAGGCAAGTGTTGCAGCATGTATTGAGATACATATAGGCAAGTGTTCCAGCATGTATTGAGATACATATAGGCAAGTGTTGCAGCATGTATTGAGATACATATAGGCAAGTGTTCCAGCATGTATTGAGATACATATACGCAAGTGTTCCAGCATGTATTGAGATACATATAGGCAAGTGTTCCAGCATGTATTGAGATACATATAGGCAAGTGTTGCAGCATGTATTGAGATACATATAGGCAAGTGTTCCAGCATGTATTGAGATACATATAGGCAAGTGTTGCAGCATGCATTGAGATACATATAGGCAAGTGTTGCAGCATGTATTGAGATACATATAGGCAAGTGTTGCAGCATGTATTGAGATACATATAGGCAAGTGTTGCAGCATGTATTGAGATACATATAGGCAAGTGTTCCAGCATGTATTGAGATACATATAGGCAAGTGTTGCAGCATGTATTGAGATACATATAGGCAAGTGTTCCAGCATGTATTGAGATACATATAGGCAAGTGTTGCAGCATGTATTGAGATACATATAGGCAAGTGTTGCAGCATGTATTGAGATACATATAGGCAAGTGTTGCAGCATGTATTGAGATACATATAGGCAAGTGTTCCAGCATGTATTGAGATACATATAGGCAAGTGTTGCAGCATGTATTGAGATACATATAGGCAAGTGTTGCAGCATGTATGAGATACATATAGGCAAGTGTTCCAGCATGTATTGAGATACATATAGGCAAGTGTTGCAGCATGTATTGAGATACATATAGGCAAGTGTTGCAGCATGTATTGAGATACATATAGGCAAGTGTTCCAGCATGTATTGAGATACATATAGGCAAGTGTTGCAGCATGTATTGAGATACATATAGGCAAGTGTTCCAGCATGTATTGAGATACATATAGGCAAGTGTTCCAGCATGTATTGAGATACATATAGGCAAGTGTTGCAGCATGTATTGAGATACATATAGGCAAGTGTTGCAGCATGTATTGAGAACGAATGTACACAGTATCCGTTAGCATGGATATGATAATTAGATGGCAATCTCAAGCGAAATTAAGTGTTCGCCGCTGGTTCTCGTTTTATTGCTTAATTAGTTTATAAAAGTGTGATTCATGTGTTCTTTTTATTTCTCTTTTTCCAACCTTCACCAGAGAGCAGTAGCTGGTCTTACAGAACAAGTAGATCTCGCAGACAATCTTCACATGTGTCCACAGTAGATGTTAAACTAATACTTCAACTCTATTCAAATTCCACATGTACACACTTGTACCGACACAACTTCACAGGTTAATAATCCATCCATAGTAATTCTGCCCGAAGGTAGGTGCTTCACTGCAATCATAGCATTTTCGTGCTATGCTTGCAGCTGTGTGGTAGCTTCCCGTTGCATTCCACACCCGTGAAGGATGACGATGATGATAATGAGAATGATGATGATGGCCATATGATTTAGGGCACCGTTTGGGCCTTAAAGTTTTCCTGACATTAAATATCAGACAAATTTTTGTCTTACAGGTGAGGAAAAACCCCAATGAAAACCTCACCCAGAAAAACTGCCCCGATCGGGGATCGAACCCGGGCCCGCTGCGTGACAAGGCAGCACGCTACCTCGAGACCACAGTGGTGGACACAGGATAATAATAATAAAATAATAATAGTAATAATAATAATTCGGACCTTCATGACCGCGCGGACATAAACTCTACCTACATTCCTATCATGAGACATTTCCCATCATTCACTGTATATTTCACTTCCTTTATAACATGATACATATGTTATTTCACTGTCTCAAACTTATGGGATCTTTCTCGCTTAATTTCCTGCTATTTTTCATGCCCCTTTTCCATTCCCCATACTTGTCATATATCCTACCCATTGCAGTGTACGAGACATAACTGTTCTTATTATATCTGTTTTGCCATAAATATTATGTAAGCATTGTTATGTAGTTTTCTACATGCTCTGTGTTCATCTATCTGTGGCCCGATTTTGTTGGGATTTAGATTTTTAAAGGGATATATAATGCGTGTTAAACACTTTGTTTATACCCTTTATTTTTTATGTGGCATGGAATTATGAAGACGATAATTCAGAAATTAATAAAGGTAGGACAGCAATATTCCTTCCATGGTATATTTACCTTGTCATGGTGGAGTGGCTTTAGTGCTTAATTGACACCGAGAACTATGCTGGCGGTAGTATTGCTGCTGAAAGAGTTATCCATGCCCCATAGGTCAAAGGCGATAAGTCAGACGAAAAATGTACCTTGGTCGAAAGAGTACCGCTCTTTCAATCGTCAAGAAATGCGGATATGGGTTCCACTGGGGTAAAATTTTCCGGAGAATAAACACTCCTTTCGGTTCTCTGGGCGGGTGCTTCAAATAATCCATGCCAAAGTCTCAAACATAGGGAAATGTTCCTAGGAACAAGGGATGTTAGGACATTAAACAGTAGTATATAACGTTGTAATCAGATGAATTATCCTAGTATATAGTCGCTTTACAAGAGCTTAGATGGCCACGAGAAGTTATAGTTTTTGGAGTGAAGAAGTAATTCTTTCCCCACATTGTGGCGATGTTTTGAAGCAGTTAACTCTCTTCATGTCCGATGTTGTAGTAACATTTTGAAGGATTGGTGTCCCAAAAAAGAATTACTGGATTTGAGGTTGGGTTTGATTTTCGGTAGTGCTGGATTCTCTTCTCAAGGTCGGGAGTTGGTACTCTGAATAGGAAAACACTTTAAAAATCACTGATAACTGATTCTTGTAGAAATAATTGTAAATTTATTCACTTTGTAGGTTTCCAGCAGATTAAGTAAATATAGGTGGTATTGTTCTTCACCGTCAATTAAAATAAATACTTTTCTTTTCTGGAATCAATTATTCTTGTATTAAATATTACATTTTATATTGAGAACTCTTCTTGCTTCTATCTATTAAATATTACATTTTATATTGAGAACTCTTCTTGCTTCTATCTTTGTTGAAAGTTATATGCAGAATGACTAGTGTAATTCTTTTATGATTTTGAAGAACATTATTACATCACATGATAGTAATTTTAAATTCTATTTGTTAATAATCCATTAAATATAAGGTTTAAATTTGATTTGTTAAATCAAAAAGTTAATTGTTTTAACATCCAATCAGAATTTGGCATACTATTTTTTAAAAATATGAAATTAAGCAGGTGTTCTTATTACAGTTATAACAGAAATCTTTATAATTCTGACAACAATGACTTAAAACAATTTTAAAAGCATTCTTTAGAAAAACTTATGTAATACAATTTCTTTAATTGTTACTGAGATATTTTTATTCAACAATGAACAACAATGAATTATTTAAATGTTTTTCTATATTTAAGTTATATTTAAATATTAAAAGAATTTTAAAGTATAAAATTATTAACTTTAACTTCCATATTTATTATGATATTAAAATCTGCTTTACGAGGCAGTCATTACATATAGTTAATATTAATCAGGAAACTTTGCATTGTACAGTGGCGCGAATGGGTAATGAAAAAGGGGCATGGAAACTCCTTCTATGATATGTTCAGTTGCATATTAAATGCAAATCAGTGTCAGAAATGTCCAAAGCGATACCTCAGTTCGTAATTTCTTAAAAGGAAATGTTTAGCAAGGAAGAATAACTCGAAAGGAAATACTTTGTCAATTAAAGAAAAATTCCATTCCATTAACGCAGTTTTACCTCTCACCTTATATGTACTTCTACGTGCCACATTCCACCCGGGCCTTATAGTGACACAACCTGTCGGGAAAGGGACATACTTTTTTGACCACACTAGGACATGGAGGGCCTCCCCGAATGTGTGATCAGCTCAGAGTTGGTGTCTCCTCGAGACAATACATCATTTAGATGAAACAAACCAGGAACACGCAGCATTCATATTAAAAATGGAGAATATGATAATGATGACCAGATGATGTTCAGGGACCTTTTGGGCCTTTAAGTTTCCTAACATGTGACTTACAAGTGGGGAAAAGCGCCGAAAAAACCATGAACAGGAAATCTGTCCCGACCACGGATCGAACCCGGGTCCGCTGCTTACGAGACAGCGACGCTACTCCGAGACCACAGCGATGGACCAAATAAAGAAAAATAAATTAATTAACAGATCAAATTACCCAATATACGATCACTTTTTAGACTCGTATACATTATGCTCTGTTGAAGCACTGGGCTTGTCGACCCAACATCATACATTTGATAAAAAGAGAATTGAATCCTGAAACCTCTATAAGGTTGAAGGTTACGTTGAATTCCAATACATATGCGATTTGACATAGAAGGTGAGCAAAAAAGTTGGCTGCATTGTTTAAATGATGATTTTATTACCACGCCACGGCTCCGTATCCAGTCACATAATGCATCTGATGCTGCATTATAGCATATTTCTTAGTACTTTTAAAGTTCCAATTTCGTACTTACGTGGTTTCGAGTTTGGCAGTGTACAGTATATATATATATATATATATTACTTGTAAGCCCATGTTTTCCCTTAACAGAGATTTAGGCACTCTCCTCCTACAGGGAAGAATTTGAATCATAGTAATTTAGTTACACTTGTTTTCGTATAGATGTCAATTGAGTGGTCCGTGATCAGCATTCCGCCTCATACTGACATCTAGGAAACCAAGATAGTACTAGGACGGGAAAATTCGGTAAATTTTGTTTAGAGGCCTTTTCATTCAGGCTTAAGGACCTTTTACGAGCCTGAAAATCTTCAGACTCGGGACCCATGGCTTAAAGTCCCTCCCGGAGGACTTGCTCCATGGATTTTTCCATCCTAAAAAAAATCAATCGATCTCGACCGGGTTTGAAACCGCGACCCTCGGGACCAGAGGCAAGGAGCATAACCACTAGTCCACCGCGGCCGATATATATATATATATATATATATATATATATATATGTGTGTGTGTGTGTGCGTGTGCGCGCGCGCGTGTGTGTGTGATATATGATATTTGCTTTCATTGCCAAATGTCAAAAATATAGCTACGAGTATAACATCTATATATATATATATATGTGTGTGTGTGTGTGTGTGTGTGTGTGTGTGTGTGTGTGTGTGTGTGTGTGTGTGTGTTTATGAGTCGTAACTTTCTAGTGTCTTTTTGGATCCATACTGGCATATTTCAACCAACTAAAAAAAACAATAGCGAGTTCATTGACCAACAAAATCGAGCCATTAGGGATAGGAATTCACCATAAACCAAATTTTAAAATTTTAAAAATAATTCTAGCGATCTCAATTTTCGATTTTTGCTACGAAACTCTGATAAAACTATTTAAATAAAATGTGGAATGTGTTCTCCCAGAATCAGTGAAATCCGGATATTAGAAATCGGAGTTTATCTGCAGCTCGAAAAAATCACTCTAGCAGCCGAACTTTAATTGAAAAATAAATATTTTTCCTTAAAGCAGCAAAATCGAATCATAAATTCAATTTTCTGAGGAATCGCTTAGTTTACGCAGTTTGCTTGAATGAATTTTGTTTATTTTTAGTTCAACGTGTTTTATATATAGGATTTTGAACGATAAGAATCCCTGTAATTCATAATGATGTGCGTTTCCAGAGTTGACCCATGTATAATTTATTCCTGCACCTCTTTCCTGTTTGTAATATTATGCTTGCTAGATATTTGAATTCGGCAACTTCTTAAAACGTCCCTCATTTGCTGTTATGTGTCCATTACAAGTTAATAATGCATTTTTAGGAGTGGTCATATATTCAGTTTTAATGACGTATAGACTATAATTCGATAATTTTCTGGAACTTACATGATCTAATAATAAGCTGATTGAATTTTGCATCGAGTCAGCTGGAAGGCTTTAAACTCATTTTAATTTTAAATCAATTTCTAATTTCTGCAAACTGAGATTATTTAACGCCTTCCAGGTAAACTTTGGTGTCAATTTTCGTCTAATTTGCTCCTTTAATTTATTCATTACCCCCGTAAGTTATTCATGCATCGTAAGTATTTTAAAGAAATAATGATATATAATTAAATAAAATCCGTCACGCAGAAACGAATCCCTAAGCAGGCCGAATTTATGGTTTAAGAAACATTTTTTATTTTGTTAATTAAATCATGCGTGTCCAGTTATGTTGTGAAAAAAATATGGCGGCCGCTATAACGATTTTTAAAATTAGGTCTTTCAGGTAATTACCCATCCCAATTGTCGTATTTCCCCTGATTTCTGCAGATAAATTTCCTCGTTTTAATGGCATTTACTAAGTTTCATTGTGATAGCGCATAATTTCAGCTGTTATATTGTTTATACATGTGTGTGTGTGACATCATCATAATCATAAACAAATTCGTTTTAGGCCATGTGACCTGTATGGTAAACCTAACGAAGATGCTATTGATCTTTCCACTGATGTTTTGGTCTTCCTTGGTCCCTATGTCCAGTTGAAGTATATCGGAACGCGAATATGGAAGTGTATGTTTGTGTGTATATATATATATATATATATATATATATATATATTATAATTAAATTTTTAACATTGAGCAATGCAAGCTTAATATGTGTATATATATATATATATATATATATATATATGACATCATAAGAAAAATAAATGCTCGGACGGGACTTGAACCCGGACTTCTGGATTTATATCCCAGTGCGCTACCGATTACGCTACCAAGCAAGTCTAATACAAGAATGTTTGTAGCGTAATCGGTAACGCACTGGGATATAAATCCAGAGGTCCGGGTTCAAGTCCCGTCCGAGCATTTATTTTTCATATCATGTTCCAACTCTTTTGTATGGTAGCGAAGTATGGATGTTGAAACAGAAGGATATACAGAGACTTAGATCTGCTGAAATGAGATACCTTCGGAGGACTGCAGGATACACACTACAAGATCACAAAAAAAAATGAAGACATCTTAGAAGAATTACACATGGAACCTTTAGAAAACAAAATTTCTGATTATAAGTCAAGATGGATGCAACATGTTCATCGAATGGAAGATCACAGAATACCCAAACAAATGTTAAGATATCAACCTGCAGGAAGAAGAAGACCAGGACGTCCACTCAAAAGACTTTTGGATGGTGTTTCTCTTGAGACCGAAACAGGTCAACAAATGGCCTAAATTCGTGAATGTACTATGATGATGATGATGATGATCATGTCACATTAAGCTTGCATTGCTCAATGTCAAAAATTTAATTATAACATAATTATATATACATATGTGTGTGGTGTGTGTGTGTGTGTGTGCGTGTCTGAGTGTGTGTGGTGTGTGTGTGTGTGTGTGTGTGTGTGTGTCTGAGTGTGTGTGGTGTGTGTGTGTGTGTGTGTGTGTGTGTGTGTGTGTGTGTGTGTGTGTGTGTGTGTGTGTGTGTGTGTGTGTGTGTGTGTGTGTGTGTCCACCGCTGTAGTCTCGAGGTAGCCTTGTCACGCAGAGCGCCCGGGTTCGATTCCCGGTCGGGACAGGCTCCTAGGTGAGGTTTTTTCGGGGTTTTTTCTCTCCTGTAAGACAAATTTCAGGAAGCTTAGGGCCCAACGGTCCCCGAAAATTATCGGCGATCATCATTATCATCATTATCATTTCACCGGTGTGGGAAGCAACGGGATGCTACCACACCTATAATTCCCTAGTAAAGCTGCATAGCATAGCATGAAAATTGCAGTGAAAAACCTGCCCTAGGGCAGAACACTATAGAATAGAATATACTTATATACATATATAATTTAGCAAGTCTCACAACATAATCTTGTGCCCAGTTTTCTATTATCATTCTCCTACACCTCTCCTTATCATTCCAATTCACATCGTCCAATCCTTTTTTCCCCTCATGCTCCTCAAAACACCATTAATGCAAGTTATTTTTTATTCTCCTCTTTTGCTTTCCATTTTTAAATATGTTAAACCATTCAATCTGAATTAATGTTTATGTAAAATTGTAGACTTTCACGGCAGGTATTTTAATCCATGTATTTTATGTCTTTCGGGCTAAATGGCCGTGGTCTGGTTTTATTAACACTCGACATTTCGTCTACTACTGCGGTAGACAACCTCAGGAGATTCTGCGTGTTCTTTAAAACTTAAGTTGCACAGAAGTCTTCCTGTGTTCTTTCTTAATTCTTCAAATAATCGAATAGATAGATATACGTCCTTCCCGTAGAGGTTGTTTATGTAAAATTGTAAACAACCTTTACGGGAAGGACGTATATCTATCTATTCGAAGATTTGAAGAATTAAGAAAGAAAAAAGGAAGACTTCTGTGCAACTTAAGTTTTAAAGAACGCGCAGAATCTCCTGAGGATGTCTATCGCAGTAGTAGACGAAACGCCGAGTGTTAATAAAACCAGACCACGGCCATTTAGCCCGAAAGACATAAAATACATGAATTAATGTTGTTCTTAAATAATTTCTCAAAAGTCAGAGTATTAGCACATTTTCTTAGAACTAAGGTACTCGAGGTAGTGCTGCTGTGAAATCTATTCAGCACCCTGCTCACTGTATGATGATTCAGTAACAGTTTCAGTAAAATGTTCCTTCTATACTAATACTAATAATAATAATAATAATAATAATAATAATAATAATAATAATAATAATAATAATAATAATAAGAAGAAGAAGAAGAAGAAGAAGAAGAAGAAGACTCAGGTTGAGCATTAGTGGTGATTTAGTCTTTAGTGTAGTCTGTAATAGTTTTTGTTCTTTTCGCACATGTTATGATGTGGTATTTCCTACATCTTTGTCCACATAACACACACTTGCATTCTTCGGTCGGCTCGTGGAATTTCTTGTTTGTACATATTTTGTTATGAAATCCATGTACTGTGAGTCGTGTTGTGACGTGTCTCTGTGGGTTGCACTCTCTGGTCCATCTGTCGTCCAGCATGCAGTTGTGGTGTAGAAAATCTATGTCCAATTCCTTCTGCTTCCTATTCTGATGCTTATTAATTTCTGGTATGGTGGATTGTAGATAGAATTGAGTTATTATGTCATGAAGTAGGTCTCTCTCATGAGTTCGTAAGCAAAACGAGATGGCGCTGTTTTTCCTATTCTCAGGATCCGTTTCATGAACATTGCTTTGATTTTTTCTATTCTTATCAGATCTCCGATCTTAAGTTTTTCCCAAATTATCTCTATCCCATATGTTATAACTGGTGCCACTGTCGTTTTGAATAACTGCATTGCTGTACCTGTCGATAAGTTGGCCAGATTCGGGATATTGTATGATGTTCGGATGGCTGCCGCTCCTCTTTCTTGGATGTGTATTCTGAAGGACGTTGCTTTTGTCTGTAGAGTGAATCCTAAATATTTGTATTTTCCCACTTTTTGTAGTGGTTGATTGAGTAGTGTTATGTTGTCTTTTGATGTTGATTTTCCCCCTTTAAAAATGTTCCTTCTAAACCCTTATTTTCGTGAATAGTTTGTATGAAAAAAAAAATTAAATCCAGTCATATTCTCCATTTTGAATATTACAGGTCAGTAGTAAAACACTTAAGCAAGATTTTTATGAAATGGCTTACATTTTTCTCATGGTCATTTATGGGGTCTACAAGAATAGATGAATATGTGTAAAAATGTTATAAAAATCTCCTAATTTAGCGTTGATTTGATTAAACATCTGGCAATAAAGGATTGTCTATTTATTTAAGGAGCGTACAAGCTGTGTATGAAATAACTTCAAAATTATAGTTTTTTTATTAATAAATAGAGATGTCGGACGTCCTCGGAAGAGATGGTCTTAGATCTATTAGTGAAGACGGAACAGGCAACTTTTGCCTAAACCAGGAAGTGAAGAAGAAGATTAATAAATATAAATTATTCCCTTAAATGGAATGAATGGATTATTTTTCATGGCTAATAGACGGAATATTTTAACTACAAATAAGTATTACTTCAAAATCTTGCCTAACTGTTTTATTGTCGACCTATAATGTTCTATATTGAGGATATAATATGTAAGGATTCTGAAGGAATTTTTTACAGAATCTGCTAGAGAAACATCATGCAGTGAGCAGAGTGTTGTGTATATTTCAGAGCACTTTTTTAAGTAATTATAAGAAAAGGTGCCAATGCCGTAACATTTCACAAATTATTTAAAAATGTATTTAGATTAACGGAACATATTTAAAAATGGAAACGTGTTAAGGAAATTCTATTCTTTTTTAGACATTCTAAACTGTATTAACAACTCTGCTTTTTGCAGACGATCAAGTAATAATGACAGCATCAGAAAATGCTTTACAACAATTCCTTTATACTTTAAATAATATCTCTGTAAAATACAATTTAAGAATATCTACATCTAAAACAAAAATATTAGCTCTGAAAACGAAAATGTGCAATAAGAACAAAAATAATCATAAACAATGTAATTATAGACCAAGTTCAGAATTTTAATTATTTTGGATGTCATTTAGGCAATGACAGAAATTTAGATAAACACACTAAAATACAACGATTCAATTATCTATGTGGCACAATTAAACGCACTTTATTGAATAAGACTGGAAAAGAAACTATTTTGAAGTTTTACAAAGTATTGGCAGTTGCATCTCTTATCTATGGATGTGAAACCTGGACATTAACAAAGGCAGATAGTAAACAAATAGAGGCTGCTGAAATGAAGATGTTGAGAGCAAAAAGAAAAACGAAGATATAAGAACATAACTTAATATATTTAATCTCTGTGAAAGAATAAAAAATTATCAAAATGCTTATCTTCAGCACGTATTACGAATGAATGAACAGCGCATACCAAGAAGAATGTATAATTATAAACCAAAAGGGAGAAGAATGTTGGGAAGACCATTGAAGAGATGGAAGGACCAATTCGACCTATAATGAGATCGGAACAGGCCATTGGGCTTAATCCTTGTTGATGATGATGATGATGACATTCTAACGTTGATAATAACGGCAGATGAACATAACTAGAGATATAATTATTTGATTCTGCGCTACATCTCAGCCGACTCATGTCCGGAAACAAGTATCTAATTCTTAATTTAAAATTTCACTTTACTTTATAGAACATTAGCTAATTCCAAAACAATGTATTTTTATTGCCTCACTATGGTGGTTGTCCGTTTATATAAAAGCGGGTGCCGCGTGACAATGCTAGGCAAAGATTAACATGCGGAACAATTGTAGTGGCGGTAGTCGGCATCTTTGTATTAATTTATATATAACAGCTGCGGGGAAACAAAGCGAGCCGCTGGACAACCATCACAGTGAAGCTATAATAGCTTTTGACGTTGTTCTCCTGAGAACATAAAAAAACTAATATTCATCGATCTTGCTTAGAAGGCCTTGGTACAACAGAACACTTATTTGGGGGAAACTTCAAAGTAGGTTTCAGCATGCAATGGTTGACAGTTCCCTTGTAAGTAGAAACAGAAAATAACCATTATATATTATATATATATATATATATATATATATATATATATAATAGGGCTGTATTTGTGTTTTTCAATGGCCTAGCGGCCGCAACTTTTTCTTTCGGAATTAAACTAGGCATTTAACATATTACATATATATGAATCATGGGGTCTCACAATAAATTTACAAAAACAGAATATCTGGCAATAAATAGCAATGAAAGAGAACATTTAATATTGGAGGAAGGAATCCAAATAAAGCAAGTGAAACAAACTAAATATTTGGGAATAATTATTGATAACATTGAAGGTATAGGCAAAGAGAATATAAAACATAGAATTGAATTGAGTAGCAAAATAATATCATCGTTAAATTACATATTGTGGGATAAGCATATTTGGAAAGACACAAAATATATATATATATTGGTAAAACATTGGTGGAATCTGTTGCAATGTATGGAGGTGAGGTATGGACAATCAATAAGTACTACAAGAATAGACTAATAGCTCTAGAAATGGATTATTTACGCAGAAGTGCCAGAAAGGCAAAATTAGAACATGTCACAGAAAGAAGAAAAGGAGGAGACCAAAGTTAACATGAAAGGAAAACATGCAGACATTAATACAAGCAAGAGGGCTAAGCATTGAAGATGCCCAAGATCGTAGGCTTTGGAGGTTTGGAACGGGAAGACGGCAGCAGCTGTAAAAACCCGAAGATAGAAATAGAAATATACATATAATTAAGAAAAATAAGGTGGTCATTTAGGAGTGTGAATTCTCCTGAAGAGGACATTTCAAATTCGCTCAAGTGACCAGAATTTTCGATTTATCGCTACGAAATTCGGTACATGCTATTGAGAGAGAGAGAGAGAGAGAGAGAGAGAGAAGAGAGAGAAAAAGGAAAAGGATTATTCAAATGTACGTGAAATCTTACAATTGGAAGTGGGGGTTTACCCGAATCCTGAAATTTTAAGAGCGCTCCGACGGCCGCCATGTTTTTCTTTACCCCTCTTAAGAACCGATTCGTCTTAACCCTTAAATTAAAAATGTATCGTATAAGATACATCAATTGGTTCCATTCATTTAATAAATATGGAAATATGCTCACAAAAATAAAAAACAATGGCCTTCAAGGGTGCTCATCCAGTTCAGACAAAGATAATATTAGAAAATAAACCAATAGAACAAGTAGTAACATATAACTTCCTAGGTTGCGAAATATGAAACACAGCAGAAACAGATATAAATAACAAAATAAATAAGTTTAATCATGTAACAGGTACACTAAAAAGAACTTTGAAAAATAAAGCCAGGAAAGACTCTATAATGAAATTATACAAGACAATGGCAGTGCCTATTATTACTTATGGATCCGAAACATGAACAGTGACAACACAACAATCTGCCAGAATACAAGCTGCTGAAATGAGATTCCTCAGACCAATAGCAGGATATCAAAGAACAGACAAAAACATAACACAGAAATAAGACAACTAAAAATAGTGGAATTAAACTGAACAATAGAGAAATACAGAACAAACTGGAAAGAACACTTGGCAAGGATGACTGAGAATAGAATACCAAAAGCAGCATACAGCTATTCACCACGAGGAAGAAGAAGTTTGGGAAGACCAAGGCAAAGATGGAAAGAGCAGCAATTTGGAGCCGGAACAGGCTAGTAAATAAGCATAAACCGTGAAGAAGAAGAAGAAGAAGAATTTTAATAAAAACAGATGAAAACTAACAAGAAGAGATTACTCAATTATTTTAGAATTCCACAATATACCTAAAAATAACAGTTATGCATCATTTCGTTTTCACTGCAGTCCGCCATATTTAAACAACCGACTCGAGAAATTCGTGTTTTGCGAATTTAAGGGTTAATCTGTCAAGTTGCACATACACTTCAGTAAGTCTGATTTTCATTAAATTAAAATTGAAGATCACGCGTAAAATGTCGCTTGGCTATATTAGTATATTTTAAATAAGAAAGTAACGCTTGTGGCAATAAAAAATTACAAACAAAACACTGTATTAAAATTGAGGTATGGTGATTACGGGAAACCTGAAACTAATGGACCAGAATTTCACGCGCCGACGACTCGGTAATAAATCCCCTGTGTTCTGCTAATTACCATGTCACTGCAAATGTCACGCGGAACGGATACATCCACTAGTATTTCAGTTAATGACTTATCAATAATGTCAGCCCCTGATTTATCGTCTTTAACCTTCCACCGCTGTGGTCTCGGGGTAGCGTGCTGCCTCGTCACGCAGCGGGCTTCGATCCCCGCCGGGACAGTTTTTCTGGGTGAGGTTTTTATCGGGAATTTTCTTCACCTGTAAGACAAATGTCACGAAAACGTTAAGGCCCAAACGGTCCCCGAAATCAAATGGCCATCGCTATCATCATCATTCATAATCATCTTAGGTTAAGCTTAGGATTAAGGACTCTCCTGGCGCACCATTATCATCATCGTCATCATCATCATCACCCATCATATCATCGGGGCAACTTAACCCCGCCTTCCAGGCGCCCCAACCTCAGAAGTGGGTTACAAGTACGTCATGCCAGGAGAGAAACCAGGAATGTCGAAAGACAACCTGGGGCATTTCAAAAAAAAAATATTAAGGGGAGACAATATTGTGAAGAGAACTTATGTCTGTGGTTCTAATAACATTATAAATACATATACTCAACTCGTGTCCAACTCGGAGTCGGGTCGAGGGATGAGATCAGATGAATCCCCTTATGTAAAGGTCTGTAAATGACAAGGGTGCAGACTGACCACGCCTGACGTACCATCACGGGGGCAGGTAAATGAAATGAAAGGAAATGGATGAGATGAGTGTGGAGAAATTGTGTAATGAATAGAATCCGAATTCGTATGTAATTACATATTTTTTCCTTGATATGTACTTTCGTAATAACCGAAAAGTTGACAATTCACATAAATCTATATCTTATACTCAAGGTTGATATTACGTATGTTTACATATATTACTCACATTCTAGATATTTATTAGAATATTACTTTTTTTTAGATAAAATGGATTTCAAAAGTAAGTTCACAAATTTTTTATGACATTACCAGTAAACAGGTAAAATGTTTGTACCATTTGTTCTCAACTCTGTTCGCAGGCTTATATGATTGACAGGTCACACAATACTGTTCGGAAGCTCATATGATTGACAGGTCACAGTCATATCACTATACTGTTCGGAGGCTCATATGATTGACAGGTCACAGTCATATCACTATACTGTTCGGAGGCTCATATGATTGACAGGTCACAGTCATATCACTATACTGTTCGAAGGCTCATACGATTGACAGGTCACAGTCATATCACTATACTGTTCGGAGGCTCATATGATTGACAGGTCCCAGTCATATCATTATACTGTTCGGAGGCTCATATGATTGAAAGGTCACAGTCATATCGCTATACTGTTCGGAGGCTCATATGATTGACAGGTCACAGTCATATCACTATACTGTTCGGAGGCTCATATGATTGACAGGTCACAGTCATATCGCTATACTGTTTGGAGGCTCATATGATTGACAGGTCACAGTCATATCACTATATTGTTCGGAAGCTCATATGATTGACAGGTCACAGTCATATCACTATACTGTTCGGAGGCTCATATGATTGCTAGGTCACAGTCATATCACTATACTGTTCGGAGGCTCATATGATTGACAGGTCACAGTCATATCACTATACTGTTCGGAGGCTCATATGATTGACAGGTCACAGTCATATCACTATACTGTTCGGAGGCTCATATGATTGACAGGTCACAGTCATATCGCTATACAGGGTGATTACAAATGATTGGAGCGATTTCATGATTTTATGGTAGCTGTAGTATTCGACATATTTTCACGAACTTTTACAGATACATAGAGCAACTTCCCAGGTTTTTTTTTGAGATGTTACAGGTGCTCCATATGCTCCCCCTTGGTGATTCTGCAGATATCAAGTCTGTAATCAAGTTCGTCCCATACTCGACGTAACATGTCCCTATTAATTTGTTCAAAGGCATTGATTATGCGAGCTCGCAGTTCTGGTAAGTCTACTGGTAAAGGAGGCACAAACACTGAATTTTCACATCCCCCAAACAAAAAAATCGCACGGCGTCAAATCGGGGGAGCGTGGAGGCCATGACAACAATTTCTGATCATTCTCTCCACTGCGACCGATCCATCGGTTTGGCAATCTCATGTTTAAAAATTCACGAACATCGTGATGGAAGTGTGGTGGAGCACCATCCTGCTGGTAGATGAAGGTCTCACTGTCGGTCGTCAGCTGCGGCATGAGCCAATTTTCCAGCATGTCCAGGTACACGTGTCCTGTAACGTTCTGCTCGCAGAAGAAAAAAGGGCCATAAACTTTGAACTGAGAAACCGCACAGAACACACTAACTTTTGGGGAGTCGCGAATGTGCTGCACAATAACGCGGGGATTTTCTGTGCCCCAGATTCGCACATTGTGTTTGTTCACTTTGCCATTCACAAAGAATGTTGCTTCGTCACTGAAGACAAGTTTCTCACAAAAACCATCCTCATCCATAAACTGCTGCATTTGTGTACAAAATTCAAACCGACTCACTTTGTCAATGGGCGTAAGGGCTTCTAGAAATTGCAAGTGGTAAGGTTTATGCTTCAATCTTTTCCGCAAGATCTTCCAAACGGTCGGTTGTGGAATGTTCAGCTCTCTGCTCGCTTTTCGTGTTGATTTCTGTGGGCTACGTGTGAAACTCATCCGCACACTCTCAACCTTTTCTTCACTCACTGAAGGACGACCCGTTGATTTCCTTTTACAGAGGCATCCTGTAGCTTTAAATTGTGCATACCATCGCCGAATGGAGTTGGCACTCGGTGCATCTTTCTCGAACTTCGTTCTGAAGTGTCGTTGCACAGTTATCACAGATTGAGTTGAATGAAATTCAAGCACAGCATATGCTTTCTCCTCGCCTGTCGCCATCTTTGATAACTGCTGCGCTCTCTCGGTTTAAAGCTGAAACACGGCTGCGAGAGAAAACAAAAAAAAACCTTATGAGTTTTTATACATAACTTTAAAGTTCTGTGAAGATATGTCAAATAAGATCGCTACAATAAAATCATGAAATCGCTCCAATCATTTGTAATCACCGTGTACTGTTCGGAGGCTCATATGATTGACAGGTCACAGTCATATCGCTATACTGTTTGGAGGCTCATATGATTGACAGGTCACAATGATATCACTATATTGTTCGGAAGCTCATGTGATTGACTGGTCACAGTCATATCACTATACTGTTCGGAGGCTCATATGATTGACAGGTCACAGTCATATCAATATACTGTTTGGAGGCTCATATGATTGACAGGTCACAGTCATATCGCTATACTGTTCGGAGGCTCATATGATTAACAGGTCACAGTCATATCACTATACTGTTCGGAGGCTCATACGATTTACAAGTCACAGTCATATCACTATACTGTTTGGAGGCTCATATGATTGACAGGTCACAGTCATATCACAATACTGTTCGGATGCTCATATGATTGGCAGGTTACAGTCATATCACTATACTGTTCGGAGGCTCATATGATTGACAGGTCACAGTCATATCGCTATACTGTTCGGAGGCTCATATGATTGACAGTTCACAGTCATATCACTATACTGTTCGGAGGCTCATATGATTGACAGGTCATAGTCATATCGCTATACTGTTCGGAGGCTCATATGATTGACAGGTCACAGTCATATCGCTATACTGTTCGGAGGATCATATGATTGACAGGTCACAGTCATATCACTATACTGTTCGGAGCCTCATATGATTGACAGGTCACAGTCATACCGCTATACTGTTTGGAGGCACATATGATTGACAGGTCACAATGATATCACTATATTGTTCGGAAGCCCATATGATTGACAGGTCACAGTCATATCACTATACTGTCCGGAGGCTCATATGATTGACAGATCACAGTCATATCACTATACTGTTCGGAGGCTCATATGATTGACAGGTCACAGTCATATCACAATACTGTTCGGAAGCTCATATGATTGACAGGTCACAGTCATATCGCTATACTGTTCGGAGGCTCATATGATTGACATGTCACAGTCATATCACTATACTGTTCGGAGGCTCATATGATTGACAGGTCACAGTCATATCGCTATACTGTTTGGAGGCTCATATGATTGACAGGTCACAATGATATCACTATATTGTTCGGAAGCTCATATGATTGACAGGTCACAGTCATATCACTGTACTGTTCGGAGGCTCATATGATTGACAGGTCACAGCCATATCACTATACTGTTCGGAGGCTCATATGATTGACAGGTCACAGGCATATCACTATATTGTTCGGAAGCTCATATGACTGACAGGTCACAGACATATCACTATACTGTTCGGAGGCTAATATGATTGACAGGTCACAGTCATATCGCTATACTGTTCGGAGGCTCATATGATTGACAGGTCACAGTCATATCTCTATACTGTTCGGAGGCTCATATGATTGACAGGTCACAGTCATATCGCTATACTGTTCGGAGGCTCATATGATTGACAGGTCACAGTCATATCACTATATTGTTCGGAAGCTCATATGATTGACAGGTCGCAGTCATATCACTATACTGTTCGGAAGCTCATATGATTGACAGGTCACAGTCATATCGCTATACTGTTTGGAGGCTCATATGATTGACAGGTCACAGTCATATCACTATACTGTTCGGAGGCTCTTATGATTGACAGGTCACAGTCATATCGCTATACTGTTCGGAGGCTCATATGATTGAAAGGTCACAGTCATATCACTATACTGTTCGGAGGCTCATATGATTGACAGGTCACAGTCATATCACTATACTGTTCGGATGCTCATATGATTGACAGGTCACAGTCATATCGCTATACTGTTCGGAGGCTCATATGGTTGACAGGTCACAGTCATATCGCTATATTGTTCGGAAGGTCATATGATTGACAGGTCACAGTCATATCACTATACTGTTCGGAGGCTCATATGATTGACAGGTCACAGTCATATCACTATATTGTTCGGAGGCTCATATGATTGACAGGTCACAGTCATATCACTATACTGTTCGGAGGCACATATGATTGACAGGTCACTGTCATATCACTATACTGTTCGGAGGCTCATATGATTGACAGGTCACAGTCATATCACTATACTGTTCGGAGGCTCATATGATTGACAGGTCACCTTCATATCACTGTACTGTTCGGAGGCTCATATGATTGACAGGTCAGAGTCATATCACTATACTGTTCGGAGGCTCATATGATTGACAGGTCACAGTCATATCACTATACTGTTCGGAGGCTCATATGATTGACAGGTCACAGTCATATCACTATACTGTTCGGAGGCTCATATGATTGACAGGTCACAGTCATATCACTATACTGTTCGGAGGCTCATATGATTGACAGGACACAGTCATATCACTATACTGTTCGGAGGCTCATATGATTAACAGGTCACAGTCATATCACTATACTGTTCGGAGGCTGTAATGATTGACATGTCACAGTCATATCACTATACTGTTCGGAAGCTCATATGATTGACAGGTCACAGTCATATCACTATACTGTTCGGAGGCTCATATGATTGACAGGTCACAGTCATATCGCTATACTGTTCGGAGGCTCATATGATTGACAGGTCACAGTCATATCGCTATACTGTTCGGAGGCTCATATGATTGACAGGTCACATTCATATCACTATACTGTTCTGAGGCTCATATGATTGACAGGTCACAGTCATATCACTATTCTGTTCGGAGGCTCATATGATTGACAGGTCACAGTCATATCGCTATACTGTTCGGAGGCTCATATGATTGACAGGTCACAGTCATATCACTATACTGTTCGGAGGCTCATATGATTGACAGGTCACAGTCATATCACTATACTGTTCGGAGGCTCATATGATTGACAGGTCACAGTCATATGACTATACTGTTCGGAGGCTCATATGATTAACAGGTCACAGTCATATCACTATACTGTTCGGAGGCTGATATGATTGACAGGTCACAGTCATATCACTATACTGTTCGGAAGCTCATATGATTGACAGGTCACAGTCATATCACTATACTGTTCGGAGGCTCATATGATTGACAGGTCACAGTCATATCGCTATACTGTTCGGAGGCTCATATGATTGACAGGTCACAGTCATATCACTATACTGTTCGGAGGCTCATATGATTGACAGGTTACAGTCATTTCACTATACTGTTCGGAGGCTCATATTATTGTCAGGTCACAGTCATATCACTATACTGTTCGGAGGCTCATATGATTGACAGGTCACAGTCATATCACTATACTGTTCGGAGGCTCATATGATTGACAGGTCACAGTCATATCACTATACTGCTCGGAGGCTCATATGATTGACAGGTCACAGTCATATCACTATACTGTTCGGTGGCTCATATGATTGACAGGTCACAGTCATATCACTATACTTTGTTTTGTCAAGCTGCTGACTAAGACTGCCTAACAATGAAACACACTGCAAACCCTTTACATTTCTCTAGAAAAAATGGCATGGAATATCCCACAAATAAACAAACTGCAAACCTTCTTTAAAGATTTATAGTTTTCTTGGAAAATCACAGCCTCGATTAGTTTTCTATCTTTTAAAATCGATTCAAATGTTAAAAAATTTGCCTCCTCCTCTCCCACATCCATGAGGAGTGAGTGTGAAGGTGAGTGAGAGGTTGAATGGTTTCTACTATTTCTAACTATACCAGGACAATACAAACACGATGATCCGTTACATCCTGCTGTCAAAGATAACTCTTTTAAAATTGAATACTCTTTGTTTTGATATTTTGGGGTGGGATGAAGAATGTCAGGATAGTACACAGATATGGTGCACAAAATTAAGTGTGGAATATTCTGATTTCGTCCGACTATTTTCAGTTTTTTTTTTAAGTTTTGGCTTAGTAGGCCTTTATTACTGTGATTTTGAATGTCAGTGAACGCAGATGAAAATTGCTTCGACTGCCCTGATTGTTATCTGCAAAAAAAAGTCATGGACAACTACCGATGACGCCTTTTATCACAGATGCTAAAATAGTGTTGTAGGCCTGTACACCTTGCTGTACACTATGCAACAAGTAAATGTTGAAGTGCAAGAAAACTGTAATTATTGTACTATTTTGAGAGTTTACATAAATAAATTAAACATCTAAAAAATAAGTAAATTATGTGAAAATAACTATGTGGTTATATATTCCTCTCTACTTTAATATGTCTCATTTTTAGTAATATTAGGGACTAAATTATATTTTATATTAGGTATAATGTTATGGCGGTTCGCACAATATTGTATGGATGTGAAACTTGGGCTCCAATGAAAAAACAGAAGGAAAGAATACAGACGGCGGAGATGAGGTTCCTAAGACAAGTAAAAGGATGTACAAGACTTGATAGAATAAGAAATGAGGATATAAGAGAAGAATTGGAAGTGCAGCCTTTATTGGATAAGGTCACGAATTACAGACAGAAATGGATTGCTCATATGGATGGAATGAGTAAGGAGAGATATACATTGTTAGCAAGAAATTATCAAGCAAGAGGAAGACGTGATGTTGGAAGACCTAGAAGACGTTGGGCTGATGCATTATGAAGTCGGAACGGGCAATTGCCTAATCCCTGGAGTGATGATGATGATGATGATGATATATTAGGTTCAGGACTTATGTCTAAAATACAATCATTATACCCTTTCACACGAAGATTTTTCTGGATTGTTTGTTACTTTATCATTCCATACATAGTAATTCTGCTCGAAGGCTGGTCCTTCACTGCAATCATAGCATTTTCATGCTATGCTTGCAGCTTTACTAAGGAATTGTAGGTGTGGTAGCTTCCCACACCAGTGAAGGATGATGATGATAATGATGATGATGGCAATATGATTTCGGGGACCGTTTGGGCCTTAAAGTTTTCATGACATTTGTCTTACAGGTGAGGAAAAACCCCGATAAAAACCTCTCTCAGAAAAATTGCCCCGACCGGGGATCGAACCCGGGCCCGCTGCGTGACAAGGCAGCACGCTACCTCGAGACCACAGCGGTTGTACTTTATCATTGGTAATATAAATTTATTAACCTCAACATTCTTATAAAAAACGGTGAATTTTAAGGGGGAAAAAGTGTCTAATCGTAACAAAATAAAGCTTGGACAAAGAAATCATATCATCCATTACTTCTTGTTCTTTAGTATTCAAGCCTTGAACATTCCATGTGTCAATAGCAAAGGTCCGTTTTCGTAGCTTAAGTCTGTCATATTTAAATCCATCCAGCTGACATATTTTACTGAAGTACGTAGCGATATACTTTTTTCCAGGGCCAGGTTGCCAGCCTGACGCCTAACCTCATGAAGTGACCGAGACTCGATCCCTTCTAGTTATACACCGTGTCCATAAAGTCTTTCCAACATTACATCTTCCTGTAAGATGAAAACTATAAAAGTTAGAGTTGGGTGGTTTGTGGCAGATGAAAGACAACCTTTCAAAGTTTGTAAAGCAATATCAGTGTACTTCCACATGTTCACCTCTTGTCGCCCGCAAATCATCTAAGCGATATTCGATTTCTCGCCGTACATTATGCAGCAACAGCATCAGTTATCCTTCTTCTCAAACTATTCAAATCCGGTACATATGTTGCATATACTTTGTCCTTTACATATAACCCCAAAGTTAGAAATCTATGGAGGTTACGTCTGGGAATCACGGTTGTCAGGGTGTTGGACAATCGCGCCCAATCCATCTGTTAGGAAATGTGTTATCCAGCAACTCTCTGAGGATCCCCAGACACAACCCCCTAGATTTTGTCTTTGGGGTTATGTAAAGGACAGGATATATGCAATATATGTACCTGATTTGATCACTTTGAGAAGAAGGATAACCGATGCACCATCCAAGAAATGCTGCATAATGTATGGCGAGAAATTGAATATCGTTAGATGCTTTGTGGGCGACAAGAGGTGCACACGTAGAAGTACACTGGTATTACTTTACAAACTTTGATTGAGAGTGTTTCTTTCATTTGCCACAAACCATACAACTCTAACTTTTATAGTTTTCATCTTATAGGAAGTTGTAATGTTGGAAAGATTTTATGGACACGTGTATTATTACAATTTATTTATGTTAAGGATATATTTAGATGTAAAAAGTATATTTATTTTTAGATAATGCAATGCATTGTTGGTCTATTGCTCAAATGACCGCCTTTTGTATTTCGCGGACGGCGGCAACAATAAATGTCGCCTTATAAGGCGTAAGGGATTCAGACAACCGAATGACTAATCGTGAATTCAACTCGCAGCGATATCTCTAGACCTGCTTTCTCGAAAGAACGCTTCCGCAACTATTCGAGTCACAACCGGTGGTATAGTGTTCGGACTATCTCGAAACTTTTAGGCGACTTCGACGCTTATATAAGACCGGATGATCACCGCAGTCAATCAGATGATGAGTGAGTTGTTATCTGAAGAGTGAAGAGGAAGTGTTGGAAGTTAGTGCGTCGCCGAGTTTGAACAAACAAACTTAAGAGGTATTGTGTAATTTGAAACACTTAATGGAGAATAATCGCATGTGATTGTGACAACATTAAAATGGAAATGTTTGTCTCAAACCGGTGTGAAGTTACGAAAGAAATTTTATCTGGACCTGTGACAAGATCTTGAAGCATTTAGTCTGAAATAAATAAACAGTGTGCTCATGAAGTCCCAGTACGTATTTGGTATAACGTAATCTAAATAAAACAAAACATTATGATTTAGTACCTACTACAAAGTCAGTAATCAATTCTCTCGCTTAGCTTATGCGTTCTTTCAACACTTACAGATTAGGGACTTTGGTTATCTACACCTATTGCTTGATGAACCCCCAAGCAAAGTATCCAGAGGTGTTCCGCAAACTAAAAGACGCAAATTATACACCACGACGAAGCTGCAGACCGAGATAACTTAATGGTCCACATCATCTCCACCGACGAAGTCAAGTTTCACGTTTGCGGATATGTTAATCAGCACATTTGTCGTATATGGACCGAAGAGCTGCCCAATACAACTGTATAGTGGGAAAGGGATTCACCGAAAGTGAATATTTGGCTTGGCTTGAGTAAACGAAACATTACGGCCCATACATTTTGTCGAGCAGTCACGGGAGACATGTACCTCCACATTTTGCAACCTTTCTTATGGCTACAGTTACTGCAAGATGGAATTATGGTTACAGTGGTATTGCAACTAGCTCATTGTACTCTGACTGTACGTGAGTATCTGAATGACATGTTTCCCAACAGGTGGATTGGAATAGAATCTCCTGGTATCTGGGCACCGAGTTCGCCATACCTCACACTTCTGAACTCTTTCACTCGGGTTCACCAAGCAACCAGGTGTACAGAATCGATGTTCCTAATCTGCAAGTGGTAAAAGAACCTATACTCCAAACAAGTAAAATAATTACAGAGGAAATGTTCTAGAATTTTTTCCGGACGACGCGACCGTGCATCGTTGGGAAACATGTTTTGAGATTGATGGAGGTCAAGTGGAACACTGACTTTCTAGTTATACTAATTTATAATTTTTGTTTTATCCCAAAAATATACTTGGATTTATGAGCACACTGTATAATATTAAACTCAACTCGTGTCCAACTCAGGGTCGAATCGAAGGATGAGAAGCCCCTGTATTTCTAGAGGTCTGTGAAGGACGAGGGTACCGTCGACCACGCCTGACGAACCGTCACAGGTGGAGAAAAACGAAACAAAACGAAATGGTTGAGATGAGTGTGGAGGAATGGTGGAATGCAATTTGTGGAAGAGGGAAAATGGGAGAAACCCCGAGAAAAACATGTCCAAGTTCCGTTTTGTCCTCCACAAAACTCAAACGGAGTGACCGAGACTTGATTTCGAGACCACAGCAGTGGGAGACGAGTGTCTAACCGCTTGCTCCACGGGGGTATGTATTTTAAAAATAATTCCTAGAAAATGACACTGTTGGTACATTTTATAAGAACTACCGGTACTTGAGGAAGAGCTATGACATTTTGAGGACATTTAACTCTAGATCCTATGTGATGAAGCTCCTGTAGAGGATTAAGTTAAATATTCCTTGATAAACAATATTTCCATCAATGCATGTATTGTATATACCCCATTCTTCCCGCATAGGCACACGGGTGCTCAATAGCGCGAGTTTCTTAACCAAGCATAATTTAGTTATGCTTATTTACAAACATATGCCAACGAGTGACATGTGGTTAGCACATCGCCTCAATGAGACATCTAGTAGACAACTAAAGGATTACTTGGATGGATGAAGTTTGATTAAGTTTCGCGTAGAGGCCTTTTTATTCAGGCTTGAGGTTCTTTTAGGACCCTGAAAATCTTCAGATTCGGGACCCACAGCATAAAGTTCCTCCCGGAGGATTTGTCCCTCGGATTTGTACATCGACCCCGGTTAAACCCGCGACCCTTAGGATTAGAGGCAAGGAACATAACCACTAGACCACCGTGTTCGTCACTTATATCAATGGTTTATATAAATATAGCTTTTAGAAGTTAAAATTCAATCATACATTTTTAACTAATTTATACTGAATGGTTTCAGCTAGGTTTATCTAAAAATGTGTATATGATTTAAAGTTAATTGAATTACTAAAAATTGTAATGATATCAGGTAATTAGAATCAGAGATGTATATATATATATATATATATATATATATGTTCTAATTAAATATTTAACATTGAGCAATGCAAGCTTAATTTGGTATGATAAGAAAAATAAATGCCTGGACGGGATTCGAACCCGGATCTAGAGATCCGGGTTCGAATCCCGTCCAGGCATTTATTTTTCTTATCATACCATATATATATATATATATATTGTATTAATAAAAATAAAGTGAGTACCTGATAAATTAGTCATCCTCAACTGAAATAAAGTTCTCTTTGAAAAACTTCAACAGGTAATGAAAACTATGAAGGCGTTTCAAAGCCATGTTTCATTTTCCGCATTTCAATTGCTACTGATATTGTTGTATAAGGTGTACAACGAGTTCAGGTCTGCGGGTGTGTTCTCGTTGAGCATGTCTGTATTCTCAGCTTCTTTTAAAATGTCTACGTCTTCTATGTCCTTTAACATTTTATATAATCCCTTAAGCTTGAAGTCGAGAACTTTCGTTCTACACACATTCCAGCAGCTTCTTATCGAAAAAGAATTGTTAGTGGCATTTTAACATTATTTTAATAGCTAGTTTAGCTTCATTAATTTCATTATTTTAACACAATTTTCTTAGCTTTTAGAGCACATATTTGTATGTTTTTATCTATTTTTTTTTCGCTTATATTAAAGTTCAAATTAATATGTTAGGACTTATTATTGTCAGGCACTAATTTAACATATTTCTTACTTACTCACTGGCACTATCGAACCCATAAGTTCATGGCCGCGCGGACATAAGCTCTCCATACATCCCTATCCTAAACTAATGCTTTCCAATCATTCCCTGTATAAGCTACTGCCCTCAAATCATAGTTAATGTTATTCTCCTACCTCATTCTTGGTCTACCAACTGGGCGTTTTCCCTCTGGCTTTCCTACAAGAAGCTTCCATGCATATCTTTCATTATCCATACGTGCAACATGTCCTGCTCATCGCAGTCTATGAGACTTAACTGTTCTTATTATATCTGGCTTCCTATAAAGACCATGTACTTCATTGTTATGTAGACTTCTCTATTCACCTGTCTGTTCATCTCTCTTTGGTCCAAAAATTTTCCTAAGTACTTTATTCTCAAATACTTGTAATCTCCTTTCCTCCCTTGAAGTAAGAGTCCATGTTTCGCACCCATATAATGTAACTGGTAGAATAATAGTTTTATATATTTTCAGTTTAACGATTTTTGAAAGGAGTTGGGACATCAAGAGTCTCTGCAATGCATAATAGCACGCATTTTCATAATTGAGCCTATGTTTAATTTCTTTGTGCATCTCATTCCTATTTGTTCCTAGGTATTTGAATTCAGCCACTTCCTCATAATTTCCCTCATTTGTCATTAGCTGTCCATTTCCATTATATAATGTATTTCTACGTGTGATCATGTATTTAGTTTTATTGATATTTACTTCCAGTCCTAATTTCTTAGTGTTGCTCAATAGCACCAAAATTTATTATCGCTTACTTTTATATATTCATTACATTGTTACGTAATTATCAATAACAACATTAAATACTCCGTCACGCAGGTATTGCTTAAATTAGGCTATTTCCCTCAAGTAAAATTTGTGATCTAATTTCCTCGATTACAGAATAGCCTATATATTTATTTTGTAATTAGATTATTTATTTACTTGTTTATTTATTTATTTATTTATTTATTTATTTATTTATTTATTTATTTATTTATTTATTTATTTATTTATTTATTTATTTATTTATTTATTTATACAAATGCAGGGGACTTGACAGAAGTCATTGTCCATAGTTATGAGCAAATGAAAGAACTTAAGAATTAATTAAAACAATAAAAGTCACACCAAAACAGAAAGTTTGGCTCTTGCTTCCCAGTTCTTCAGCGTAGCAGAGTGAAGTGACTGACACTGTAGCTGGTGGTTTCTGTCCATGTTAGTGTTCATGTAGAACGGTGGGCAATGAAGACTTCTGTAAATTTCAATTCGATGAAGATGATCTGCAAGACAATCATGTCCTGTGTTTAGTCAAAAAACATGCTACAGCTTCCTTTCGAGGTGCATCTGGTGTGGTGTGGATAGTGTTTTTCCATTGTTTTCTTGAATTCGGATCTGAAGATTGGTTGAGAATTTGTTATTTACCGTTTGTTTGATATAAATGATTGCTGAGCGATAAGATGTGCTTGAGTTAGGTTGCTGTAAACAGATTGCTTCTCGTTTTCGCCAGCATATCGGCTAATTCATTTCCATTGTATCCGCAGTGAGATGGTATCCATTGTAATATTATTGTATTATGTTTTTGATGAAGGTCAGTGAGTAGTTTCCTGCAACTACTACTTCCTTGATTTGAATGATGTTATTGCTTGTATGGCTTGGAATCAGACAGAATGACGATGTGGTCAGTGATTTCATGACGGCATATGATTTATAAAAATGCAGTATGAATTACCTTTTTTCCACCATCAAAAGCAGTTATATTTGGTCGAAATGGGGTGTATAGAGAGGTGAGTGAGAAATGGATTCCAGCTCCCACAGGGTCATTGTGATTGAGCTTGGAGCCATCTGTATAGCTATATGTGTAACCATTTAGAACAGGTGTACATTGTTTTTATTTTTCCAAACGCACATAATCATAGTATTTGAGGGTTGGTGTTTGCTGTAATCAATCCTTCTTCTAATAGATTTACATTTAGAGGTTCTAATTAGATGTTATATATATATATTTGTATTGTAAGCCCATGTTTTCCCTTTACAGATATTTAGGCGCTCTCCCCCTACAGGGAAGAATTTGAACCATACTAATTTAGTTACCCTTGTTTCGTATAGATGTCACTTGAGTGGTCCGTGGTCAGCGTTCCGCCTCATACTGACATCTAGGAAACCAAGGTAGTACTAGGACGGGAAAATTCGGTAAATTTTGCTTAGAGGCCTTTTCATTCAGGCTTAAGGATTTTTTACGAGCCTGAAAATCTTCAGACTCGGGACCCACGGCTTAAAGTCCCTCCCGGAGGACTTGCTCCTTGGATTTTTCCGTCCTAAAAAATCCATCGACCCCGGCCGGATTTGAACCCGCGACCCTCGGGACCAGAGGCAAGGAGCATAACCACTAGTCCACCGCGGCCGACTTGTGTATATATATATATATATATATATATATATACCTTGCCGCTCTAATTGCAAGAAAACAAAAATTGCACCAGCTAGAATATTGAAAATGTTACTACATAAAAGGCATCAGACACACCCCCCATTCTTAATAAAGTAATTTTGTAGAATAACGAGCTCGACCGCCGACTTTTTTCATTGCATATAGTCCCGAGGATCGGGGATTCAACCCCGACCGCGGTCAATTGATAAATCCAAGCGCCAAGTTCTCCGGCTGTGGATCCGAGTCTCAAGATTTTCGAGCTCGTTAAAGAACCTCAAGCCTAAATTAGTGTCTCTGAGCAAAATTTGACTGACGTTCCCATCTTAGTTGGCTACTGGATGCCTCATTGATGTGATGTGCTAACCACATGTCGCTCACTGACGTCTATAGGGAAATATATGTAACTAAATTAACTTGGTCAGAAACTCACGAAAGGGGACCAGCCATGTCTCCACAAGGTATGGGCTATATACATAGGCCCTCTATATTTTCCGAGTTCAATTGAAAAAAAATGCGCTCACTAGACCGTTAATAGGCAGACAGACATATTGTATTATCATAATCATGAATGTTTTGTTTAGGCTCCGTTTGTATCTGTTCCCTCTATCTCAAGATGTTATATATTATTATTATTATTGTTGTATTATTCATTCGTTACTAGTAAACTTATCATTGTGTTATTGTATTATTATATTATTATTAATTTATTATCAATATTATTATACTTAATGTTATTAATGTTACTCTTTTTGTTATTTATGTACTTATTATTGCAATATCATCTTTATTATTATTGCTATTAACATTATTTTTGTGCTCGGCTGTGATCTCAGGGTACACACACTGGTCCAGCGTTCAATCATCGGTCGGGAAGAGTATTCCCAGTGACAAATTTTTCGCGACTTTTCGTCACCTGTAAGATTAATTTTGGGAACCTTTAATACCCTAATGTTAGCCCGAAAATCATCTGGGCATCAGAGTCATCTATATTACATTCTCCATATTTAGTACGAATGTATAAATGAGTGAAGTCCCTTGCCATAAATGTTCTTATTGTCTCAGAGGTTGTCCTGGCGTTGTGCTGATCACTTATACTCCTTATCTTTGTTTGGTCAGAAATGTGTGTGATCCAGAGTTATAAATCGTTAATCGACGGGTTGCGTATGTGTAAGGCCCAGGTGACGTGGGGCAAGTAAACGAACCTGAAGAGAGGCAGGTTAAACTAAACTACAGATAGATTATTTTTTATTATGATTTTATTATTATTTTCATTATTATTATTATTATTATTGTTATTATTATTATTAATATTATTATTATTATTTTATTATTATTATTATTATTATTATTATTATTATTATTATTATTATTATTAGTGAGAACGTGGTATTAATAAGCTGTTAGTTTATGCTGATGATGTAGTACTATTGGCCGATAGCGAGGAGATACTAAAGGACAATACGCACACACTATTGAGTAACACTAAGAAATTAGGACTGGAAGCAAATATCAATAAAACTAAATATATGATCACACGTAGAAATACATTATATAATGGAAATGGACAGCTAATGACAAATGAGGGACATTTTGAGGAAGTGGCTTAATTCAAATACCTAGGAACAATAATCACAAATAGGAATGAGATGCACAAAGAAATTAAACATAGGCTCAATTCTGGATATGCGTGCTATTATGCATTGCAGAGACTCTTGATGTCCCAACTCCTTTAAAAAAACGTTAAACTGAAAATATATAAAACTATTATTCTACCAGTTATATTATATGGGTGCGAAACAAGGACTCTTACTTTAAGGGAGGAAAGGAGATTACAAGTATTTGAGAATAAAGTACTTAGGAAAATTTTTGGACCAAAGAGAGATGAACAGAAGGTGAATGGAGAAAACTATATAACAATGAACTGCATGGTCGTTTTAGGAAGCCAGATATAATAAGAATAGTTATGTCTCGTAGACTGCGATGGGCAGGACATGTTGCACGTATGGGGAATGAAAGACTTGCATGGAAGCTTCTTGTAGGAAAGCCAGAGGGAAAACGCCCAGTTGGTAGACCAAGAATGAGGTGGGAGAATAACATTAACTATGATTTGAGGGAACTAGATTATACAGGGAATGATTGAAAAGCATTAGCTCAGAATAGGGATGTATGGAGAGCTTATGTCCGTGCGGCCATGAACCTACGGGTACGATAGTGCCAGTGAGTAAGTAAGTAAGTATTAGTGAGAACTAGTTAATTAACAACTTGTTAAGTACGAGAAGTTAATTTATTACATACGGTATTTAATTAAAGCTATGCTCGTTATAATCTGATAAATGCAGTCGCTTGTGCTACTCTTACCTGTGCGTTGAGCCACCTATCGACCGCAGTAATAAAAACTTGTATATCTGATTAATTACACAGCGGCAAACATGCTTCATCCATAATAAGATGCTTTTCGCTAATATTAAATTTGTTTGGTCGTCCGGCGCCACTTCTTTTTTTAACTTGCATCTGTGGCTCTTGAACCCGCTACCGTGAGAAATGCCTCCGTACGCTTTCATCGCTTCCAACGCATCCTCCATAGCGCGGCAGACATAGCCTACCAGCGGGCCACTTGCCCCACATGTTCATGTGATGCAGACAATAATCATCCCAGAACGTTTTATTCCGTTGTAGCTGGTTTTTCTCAACCTGGAGCCGCTATAACAAACTCACTGGCACTTTCGACCTCTCAGATTCATGGCCAAGCACATAAGCACTCCATACATCCCAATCCTGATATGTTTTCCAATCATCCCTTGTATAATCTACTTCCTTCAAATCATGCTTAATGTTATTCCTCCACCTCATTCTTGCCCTACGAACTGGGCGTTTTCCCCCTGGTTTCCCAACAAGATGTTTCCATGATCCTCTTTCATTCTCCTTTCGTATCAAATATCCTGCCCATCGCAGTCTACGAGATTTATCTATTGTTAATACATTGGCTTTCTTATAAACATCATGTAGCTTGTACCAGGAATTCATTTGAGATTATCTAGGGTTGGGCTGAACTTATGATTTTAACCGGTGGTAGGTAAGGAACCATTTAAGGCAAATAGTGATCAAACAAATTTTAGGTGACGTGATAGAAAGATTTTATTAATTTTCTTTTCTCTCAATAGTAAATTATACACTTTTCTCTTATAACTTGGCTAAGAAATGGTCAAAACCACGACTCAATTTTAATAATGCTTATCGCGTGTCTTTCTTTAGTACGTTCTCCTAATGGGAACACCCGCCCTACTTGCTCGACTACTGACTATAAGGGAGCACTCGTCCCTCTCACTCTGTATGGTCTACGGATAGGGCACTCGCCCTACTTACTCTCGACTATATGGGATCACTCGCTCCACTTACTTGATTTTTAACTTACATAACATTTTATATTAAATATTTAAGATAGTCGTGGATTTGACTTATTTTCCCGTCGCCATTAAAATTTTTATACAAAATTTTCATTGGATAAAATAAATCTTTTGACACACTTCTATAGGCTACATGTGCAAGTCAATATAGGCCTACTAGATTTAGGGCGTGGCCTTTTACATGACTATCTTATTTCCAAGTTACTCGAGGTCAATAATCTCTCTAGCTGCCCGCTATGTTTTTGGAGGCTACATATTTTTTTTCAGTTTGAAGTTTCTTAAAAGCAATAAACCAACCTTTCATCCCTCCTAACCGTATTGATGCACCCCTTCTGAGTTTTAACCTTGAGGATTTGCGTAAAGTCTAAGACCGTAATATAACTATCTTTAATATGTACCGGCTTCCAAAATACGTAACATATGACCAGACAATAAATTTAACAGCTATTCATATTACTTCAGACACCCTCAAATAACTTAAAACGCCGCTGTCGGCAATTGCTTGTTTACTAGAACATATTACTTTATTTTTACAATCAA
The DNA here is from genome assembly GCA_030220185.1 of Diploptera punctata. Taxonomy (NCBI): domain Eukaryota; kingdom Metazoa; phylum Arthropoda; class Insecta; order Blattodea; family Blaberidae; genus Diploptera; species Diploptera punctata. The sequence goes on along the minus strand of JASPKZ010007283.1, from coordinate 778,611 downwards.
AAGAGCCCTCCAATTATACCGGCACAAGCTGCCTGTTATGTAGTCTTCTCCATTCGCCTGGCTGTCCATCTCCCTTTGGGCCAGACGTTTTCTTCTTCTTCTTATTCTTCTTCTTCTTCTTCGGCTTTCCCCCATTTATAGGTTTGCCGTCTTCAGTTTCCATTAATCTCTATCATTCCAATCTCCCTCTTCCAAATTCCTATCATCCATTACAGTTCTGACGTAGGTTTTCCATTTCCATCTTGGTCTGCCACGTTTATTTCTTCCAGGGAGTGACCATTGGTATATATTTTTTGGTCATCTTTTATTTTCCATTCTTTGTACATTTAAGTACCATTTAAGCGTTTGATTTTCAATCCTCTTAACAACCGATGTGGTGACATTCATTTCTCTCCAAAGGAATTAATTTCTTACTTTATCCTGTCTTGTTTTTTTGGAGGCTTCTTCTAAAATAATCAAATCCAAGTGTTCTAATTTTATTTTTTTGTACTTCTGCCAAATACCAAGTTTCACTTCCATATGACAAAATATTCTGTATTATGCTCTTATAAATTTTCATTTTAGTTTCCTTTGTGATATTTTTGTTCCAAATTATTCCATGCAATGTCTTAGTTGCATTTTTTGCCATTGCAATTTTAGTCTGTATATCTCTCTCACAGGTACCTAAACCAAACATTTCCTTAAGAACTTTATTCCCAAATACTCGTAATCGTTTCTTCTCCCTTGAAGTAAGAGTCCATGTTTCACATCCACATAACTGGGAGAATAACAAATTTATAAATGTTCAGTTTAATGTTTTTTGAGAAAATATGGGATGACAAGAGTCCTTGTGATGCATAATAGCATGCATTTCCAGAGTTGAGCCTATGTTTAATTTCTCTCGTCATCTTATTCTTGATTGTAACTATTGTTCCTAGTTTTTTAACCACTTCTTTAAAATTCCCCTCATTCGTCATTAACTGCCCATTTCCATTATATCCTCTAGGTTACTGTATGTTGGAAAACATTAGCTCAGATAGGGATATATGGAAAGCTTATGTCCGCGCGGCCATGAATCTACGGATTCGATAGTGCCAGTGAGTTAGTTTTAGTTAGGCTACTGTATTTCTATGTGTGACCAAATATTTAGTTTTATTGATGTTTATTTTCAGACCTAATTTCTTAGTGTTGGTCAATGGTGTGTCCATGTTGGCCCTTAATATCTCGTCGCTATCGCCTAATAACACTATATCATCAGCATAAAGGAACAATAATAATTATGATGATGATGATGATAATAATAATATTAATCTTCTTCTTCTTCTACGACAAGGTTTAGGCTATGCAGCCTGTTCCGGCGAAGTTAAAAGTGGAGTCCATCTTCTACATGGTCAGCCAACATCTCTTGTTCCTCTGCGATTATACAGGAAGGTTCTTTTTTGTATTCTTTCGTTGTTCATTCTCATTAAGTGTTCTGTCCATTTCTTATTATTTTCGCTGATTTTATCTTCAATGTTATATATATTTAATTCTTCTCGTATAGTTTCATTCCTTATTCTATCCGCTCTTGTGCATCCTTTCACATTACGTAAAAACAGCATTTCCGCAGTCTGTATCCTGCTTTTATCCCTTGATTTCATTATCCAATTTTCACTTCTATACAACAACAAAGGAACAGCCATTGTTTTATATAATTTAAGTTTCGTATCTTTCCTTGTTTTCCGACCTAAGGTTCTTTTTATGGTTCCACAAATAGCCTGAAATGTATTTACTTTATTTTCTATATCTTTATTTTCTCTATAAGTTATATCACATCCTAAATTAATAATATTAATAATAACAATAATAATAATAACAATAATAATAATCATAACATAACAATTCTCACTTATAATTGGATTTAAATCCCGCTCTGTGACTACATTTGCAACTGTTATCTCCATCTGCGATGTGATCATCGTATATCGCTGCATACACGTGGATTTTAAAAGGTAAACGTAGATAGAACATGCTGCCTCTATTGTTGTTTACATGTATGATGCAATCTGACTTTCCATTGATTCCCCATAATGTGTTCCTACCGTGCTACCATCGACGGGGATCCTATGTAACTTATTTGTGTAGAATTTATTCTATTCTTATTATTTTGATTTAATGTCCAACATTCACTACCATCTGTTAAAGAGGGTCTTAAAATTATGTTTTTAAATCTTAATTGAATTTTCATTAACATTTATTTATCAATATTTCATAACTAACTAACTCAGTGGCTCTATCGAACCCGTAGGTGCATGACCGCGCGGAGATAAGCTCTCCATACTTATGTATCCTGAGCTAATACTTTCCATCATCTCCTGTATAATCTAGTTTCCTCAAATCATGGTTAATGTTATTCTCTCATTTCATCATCGGTTTACAAACTGGGCATTTTCCCGCCGGTTTTCCTAGAAGACGTTTTCATGTCACCCTTTCATTCCCCATTCGTGCCACATGTCCTGCCCATCGCTGTCTGCGAGACTTAACTGTTCTTATTGTAACTGATTTCGTATAAAGGAAGGTCATGTAGCTCACTGTTATGAAGTTTTCTCCATTCGCCTGTCTGTTCATCGCTATGGTCCAAAAATTTTCCTAAGACATTTATTCTCAAATATTCGTAATATTTTCTTCTCCCTTAAAGTAAGCGTGTCCATATTTAGCATCCATATAATATACCTGAGAGAAAATAACAGTTTTCATATTTCTTCAGTTTAAAGTTTTTTTTTATAAGTTGGGACGACTCCTTGTAAAATGTAGGCCTATAATAGTATGTATTTCCATAATTCAGTCTAAGTTTAACTTCTTTGTGCATCTCATTCCTATATATAATTATTATTCCTATAGGCTATTTCAATTCAGAAAGTTTTTCAAAATTTCCCTCATTTGTCAATAACCAACGTTCAAATGTTTCATATCTAATTTTATTCAATCGAATGTGTTTCATAACTTTTTTCTACGTGTAATAATAATAATAATAATAATAATAATAATAATAATAATAATAATAGTATAATCATAATAGCTGATAATAAAAAAGTTGTTTATAAAATCTGATTCTAGTATATTTAAAAAAAATTACAAATATTACGACTGGTTTTGGAATTGCTAAAGATTTAAGACAAAAATCTTGTTTATCGTCGACCTTTTTTAAAAGCAGCTAAATAGCCCGGCGTCACTCTCGTATTCATTTTTCCCAATTTTCTTGACTTCAGTCAACTTCAACTTTTATAAGATTCATGATATGGTCCGTTGAGGTATTATTTAAAATTAAAATATAAAATTATGGAATATTCACCTGAAAGGTCCGTCTCCTCAACTTAATTAATTATTTAACAGTAGCGCTTTCGGGATCCTGCCGATGATGGGACAAGTCCCGAAAGCGCTACAGTTAAATAATTAATTAAGTTGAGGAGACGGACCTTTCAGGTGAATATTCAATAATTTTATATTTTAATTCAGTCAACTTACTGACACTATTATCGGCTGTTTATTTGGATATATTATTTTGTACCCCTTTCCAAACCCCTCTTTCGTACTGATGCTAGAGGGAAAAAATGGGCTTAAATGTCATCGAAGCTGACACCAATAAGCGATCTTGAATACCATGGTTTCAGCACTAACCTCGGTCATTTTGGACATTTTATTTTCCATCCCTCTAACGCCTTAACGATGCAAGGGTCATGTATGAGTTTAAGTGACATCACGACTTTCATTAATCAGCATAGCGACATAAAAACTATGGAATCGATCCTTTTTTATTTTAGTTTTCATTCCCAACACTCTCCTCTTAGGGGTGCAACGGGCCAAATTTGGGTTTAAATGTCACCGGGAGTGCTACTAATGGCATTATCGACCACTAAAACTATAAATTCAACTCAATTATTTGTCTTTTTTTTTGTTTTGTTTTAGATTTTACTCCTTCTCATCCTCTCTTAGATGTGCCAGAGGTCTCGTATCTTATGCAGGTTGTATGTTATATATGCGTACCGAGTTTGTTCTAGTAATACAGCTATGCTGAAACATATATAGGTATTTGTTGGTAGGTGCCGTCGTCCTCAACTTTGTTAAAATATTATATATAATATTAACTGGAGCGCTTTCGGAAGTAGAGTTTTCGTTATTTGTTGTTGCTGTGTACGGTGATGTTTACTGCAACTGTTTGTAGCAGCAACTGACTTGTTTTTGACGATCTCCTATAATGGGTTTGACTGGGGTACGTTCTCATTGAGAAGTGAGGTGTTGTTTGTTTCCTTTATAATTTCGAGGTCTTCAAATATATTTATACTAGCTGGAATGTTTTCTCGGTGGATTATCGTGAGAGTGTTTTCAATTGTGTTCATTCGATGGCCTGCGTTAACCCTTAAATTCGTAATATATCCTTTTGGACACATCAGTTGGTTTAATTAATTTAATATTTTAAATAAATCAGAAGAAAACGAACAAAAATAAACCACTTAAATGTGTGTCTAATTACACAATATACGTAATAATAACTGTAATACAAAATTCTGTTTTCATTGCGGTCCGCCACATTTAAATAACTAACAGAAGAAATTTGTGTTTTACCAATTTAATGGTTAATGAGATGTTTAGCATAGCATGTTAATTTTTAACTTTCATCATATGACTTCACCTAAACGGAATTTGATTTGAATTTTACTAGTATTGATATAGGTACTTGTCGATCATTTTTCAATTATTCGTTCCTCTTAATCTCCTAGGGATGCAAGGGTATTTCCGCTACATTGACGAATCTTAATTTATATCTGTATTAAATTTTGTTTAAATTGCTCCAATATCAAATTAAATGATGTTATATGGGATTAGAAAATAAGTTCTAAAACAAATACAAGCATTTTAATACAATAGTTAGTGCAATGACAAACGGTGCATAAACATAGGAATTAAAATCCAGAAACAATTAAATTCTGCAGAATGTGTTTTTTGCGCGATAGTGCGTTTTGTTGTACTTGCAGCAATGGCGACCATGATTGAAAGTTCGACTTCCTACATTTCTGGGTTGCCAACCTAAATAACTACCGGATTGCTGTAATATTAGAGGAACTTCAGGTAATTTGGACCCCTGTTTTGAATTTGTTGTTTTTCTTCTTTTACGAGATTAAGGGATTTGAATTTTGTTTAATTACAGAGATTATCATTAGTGTTGTAACTATGAAATATCATTGTTATTTTATTCAAATATGGAAACATCTTCATAATTTATAAACTTTTTTACATTACAAGAAAGTTCACTTTAACATCCATATTCGGATAAAGTGGACCCGAGAGTCCACCTTAGCTTTAGTCTATTTCCAAGTTTATTTACTTTATTCTATTTACTCTATTAATTTATACAGACACAGATTAATCTCAAAATATTTATGACCAATCATTATTAAAAAGCGTTGATATTTATTTCCATCCATCCATAGTAATTCTGCCCGAGGGCAGGTCCTTCACTGCAATCATAACACTTTCATGCTATGCTTGCAGCTTTACTAGGGAATTGTAGGTATGGTAGCTTCCCGTTGCTTTCCACACCGGCGTAGGATGATGATGATAATGATGGGAATGATGATGATGATGATAATGGCCATATGATTTCGGGGACCATTTGGGTCTTAAAGTTTTCCTGACATTTGTCTTACAGGTGAGGAAAAACCCCGATAAAAACTCACCCAGAAAAACTGCCCCGACCGGGGATCGAACCCGGGCTCGCTGCGTGACAAGGCAGCACGCTACCTCGAGACCACAGCGGTGGACGGTATTTATTTAATTTTTGAAAAATTATTGTTGATTATAGCATTCACACGACATTCAACTGCAGAAAGTGACGGTCTTTGGATTTAGTAAAATTACAAGGATATTAAATAAAATCAATTAAGCGACTGGTTTTCAGAGACAGCATTCTCATTGATAAAATATATGTATTCGTGAAAAGTGGACCCAGGTCCTCATGGAGGGTCCACATTAACCGGATTCCTTTGTTATGTTTAATTATTTTCTAGAGCCACCATGTTACATAATATCAAACCAAACCCGTCAGTATATTAAAACAGCATCTACATAATATAATATTTTTAGGAAGTTTTTCAACATTTGTAATATTCAATAGTACAAATTAAGAATTGATTCTTAGCTTGAAATACTTTTAAAGAAGTAATTTTCATAAATATCACAAATAGACCCTTCTTGGCACAAAGAATAAAATAAACTGGCCTTGTGCCCGTCAAAGTTGATGAGGGGAAGAAGTTAAAATATGTTCTGTTCGAGAGCAGCACCAATTAAAGAAGATATTAACAGGGTCCACACAAACAGAAGGGTCCACATTACCCGAACTTCCGTAAATATATCACAAAACTCGTGCGGGAAGTAAAACCTCTGTCATTTATATATACTACGTACATTGTATATACAGAAGTATATCCAAAAGTTAGTGTTAATATACATTATATGAAACAAATCATTGTATTTTAAATGAACTGAACTTTATTTGAAACAATATAAAACAATAAATGCGTACTGGCCGCCATTTTATTACTGATTGCTCTCACGGCCTGCTGTTGTTTCAAGTAATAAATATTGCCAACACTGTTAATGTTAGTCAGTTGTTTATAATGAACGCAAATATTTCCAACAAAGGTATTATTATTTTATTATTATGTATTATTTTGAAAACACCATCGCGCATAAATATAATTCACAACGCACGTTTGTAAAGTGTTTTACAGAATCTCGGAAATTAAAGAAACCTCGTTATCGCTCGGTTTTTAAACATTTTACTAGCTTCTGTAAAAACCATCCCAACCTCGCATCGTAATGTACTATTGGAGGCGTTCAGCTGGAATATCTAGAAAAGATAAAGTAAGAAACAGTAATTAAATAAAATGTGAAAGTCCAAACTTCACATTTGGATTTCATAAAAACATTAAAATTGTGTGGTCATATATATTATGACAAATTTCCAAAAAAATACTAAAATGGATGCCACCTGGTGGAAGAATAAGAAAAAGACGAAAAAGAAGAAGACGGCCAAAAATAACTTCGATTGATGATGTTTAAACGGCATGAGGGAAAAATGATTAGACGATGGAGATTGGAATCACAGATAAATATGGAGAACAATGATTTTTGAGCGCAGGAAGATGTGAAACCTGCTAAATAATAATAACAATAATATTAATAATAATAGATAGATAGATAGATAGATCATCGGTTGATTAATGTCTTTGACATCGTCCGATTCCTAATAGCCAGTTTTGTCGGTCCATCCAATCTCCTGGTTGTAGATGTTTCTCCTTCATATATAAACATATTCCCTGACTCCAGGAAGTTTTAGGTCTTCCTCTGCTTCGTCTTCCCTCAGGTTTCCATTCCAAAACAGATTTTGTTAGTCGATCCTCTTCCATTCGCTGGACATGTCAATAATAATAATAATAATAATAATAATAATAATAACTAAATGTTGGACGCCCACACAGAAGATGGTCTGAACAATTCCAGTTTTCATGAAACCGGAACGAGCCAACGGCTTATTCATTCGATGAAAATTAATAATAGTATTAATAATAATAATAATAATAATAATAATAATAATAATTATTATTATTATTATTATTATTATTATTATTATTATTATTATTATTATTATTATTATTATTATTATTTGAATATCAATAACACTAATCAAAATCATACTACTAACATGCAGAAATACATTGCTAAATGGATATGGACACTTAACAACAAATGAGGCAACTTTTGAAAATGTGGCAAAATTCAAATATATAGGGACAATAATTACTAATGGGAATGAGGTGCAGAAATAAATTAAACATAGGCTCATCACTATAAAACCCATGCTATTATCCTCTACAAGGACTCTTGTCATTCCAAATTTTCTTAAAATGTGTTAAACTAAGATAGAACCTATAGACGATTATTCTTCCAGATATATTTTATGGATGCAAAACATGGTCTCTTACTTTAAGAGAGGAGAAAATGTTATCTGAATTTCAGAATAAAGAACTTAGGAAAACTATCGGACTAAAATAGACGAATAGACAGGCGAATGGAGGAAACGATATAACAATGAGCCACATGAACTTTATGGGTAACCTGTCTCGTACACTGCGACGTACAGTGCACAAGACACAAATGAGGAATCAAAGAGAATTATATATATATATATATATATGTGTGTGTGTGTGTGTGTGTGTGTGTGTGTGTGTGTGTGTGTGTGTGTGTGTGTGTGTGTGTGTGTATGAATAGAATGATAAACGAATGGAGGAAAACACAACGGGGATATATACCTATCAATAGGAACCTCAAACTCGATGCTACTCTTTTTGCAGACGATTTAGTGCTTCTGGCACTTTCCGAAAATTATTTGCAACGACCAATTTATATTTTACAAAAAACAGCTGCCAAATTTAATATGGAAATATCAATTAACAAAACTAAAATTATAGCATTTCATGGGAAGGACCCCATACAAAGTAAAATCTGTCTCCAGAATAAAATTTTAGAGAGATCTAATCAATTTAAATATCTTTGATATTGTCTCCCTATCTGGGATGAAAAGGATATCCCTGAAAAAAATTACTAGTTATAATAAAAGTTTTGGAATTGTTAATCAAGTTATGAAACCATCCCTTTACAAAAAAATACCAGATTACGTTTATATAACACTTTGTCTAGACCAATTTTGACCTATGGTAGTGAAGCATGGACACTAAAAAGGCAAGATGAACGCAGAATAACGGCTTGTGAAATGAGATTCATGCGCAGAACAGCGAGTTACACCAGATGGGATGGGAAAAGGAACACCGATATCTTAAAAGAATTGAAGACTACGCCAATTTTGGAATATATTAAACAGTACCAACTAAATTGGAAACACCATCTTGAAAGAATGAGTTCAAATCGGATCCCCAAAGCTGTTTATAATTATATATCAAGAGGACGAAGATACCTGGGCCGTCCTATGAAACGCTGGAGGGAAAATTTTCTATAGGATCGTAACAGGCATTGGCCTAATACTTGGAAGGAAGAAGAAGAGAGCCATGGAAACTTCTCGTAGGTAAGCCAGAGGGAAAGTGCTCAGTTGATGGGCCATGAATGAGGTGTGAGAATAACATTAACCATGATCTGAGGAGATGAATTACACAGGAATGATGTATAACTGTAGCTCAGTATAGAGATGTACCCCGGGTTCTGTAGTGTTAGTGAGATAGTTTATTAAAGACCAATAAGAAAAATATTCTGGTGCTGCGTGAGGGATTATTAAAATATAGTTAATTAAAGTCTGAAGAACAAAGACCACGTTGTTGGGAGGCAACTTCTTCTCCCTTGTAATAATCTTCCCACGTCCAACATATTCGCGTAATATGGAGTGTGTAGACGCCATGCTTGATCTTCCCAAGGTCCACCAGCGCCACCCACGTGAACTTCAGGAAGCTAACAGGTATCATCAGTCATTTGTTTTGTTGTCATGGCAGTGGAGCAAGTAATCATTGCGCAAAGAAGCCATGTCTCGTCCTCTAGTCCTGGCTGCAATAAAATCAAGTATAACAAGAAGTCAATGGCATATTTTTCTGAAAATTATGTCAGAAACAAATCAACAGAAGGCAACAGCTGTATCTCTACGTCCGGTTATATAAAGAATTTTAACTGAAACCATTGTATTTAAAATGGCCGCGAGGGATGATGGTTCAGAAGAGAGGTAAAAAGTAGCTCATAACAAAATATATGTCTGATACTTGCGGTATTACCTGACAATACTAAGGATAACAATTAGCTTTAAAAGTACGTAAGAATGTTTTAAATATTCTAACTAATCAGTCTGAAGTAATTTTTAAATAATTACAATTTTTATTATTGATCTAGAGGTTACGTTCCTTGTCACTAGGTCTCGAGCGTATGGGTTCAAATCCGATCGTGGTTGATGGACTTTTTAGAATAGAAAAATCTAAGGGACAATATATTCGGGAAGGACGTCAAGCCGTGTATTCAGAGCCCGACGATTTTCGAGCTGGAAAAGGACAGGTTAATGAAAGCCGGCATCGTTGTATATGCGAGTATAATTTTCTCTGTCTTTCACTGTAAAGCCGAAGATTTAGGATAATCTAAATCTATATTAAAAGAAAATATGTTTTATTTGACTATTTAACTCATGCCCCAAATGGGATTCAATGACCAATCACATTTCAATGATTTTTAATTACAACCAATCACAGTCCTGTTTCACCTCGAATTTATCAAACAAGTTTATCGTAAGTAATGCCACGAGTGATTTCCAATTTATCTAGAGAATTTGGAAATCAAGAGTGTCATTTGTTAGTATTATTTAGCTAACAAAATTAAACTGTTTACTCACAAATCATTATTTAAATATAGTTATTCAAAAATATTTATACATTTAATGTAAACGGCGGTGTTTGAAAACAAATGAAAAACGATTGGTACGCTTCATTTGCTTCTTTTGTTCGTCACTGCATCCAGATCATATTATTTATTGCCAAAGGAACGCAATATTGTAAGAATGCACTCTAGTGGGGAAAAAATGAAACACATTTAACTGTATATTATAATTCATTTCTGATGTCCTACGAAGTTAGTATTCGTATTTTGTTAATAAATAACGCTACAAAATTCATTAACCGTCAATAATATTTCCCCCCTCGTAGTTGAGAATATTTTTTTATATAAACAGTTCTTCATTTTGGGTGATCAAGATGTATATATATATATATATATATATATATATATGTGTGGTAAAATAATAATGCAAAACACTGTACAATGATGTATTCTATTAAATTTCATCAGCACAGATAAGCCCTATGCTCAATTTTGGCACATCCAGGGAAACAAGTATCACACTAAAGCTAAACTTGGCCAGATCCGCCGTGATTGATTATTTTTATTGAGATTTTAAACGGTTTCCTTCAATCCAAGAGAAAATGCTGGAATAGGATCTCAAAATGTCCGCTTGCGACTATTTCTGCAATCCAAATAATTCGCACTATTTTTTTATTTTAATAGGGCTGACGGAAGAAAGGCGACATTCGAATATTATATTTCTTCATACGTAG